>JBBPCX010000001.1:29121488-29145859 GCA_037974365.1 Hydrocynus forskahlii
CACACACACACACACACCACCCTTTTAGGTATTTTAAAGTAAATTTGACACTTGATGCTAGTGATGCTAATGATGCTAGAGTTTAATGAGTTAGAGTCAAATTCAATGGCAACCATGAACAAGGAGAATCCAGGTGATCCCCAAGTTCACAGGAAAAGGATAAACCTGTGTGTGTGTGGTGTGGTGTGTGTTTGGTCAGATGCTTTTACTTCTGCTGCTGCCCCTTGGCCTGTGTGTGTGCTAGGTTTAAGATTTGCTCTCAGGCTCTGATGATTCATTTACAGGGGGATATAAGGACACCGACTTCGCTGGACTGGCCAAGGGCTTCAGGGGGACTGGACTGTGTGATCAGGAGAACTCCAGGCAGCCAGAAGCTTTTAGAAGCCATGCTGGCACTGAGGAGATAAGGCGTGAGGACACACACTTGACTTAAGCCCCAATGTGAGGCAAGATTGAAATACAGATTCAAACACACACACATAGGCCTCCATGCTCTCACACAGCAGGCTGGAACAACTCAAGTGAAATTACTCAAAAGTAGCCGTTTTACACAAGCTCTGGAACTGAAAGTAATGGACAGGAGCACTCCAACCCTTACATAAGGCCAGTGTGTAAATGATAAAAAAAAAACCTAAACTGCATCAATTTAACTTGTTCGACATGTGCACTCCAGGGGAGAGGTTTGAGTCCCAGCCCTTTTGCCCTCCAACTCTCTATATTGTTTAATAAAGCTTCCTTTGCTGTTCTAGATCACTCCCTCTTGTGCAGCACACACTGCCCTAGTTGTGCTTCAAGCACTCCAGCTTGTGACAGCACAGGATGTCCCAGCAATAAGGTCTGCAAGGGTCTGAACTAAACCCATATTAATGCCTTCATGATCAGGCGAGACCAGTACCTCTAAATTTTAAACATACTAATCTGCAATACACTTACAGTGTTCTTTATGAGCATATATCTGTGGAACTGATGATGGATAGCACATCCATCTTCCAACATTTAGCCTCCCCACACGAAAGAATCTTCTTCATCTTCTTCTAAAGTTCCTCTCACTGCCGCTGCTATTGGTTAATGCACATAAAGTGGCACCTTCTAGAAAATAGCAGTGAACTAATGTCTACCAAGTGTGTTTGCACCTAGTAAGCGTAGCACTGACTGATGTTTGTTTATGTGAACTCAGGCTACTTTGGACTTCAGTTGAAACTACAAACAAAAAACAAAACACACAGCTTAATGAATTCCTCCCTGTTCGTCCCGGGATACAGTCACCAAGTACTATTTCACGACCACTGTGTCAGTTGCTATTTTCAGAATTACCACTTTGTAAAGAGTTTACTAAGGTAGAATTAGCTAGAAAGGCATTATTATGTCACTTGCTATTGGCAACTGGCTGTTTAAAAGAATGCCTCACCCAAGATAAGTTTACAAAGCTAAAATTTGATGACAATATAAGGAACCTGTAAGCAAGAGTGTATTTTAATTCCATGTTAGCAATATTAGCAAACTATGTAATTATGTCATTTATGTAAGTACAAAGTGTTTTCTCCCTTCTGATCATAAATTAACAAGTACATACATGTCAGTAAACTATTATATCATGAATAATTACCTGTGCACATCCCTAACCCAGCCATGAAACTGATGGGTGCCATTCTACTTGGCTTAAAGAAGTAGTATTTGAAGGCACTACTAATTATAATCACAAAAGCGATGATTTTAATTATAACTTAGCCCTATGATAGTCACAGCTACTGGTGAGAACAAGTGTCCCCTCAGCTAGCCCTCAAGCTTATGTTTGCTCACTTGTTTTTCATCTGTAAATACACTGCACATGTTAACTGGATTTAAACTTTGAGCTCTGAGGTGTACATGAAATTAAACACAGTGATCTCTCTAGCCGTAGCATGAATCAATAGTGACATACTTCTTAACTCTGTAAGGAATGCCAAAGCTTACTGATCGCTGTGTGCACAGAGATACAGATACCTTGCTAGTAAGATTTTGAGGAGAACTTCAGTCTAAATTGCCAGCTGTGAGTGACAGCTTGCATAATACCATTGGCATATTGCTATTGCTCTTGGCTTAATATTATTAAGATATCCAAAAATGCTAATGTTGCCTATACTGAATACCAATGTCCTCATGATTCAAAAGAAAACATGATTCTTCAGAACATGCCAACTTTTTTCATTGCCCCATTGGCCACATGCCAATGTGTATGAGCAATCTGACCAGTCTGCGCCTACACAGCCTCATATGCAGCAAGCTGTGATGCATTTGGTGTTCTGACACCTTTCTATCATGACCAGAATTAACTTGTTTAGCAGTTCTGCTGTGGGCTAGCTTTCAGTGAACCTTGTGCCTATGATCCTGTTGCTGGTTCACTGATTGATAATGACCATTGGTTAATAGATAATGATCAGTTTTGGTCCTGCCGTTTTGGAGATGCCCTGACCCAGTCATTTAGCCATCATATTTTGTCAAAGTCACTCTGATCAATGTATGGATGTCCCCAAACAGTAATCATGTTGCATTGTATGTATTATATGTATTGATTGTTTCAAAATGCGGATCCCTGACCAGTTATTTCTGTCCAGAAAAGTCATATTTTTCAGGATATAGATAGCCCAACAATTGTTCCAAGAGCCTCTAGCACTTTTTCTTCTGCTCGCTTTTTGAAAACGTGTCTCATGGTCAGTATCGACAGACACAGCTGATGCTGTAATTCACTGAGATGCTGAATTTGTGAATAATGCGATTCCACAGCAGCAGTCAACAAGTCCTTTTCTTATGAATAATACACTAAGCTCTCGTACGTCCCCAGTGAAAGGGTTGTAAATACTTGATGAATTGTTCAGGAGAACAGGCTTTCCACTGGCATCTTGGAGATTTTATCTGAACCTGTCAGATTTAGGTGCCTGCAATAAAGAAAGCACCAAAAATCTGGAATTCCAGCAACCATTCTAAAAGCCATTGCCCATGAGGTATTAGGCCATTACCAGCCACTGACACATAGCAAGCCAAAGTGGTGACAGATTTTGAGATGCCAGCGATTGAGTCAATGATTAGCAGATGTGGAATGTATTTTTGAAGCCCATGGGCAAGAGAATGCATTAGACTGTCAGCATGCTAATGTTAAAAGGCTGTATTATTAATTCAAATAAACCAACAAATAGAAATAATGTAAGCTTATCATTACATCATAAAAAAACTTTGCTGTTCTTATTATCATATAAGAAAAAGAATAATAAGAACAATAAGATCAGACTGGGACATCCTTAGATCAGTGGCAGACCCAGGCTTTGAACTGGGATGGAACCAGGAAAAGTCTGTAGGAGCCGTCAGAACCTGCAATGCCTAGGCCAGAGTAAGCTCTGTTACATGGTGAGCCACAGGAGAAGCTCAAAGAGTGCAGGGATGGAAGCTCCCTTTATCTACTAAATAAAAATAGTAAACATAATTAAAGAAGCCAGAGGCACTGATATTGGGACATTACCCCTTCTCTGAGGCTGACACCTGCACATGCCTGGTTGAAGTCATGGGTAAGGGATTTGTCCAGAATGTCCTTGGTAGCCAATCAGCAGTGCTCTTCTGAACCATAGCTCTCCCAATCAATTAGCATCTGACAACTCCCCTCTCAACTGAGGGTACTCCTACCTCCTTCTCCCAGTCAAGGTACAGGGGACATTCAAAGGAAGACACTTTGACGGTGTTGAATGGGCTTGTCACAAACAACCTATAAAGAGCCTCAGGTTTGATGTTCTTGATGTCTGGCCTGAAGTCAAATAACACCCAGAAAGCCTGATGAGGGGTAGTTATTTGGCGGACAGGATGAATTCCAAGTTTTAGTGGTCAGTTGAAAAGGCGAATGCATGCATGCACATCGCTTGTTTCATAGTTGCGCTCAACTGGAGATAGTTGTTGGGAGTAAAGGGCATAGGGGTGAATCTTAAAATCTGTAGAGACCTGCTGGGACAGCACCACCCCAACTCTAATGTTCAACAGTGAAGGGGACATCAGGGTCAAGACCCAAAATAGGGGCCATGGTGAACTGTTCTATATCGTTCTTGATTGCAGAGTTAGCCTCTTCCGACCAGGTGATTTGGACATGTGGCGGAGGGCCAAAATGGCCGTGGCAGCGGCCTGCAAGCGCTCCTGGCAAACCCAAGAAATTTCTGAATGCCTTTGACAGACTGCCTTTCTTTCATGGCCTCCTCATGATGCCCCAAGAGGGAGCCCAGGGAAGCAATGGCTCAGTCATGCTGTGACTTCCACATTGATGGACCCGGGCTACCAACAGGACTGAAGCAGGCAGTCTGTAGGAGGCATCATGGGGATCAAACCTGCAATGCTCTGACCATAGTAAGTGATATTACATGGTAAGTCACAGGAGCGGCTTGAAGAGAGCAGGGATAGAGGCTCACTTTATCTAATAAATAAAAATAGAAAAGTAATAAATAAATAAATAAAAGGACAGAAATAGAGACTAAAAGGGAGAAGAATAAAAAGGAAACAAGGGAAGAAAAGAATAAACCAAATGGGAAAAGGCAACCAAGTGGAAAGTATACAGAGGGTAACTAAGGCTACAGTGCGATAATTCAAAGGAAGAAATAGAAGATGGTGGGTGTAATAAACGAAGGGAATAGGGTGGATTGAGGGTCAGTGCGAATGAAGAATGAGAGAAGACGCAAGTAAGGACCAGAGGGATTAGGGAGTAGGGCTAGAGTGTTAGAGTAGAGCAAGGAGATTGAAGAGGTTAGATGTGGATGCAAGTGGGTAGAAAGCCACGGAGATTGAAAGTACAGTAAAACACCAAAATAGTGAAGAGTGTGGCTACAGAGTGGCTATGTGAGTTCGAAAAGGGAAGATGCAGAATGACGACAGTGAGGAGACAAGGAAGAAATATTAAGAAGCTTAGGGAACAACTAGGAAAATGAGGAAACAGCATAGGAAGTCTGAACGTATGACAGAGCAAAACATGAAAGGTGACTGGAACTTAAATAGTACAGAAGAACTACCTCTCCCTGGCAGAGAAAGAGATATTATTAAAGGGACATGACAAAGGCTTATTTTTCCTTCTATAGACTATGTCACAATGTATTATAAACTATATATTACTACTTATAATAATATTAAAATAACATTTGTGAAAGTAGCCCTATTTCATGAGGCTAAAAGATGTGGCGACAAACTCCAGAATCAATGGGCCACCTGACTCCACCCACATATGTTACCTAACTAGCATTACCACTGGCTATTACTTTAATCTATAGCTGACTGGCATTTCAGCTAATCCAAATAAATAGTTTTAAGTATTTCCCTAAAATATTTATATATTTACACAGATGTTTTTTTTGTAAACCCAAAACTTAATGTGATGCCAACCAATCCACCATTTGTAAACACACACCATTTTTATATACTATGTAAAACTACAGTATTTACCCTTTAACACGATGATGGTTTACTGAACAATATTTGGAAAACATTGCAATTTTACTTAGTTATTTTACAGAGTTATCATTTCGAAAAGTGACTTGTCATAAACCTTTTCCTCTTTGAGAAAGGCAGTGGTTATATGAAGAACCAGAAGTTAACAAAGTAGTCAAAGTTGATACATTGTTTATGTGAAAGAAAAGGTATTCACAATGCTCTATAACAGGGATCCTCAACCAGTGTGCGAACTATACCACGGTCTCCGGGGGAGCTGGGCTGGGGGGAGGGGCAAAGTTTTAATGCTGGTTCGTTGCACATGGGTGATGCCATTTATAGGTCTGTACAATATTTACATGAAACGGCCGATGGATCAACGAGCGTTGTTCCTTTCTTCTTTTTGACATGTCAGCAACAATGCCTTGTAAACATGTATTGCTAACTAAACGAGCTCGTGTGAGTCGGGTAGTGGGTGGGGCTGCAGGCAGCGCCCCCATGAGCGTGCAAGCAGGCTACATTTTTTCATGAGTAATAAGCTCTAACCATAATTTTATTTTACTTATTTTACACCTGTGAGAAAACCCACGCCCAAAATGGCATTTATCTGGTCATCATATCAATATTTTAGAGCTCCCTCAAAATTTCACAAAACATGTTTCCAGGGGAGCTCAAATCACCACTAGGGGTGCTATAGCTCCCCCTGCTCCCCCATAGTTCGCGCCCTGTCCTCAACTCTAGTACTCGGGCAGTAGTCTGGTGATTTCACAGCTCAAACACACCTTGTTCAACTCACCTATTAATTGCTGGGGTTTAATGAGTGTGTTTGAGGAGGCCCTCAAAACTGCAGCCCTCCAGGACCAGAGTTGGACCCCTGCTGTATAATGTCTACATGCCACATACGATAATTGTAACAAATTGTAGTAAATCACAGGAAGTATAGGGGGTGTTGTGGCTTCTGTTGTTTTGCCTTTTATGTATGAATTTTGTTGTGAAGTGAGTGGAATGATAGGAAATGGTTGAAGGCGAAATGGACCAACTAATGGGTCATAGATTAATCAGTTATAGATGATTATTAGATACAACCCTAAAGCTAACTTACATCACACCAAAGAAGAATGGCAATATTACAACATTACAAGCTGGCTTTATCCTTTCAAGGGTTTCAGGTTACATAACCCCTGCTACAGGTTGCCAAGGGAGCTTCTGGACCAAAATGAGCCGATCAGGCTAATTAGGTAGCAGATTAGTGACTTGAAATAATGAGTCTGTTTTTTTGTGTGAATTCTATAATATGCAGCCTGCCGTCTCTGGCTTCTGCATACCATGCTTAGGAGGCAACAGCTGCTAGTGCCCAAAATGGCCCCTGCTAAGATGGAAAGAAGGGTGAAAGAGACAGAGTGGAATTAAGCGTGTGGACCTAGGCGTATATATAACATGCTTACCAGATATAAAGGCTCTTCCCATGTCACTCATCTCAAGCAGGCATGCTGTGCTCTTGGGAGGGAACTCTGGATAATATAATCAACACCACCTGAAACAAGGACAGGGAGATAGAAAGATTATTGCACTGACATTGTATTGTTTATTAGCATCTACCTTGAATTCAGCTGGGTTTATTTATGTTACAACACAGAGTTAATTGCATGACACATGGTCTAATAGAGCAGCACCTGCTTTAGATTGGGATAGACATGGAGAGAGGAGAAAGGAAGAGGGGCCATGAAATGCGAGCAAATAATTATTAAAAAAACAAAATGTTCCAGTCCACCAAGGCTTATTGCTGCCTGGGTGGCTTTTCAGTGCCAAGCTCTATGAGTGGCGTTATCTAACAGCCCAGTATAATAGAAAACATCATAATGGAACGATGTGATAATAAAAACAAGCCGCGATCCATCTGCATGTCACAACAATAGTATCTTGCTTCTTCAATATTTCATTCCTCAGCTGCCATGAGTACAGGATGAGGAGTGGAATGAGATTAAAAATTAACAGTATTATGACATTTTTGGAGCTTTTGGGTTGCAAAGTGACATTTTCTAGTTTGTCTTGACTGCTGCTTGGCAGCATTCTGGAAATATATTCATCTGTAGCACAAAATTCACGGTTAAATGAATAGTTTGAGGAAAACTCCCTTATCCCAGCCAAGTCATGTGTGATGTCTGAAGTTTGCTGCCGTGTTCCAGCAGCTAGCAAGCATACAGATGTGGTGTCCGGGGTACGGCAAAGATAGCTTGCTAAATGATTCACATCACAGCTTGAAGCTCAGCTGCAGTACTTGCTCTGATAGAATCCTCATTTGTTGCCCTTTCTTTCAAATTCAGATTTAATTGTTTTTTAAAGCAGCACCTTCAGCAGGTACACTGCACAGTGCTCTGTAAAGTCCTTTGGAAAAATCAATAAGCAGCAAACTGACAAAAGCAACAGCAAAGTGGAAAAATTTCCCCACACTGTTGCAAGAATTTAAAAGCTACATGAACTAGAGTGAGAATGAAAGGCTACATTGACTGTACACACCAATCAACTATAACATTACAACCACCTGGCTAATACTGTGGAGTCCCCCTCAAGCTGCCAAAACAGCTTTGACCTTTTGAGACATAGACTCCACAAGAACTCTGAAGATGTGCTGTGGTATTTGCACAAAGATGTTAGCAGCTGATCCTTCAAGTCCTGTAAAGTGTTAGGTGGAGCCTCTACAGTTCAAACTAGATTATCTAGCACTTCCAAGAAATGCTCTATCACACTCAGATCTGTGGAATTTGGAGCCTGAGTCAACATCTACAACATTGTGGCAGTGTAACTATTGTTTCAGAATCAGACGGTTTCCCAGTTCATACAGTCCATATATGTAAAAGAAACAAAACATTTTGAATGTATTGTTTTTTGTGATGTCATAGATACACATATCCACCCATGAAGCCTCTGCAGTTTAACCCCACCCATTCATGCTGAAGTTATAAGCTGTGTTTCACCGTTACACTTAAATGAGGCCCAGTACAGGTCCAAGTCCGGTATGCAGGGATAAGTGGGCAAATTAGATTTTTCACCAAACTGTGTCTTTAATTCAGTTGCAGTGAGGAAAGAAATTATGAGACGGTGTCAAGGTCGAGTGAGTCACATTGTTTGTTGTATCTTCGCTGTCTCTTTCTCCCTCTGTGGATGTAACATCACACTCTCAGTCATTGCACACCCAAGGTGATCTGCTCTGCTCTTATCCTCTCTTCGCCTCTCTTCCCCGCCCTCCACTGTTCTCCCCCTTTTGCCTGGCTGGACTGGGCACTCATGCATATACCATGCCTTGTCACCTCAATGCCAATGTGTAATTCTGAGCTCTAATCCAAAGGAGCATCACCCTTTAAACATTCATCCAGCCGATGCAAAATTCATAAGAGTAGCTTTTCAAAAGCAGTATAGTAAGCTGCTGCACCTCTCTGCTTCCTGAATGTGTTGGGAGTGGGATTCCTTTTCTCTGGCCAAGGAGACCTGATGCTAAAAACATCCAAGCAAATATTTTGAATTAAGTATCTTGACGGCCAGGCACCGTCAAGAAATCTGAGATCTTGAAATATGTTCTCCAAATCACCAATGTTTTACCCCTGGGGCCAGTTGGTTGGAAGTGAGTTGGATTGCTCTGGGGTGCAAAAAACAACTTCATCTCCAAATGCTAACAACAAATGCCCCACAGTGCTAACCATTTTCCAAATTTCACCATGCTAACAGGCTGCTGCTAGACATTATTTAAGATTGACATCATTAATAATTTTGGGGTGAAATATTTATTTGAGAAGAAAGTACATTAAAAGCAGTTAGTCATTCTCCCTTTAGGTTGTCCATTGTGGTTTGAATTACAACATGCTAACCATTTTCTTTCCCTTGTGATGTGGAAAACTTTATACTGATGCATTCCTGCAAAATAAAATGTTGTTAGCATCATTAGCGTTTTAGCGTGTAGTATTCCTTTTGAAAGTACATAAGAAACAGTGAGTCATTCTTCATTCCCTTGTGGTGCAAACTACACAACCCGGTCTCATGACTTTTCGTGCAGCTATCACTACATAAAATCTATTCAAAAAACATGCTGCGATCACGCTTTAGGCCTTTTTTCATGCTAGGACAACACTTCACTACCCTATGTATTTTAATGCGTAACACTGCCAGTATCAGCGCTAACTGGTGACTGTTAGGGTTAGGGTTAGGGTTAGGGTTAAGGTTAGGGTTAGTGTTAGTGTTAGGGTTAGGGTAAAGGTTAGGGTTAGGGATTTTCCCCGTCTCATGGCCTTTCAACCTGTTTCAACCGCTTTGCATAAAGAATCAACTCATTATTTTTACACTTTTAGTAGGAAATGTGTAGTATATTTTCACAATATTGCATAAAAGCGTTCATTCATAGGCTACAACAGAAGACAACTTCACATGAACTGGAGGCAAAGACGGTGAAAAACTCTTTTAAGCCGACATGCGCAAATGTCTCTCCTACTGTTTCTCAGTCACCAGTCAGCGCTGATACTGGTGGTGTTACGCAGTGCGCATTAAAATACATAGGGTAGTGAAGCATTGTCCTAGCAAGAAAAAAAGGCCTAAAGCGTGATTGCAGCACGTTTCTGAATAGATTGTATATTGTGATGGCTTCATGAAAACTCATGAGACCGGGTTCAAACTACACCATGCCAACAAATTCCTGCTGAGCTGTATTTGTCATTAGCATTATAAGCTTATTTTACAGACGAAGTATTTCACTAAGAGGGAAACACATAAAAAGCAGACTGCCCACTGGGGTGTAATTTGTGACACTAACTGGTTCCTGCTAAGGAATGTATTTGTTATTAGCATTATTAGTCTTTTGTGAATTACACCATGCTAACTGATTCCTGCTAAACTGTATTTGTTGTTGGCATCATGAGTTAATTTAGAGCAAACTATTTATTTGGAGAATATAAAGAGCAAACTATTTATTTGGAGAATATAAAGAGCAACAAGTCATTCTCCATTCCCTTGTGAGGTAAATTACACCATGCTAACTCGTTCCTACTAAAAACTTAATTGTTAATAGAATACCCAGCCTGAACCCTAATCTAGCATCCATTTTTCATCATGCCTGCTGACTAACTTTGCATGTTGTTTTACAGTGTTTGTTCTCTTAAACAGAGCAGAGTGAAGTAGTACACCTGGCAGTCCCTAGTCAACATCAAGGACACTGACTTGGTAAACTTAAATGGATGAACCTGTTGTTTCCTGGGTTTCCCTCCTCTGCACCACGGCGGGCTTTAACAAGCTTCTGGAACTGATTATTTTATGGTTTTGCTGAAGTGGCGGTGTATCCTGTGCTTTGTTCTGGGACTGTTTTCTGTTTAACTATTTATCTGAAACTATGCTGTGCTCAGCGTCTCCTGAAATAAAATATCACAAAATATTCCTGCTTGTGCTTCATTTACCTGGGCTAGCCTGAATATGACAAATGCATATACCTTTGAGAGGGAAACACATGTGGAGTGGCAATGTTCTCCATTCTGATTGCCCATTGTGGTGTGAATTATGCCCTGTTAACTGGTTCCTGCTTACTTGTATTTGTTATTAGCATGCTTAGCTTATTTTGAGGTGAAGTATTCCTTTGAGAGGGAAATTCACAAGGAGCGGCGTGCTGTTCTCCATTCAGACTATCCAACAATTGTGGTGTCTTTACAGCAACAACAAAGCTGACATTGCTGGCTTTCAAGAGGCCATTTCATGCTGCAATCCCATGATGTATTTGCTAAATAAGCAGCAGCCTATGAATAATGCATATGCCAGGTAAGACTATAAGACCACTTGTACATCACTGCAAACAGTGCCAAATGATATTGCTCAAGGCAGCTCTGTTATGCACGCTGTGGAGTTATTGCAACAGACCATTGCCTTGGTTATGTGAAGGATCTCTCCAGAATGTCAGTGTGCATTAGCGAGGTATGCACACAAAATTAAATCTTTAACAAAGAAAAATCATGAAATCCTTTCACTGGGCATGATATACAAGAGACACAAACAGAGGCCTTGATGTTCATCATTATGCAAATCTCTCCATGCTAACTGGTTGCTACTACTCTTTATTTCTCATTTGTAGTATTTAATTTTCTAATTTGAGTGGAGGGTACCACATGGTATACATATCTTACTTAGCGTTCTCTAAATGCAAAGACATACACCAATCAGCTACAACATTAAATCACTACCAGTCTGGGTCAGAGCATCTCTAAAACAGCAGGTCTTATGGGGTATTCCTGGTATGCGATGGTCAGTAATTACAGGTCATGTGCACCCAAGACTTACTGACATGATTAAGTTCTGCAAAGACGGCTCTGATCCCACAGGACGGCGTTCATTGAACACTTTCCTATTTTTCGTGAACTGAACGAGTCGGTTTACAAATTATGAACGTAACCGTGAGTGATGTTCACTCTTGCGAGACTGAACGCAGTTCACGTTTTATGTTCAGGCTAGCACAAGAGCATGGCTGGCGCGTCAAGTTCGGACGCTTCGGCAGAAATACACATGGGAAATATGCTTATTAAAGGAAGATATTTATGTTTAATACAGCTAAATACCGGATGTTGGAGTTTTAGAGCTGTACATTTTCACTAGTTTATGCGCAGACGCGAGCCTGCTGCCGCGTGTCGTGACTGCTCCGTGTCTTGTCTTTGTATTTTAGTGTTTTATTTTTCCCCCCAACTTTCAACAGTTAACTCAGTTTATTTAGTATTAGTAAGCTGTGACCTCTCTAATCATGCGGGTAGAGAGATTTATTTCAACCTTTCTTTTGTTTTGGCTGGCCCGCTGCTAATGCTAACGCAGCTAGCGGCAGCGACCCGGTCTTTGTCTACACGCGCGACCAGCTGATCTCGCTGAGGCAGGCTGCTCCGGAGCACAGCGCGGTCCTCTCGAACATCCCCGCGGAGTTACGGAGGGGAAAGAGCAAGAGAGGATGCCGTGGTGGAGCGAAGGTGCGTGGGAAAAGAGCACCGAGGAATGGGGAAACAGCCTGGTGAGCAGAGAAGGAGATACAAACCATACCTCCCATCTGTTCTTATGGGCAACATGAGGTCACTGGACAACAAAATCACTGGATAAAAAAAGACAACGGCTGTTAGTTTATTTTTAGTCATGTTCTTTTCTGAGCACTTTAGATATCTTTTTGTTAATATTTTCTGAATAAAAATTCCATATACTGTATACTTGCACCTCATTTTTTCCACTTTCACCATAACATGATGCGTTGCTTATGTGGTAAGATCTATTCTCAACTTCAAAATTGGTTTTTAATGTAACTTATGTGATTGTCCAGTCGTATAACAGAAGGAGAAGATTGAAGGAAGTTCAGATAGAAGGCTGCTGTATTGAAAATGTTAAAAAAACAAAAACTAGTTCATTTTTTGAGCTGTGAATTTAGTTCAAAATGAACTATGAATGTGAACTAGTTCATTTTTATTTTAATAAACTGTATTTTGAACTAGTTCTTTTTCAGTGTGAACTGGCATATCACTGGATGGCACTATACTGCACTATGGGAGGAAAAGAAGCCAACAGAGGCAGTGTGAAACTCATTGTCTTGAACTCTTTGTCATGCTTCTTAAACTGTTCCTGAACAGTGTTTGTAGTGTGGCAGGACATATCCTGCTGAAAGAGGCCACTTCCTTTAGGGCAGGGGTGTCGAACTCCAGGCCTCGAGGGCCGTGTTCCAGCACGTTTTTGTGATTTCTCTGCTCAGAAACACCTGGTTCACCTCGCCAGTTAATTGTCAGGTTTAGTGAATCTGTTTGAGGAGGAGAACCATCAAACTGTGCTGTACACCGGCCCTCCGGGACTGGAGTTTGACACCCCTGCTTTAGGGAATACCATTGCCATGAAGAGGAGAACCTGGTCTGAAACAATGTTGCTGGTACACATCAAAGTTAAATTAACTTAGCTGTGAAACCCTGGACTTCCTGCATTCATGTGGATTTTACTTTGATGCATACCACCTACCTGATCAATAGTATCCAGTAATGCCAGTGCAAGATAATGCACCTGGTCACACTGTAAACATAGTTCAGGAAGGTTTAAGGAACATGACAAAGGGTTCAAGGTATTAACCTGCAATTTTGCCAGATCTAAATCCAACCAAGCATCTGTGGGATGGACAACCTAGTCCAAATCCCTGGACATCCCACCTTGTAACGTACAGGACTTAAAAGATATGCTGCTTTCATGCAGATACCACAGCACAACTTCAGAGGCCTTGTGGAGTCCATGTCTTGACAGGTCAGGGCTGTTTTGGGGGTATGTGCGGGACCTACTCAATAATGGGTTGGTGCCTTTAATGTTATGGCTGACTGTAAAAGTGTGTACTTATTTTCACACCAGAGAACACATTTCAATGTTCTATTGCTGCCAATTTGTTGATTTTAACATTGGAAAATAAAAATGTAATCTGGACTGTAGAAATGTATTGCATTTATATTTAGGGTTATTTTACCGAAGTAGAAGCCATGCACTAAAATTTGCAGAAAAAAATGCGACCAAAAAATGTAAATCTCTTCCTCCTCCCTCTTTTTCATATTTTTATTTGACAATGCATGCCATTTGACTGGGGGTGACATAATAAAACAAAATATGCTGAGCGTAGACATGGATGTGACTCGGTGCTTGCAGGAGAGGGATCTTCTATGAATAAAATATGCCGCCGCGTCTTGAAGCCGCAGTATGATGACAATTCTTCCCACAGTGGCTATGTATTGTTACTGAATTGCTGATGCATGAATATGGCGATATGTAATAAACCAATGAAACAAAGAAACAATAGAATAGAAGCTTGAATCGCTGGTAATATAACAGCTTCTAATTAGGATGTCTTTTGGACCAACAGTGTTACAAACATTTCCCAATAATAGGCTTCTAAACAAATACCGCATCAGTGACCTGTGTGTGTGTGTGTGTGTGTGTGTGTGTCATAATGTTAGTTTAGACTATATTTATCTCCTTAGTGAGCACTGAGCTTTACATCCCTGCCCACCTGCTACCTTCAGTACCCGTGGAAACGAGCACAGTGCCAGCAGTGTGTACCCACACCTGGGCGGGCGACACACACGTTCATATACACACACACACACACACACACACACACACACACACACACACACACGTGCTCACACCTGGTCCGGTGAGATAACTCTGAGGTCTGAATGGCATGGCATGTTTGTGGAAATGCCTGCCTCGTTCATCCTCTCTCTCTACTTCTGTCTCTCCCTTCATCCCTCTCCCGGGCCTATTGTGTTTATGTGAAAAGCCTCACCAAGCTTCATTGAGCCAAACAGACAGGGTTGTCAAGATACCAGAATTTTGATAACACCATTATCAAGTGCAAGACTGAGGGTCTGATATACTTAAGGGATTTGCATCACCATATATGAAATATATACGCTATAAAGTACATTCTTTCACTACTTAGCATCCTAATCAAGGTATATGCATAGATATGGCCAAATGTATATTTATGTGGCCTTGACCTTGCCCCATGGTCATTATGTGCCAAGGTCATGCTGCATGAATATACAGAATACATTACTGGTGTGCAGTGTTAGAAGAATACGTCTGGCTGTCCCACTGCTACACTTTTACTGTGAAAATATTTCATTCTAAGCAGCTAACCGACTTGGACAGAATGTGTAGGCGGTATTGGACAAGATGCGCTTTGTATCATTTGTTTCATTTTTTCATTTGTAATGAAAGAGTACACGCATGAGATTAGTCCTAATGTCTACCCAAGAGGAGGGTTTCTAAACATTTGACTTCAGGCTTTCAAAAGAGAAGATTTTTTTCAAGACATTGAAGGCGGTGAGAAACCACAAAAGCTTTTAGAAGGCAAGGAGGAGGACATCAAATTCCCATCACCAGGAAGGTAATAAATTCCTTTCAGTCAGTCTTGACCCGCCACACTCATGGAAGATGTTCCAGGTGAGTAAGTTTCGGATTCCAACATTTATTGAACCACATACTCCCATGAAATTATTGGTATACAGCAGACTACAAATAGAAGCACTGACTAAACCCTGCAGGGCACAAAAACAGTGCAGTATTGAAAAGGGCATATCTTTTGAGAAAAGGGCAAGTTCACAGAATCCATGCAAGAAGCAACAGAAGACAAAGCTCTTTCTCCAAATTGAAATTATTTGTTTCTGAGACTCAGACCCAAAGTAAGAGCGAGAATTAGAAAGATACCCCTACTGATGAGGCTTCTTACACAAGAACAAGCTTAGATGAATGATGGCCATGTCCTTGCTCAAAGTTCTTTAAACAAAGCCACACATTCTCTGATATTTTGCAACAAGATGTTCGCATGCTCATTCAGAATATGAGCATGACAGCCTCGATGAGACTAGCAGTCAGTGAATTTCTAAAGTCGTTGAAAGCATCTGAACACTGAAAGGAGGGATGCATGATTGGGAAATAAAGCAGAGCTGCATGTGGATTTGATTACAGCTAGTTCTGAAGGCAAACTGATTTACAGCAATCTAACATCAAAGCATGCTGTGTGTAATCAGAATCAGAATCAGAATCATGTTTATTGGCCAAGTATGTGAGTGAACACATAAAAGGAATTTGGTTCTGGTCGATGGTGTCTCTCAAGCACAGCAGTATAAAATACAAAAATATGTAAATGACACAATGAACAATACTGAGCAATATAATAATAATATACAATCTACAATATGAATACGTAATATGGATTTATATTTATAAATATAAGATAAATGTTAACAAATGTAGTATTACTTGAACATATGTTTATACTATTAATCTAAATATATTTACACAAAGTGTGTAAATCAACAATACAATATAATAAACAATCTAAATCCCATATACAAAAAATACAGGATTACAGAAATGAATACAACAGAGTGTACATAAAGTGCAGTTGCGGTCTTGTAATGTGAAGCAGTGTGACAGTTCAACTGTTTAGGAGGGAGATGGTGAAGGGAAAGAAACTGTTCCTGTGTTGGGTGGTCCTGGTGTGCAGGCTTCTATACCGTGTGCCAGAGGGCAGCAGGTCAAAAGGTCTGTGTCCAGGGTGTGAGGGGTCTGTAATGATTTTTCCTGTCCGTTTGCCGATTGAATGGATGGCTAAATGTTCACGGTCTGGGTTACCTGACTCATGGCCACTAACAGGTGGCAGCTACAGCAGAAATGCAATGGCAGCATCCCATCACAGTTCAGGCAGAGTCTGTACTAAATGTTATAAAACCTGGCCAATCCACACATCCCTTGTGATTAACCCATCCTTGTCTTTGTGTCCTCAGGTGCTCAATCTAAGGGCAATTTCCTCCAGAACAGGAAAATCCCCTTAGATTGAGCATCTAGCAGTCCTTGCATGAATAATGAGCCCCCTACCCCTTATCTATGCACAAGCCAGAAGAGTGATGACCATACTCTAGCCTTTTCCTCAACTGAAGTTTCCTCAACTTGATATATGCAAAGACTCTGCATTGCCCTCTATCAAAAGAGAACAAGAAATCAGAAATCTTGTTAATGGCCATGAGTCAGGTAACCTAGGCCGTGAACATCTAGCCATCCATTCAATCAGGAAATGGGTCCCAGAATTTGCTCCTCATTAAGAACAACTCGATGCATTAGCCAAAGACATAGAGCAGTTTGACAATTCAAGGGCAGATTACAACATTGAAAACTCCCTCAGAAAGAGTGACTGTAGCCTTGTTGACCTGTCTCACACAACACTGCATGAGAAAATCAGACTAATTTGGAAAATAATCTTTAGGCAAGTTCATACCTTCATAGAATCACAGCCTTTGTCCATCAGAAGTACTTACACTCCCTCTTTGCTGATGACTTTTAGAAACCATTTCAGCTATTCAATTCAGTACACACAGGTGTACCGAACACCCTAGAGATTTTTTAACAACTTAAAACAAACAGTCCTCAAAGAAATGGACCAGGTCTTACAGAAGACCAAGACTTTAAATCCCTCTTCTTACACAACTTCCATCCTTAAGCACAGCAAAGCTGTACCGTTGTATAGCCCAAGACACCTGAGGAATACTAGGAAGTTATCAAACTCCAAGGTCCTTCTTTTGCTGTCCCGCAGCCTTAGGGCTCAAACTCTCCACCTAGTGTTACCTTCCAAACTTCATTACCACTTTCACCCCTTCTCATATTTTTAAACCTTGATCATTTATCTTTAAGGTACTTAAAACTGCAGGACATTTTGTCCACAGGCCTCTAGCACTGTGCAGAAAAACAGTTACACTCTGTTACTGTTACAATTTCAGAATTAAAATGTATTGTTTGAAATGTATATATATAATGTATATACAGATGTGGGACACCACACAACCACTACCACAATTGTGCAAACTTAACAAAGCAAGTTTGGCATGACTATTGCTTTTTCTTTTGATCTTTGTTTTCCAGCAGAAAACTTCTCAAAGAATTTGGAAGAGCCTAATTTCTGAAACAAACATTTTGATTCGTCTTAGCCCATGATGAAGTTCATGCTGAGCTATAGTAATTACAATCTTAATTACTGAAGTAAATTCATGAATAACTCAAACAGTCTAGATGAAAAATCTAATTTGTTAGGTTCTCCAAAGGACTACAAGACATTAATCAACACAAAATGCATTTTTAGAGTGAGGTTCCCATAACAAGAAAACCTCTCATAATCTGAAACAGACTTGCTTCTACCTTACAATTCACAAACACTAATTCAGGAAGCCACAAAGGTTGTACATATGTTCTGTGTATATTACCATGACATGTTATGGGCATCTAGCCAAAAACATTCACCGTTCCTGTCTGTTCCCTAGGCTTGATGCTGTATTTCATAACTGAGAACCATCTAATCTGTCCAAGATTGGTAAAAGAACTGTGCTTCTGATTAATGCTTAAGGGCTTTAAATGGAACTGTGTCATGATAGTCTGACTATGTAAGTACTAAAAGAACTTCCCAGATGTTTTCTGTCAGAAATGTAATGTCAGAAATGTAATGCAAGCATCCTATCACGGATTGGGTGAAGTCTGCTCCAGGCTTCGGGGAGAGTCTGTATTATATTAAAGGTTATAAAAGCTGGCCAACATCCACATTCTTTTCACTTTACAGTGTCAGTTAGCCAAGTACACCTCAAAAGGAAGACAAAAAACCTCACCTTTGTTCTAGAGGGGAACAAAGGAACTTTAGTTTCAGTAACCTAGCCCAACGTTTAGCTTAGACATCGGATCAAGCCATCAGATGTGGCCTTTGAGTAATTGAAGTCCTTGATTTTCAGCAGCAGAATCTTCACCCCTGGACCTTGGCAGGCCAGGCAGATTCCCAGAAGCAATGGATGGAACCAACATCTGCACATTTTCTCTCCAAACTTCCACAGAAACTGTGGAGTATGGACTGAACTTTAGATATTTGCAAAAATATCCGATCGTGTGAGATTGAACTTTTATATCTGGGTAAATCAAAGCAGCTACAGAAACAATTGCAAATTCAACTTCGTAAATGTGTTCATGTTATGTAGATTTATCTTTGCATGTACTCTGTTCCTTTTACTAATCTCACAGGAAATCTTCCTGAGTATTACTAAGCTTCATATTAATAAAGCTAAACACCATTAGTTTTGTCATAAGGCTGAAGTCTTTCTCAGTTTAAAAGGCATGTTTTAAACTCAGTCAGCGCAGACTAGCTAAAGCTAAGCTGATCTCATTAATATACAGTGTAGCCGTCTTTACCTTTCAAACTTGCGCCATTTTTTGCTCCCCGTTTCACATAGTGTTAAGGAACCCAAAGTCCTCCTCTTTTGGGCAGGCACCAAAGAGCACGCTCTCTCTCGTGCTCTCTCTCACTCTAACAGATGCACGCACGCACACACGCACACACACACACACGCACACACACACACAAAAGCATGAGTGGCGCATACTCAGTCACTCCTTCACTCACCTAATTACTCTTCCACGTAAACCTTATTCTGTAAATATATTGATATCCATCTGATTGCTTTAGAACTAGATTGTAATAATAAAGGTTTTGTTTATGTTTACCAAATTGTCTTCGTTTTAGTCTTATACTGGTTGATGCAAAAATGTATATATCAAAAGAATTTACATTTACTAAACAGCCTTCAGAAGTCAAATAAAACCTCAAACTTGATAAAACCTTCTTTACTTAGAAACTCTAATATTTATGATCTGATTACACAATGAGACCGATTAATTAACGAGGCTGATTTATTCAGTTAATGAAGGCAGGAGCCCACAGCTGTGACTGTGGAACAACCCAAGTCAATTGGTTCCTAGTTTGTTTTCCAATAGTGTTAGTGTCCTCGATGTAGCTGGTGATATCATAAAAAAACTCTTGTGGCATCCACAATGCTACAAACACAGTAGCAGTGGAGAATACTGAAGGATATCCCGTGTCACATGGCGATTCTCTCTGACCAATTAGAAGTCTGCAGTGTGTTCACATCATGTTTTGGTACCATCCCAGCTCCTTTTGAACCATGGTGGAGTAGGCACAAACTGTAGTTACAGGTACTAGCTTCCAGATTTGCCTAATTTAAAAAGAAGCATGGCAAGCCTAGTTGAGTTGCGCCAATACTACTTTTTTTTGATGCAGTAGTCAGAGTTTCTTTGCTCAGTCTTGTTCTTTATTTGACAGAACACTTTATAATAACAGGCTGTGATCAGTTTGAGTTGCACGGCAGAATCAGCCATCGACCCTCACTGTAACTGACTTTAGCACCCTAAAAAAATTCAGTTTAAATTTGAAAATAATCTATGTTGAATAATGACTTGTTAAATATTTAATGCTCAAGAAAGTTAACAAAAGTATCTCTAAATCCTTGACATCATTAAGTATTCAAAGGTTTATTAATATGCATAATTATGCAACTTTGAAATGTCAGCACAAGGTGACTGGCTTGAGTGAAACGAAACAAGCCGAGAGTTGGACCATACTAAATCTTTATTTAAATGCAACTGTTGCTATGTCGGCTTGCCTGGTTTCACCTGACCTACACCTGGTGCCAACATATTAGATTTTAGTTGACCTTTTCAAGCTGACATTTCATCCAATATAAACTTCCCCTGATCCCTAATCGACATCCAGCCTCACCGTTAAACCAAAGCCATCTGCCAATCTCTGTCTTAGACAGAGCACCCTGGGATTTCTTTCTTTCCCCACACTGTGTCAGTCTCTCTCTCGCTACCTCTCTCTGTCTTTCACATTTTCTATTCTTACTCTCTTCTCTCCATTCTCCCTGTTTCTTGTGAGTCTGCGGTGACTACTGAGATGAATCTCTTAGTAACGCTCCACTCACCTTTCTGACTGTTGCTTTTCTGAAGGGCTACAAATTGAGGACCTCTGGAATCCAACTGCATTCATGATGCAAATTTGGTGGAGGTTTTGATTGAGATGTGCACGGGTGCAAAGCTTATACATTATACATAATACATGTTTCAGCTGAAGAACAGTCATACAAACGTTCAAAAGAATCAACCCAATGTCAGTTACCCGTTCGATTTGGGCTGAAAATATCAAAACATGGCAAAAATTGAGGAAAAATCATACTGCAATAATGATTACTCATGCTCAGGCCCCTTTGGAATTCTAGGAATATGATAGTATGCTTTTCTAAAGATCATAGCAAACATATTAACAGGCTACAACATACTAATAGGCTACTATTCACGGTCAGTGACATATCTAGAAATTCCAGAAGGCCTGGGGTGATGTCTCCCTCACAAAGCAGGGCTCACCCACTGGAAATCAAAACCGACATGGTAGTAGCGTGCTAGGGTGTGGCATTGGTACCAGTGTTTTAGGTACAGGGGTGTGACAGTGTCACTGCTAGGCTAAGACACAGGTCCACCACTGCAAAAATTCTAGCCTCTGTACTAAAAAATGTACCACTGACAAAAGACTAGGTGATGGTTAACACTGACTGTGCATCATTAGATGGGCTATAGTCTGTGCACCAGCAAGGGAGTGCTACAAGAGGTTTCTAACAAAGTGGCCAGCTAGTGTATATACTGATGGTATATACATAATGAATAGTTTGCAAGTTAGAACAATACAGCCTTTACAGGCTTTATGACTGTAAAGTTAAAGGACTAAATAATTAAATCAGTTTTCACTTTCTGAGCACATGGCGTAAAAGTGCAAATTAATGTCAAGACTGAGCTGAGTTAAGCAGCTATATTTCCATCTGTCTTCCCTTCTCACATACACACACACACACACACACACACACACACATACAAAGCAGATGCACCAGGTAGCAGGTGCAAACAGCATACACTCTGCCCAGAAATATGCATGTTGTCAGGGTTGTACAGTGCCTTGCAAAAGTATTCATGCCCCTGGCATTTTCTCTATTTTGTTACCTTCCAACCTAGAATTTGCATGGATTTTCATTTTCATTTTAAGTGATGCACCTAGAAAACAAACTACAGATTAGAAAACAAACTACAAGTTAAAAGGGAAAAAAAACTTACTTTAAATAATTATAAAAAAATGAAAAGTATGTTTTCACCCCCTTTGCTTTGAAGCCCCAACCACGACCTTCAAAAGCCACTTAATTAGTTAAATAAGATCCACCTGTGAGCAATCTAAGTGTCAAATGATCTCAGTGTATTTACACTTGTTCTGAAAGCCCATAGAGTCAACACCAGTGCAACACCACTAAGTAAAGCAAGTGACAGCATGAAGACTGAGGAACCCTCCACACAGGTCAGAGACAGAGTTTTGAGAAGTACAGATCAGGGTTGGGTTAAAAAATATATATATATTACAAACCCTGGACATCTCAAGGGCCCCCATTAAATCCATTATTAGAAAATGGAAAGATTATGGCACCATAGCAAACTTGCCAAGAGAGGGTGGTCCACCAAAACTCACAGACCGGGAATGAAGGCATTAATCAGAGTAGCAACCAAGAGGCCAAAGATGACCCTGAAGGAGCCGGCGGTTCTACTGCAGAGATGGGAGTATCTGTCCATCAAGCCACTATAAGCCCCACACTGCACAGAGCTGGGCTTAATGGAAGAGTGGCCAAGAAAACAAGGTAGACCGTTTGACAATTACCAGAATGTGTATTGGAGACCCAAACATGTGGAAGAAGGTGCTGTGGTCAGATGAGACTAAAATAGAACTTTTTGGAAAGCAAGGACAACACTATGTCTGGCACAAACCTAACACCTCTCATCATGCTGAGAGCACCATCCCTACAGTGAAGCATTGTAGGGGCAGCATCATGCAGGGGGGACGCTTTACATCATCAGAAACTGATCAGAACTCAAGGAAAGATGGATGGCGCAAAATCTAGAAATAAATTCTTGAGGGAAATCTGTTTGATTCTTCCAGAGATTTGAGACTGGGATGGACGTTCACCTTCCAGAAGAACGACACTAAACACACTGCTAAGTGGTTTAAAGAGAAACAGGTAAATGTCCAGACCTCAATCCAAGTGAGAATCTCTGGGATGATTTAAAGATTGTTGTATACAAGCAGCATCCATCCAACTTGAAGAAGGAGCTGGAGCAGTTTTGCCATGAAGAATGGGCAAAAATACCAGTGCCTAGATGTGCCAAGCTTGTGGAGAATTGTATATCCACTTTACTTCTTGATCAGATAGTGGTGCTTTTTTAAAAATTGCAAATTCTAAAAAATAACTGCAAAAAAATCAACGGAACCGGCGTGTAGGTTTGTGCACATAAACAATTTCTCTACAACAATTTAGAACAACAATTTAGGGGGTGGTACTATCAGTAGCATTTCCTTGCATCACTGAGAGAAAGGAAACCCACATCTGCAGGAATTTCAAGACAGGAAGCAAAACAGCATATTACCAAAGAAAAGCTCTCTGTTGATCAGTGCTATTTGTAAATTCAAACATTAATTGTAAAAAAGGAATAAAGGCCAAAGATAGCAACAGCTGTAAGCACAGCAGGGTTCAAACACTTCTGAATACAGATACAGATTTAAGCTTTTGAACAAAATTCTGTATTTTGCATGAACAGGTCACAAATAATCAATAAGAAATAACTGACAACAAATTTGATTTGAACGGAGTACATGACATGTGATCCTTATTATGCACTGTCCAATTCAAGTACTATGCTTTAAACTGACTTACTAGCTGAAATGAACACTTTCTGAAATCAAATAAATATTCAGTATTTGTACTTAGAAATGTGAACAAAATTGAGTTCCATTATAATATGGTAATATGATAATATTGTGGGACTTTTAGAGATGCCTACACCTATTCAGAAATATGACATAGTTAGTAGGTAGTCCTATGCTGAAGTTTTTTGTAAACTGAATGCTAATTCCAGGTGCATTTTATCACACACTTAAGCCAGAGCAAAGAACATTTTGGATATTGCCTTCTAAAGTACATATCTGGCACTCTCTCGCACACCTGCTATCTCCTCCTCATTCTACATAGTTACCCTGATTCCCCATTTCTCACTGTACCTTTCCTCTCTCACACACATATACGCAGTAAATCTCTCTCTCTCTCTGTAGTAAGGCCTGTATTGCACTAATGGAGAGGTTAATGAGCAGTTTTCACCTCATTAGAAGTAAGACATAATGATTATCATGGGGAAAGTGAGATCACTGGACAACAATCCCAGCTATGTGAAGTACTGCTAAAGATCTTCAACTTTAGAAAGGTACCTACTCCGTGGAAAACATTGTGTCTGGTTCCTGTCCCAAAGAAGATGTGCTCTAATGCTCCATCAGACTACAGGCCAGTTGCAGTCACCACACAGCATGAAGGTCTTTGAGAGACTGGTCCTGGACAGCCTCAGCGCCCTGGTTATGCTAGCAGGAGATTGCCTGCCAATCCAAGATAGAAGTGGATGATGCCATCATCTACTTACTGCACTGTGCCTACAGCCACCTAGACAAGCTAGGAGGA
>JBBPCX010000001.1:29181754-29192084 GCA_037974365.1 Hydrocynus forskahlii
CACTACACATCACTACACTACACATCACTACACTACACTACACATCACTACACATCACTACACTACACTACACTATACTACACATCACTACACTACACTACACATCACTACACTACACTACACATCACTACACATCACACACTATACTACACTACACATCACTACACATCACTACACATCACTACACATCACTACACTATACTACACTACACATCACTACACTACACTACACTACACATCACTACACTACACATCACTACATATACACAAACTATTCAACTGCACTGTACTGATGTGTCTGTACTTCTGATCCAGAATACAGAGAGAAATGCTGCAGTGTAACACTGTATTCAGCCAGGAGGGGGCAGTGACACCCAGGCCATTACAGCCGCCACTCCTTCGCCCCTGAAACGCTCTCCAGCTCTCGCTGCATTCAGGAGCAGCTCACACATCAGAGCTGCACATGTCAAGCACAGTGTCCAGATTCCAAGAGGGAAATTCTGAACCACATCACTTTTCTTTGGGGACTATTTTGCCTTCCGACGGCCTGCATGCATCCCTGGGGCTCCTCTGAAGGACTAACATCGCTCTGTCCAAACCACAGTTTAACCAGTCTCACCGGTCCAGCTGAGTCCCAGGTGATCGGCCACTATGGCCATGCGAAGGTCCGTTCTTTCACACGGGCTTTGTGGACCTGGGAGAGCACCAGAGAAGAACTATTAGCATCGACCGATCGACATCACACTCCTTTCAAAGGCACGTAAACACAAGCGGCTGCATCCTTTTCTGGCCAAGCTGTGCGTTTAAGGAGCACATTAGGTGTGACTGGAGCTCTGGGTTTTTTGTTTTTTTTTTTGTGTTGTTTTTTTGTTTTGTTTTGTTTCTTTTTTCTTCCCCAAACAAGCATAAGAGAACGTTGGACCGTCATACTGCAAGAACAACAGGGTGGGAGTATTGCTGAGAGCGGCGAGAAAAGGAACAGCGCGCACAAAAGACGGTGAACCGCTGTGTCTAAAAACACACAGTGCTCTGAATACTTCTGTGAATAGAAATTCTACAGAATCTATGCAGGCAATCACTGTGACGGTACTAAATTTAAAGGAATGAAAAAAAAAAACAAAAAAAAAAACAACCAAAACAGAAGGTCTGTAAACTTTCCAGACATTAGGGTGATTCTTCTGATGAAGAAAGGAAGCATGCAGGCATCCTGAACAATTCCAGTTACACGCTTTACTGACAGTGAATATAGACACTGAGACTGCAGCTCTCTGCCAGCGACTCTCGCACAGACAGACTGTCCAGTGGCCCCTCCCTCCCTAACATGCTACACCGACTGTCAAAGGTGGGGGAGAGAGAGAGAAGAGGGGATCCGACAAGGACAGGGTACAGTAACACTCACACAGTACAGAGATGGGAGAAGAATGACAGAGATGGACAGCTACTGTTCACGTCACAGGCAAACTCAGTCAGTCAATCACAACGGCTCATGCAACTAAGGATCAAATAAAGTTTTCAATAAAGTTTTACAAACTAGGCTTGATCTCCGCGACGGGGGGCGCCCCGCGAGCACCTGCGCCCTTATTGCCCTCCTTCCCTGCTCCTGTCCGCCTAGTTCTCCTCCTCTCACTGCCCGCGGACCTCGAGACCTTTGACTTTGAGGGTGCGACCCCTCCGGAGGAGCCGGCAGAGAGGGAGGGCTGGGACTGGGAGGGGTCCGATAGGGAGGTGCTTCGTGACGTGCTGCTGTCCTCCTCCGACTGCTCTGCCTGCGTCTGTTTCTCCTCGTCTGAAAGGCGATCCGCCACCTTTGCCGCTCCCCCGCTAACGCTCTGAAAGAACTTGATCGACTGCCTACACAGTTCGCTCAGGTTGGCTCTGTCTGCCTCGCTAAATGCACAGTCGTTTGCAGCGGCACCCGAGGACCTGTCCCTGGCTGGCTGCTGGGGGGGGACCACCCGCCTGACCACCCTCCCCGCCTCCCCGAGCCTCCCTGACCTGGACCCTGCCTGAGCTGCAACGGCAGAACTGACTGCACCGTTCCTTTTGACTTCCTTGACTGGGATTCTAGACCTGGGCTCTGCCACGCTAGATGCAGGGTCCACTTTCCTAGCCTCGGGTTTGACAGCCTGCCTGGGTTTCGGCTTGCCTGAGCTTTGATTGTTGAAGGTGAACCCTGCGGCCTTGACCGGGAGCCTGGACTTGGGCTGTCCTTTGACCTCCACCTCTTTCTGAGAGTCTGCTTTCCTGTCCTGACCCTGCGTGCCGGAGTTGTTCTCTGCTGTCTCTGCGGGGACCCTGCAGAACTGAGCTTCTATCCTACTGGCTTTCTGCAGAGTGGGCTCAGAGGATGACTGGAGGTTAAACACTACGCTACAACAATGGATATAGTTAGCCTGAACACTGGAGGCCTCTAGGTTATTGTTGTTATTGCAGTTCTCTGAGGGGAAATCTTTCCTATCAGTTGCCGTTGAATCGGAGCACCTGCTACCAAACTGACTCTCAGACATGTGGGTCTCCAAGCTAACATATTCCGGCATCTGACTTGCTGAGGCATCTGCTTTAAAGTCGCTCAGTTCTGCAGAACCAGGGTCTTTCTTTATGGTAATGGAGGCAGCGATTCCCATCTTTATAGGGGTGCGCAATTTAGGGTCGACCTTAGAGGCCGTGACAGTGCAAGAGGAGGCGGTTTCGCCTACAGTGTCTGTGCATGGAGGTGCATCCAGGCAGCCAGCGCTGCCCTGAGCCGGACTGCCTCTGGATGGTGTAATGTCTGTGGTGGCCTCTACCTTCCCCTCTACAGTTCTCTCCCCTGCCTTTGTTTGGGAGGCACCTACACCCGCACTTCTGCCCCCTTTGCCCGTGTCCCCTGACATCCCATCTGCGGTATGCTCACCAATCTGGAAAAACTGTAGCCTCTCCTCAACAAAGTCCCGCTTGCTCATGTCAATAGCGCCACTGCGGGTCATCTCAAACATCTTGCCCTCGTGGAAGGGGAAGGGGTTGGGCTCGCTAGTTGGGGTGCTCTCATCGGTTGGTGTTCGAGCTGGAGTGGTGTCCGGAGTCGTAGCCTGTGACTTGTCTTCCACTGACAAACCAAAAGGCTTCGGATCTTCATCTTTGCCTTTAGCATCAAATACTCCTTCTTCGGCTTCCTTGCTTGACCAAGGGTCAAAGTCCAAGCCTTTGGTGGCAACGGTTTTAAAAGTGGTATTTAGTTCCTCCTCGAGTTTGTAACTGAAATAGCTGTCTGCAAACCCTTGCCTGTCGGGATGCCTTCCCTCCAGGGAGTAAATCTTGTCTTTGTCTGTATCGGTCTCTGATTTTTTGCTCGATGAGCTTTTGGATTTTGCCTTTTCTCCAGTGTCCTCGTTAGGAGTGCTCTCCTCTTCAATCACCTCCAGTTTGCTCTGGCTAAACGATCGATCACCTGTTTTTCCGTCGTTAGAAAGGCTGGAGGTTTTGGGATCGCTCAGCCCATCGTCCTCATCCTGCAGATCATAACCATCAAGAGAGTCTATCTCCGTTGCATCGGTGTCGTGGGAAAACTCTGCGGTTGTTGCTATAGAGCAGTCAGTGATAGACTGGTCGTTACCATTCTGCTCAAAGTCCACATCTTCTCCTTTGATCACACCGTTCACACTCGACTCTTTGTGATGGGAGCCATTCCTCTCTGGTTTCCGAGGCCTGACAGGCTTCTCGCCCTCTTCCGCCATTTTGAAGGTGTACTTTTTGAGAGGAATGGGTTGAAAGACGGATTCATCATCGCTGGAATCACTGTTATCAGCTCCAGGTGGGAGAGGAGATGGTGGCTGGACTCGGATCACAGGTTCCGCAAGGAGGTGCCTGTCGTGCTCCTCCTGAAGATTCACCTCCATCATCTCTGTCTCTGCCTCGGACGATGGACATGATGCCCTTTTTTCAGGGTCAGGCTGCTCTTTCTCTAGTGGTGGCGGTGGAGGAAACTCGATGTAAGGAACCCGTTTGTCTTTTGCTCTTTTCCCGGGTGATTCGTGTTTCCCTTTTGGAGGCTCAGTGGGAGCGGCAGGTTTCGCTTTCTCTGCTGGTAGTTCCCTAAAGATGAAGGTCTTAGATTGCTCCTCTTCCTCTGATTCCTCTGGGATTGGGCTAGGCATGCCAGCCATGGAACCAATGACAGACTCTGGCGCTCTAGAATTGAGGTCACAGCTAACCTCCTCAGAGCTGGGTGTCTCAGGAGTGACAGGACTTCTTCCAGAACTGTCCATAAAAGTCACCTGCTCCAATGTGTCATCCTCTGGGCTGCCCTGAGGTGAAGACTGCTGTTTCTGTTTGACAGTGTAAAACGCACCCCTGGTCTCGTGTACCGTTCTGCTCTCATGGCTGACTACTTTTTTGTAGGTACTACGCTGCCCGGTGGCTGTCTCCTTCTCATACTGCTTGCCCACTTCGATGCTGACATATACTGGTAGTGGTTTGATGTCTGCAGTAACACCTGGAGCCACTCTCTCGATATACTCAATTTGATCGCTAACATCACCATTACAGACTACATTAGCATTTCCTACTGACAACACATCACTGGACGACTTGTTAGCATCAGAACTACAGTGATGCTTGCTTCTATCTAACGGTGGTATGTGGGATCCTGCTCCATCTGATGAATCTAGCTTTAATGCACTACTTTGGTGATGATCTATAAAACTAGACGAAACCCTAACAGGAATTTGTGATTCCGAGTTTTTTTTTAGAGAACCACTGCGTTTGTCGGTGCTACTGGGGTCTTCTCGAATCACTAGCTCTGTATATATGATCTTTTTGGTTGTCTCTCCTGTGGTGGCGTTATCTTCACTGTCAACCATAGCATCTTGAACTAGGGTGTGGGACATTTTTGACTTTTGGGCTTTATAGTGTCCATTGCCATGACTCTCCCACGTTTTGTAAACTTTTCGATCTTTATCTGCATCTTGCTCTTTGCTAGGGACACTCTTCTGATGTCTTGCGGCACCGTTATCTGGTGCACTTCTATTTCTGTCAGCGACTGCTTGGGCTCTCCTCATATTATGTATTTGCCCACTCTCACTATCTTGAATTCTCTTTGGGCTGGGCTCGCCTTTGGAGGAGTCTGTTGTTTTTGGAAGACTCCCCCCAGAAAAAACTTGATAGACTGGCAGTTTACTTTCCTGTAGCTTCCTCACTGGAGAGCCAGAGGTTTGATCCCACTGGGGGCCCTTATCTTGCTTTTGAGCCTCAGCTTCAAATTTCATTCTAACTGAGCTAACTTTGGATGTCGAGGGCTGGAAATACTTTGAGGACTCGCTGGCACTACTTGCTGAAGAGCAGTCACCTTGTTTTCCATTGTCGTCATTGCTTTTAAGCAAAACACGTCTCTCTGGGCTACTAGGGAGGCTGGCACACTTCCTATCATGAGCACCGTACCTGTCTCTGAACCTGTCTCTGCTCCACTCCTCTCCACTCCCTCCACTCTTAAACACCGACCTCTCGGGGCTGCTGCAGGTAGAACTGGGTCCAGATCTGGTTTCTCGAACATCTGCCCTGCGGTGCTTCTTCTCAGGGGACTGGAGCTCATCATTTAGTTTCTCTGTTTTATCACGAAAAAACTGTGATACCTCACTAAGCTTCTCCTCTGCCTCTTTGACTGTTCTGTCCACTCTGTCCTCGTATATCATTCTGTCTCTATTTTTGTTTTGCCTGTCCTCAGACACTTTCATCCAAACGGACTTTTTTGGACTACCAGCATCCGACGCGTACTGCAGCAGGGTCAGCTTGTCGTAGTTTTCATTTTCACTCGAGGCTGTGCCCGGCTTGTCAGGTTTCAGCATGAATTCTCTCATCGAGCCGCCGTGTGGTCCTTCCTCGTAGTACCGAGACCTATCAATCACGGATTCGTCCGAGTCTGAATGAGAGGAGTCAAATTTCTCAGAGAACAGCATTTTCTCAGCAAATTTGTAGGACTCGCCCCTCGTATCTGCCGACTCCTCCTCGTGGTATTCGACCGAGTGCTGACTGAGCAGTTTCAGAGTTTTGTACGAGTCATCACCCATTAGCTGGGCAGAGCTGGGTCGGCTCTCGTCCTCCTGAGAGACAGGGGTGTTCACTCTGGAGGAGTCCAAGTAGCAGGGCAGGGATTCCTCCGGCTCCTCCTGCAGTTCCAACTCCTCCCTGTTTTGAAGTTCTTTCATTCCACTGCTACTCTGGTAAATGTACATTTCTTTCTCAGGGTGATTTTTGGTTTGCCTGATGATGACCTCTGTCGGTTCAGCTTTATTTCCTTTCTCAATGTGGACCTCGATGATGCGCTCCACTTTGGGCATCGAGTCTCTATCCAAAGGCCTCTGAGCCGGGTCCACTCCTTCACTGTTGCCTTTGTGCTCAAATAAACCCGTTATCTCCCTCGAAGGATCTCGGCCTGACTGAAAGGCCTTCATGATGTCTCTCACAGACATGGTCTCCTCAAGCCTCTCTGTAGCAGCCTCTTTACCTGGTGGTTTGTGGTAGACCATTCGGGTGGTGGTCGTGATATGAGTTTCCTCTTTGAGCCGCATGCCTTTGCCCACCATGTCTTCTTCTGGATTGGTTCTGGCCTGGTAGGCTTTCACTCTCTCCTTGATGGAGCCCCCAGGTGATCTGGGCTCTGAATCGATGCATCGTGCTGGAGGTTTCGCCATTTTAACCTCCTCCATTCCAGCCTCAGTGGTGTCCTCTGGGGGCTCGTAGCTCCGGATAACATGTACAACTTCGGTCCGTGTTTCAGTGATGACTGGTGGGATTTCCTGAAACAGAGCTTTGGGTCCCATTCCTTCAGCGCTTTGAGGCGCCGAGGGAGTCCTCTCGCTTCGAGTCTCAAACCCACTGTCTGACAGTGGACTTTTATCTTGGTCATGAGAGATATCATCTGGTGAGTCAAGGACAACGTCTGTCCCGAACAATGCATCTGCGAGCTTGCAGAGCTCCTTCTCCGAAGGGGATGGGCGCATGTTGGAGGGCGGCATCTTCAGCTTGTGCTCTTGAACTGCCATGGCAGGTTTTAAGACACGTTTCTGTTTCTCCTCTCCCTCTCTCCTCACCTCTTCTGTCCTCTGCTTTGCCTCTACAATTTTTGACAGGGGGCTCGCGCCGATGTCATTGGTTAGGTAGTCAACCACCTTTGCTAAGTTAAAATCTCGGTCAGGTATGTTTTTTGCCTTGCCTTGAGATGCCACCGTCTCGTATCGGGGGGGACACCTCCATCCGTTCTGCTGAATCTCATCGATGTCATCCTCCAGTTCTTCTTCAGCCTTGCTATTTTTGATATTTGCTTTACTCTCCCTCAGAACATCCTTGCTTAGTATCTCGCTAACTTTGACCAAGTCTTGTTTGACCTTCTCCACAATCCTAAAAGGCTCCTCATCTTCCACTTTGTGCTCTTTGGGAGAGTCAGATCGGAAGCTTTTGGACACAGAGCTTGCATCCGTTTGCAGGATGGCTGACATTCGGATTAGGTCCTCCTTCATTTCAGCCACGTCCTTCAGGATCTCTTGGCTGTTGGACAGAGGAGACGGGGCGGTGGACTTCAGGGTTGCGGGGGACATGAACAGGGGCATTTTGACTGGGGAGAGAGTTTTGGCGAAGGAAGACTGCGTTTGGGCACTGGTCTCCGGGGGCATGGTCTTTCTGGGGGACAAGAGTGCTGCTGTTGATTTGGAGATGTCAGGAAGCTTTTTAAACTGGTGCTCCGGCAACACATTTATAACGGAATAAACGGGCACGGTGATTGTGCTGCAGGTGACGGAGGTGGTGGAGTTGGGAGGGGATCTGAGGGAGGCATAGAGGGAGCTGGAGCCTGAGGACCGGATTGACTGATAGGAGGAAGATGGAGAGGACGACACGGACTTGAGTGTGCCATAGCCTGCGGAGCAGGAGTTCAGTGTCTTCTCTACTTCGTCGAAGGCAGCATTGACACTGGTGGTGGCGGCGTTGGTTGTAGCCTGTATTCTCTCCTGTAGGCTTCCAGACATAAATGAATTCGGTGAGGGGGAGCGGTATTTAGTGGGCGACACGCTCCCATTGATCAGGGCTGCTGCACTGGGGGCGGGGCTACTTTTAAGTGGCGAGGAGAGTGAGCTGAGGAATCCCCTGTGAGAGCTGGAAGCGTCGGCGGTCGTTCGGACCGAGGAGAGGCCTGGGACTGTTTTAATCGGGGAAGCGGTGGATGGAGCATTTGAGGTTATGACAGATTTATAGGGCAAACTGGAGTTGTACATGTTGAGAGAGGACTTGGGTGAAGCAGGCGGGGTCATAGCAATGGAGGATCTCTCTAAAAGTGAACCTCCGGCAGGAACCGGAGAGGTTCTGGCAGAAAGGGCTGCCAGGCCCTTCACCGAGACCGGGTCGGGGGCGCTCTTTCCTGGGGATGACAGCAGGGTTGGGGAAGCCTGGACTGGGTACTGGGCCTGCTGCACAACTGTCTTAATGGGGGACGAGATGGTTCTGTAGGAGCGTACTGGCGATGCTACGTCACTGGCGGATTTGATGGAGGATGCAGGTGAGCCTCCGATGACTGATCTGATGGGGGAGGCGGAGTTCACGGACCACGCGGACCTCAGTGGGGAGGCTGAGGGGGTGTTGGAGGAGGAGCTGGACAGGGAGCCAAAGCCGGACTTGGCCTGACCGGAGACGCTGACGGGCGGGCTTGTCGCCCAAGCCTGGTAGGAGCGCGTCGTAAAGACAGGCTTGTAAGCGTAGCCAGAAGGCTGCGGCGTGGCTTTCGGGGTGGCGTTGTGGCCTCTTTCAGCTGTTTCTGACGCAAATTAACAAACCGAAAATAAAAATGAACAGAAATTGTTAAGAGAAAGAAAACAGAGAGACGGGAGAGAAGAAGTTTAGTCAAGACGTTTCATCAAGATGTGCCAGAAAATAGCAAACACACTGTCTTGGACTGCTGTCGTGCAGAATGGACGTTTTTTTTTTTTTTTTGACAAATTGATGGTGACAAATAGTGAACGCAAACAAAAGACAGAGAAGAAACAAATGTAAATGAAAAAAAACAAGAAGCAAAAGAAAACTGGAAAGGAGTGGAGGACTGTGAAATGCAGGCGTTCTACCATTCTTTACATAAACGTAGCAAAAACATCACGAAATATCAAATTAATCGTGTTTAATAAAGGTTGAAAGAGTTCTGTCAATGAGAAGGTACAATAATTACAAGGACAAAAGAAGTTTCTTTATTTAACAAAATGTAAAATAATACAACACAATGCAAACTCATGAAGCATGCAAAACAGAAATATTCCAAAACAAAAAAAGGGAAAGAATGGCATGAAATACAACAGAAATTCTTACAATGCGCACGGTTTGAAAAACAAAATGCCAGTGAAGTGCGATGACAGAACAGAAGCCAAAAATGTGCTAATGTGCTAATTTGGCACTGAAATCCGATTCTCTTCGATCAGACCCAGTGCTGAGGTAATAAACACTGTCTACAGAGGATTTCAAAACTCTCTGAAGAAATGGAAAAGAAAGTTAGGAACTCACTGGACGCCGGGTCGGTCAGATAGCTGTAGCGCTTTCGCAACGCAAACGAAGCAAAGGTATGGCGGCGCTCTTTGTTGTCGTTCTGTAATAACAAAAAAACAAAAAGGCTATCAGAGAACAAACTGACTCGGAACTGCAGTTATTCTATTGATTTTATCTTTGATTTTCCATTTGTTGCAGATAAAATTTAAAGATAGTTTTAAAGCTTAAAAATTTTTGAAAAACATAAAGCTTGTTCCACACATGATTTTCACCATCAGCTACTATCAGTCTCAGCTACTATCAGTCTCAGCTACTATCAGTCTCAGCTACTATCAGTCTCAGTTAATTGGGGTTGTGCATAAACTTTATTGGAAATCTGATCTGGAATTGTAGTTCTCAAAGGGATTCCATATTCAGGGGTTTCTTTATTTAGTTGGAATATTGGCAGTTTGAATCAAACAGGAATGTTCAGTCAGTCCTCGGGCTCTACTTAATGGCTCTCGATCTGCCAAGAGAGAGCGAAAGACTTGTGTTGGGAAACACTGTAGAAACTAAGACTCGAACACTCGGTTCAGTTGAGACTCAGGGACGGCTCAGTCAAGACTCGAGCATGGTTCAGTTGGATTCTGAGCAGTTCAGTTGGGTGCAGGCTCAGTTCAGTTGGATTCTGATGTGGTTCAGTCGACACGCAAGCACAGTTCTGTTGAGATTTAGGCACAGTTCAGTCAAGAGTAGGCATGGTTCAGTCGAGACTCTGCATGGTTCAGTCGAGACTCGGCATGGTTCAGTCGAGACTCGGCATGGTTCAGTCGAGACTCGGCATGGTTCAGTCGAGACT
>JBBPCX010000001.1:29210052-29237140 GCA_037974365.1 Hydrocynus forskahlii
CTTTTTTCATTGCAGTATATAATCTCATGCATTTTAGTGCTAAATTATTAAGAAAAATATAATAATGTTAATTTTGTAACATAAATATTAACAGAAATTCAGCAACATTTCCACATCAAATATAACTGTAAATGTTTTGGTACTGTCCAGAGAACACAAAGAAAGTGCATCTTGGGATGGTGAACGCCACTGTACTCAGAGGCGGAAGGTTTGAAAGTAGCCAATCCGAGAGCATTATTTATTTTTCTTTGCTGCGGATTGGCTGCTGCCCTGCGACGCAGCTGCAGTCCAGAATTTTCCCTGTGGAGCGTCTCGTGTTTTTCGTTTTGTTCTTTTTAAAACCCTGTATTTTGATTACAGTAAATTAAATTAACGTATTACTGTATTTACCTACTTATACCAGAGAAAACGACAGCGCATACCAAAGAAAACGCACATGCATTAATTGCAGTACGATCTTTACAGGGGTAACATCGGTATGTACATTCTAGCACTGCAGGAGAGTTTTTGTTCTTCTCAGATTTGCAGAGGCTGGAGTTTGTCCCAATCAGCATATATTTCACTGGCAGCTGCCAGATTGTGAAGACACAAAGGAAAACTGTCAGTGGTGCCAGAAGATTCTCTAGAATGTTCCTTTTCGCATCTTTCAGTTCAAATCGTATAGTTGTTGAATCTAACTGGGATAATTACTATAGATCACTAGAATACCACATATGTGTTATAGATTACTATAATGTCGTATGTGTTTTTCAGTATTTACTCAATTTGATTTGTAGAAAAAGCACAGCGAGTTGAGACTTTAGTTAACCATTCATTCTTATTACAAAAGAGTGCAGCTGAGGCGAATAGGGCTCCCCAAGTGTTCAGAAACAGTCCAGGCTGTTTCAAGTGAGTAATACAGTTGTACAACGACAATGAAATATCACAGACTACCAAACTGAAAACATGTAGTCTTTGAATACTGCAGCACCACTTTAAGAATCTGCTGTAAGGTACTGCACGTTGCCTTGGTAACGAAGATAATCCTCAGAAAATAACACTGTCTATAAAAGTAGATATTTGATGTAATATATGTGCATGCTCTGATATACTGCACAGACTTTAGTGGTTTTCAGGCCGTTAGATACATTTGTTGTGCTGTTGTGACTTAAGTGCAGTAGACATATGCAGGTGCCTGTTCTCAAAGGTCGTCTTGTGAAACTTCATCTACAGAGTAAACAGTCACAAGTGAAACGTGGGGCGTCTAACTTCAGCATAACTCCCTTTGGCTCCGTGGTGGTCTGAATTTCATCTTTCATTTCTGTTTGTCTTTCCATGTTTGATCTTTGCCTAACTCCTTCTCTCTCTCTCTCCCACTCTCTTTCTCAGCCTCCTCCTAGGGCCTTAAGACCTGTCACCAGATCCAGATCAAAGAACGCCCTATCTCCAAACCCTGAGGCCATGTGACTGTGCGTATGCCGCGAGACTGCTTTAGCTGCCTTAGCTGCAACATGAGGACATGGAACAAAAGAGGAGACGGAAGGGGGAAATAAAACGCATGGGGACGCAGCCAAAAAAGATCAATTATTTAAAGCAGCCTTGTTCTCTAACGAGGTAACCAAAGCGATGTGCAACCTTTTCGCTTCTGATCTTTGACACCGGAGGGGGGGAGGGTGTACTGAGGTAATACATGTATGCAGCACCATTCTAAGACTCTTAAACACAACTTTTTTTTGCATTGTGCATATTTATCAAACATGGGAGTGTACGCTTGTTGCTTTCTTTTATTTGTATGACTTTGGGAGAGACAGAAGCATGCATGTCCCTCTGTCAGTCCTACCACTGAAAACAATACCAGAATGTATTGTCTCTCAGCACCTAGGCGATGTACAGTAGCCAGTGTGGTCACCCATGGAGGTGTGGTCCTCTCCATGTCCTCAAGGGCTTCTCTCCATTGGGTTTCTGCCCACCCACGTGTTCAGAGCAAAGACGGGTGGTCAGAATGCGTCGCAAATTTTAGTGCACCGACACCTGAGGTGAGGCTGAGGCTTTATTTTTGCTTTGAGAAAATTCCAGTTGTAGCAAAGCTTCAGAGCAAAAGTGTGCATCAACAAACACAAATGTTTGTTTGCAAAGAAAGAGTGACTTATGTGCAAGCTTGTAACTCAGCAACAAAAAAAAAAACAGAAACAAAAACAGAGATGGCATAATGCCATTGTTTCAGTTCCAGCACCAAAACTGTAGCACTGAGTATTGGCCAATATCGATTCGACATTTTTTTCTACTATGCTTTAAAATGAGCTATTTTTAATCAAAGCCCTTTTGTTAACACACATCTAAGGCCTTGTTCAGGAAGGCAGCTCAATTATGACTTCAGAACATCCAATTTGAGCGGGATAGATTTTCTGCAGTCTGATTGGCTGAAATCAGAATCACATTTGTCGGTGGTTTCAAATGTGGTTAAAAATGGATCTCTGGACACGCGAATCAGTTTGACCAATCAGATCAGATTTTAAGTGGACAAAGTAGTCAATGCTGGACATACAGTTTAAAAACTGGGAGCTTGAAGCTTTTAATAGACACTTAGGTAACATATGTTTACTTTCTATGGTGTAGCTGAATTTTCATTTTGTTTAAGGAACGCTACCCATCAAGATCAGAGCTCATAGATGTCACTACCCAGTCAGTATTCGCTCATATGCATAGTTGCTATGGCAACTAATGTGGATATGTGAACAAATGTGACTGCAACCTACACATACAAACTGAAATCTGAACTAATTTGATTTATATCACGCTCAACTACTATCCCACAGGAATAAATGACGACACACAATGTGAGCGTGTGCTGTTTCAGACTAGATTTGTTACAGGATTCAATTGGGCTCATCGTTTTTCTTAAATCCAATCATTTCTGCTGATATCAGCCCAGTGGCATCTCTAGGTCACAATGAAGGTATCAATCATGGTGTATATTATGAAGTCATTTAGAAAGAACAATGTGCAATGCTGTAACTTTACAGCTCCCTGAATTGAAAATACATATTGAAATATAAAAATGTTGAAATAATTTAATCCTCTATTAAAGTGATGACAGTTCATGATTACAGATAATATCAAAAGAATGCATAATAAAAAATGTAACATTTATACAAGGAAATTCTTTACAATTTTGAGGATTCTTCCAGTTATTTAGTCGATTATCATTTCATAGTAGCTGTTAAGAATGGTTTGGTAATCTCATTTAAATATCTTGGTTAGATTAGATCACTTAGGCAGAATGTTATGAGACTTTCTGTTCTTAATTCTTGGTTCACTTTTCTAAACTTTGATGTCGCATGAATTCACATCAGATGTGGACAGTGGGAATGTGTTTGTTTTTGCCCCTCATGTATTTGGGGGCCTCAGTGTTTATATACCATTTCTGAGCTTCAGTAAGCATTAGTGGTGCTATGAGCTCTGTGGTGGCCATCATCACACACACATTAGATTGCGCACATGGTACAGTAGAATCAGTACATCAGTCCTTCTCTCAGAGTAGTTCAGTTCTTGTAGCACACACACTGTTAACCATAAGTGGGAGCCAAACAGCAAAGCCCATTACATGTCTGAACACTGTGCAATCATACTGTTATTCTTCACTGAGCAAGTCAAACTCAGCTCAATTCAGTGTCATGTCAGTCTTTTTCTTAATGAAGCAAGTTAGGATTAAATGCAAACTGGAGCTGCACAGTCCTCCACACTAACAAAGTAAAGGGATCCACCAATGTTTCCATATTTGAGCCTAATTGGATAAGATGTAAACATCTTGGAGTATTTGATATGTAATTGTCCATTCTAGGGAATCTTACAGATGATGTCTTTACGGTGGTGGTAATAGGAACCAAGGCTCAAAGCTACGATGCAAATACAGTCATTTTATTTCATTATCCAAAACAGCCAGTGAACCTACATGCATCTTCCGAGTTTATATGTAATGCTCATAATACAAAAAATGATAAATCTGAAGAAAACTTTCTCTGAAGAACATTTTGCCTTATACATACTTCACCATGAATTGATTAAAAACACTCAGGCATTAGTGTATACTAGTCAGGCATGGGTTGACCCATAACCTGTGGACGCTGGCTTTCATAATAGGTCAGGTTGGTGTGGGTCATAAAAAAAAAGCCCTGACTAGTGCATCACTACTGTATACATAACCATTCCATTTACTAGCTTTCTATAACGTAGCTTTTAGAGACAATAGTTCAATGAGCATCTGGTTCCTATCACCACCACAGTGAAGTTTTGACTATAAATGTCTATAGAACAGAGCCTTTCACAAATCACTCACAACGACTCATGTTGAAATACAAACAGGAATTTCCCTTTAATATGCTGAGATCCTCAACAATGCTTATACAAGGCCTGTATGTCTACCACTGTTCACCGTTTATCCATGTAAAAAAGAAACCAATCCAACAGTGTTATCTGTTGAGTTCAGACTATAATGACAATCACTGTTTATTTTAACATCTTAAGTTTTTTTCAGGTGTCAGGTAGCAAATGCTTATATGATTTTGCAGCTATAAAATGAACCTTTTCTCAGTAGTGTGCAAACTGAATAACTGCCTCAGGTACAGTTAATTTCATCTTAACACTACTGCTGTATGTTTACACTTTCAAGTAAATTACTGTTAAGGAGAAAACGAAAGGGCAGAATGAGACTACGAGAAGTGGGAGCATAAATGTCAAACATTAAAATGTTTCTGAATGCTATTGTGTTTGAGCATTTCAAAGATTGTCTTTACCGTAGTGTCTGCATCATATTTGCTGATTTCACAAGTCAACATAGAAATTAAATAAGGTTAAAAAAATTGCATGAAATACTTCCTACCACTCATTCAAGTGCTCTGTGTAGAATCATCTTTGGCCTCATCTGATGCTACATTGAAATAGTAGTCTTAGATTGCTTGAATGTTATTTTTTATAAGTTATTAAAGGCACAACCTTTCCTACTGTATGATGATGAGACTAACTGCTGAAATGGATATATTCCATATGTATGGAACTTTAAGCCTTCAATATTGTATTTAAAACTGAGAAATGCGAAAGTGGTGTTCTTGTGCTTTATTATAAACTGCTCAGTTTAAATGAGTCTTGCTTAAAGTAGAGGCTGTGCCTTTAAAGACAAAAAAGCCTTTTATCAGTTTTTTTCAATGTATTTTGACTCTGAAATATTGTTCATTTTTGTTAGTCTATATGTTAAAGTTCCCTGTACTTGAGCCAGATTGTTTGGAAGAGAGAATTCGAGAAAATGTCTTTGTAGTTTGGGGTGTACTTCACAAGTGTGACAAAACCTCACTTTCCTCCTAATGAACATAATAGCTTGCAGCATCTCTGTAAAAATGGTATTTCCAATACACAGCTCTCGTCTGGCAGGCCAGAAAAATTCTCTCACGCTTTTAAACATTAGCATTGTGTGGAAAATGAATCTGATGTAAAATGGTAGTCTGATCTCTGTCGGAAACCCCTCAAATGTATCTGATGGTGTGTTGACCTCAGCCTAATAAAAGGGACACAGAATATCAACCCATGACTCCTTTGATTTCATTTCAGTGTATTAAAAATGTAAATTACATCAATGACAATCGATTTGTGTGGAAGTTTTATTTTACATATCGTGGCTACATACACTGATCATGTTGGCATGCATATAAAGGTTTTTATCTTACAGTTTAACATCAATAGTTGTACTAGGAAATTTCTGTCAATAAACATTTTATCAGTGGAACTGCAATGTGTGGGTGGTTTTACACTTTAAGGTTGACCCTATCATGGTATTTCTGGTAAGGGTCATTTAAGTACCAGTTTCTTCTTTTCCAATAGGACGTGGTCATTTTGTCTAGTTTTTTGCACTGCGTATTATTGCAGAACACGTGTTCCCTTAATCGCTTCTTTCTGGCTGCTGATTTCTTCCAAAGCTTCTTCTTGTATCCAGCCTGGAAATTCACCAAAAAGCAGTTTAGTATCATTGGAAAATTCTGTGGCATTTGGACCAAAAGGGCATTATGTAAAACACCTTTTACACTTATGAGGGCACTAGCAAAACAAACAACCTCAATTATTTTGTAACAAACTATGCCATAGCTAAAGATTAACCGGGAGGGGAGGAGGAACAAGACTGGTTAAATTCAGCATGACAAAATTGTGGCATAATAGGTGAAATGCCATGACAATGCCATGGAAACATCTTTACAGTTATTTTAGGACATCTATATGAGGGTTATTGTGTACCCCTTTTAATTCACAAGTGATATGTCCAGTAAAAGAGACTATATGATTAGACTAATGAAAGCTCCATTTGTGTTTAAAAAAAAAAAAAAAAAAAAATTATTTATATATATATACAGATTTAGTCATAATCCATATACAAGTCGATACATGAATAAATTATTGTCCAGCCCTTGGTTGACCATGAATTCAATGACTGATTAAATAGTATTTTTTTTGTGGAGTGCCAAAACAGATATGTAACAAAATCACACATAGCACCATGGCTATGAAGAGTTAAATTAGTGTTCACAGTTAAATCCGAATGGGAGCTAGAAAGTCTTAAGTTAAATCTAAATGAAAAATACTAATCACTGGCATTTTAAAGCAAAAAATTTAATAAGCAAACTGACAAGGAAAAACTAAAAATAAGCCTCACTAGCATGATAGCACGCACTTATAAGTTAAAATCTTTTACATGTATTAATGCCAAAGAATTTAGTGAATTAGCATCAACAAATATTAATTGTGGACGTGGTGTCCTGCCTTACCTTTCTCCTCACCCACAGGCCACAGTGCAGTCTGAGGAATCTCTTCACTACAGATCTCACAGTCTTCCTCTTGCCTTTCTTCAAGCTATAGTAAGTAAGATTTCTACTGGGCTGAAGCATCAGCGATGGTATGTGGGGAGTGATGCTGTAAAAAATTGAAAGAGGACAAAATAATTATTAATCTCTGATGCTTCTGCTTACCTAATTAAAATACATGACTGTTGTCAATCTGAAATTGAATAATAATAACTACCGAAAACAGGACAAACAGCCATGGTTATGTAGTACTCTATGATTTTGGCTGTCAAAGTAATGCAAGAGCAAGACTTTCAACTGCAAGTAAAGTAACATAGTTTGCAGTTAATATATTGTATCACAAGAACAGCAGTGAACTTGTGAAACGTGAATGCCCTGCAGTGGCAAATAGCTTTGGTTTTATATCTGATTTGATTACATTCATGTTTAAGTTGAGATTTACAGAAATATTTGAACTGCAGCTGTGTGACTGTGTTAAAGGAAACACTGCTGTTAAAAAGCTCCTTATTTGTTTAAAGTGCTTGCAAACCAAATGTTATTGCACTTTTGTTCATATAGCAGTACTTTAAAAATAAAAGTGCACAATACACTACTTTTGAATTATACAATTTTTGTATAACAATGCAATTAAGCACAGAAAACCATTTAAATAATCGATTAAAACACACAAACAACAGTCGCAGCTTCAGTTGCAGATTCAGTCTCTCGCGGATTTTTTTTGAGAAACGAACTAATAATTGTTGTGGGAACTCCCGCACATTTGCAGAAACTGCAGGCATTCTCCTTTTTTTTACTTTTTTGACATCCGGGCCTCATCCGCCACGCCCCTCATCCTTGTTCTGGATTGCTTATGTTTGGGCATGGTGGTTAGCAAGGCAATCAGTCCCCTGAGCGGAATATACCTCCGCTGCTAAGGGCTGCACAGCTTTTTTCGTGGCAATATATAATTTCTAATAAATTTTAGTGCTAAATTATTAAGAAAAATATAACTTACTAATAAGCGGTCTTGGGATGGTGAAATGTCACTGTACTCTGAAGCGGGAGGTTTGAAAGTAGCCAATCCGAGAATGTTATTTATTTCTCTTTGCTGCTGATTGGCTGCTGCCCTGTGACGCATCTCGCAAGGAGTGTTTTACATTTTGTTCTTCCTAAAGCCCTATATTTTTATTACTGTAAATTAACTTATTACTGTATTTACTCTGCTTATACCAAAGAAAACAACAGTGCATACCAAAGAAAATGCGTTGACATTAATTACAGTACAGTCTATAAAAGGATAATATTTTACATTCTAGCACTGCCGGAGACAGCAGTTCAATGTACACTGTACAGTATGGATACAGGTTTACCTTTACATTTGAAGAGTTTAAAATGAAATTAAAGTGTCTTGGGAGCATATTTGGGGAGGGGATATTTAGAGCTTACACTATTATAGGCATTTTTTTTTTACCACATCACATGTTCGCGGGTTTTCACTATATGCGGGTACTCTTGGAACGTCACGCGAGGGTTTATTGTATATTTATAGAAAGAGAGATGGGGGGGGAGAGAGACAGAAATATGAAAAATGCCTTTTGAAAATGCATTCATTGTAGGCTACTCTGCAAGAGCAGAACATCTGCCCACGGTGGGATACTATGCTAAAATATCAACACAGTCATCACATCTAGCCCTTGCCCCTGATTAACATACCGTTGAAGGACAGAGTGCTGTTGAGAACCACAGCCATCGATGGGAGGCAGGCTTCTAAAGCAGATCTGTTTCTGGACAAGGGTGGAGAACCGAGGAGACACCTGGGAGACTCCCACGGCATGGCGAAGGCAGCTTCTCCCCAACACTGTCAGAGGTCGCAGCCACCCTGAGAATGACACACAGAAGCTGTTACAAATACAGCAGTCCTCACAGAAATGCAAGAGTGAGCAAGATGAGCACTGCCAGTCCCTATAAATGACAGGGCTCGATCATAGAACTGTTGCTTTCTTATCCCTCGGTATTCACCCACCTGTATGACTTCCTCACACTGTTGTATTTTATTGGAATGCCTCATTTATTACTTGTTCAACGTCTAAAGTCCCTCAAACACACAAAGCAGCAATAAACCAGGAGTAACGTGGTACGAATGGTCTGAGAAGGACCGCTCTCGTTTAGCTAACGCAACAAGAACAATATTTACACGTAGAAAGGCCGACAGAGAACTAATAAGTCAGATTTATCATTTAACAACATGTTTATCTGAACTAAAGATAAATTAGCGAGTATCGCCCGGCTGCTCTACAGAGAAAACGTGTAAATCTTATTATTGTTACCTGAGAGACCTCTAGCCAAGGTGGCCGCCATCTTGGATGTGTGCAGCGAGGCCGAACTACAGTGCGCGGCACGGACAAACAGAGCGGAGCGAGAAAAAGGCGGAGGACAAAAAGGAGAAACTCAAAAAAGGAGAAACTTATCCAAATTAGATTTAAATTATATAAAATATTCTATATATGCAAATATATTGGGACACACCTCATAATGATCAAATGTATGTGCTTCAACCATACCCATTGCCACAGGTATATAAAAGACATTCTGGACAACCCCATGCTTCCAACTCTGTGGACAGTTTGGGGAAGAACCTCTTCTATTCCAGTATGACTGTGCCCCGGCGCACAAAGCAATAAAAACATGGTTGGATGCATTTCAGTGTGGAAGAACTTGACGGCCCGGTCAAAGCCCTGACCTCAACGCCATCCAACACCTTTGGGATTAACTGGAATGGAGATTGTGAGCCAGGCCTTCTCCTCCAAGATCAGTGCCTGACCTCATTAATTCTCTACAGATTGAATGGGCACAAATTCCCACAGAAACACACAAAAATCTTGTGGTAAGCCTTCCAGAAACAGTGAAAGCTGTTACAGCTGCAAAGGAGGGACATAATTCATATTAAAGTCTATGTATTGAAAGTAATGTCATTATGTATGTTAATGTATAACGTATGTTAATGTATGTTATGTAAATTGCTTGTTTTTTTCTCTCTTTTACATAACATCAACCTGCCAGGGACTGTGGATGTAAATTAGCCTGATAGCTAAATCTGGAGTCATTTCATGACTCATGAAGTGAGCATGTTGATTCATGTACACAGTCCCTTTTAAATAAATAAATCAATTAATTAAATAAAATAAAGTCCCAGTATAGTGGATAAGGGCACCATTTTTGCTTTTTATTCTTTAATCTCCAAATAAATGAAGAAGCTACTCTTGATAATAATGCTGAAATGATTAGGACCTTATATTAAAAAGGCATAAAAATAATGTGCAAAACATGATTTACAAATCTGCTGAACATCTACATGGTAAAACAATTAACAATATGTGCAGTTGTATATATTTTCCATTGTAAATACTCAAACATTTAGCCTATAGTCTGTATATATTTATATTGTTGTATTTGTTTATAGTTTTCTTTGTTTATTGTTTTATTCGTTTATTGTATTTTCTAATTACTGCATTGTCTCAGGAGTGATTTATGTGACAAAAAATAAACATCTTGATTCTTAAAATTGTTTAAACTCTTCAAATCCATAACCTGTATTGCACTTTTACTGTTATGTAATATGTGGTAGATAACACTCTTAGGGCTGAATTATATAAACAAATCATCTGGTGTGAAGGCAGTATGCCTTGTAGTATATTTAAATATACTTGCATACATGTTATGTCACATAGTTTAAGACGCATATTTCAAGAATGCCAATACTGCAGTAACACTTAAAAGATAACATACAGCAAAGCTAAATTACAATCAAACTAAATGTACATATCAATGAAATACATTAAACATGTGCCATTATTTGAATGTTGTGCAAAGCCTTTAATTCCAGCACCAGCCCTGGAATAGTCAAGTGTGCTTCTTTTAAAAATGACAAACAGACAATAACAAAAACATACATAAGACACAATTCCTTAAGATGGGTAGTAAGAAACAATGGCACCAGTGAGTATAAATAGAGTCTATGGGCAAAACAACCAGAGTCCAGCAGATAATCAAAATGTTGATCAAAATGCAATGTAAAGTCCAGTTCAACTCAAACAATACTGCAAAACAACAAAATACAGAGTAACAGTGCCTCCCACTCACTGGCACGTACGGTTAAGACACTGAAATTACTTTGCAGATATACAGAACTGTGCAAAAGTCTCAGGCACCTGAGAAAATGTTATTTATATCTGTTTTGCTGGGCAATAGGTGTTTTCTCAAAGAAACAAAACACATTATGAAAATACTAAGACTGGAGTAGATGACAAATAACATTAATACAGTAACTAGTGATTTTTAGCGTGTTTTCTTAACCATTCCCAGGCCTCTCTTCAAAGCACAGCATTACTTGTAGTTCTCATCAAATACCTGGTGTTCCTCTATCAATACTTTCTTAAATTAAATTAGGTGTTCAGCTATTCCTGAAATTTCACAAATCTAGTCAACCACTAGAGGCACTGATGAGAAATCTGCTTCCCTGTATGTTCGCGTTTGTTGTGATACCTTATGTTTTTCCTTGCAGAAATAAATAGTTTTGACCAATTTGCATAGGTGCCTAGGACGTTCGCACAGTTCTAAATGTAGATCATTAGATGTGGTCCAAGTGAACTACTTAAAAAGAAGAAGAAAAAAGACTTGTTACCACAGAGAACAGAACAGCATAGTAAAAGTAACAGTCTGATTTGTCCAAATGAACAAATTTTGATTCAATAAAAAATGTGCATCTAAGAATGGCTAGGAACAGCTGAGATTGGTAACTTTTTTCATCTGTCCTATTTTCAGAGGAGGTCCTGCTGTCCAACATTTACACTTGCATTGGCTTGACAGATTTTGGTGTTCGATTTGTGCAGATGTGTCACCACCCTGCATACACAGGCTCCGCATCACACGGGACTCCATACAAACGGCCAGGTGGTCGCTCCTTCCGCAAAAGGGGGGCACGAGAGAGGGAGAGTTCACCATCTGTATCCCTCCTCCTCCGCAAAACCAGGAGGATGATGAACAGGAGCGCAACTGAAGAGAGAGAGCGGTTGAGAGAGAGAGAGAGTTCTAATACAATCAGATACTGATTAAAAATATATAACTGAGAGCTTCAGGGGATGGTCATACCTCCTCCTCCAATCACAAGCAGAGCTATGGTGACAGGGGCCAGCTCACACGTATCTCCAGCCTTTCTGAAAAACGTTTCCATGCAATAACCTGGTGCAGTGCTGCCCTCTGGGCAGAAAGCATCACTGGGACACTGGATTGGATTTACGTCTGGACTCTGGAAGAGGGAGGAAGCAGAGGGCACAAATCAGTTTTAGACTAAACCTTAATTTCTAAATGAAATATGATTTACAGAGTTAAATACAACAATGTTTTAGAATTATGTCCCTTATATTAGAGTCCAGGTCCCTGCAGGTGAAACTGACTGTATGAGTTTATGTGTGTTTGATTTTGATTTACTATATTTTCAGCACAAAAATGACCTGACTGCAGAAACATTTTACAACAAAATACTCTGCCTTTGTAACATGAACTTTATAAAACCAACATTTTTCACTGAAAGTACAAAAGATATTAAGAGTTATTATTCGTTTTAGAGTTAAAAATACTTGTTACTTGTAGAAACGCACATGCATACATATACACGCTGTATTGAATGTAAATAAAATGTTACACAATTAGACACCAAAACGTAACAAGGTTTTATGCTGTCGTAAAAAAGAAAAAAGTTACTTATTATATACTGTTTATACTTATTTATTTACAGTCACTTTTTTCCATTATTAACAGTTATTTTAACAGCGAGATTTGGTCACCACTTTTCAAATAAGCTCATTCTTGGTGTTATGCAGCTTTCTTGGTTATTACAGAATCATCTACAGCTCAGATCATTAAATATTCTTCATTTTTACAACAACTTGAACATCACCTTAGAATCATCTCATATTTCTTCAACAAATGAAAACAACTGATTGTTCGGTAGTGACCTAACACTGTTTACAAACAAATCTGGTTCTGTGTGTATATGTGTCTGTCTATGTGAAGACGACAAAAGAGAGACATCCTGTGTTTGTGTTATGGAAGTACTGACTCACAGGGCAGTAGTGGTTTTCAGGGCAGATGTTGCAGTCCTCCTGGCCCCACCTGATCTGATAAAAGCCGCTGCTGCAGATCTGACACATTGTTTGACGGGCAGGCTTGTGCATACCTGCCCAAAATGTACATTTAAACACAGGCAAACCAACACACCACACAGAATAACAAGGTATCATAATTAGCACTTAACATGTTATGTTTGATTCAGGAAAACAATCAAATTAAAAGGCATCAGAGCAGATCGGACCAGATCGGCTAGACTTCCCTCCCCACATGCATCAATGAGCCCTTGGCCCTCACGACCCTGTTGCTGGTTCACCAGCTGCCCTTTCTTGGGCCACTTTTAGCAGAAACTAAACACTGCATTCCAGGAACACCCCACAAAACCTACCATTTTAAACATGCTGTGACTGAGTCTTCTAGTCATCACAGTCTGGGCCTTAAATCACTCAGATCCTTACGCTTGTACATTTTTTCCTACTTCGAACACATCAGCTTCAAGAACTGACTACTTGATGCTTAATATTTCCTACCCCTTGAATGGTGTCACTGTAATAGACTTTCAGCGTTATTTGCTTTAATGGCTTTAATGTTTTGGCTGATTGGTGTGTAATGAACACTTAATGTACATTTTATAATCAAACATTATTGAACTGGACATTCTCAAAGAACATTATTTCAGTGCATGGCAACTTAGAACATTTCATGCATTCAGAGAATCACCAAATCAGATTTTTCACAATTCCTGCGACTCTAGTCTTCTTTTTCTGCTTTTACTGCCGTTTAAAATGTGTGCGTTTACTCATTCATTAATTTTGCTTAATTCATCTAATAATGTCTGGTAATGGTTGGACTTCAAGCCTGGAGGATCTGACTAAAAACATGTGTTATGTCATTGGCATGGCAGCATCACTGGTCAGCTTTAGAGTTTACCTGGGCGACAGGGAGTGCACTCTTTAGAACCAACCAGTAGGGCTTCAGAGCCAGCAGGACAGATCTGGCACTGAGCACAGTTAGAGGAGCTATTAGACAGGAAAAGACAAACACAACACAAACCATTTAATTCAACACAGAGCAACTGATATTATTATTAATGGTCTTATGTTGCTGTAATTGTAATATCAGTCTTGTGACTGCAGAGAGAGCTAGAAAAAAAACTAGTGAATTGAGGCCTTCACTGTGCCTCAGGTTTGGTTACTTAAAATCCCAGAGTAAGAAGCATGTGACACTGCTCTGCAGTTAGGGACCACTTAAGGACAAGAAAGAAACAGTGTTACTTATTCTATAGGATTCCTGCCTGCTATAATGACTTAAAACACTAAGAACAGCACAGATAAATATATACTGATATACACTGATAAATATATACTGATAAATATATAGAGCCAACTTACACTGCGTAGCTTACAAGTACACTGAAAGATAGATTTAATAGACTTTACTATATTCTGAAGAAAGCCTGTTTTGTTTGGCTCACCACAAAAGTAAAAGGGGCTCTTAATAACCAAACAACTGTAAACAAAACAGCAGCTGTGTGCACAACTTACTTGCAGTATCTGCCTTCAGGACATGGGTTACAAAAGGTGGCATTCTGCTCTGATGTATAAAAACCTACAAAAACACAATGTTTTCCTGCTTTATTGATCTAGGTTAAATACCCCAAGTCCATATCAAGTAGTATGCCTTTGATACGATGTCATTATGTGCCAGTTATCCAGACTAAGAATCAGCCTAGACCAAATTTAAATTCTAAACACTGAAATACCACTTATTGCATGCCCAGGAATTTGACCCAGTCCAAATCAAATAATTACTTAAATGCTCACCAGGTGCACAGGCCGTACAGGAGAAGGAACCAGTATTATTGTTGTAGGAACCAGGAGAACATGTCTGGCACACGGGGCTGCCGGTAAAGCTGAGGACAGCAGGGGGAACGGGGAAAACCACAGATGAGCTGCTTGATGTGTGGTTTGTGGATTCACTTCTCAAATAGTGAGCCCAGAGAAATGGCTGATGTACAGTACATGGTCAGGGATAACTCACTTGGTGAAGAAGCCGGGTGAACAGGGCAGACATGTCTGCTGGCCTGCTAAAGGCTGATAGAAGCCTGGGAAGCAGGGCAGACACGCTGCAGGGAACATACACAGTCCCAGCTCTGGACAGCACGAACACAACAGACTCTCTGGAACAAAAAGAGAAAGTATGAAAGCTTTCTTTTTAAATGGTAAGCGTTATTATACCGCACAGCTCAATTAAAATGTACGACAACTGTAAGTAAAATGAAACGAGTAACTAGGACTATGCCCTCCAAATCAGTTAATCAGCTATAGCATTCTTGGTAAGCTACAAATTTGTCCATTGACTAATTAATGTATTTATTCATTTGTGTCAGTGAAATATAGTCAAATCTGTAGATAGTTCTGAAAACAGAAGTTTGGACAATGTAGTTAGAGGCCATGTTGGTTGTTTAAGCAAAATGATTTGCATTCCTTCTATTTAAGGTCCAAACTAACTGTAATATTGTAATAATAGCCCTACTATTAGCATAAAGTTTCTTAAATTTAATATTTTAGTTGCTTTTTTTCCAAGAGTCGCTAACTAGGTGTCTGAAAAGCTGAAGGAATGGTTGTGTTGAAGTTTCCACTGTAGGACTATGTTGCTCACCATTGTTGTAGTATGAACCTGGAGCACATGCCTGGCAGGTGGATGTGTTGAGGGCAGAACAACCAGGCGCGGTGGTGCTGAACATGACGGGAGAGGTGGTGGTCAGGTTTTCACGGACTGTGGTGGCTGTCACAGCTGGAGTGAGGGTGGTCTGGCTCCTCACCACTCCTGCACACAAGTGACATGTATCCACACACACACACACACACACACACGATAGATAACCTTACTGACCTATTGAGTACAGTGTTCTTATAACACAGGGCAGAACACAGAACACTGCTAATTTACTAGTCTAATCTACTACATGGGGGTCACAAAACTACACAGCAGATTATCAGATTCCATTGAAAGAAAATAATTATCTATATATTTTTTTTATTACTATTCACAACATAAGTCAGTTCTGTTTGTTCTAAAATCTTTAGCACAGACAGTATTCATTCAGTTACGTCTCGTGGTTTCAATATTGGCCTATTTCTTTGGTTTAAGGGTTCACAGAGATCACCTTACATTTTGGAATCACTGAACAATATCAGCATAAGGCCTGGTGTATTAGCTTGTACAGAATTAGGGTTATTTTTCCTCTTAATCCACTGACCTACAAACAACAGCTCCAACAACAGCACTAGCTGAGAAAACTGATCTACCAAGTTGTCAAAGATCCAGTACTCAGACACTCGATAAAGTGACAGGATATGAATATTTTATAAATATAAAATACTGTAACAGTAGAATATTTAAGAGAAATGTGAATGTTCAGTTATTGTAGGATGAGGGAACTGCATTCTTCAATAGTCGGTTTTATTGTGTCCTTAAGTAACACATCGGTTCCAGTGGGCAGTATTCTAAATATTAAAAATTATTAAACTAAATATTATACATATTACAGAATAAAGCAATCTAAGATACACATTGAAGTCCACATTGTTCTAGAAACTGACCGAGTAGGTTGTAAATGACAAAAAAATAGGTTTTCTAAGGGTCAGCAGAGAGGGAAACAGAGTCTTTATTGTGAGCATAATCACATTAAGCATGTGGTTGGCTACTCTCCTGAGTTACAGACACCCTCTTCAGATATGCAGTAATTCTGAGAGGCTGGTCATATGACTCCCTCCAGCTCCAGAGATGTGAAGAACAGTGAGACAAATATGCCAGTCCTTAGTTTTACCTTTCTGTCAAAAGTTCTTCTAGATATACAGAAAAATTTCACAATAATTTCCAGTGTGAAATATTCTCTACTCAGTTCTCCTCAATTCAGTTATAAGCAATTTCGTGCTGCAGTGATGAGCCTGGTCCAACAAAAAACAAATGTAATATTAAGAACTATTTTTAATGATTGAAAACTGTCAAAATTTTGGTTTGCAGCTCATTCAGTTCATTTTTAAAAGACTGAGAAAGGTTTTCTCAAAAAACTGACACTGCTCTTTAGACAGAGAAAGGAAAGGGAGATTTTATGTATAAGAACATTTTAAAAGGGATAACAGAGAATAAACCAGAACAGTTACATTAGCCTAGTTCAACAAAAAATTATATCAAACTTAGTTTTTGAGAATTATTCTTAATGTCACCAAAGAAAGTAACATTTTTTCAGCTCATTAAGCTGATTTTTGAGAAGTCTAAGAAAGGTTTCTTCACTCAACTGACACTGTGCTTTAGACAGAGAAAGGAAAAAGAGATTTTATGAGCATATAAGAACATTTTAAAGGGGATGACAGAAAGTAAATCAGAGCAGACTTGACATACTCTGACGATGCATCACACACACACACAACACAATGTAAACAGAGACAAAACATCTGGGAGAACCTGGCAAACTGGCTCCTCCGTCCTGCCCAGATGAACAATAACATAGTAAGAAGAGGGACCCTCGGGAAAGTTAAGGTTTTACTGCATGGGAAGGTTTTCCAGCAACACAGAAGAACACAGAAGATATCATCAACCGACCGGACTCACCCAGCAAACATGCGACCCCCATAACAGCCCGGGCTCCCCAGTGTGCCATGTTTTAGTAATTCCTTCACGAGTCACAACATCTGATCTATCGAACTAAATTCATGGCCGAGAGCTCAGATCGGCCAAACCGGTAAAAATCAGCAGAGAGTCTCACAGGGAGCTCCAGTCATTCCCCTGGTCTGTGGTTCATCAATGTCATATGACAAATGACTAGTCATGTGATTTTTTTCCCTGATCTCCCTGCAAAAAGGAACCAAAAGTTTTTTCTAACAGAAGGTTGCGAGTATATCCACCTCCACACACCGGTCACGACGCAGAGAGCGTACCCGATTTAAATAGGAAGTTTGAAAGATGAGTCTGAGGGTTTGAGTTGGATCAGAGCTAAACCAAAGGTAGAAAGTCTAAGACCCGCCCACACGGCATATACCCCTCCCCCTTACCAAGCCACGCCCCCCGCGTGACCTGCTCAGAGCTACCGTTCCTACACTATGTGGACGCAATTATTGAGACGCACCTGTTTTTCAGGATTTGGACTAAGCCCCTTATTTCTCGTGAAGGGTAATCTTAATGCTTCAGCAGATCAAGACATTGTGGACTACGCTATGCGTTGTAGACTCAGTTTGGGGAAGGTCCTTTTCTATTCCAGCATGATTTAAAAACATTGTTGGATGAGTCTGTTGTGGAGGAGCTTGACTGGACCGCACAGAGCCCTGACCTCAACCACATCAAACACCTCCAACACGGAAACTGCGAGCCAGGCCGACATCGGTGCCGGATATAAATGCCCTACAGAATGAATGGGCACACTTTCCAAAATGTTGTGCGAAGCTTTCCAAGAAGAGTGGAAGCTGTTTTAGCTTCAAAGGGGGACTAACTCCATATTAAAGTCTATGTAATTGAATACAATGTCATTAAAGTCCCTGCTGGTGTAATGGTCAGGCGTCCCAATACTTTTGTTGTTCTGTGTTCACTGTTCAGACTATGAACATAATTTCTCAAGGTCTGATTATGTAATGAAGATGCTGCAAACTGCATGCAACAATTTCCAGATCAGCATAGGTAAAGAACAGAATCAACCAGTAAAATGTTTTAATACTGTCAGTCCCAAGTATATATAAAAAAACAACACAGCAATGGTTAACTGACTTCAAATATATTTATATTTTTGTCAAACAAACATACAAATAAATAAATAAATACAATATCACTGATAAATGGACTGACTTTCCATCAAAAGCACCCCCCCTTGATTGTTGTTCCAATCTAGGTGATTCTTAAACATTCTAAAGTGTTAGAAATGTCATTGTTAGCCTTTTTTAAAAATTCATCTTGAATAATGATCTGAATTAGTTTCATATAGCATCACATTAAACTCAGTTATATATCACATCAACACAGGGAATGCTGACCCATACTTAAAAGGAGAACATGCAAGCCGTTATAGTTATTACAAAACAGACTCACATACTTTTCACAGCGGTTCAAAACAACACTGTAGTGTTACATAAACGTAAAACAAATTTACACACACTAGGACTCCTTAACAAATGTTGCCAGCTTAGGCCACCAATTTGACGTTTTATTTCCATTGTGTCATTTAGCTAATAAATATATAAAATGAGAGGCACAATTTCTGTGTGTATGCATGCATAATTATGTGGTACCTGAAAAGTGTAAACTGCCATTACAAGCCCTTATTCGGTGGACTAGTCTCAACACATTTGGTGAATGAGGAAAACACACATATGGACTGATCATCATGATGTTTAACTTTCTCTCCACAGACTTTATCTCCCCAATATTTGCTAAGTATAGGTACAGCACAGCTGAAAACAGCCCAAACAGTGAACAGTACTTATGGCTGTTATCATTGACACGTCTCTCCTAGGCTAGACTGATAACAAGGGGTCAAATGTCCTGTCCTGATCTTTGTGTTTTTCTGGGTTAAAAAGAACGCAATACATAATGGGTTATGTATTTGCAGCCGTACTGTTTATTTTACTATCTACTGAGGTCACTTGGAGGGTGAAGCAGTTTCTTTTACATCCTTTGGTTTCTTTGGTGGCAGTTTCTGAGCAATGCCATATGGAACATGAGCTGCCACAGTGCCCAGCTCTGCAGCCCCTTCTATATGGAACATCTGATCATCGAAAAAGATATGGGGCTTGATTTTTGCCAGCATGGGGCCCTTAGGGGCTCCAGCCAGGAAGAGGGCTTCATCTGTCTCCAAACCCCAAGCACGGAGGGTCTTCAGCGCCCGCGAACCTGAACTGGCTGCACTCCGAGCCGTCACCAGATAGGTGCGGATGGGACAGTCCATACGATGACCTTTGGCATAGAATTTTCTCTGTAGTTTTCCCAGAGCTTCCAAGAATCCTTTTAATGGTCCCTATTACAAGGAACAAGAAGAAGACCAAGTAGAGCAACTAAATCAATGAAACGCAAACAGTAGCCTACTGTATATCAGGCTACAATATAATACTTAGCATCTTTATAATACTGTACTTCACTTGTGGTGTTTCTGTTTTTTGTTCTTTGTGTTCTTCCATGGTCCTGGAGGACCATTGTTTCAATTCACTGTACACGGTGTATATGGCCAAAATGATTATAAACCACTTGACTAATGGTACTTCACTCAATAATTGGTCTGAGAGGCTTTTAAACAGCAAACATGTCAGCAAATACTGGTCCATACTTTTTATATGAAAGGAATGGCTCGGATTTGCACCATTTTGCCGTCAAAATGGTGCAAATCTGTTCACCACTTGACTTACATGATCAAGGGGCTTGTTTTCATGGGCCTGTTCATGTTCAAAGAATTTGTCAAGGCCCTGGGTTTTATAGATTCTTTCTGACTCGTCTGAAAAAAGCACTGCATCTCCATCAAAGGCCACTCGCAGTTGGGTCTCAGACACCTGCGTCACTTTCTCTGGTGAGTATACGATGGCTGCTGCAATGCCTTAGGGAGCACAAGAGGAGAAGTCTCTGTTGTGACAATCAGTGGCATTTACAGAAAATGTACAGGAACAAAAACCTTCAGCCCACTTCTTCATTTAAAAACAGTTTCCATTCTCACCTTGGTCTATGGCCTCTCTCACTTTCAGAGAGTCAGCAGACAGGTACAGATCAGTGTGGTAAGCTTTCAGATACCCAATCGGACTGTTACCTCCCGTCATGCAGAAGCGCTCGACAAACAGCTCTAAGAGAGAAAGAAATGTAATCACTTGAATCAAACTAGGATATCGGCCTATACTTTAAAGCATATGTATCTGAGAATGTAGAGTCATTTGTTGATTAAATCAGAGGTTTAATTACTGTATTTGTTGACGCAACGGTTTATGATAGGGATGCACCATAGACCAACCTCACAACAAATCAGATTGATTGTAGTTTTTCAGATACAGTTTTTAGGTACAAATCCAAGTCATTTTAAAAATACACTGAATACTAAGGATGTACAATTAGAATTTATCAAAATTGGAATCAACAGATTTTTGCTCAAAATATAATCAATTTATTCTTTTTATTTTGGCCAATCTGAATCAAAATGTGCTAATTATTCATGACTCATCGTGCTAAATATCCTGTTCCTTCTAACTTTCAATGGAGCGCTTTACTTATTGAAAAAGGCAGTGCCATTTTAATTTAGAATTTCAGCTGAGGAATAAAACATATTACATGTTACATATTTCATGTATTCATTTAGCCCACATGGTGTGAACTTAAGCTTAAAATAAAAAAGTGTAATAAGAAATTTAGCCATCAAACTAAAAATTAAGATATCAGGATCAGACAAATTCATGACTGGTGCATCCCCCCTGAAAACACAAATATGAACGGAGTTCCTAATTACACAGTTGTAGAATACAGACAACATACAATGACCTTAGGTCACTTTATTAGGTACACTTAAACTGTATCTACACTCACTGAGCATTTTATCAGCCCTGGTCATCATTTAAGTGTAATTTGATGTTTACAATTACAGGACCACGAATGTGCAGGATTTATTTGGGTGATGGATCATTTTCTGCACAGCAGTTACACTGACATGGCAGTAGAATGTTAGCATGTGCTGCTGGAATATTTAAATACTGTGTCTACTTCATTACAGACATATGGGTCCAATTTGACTGAGTAAAGGGGCTAACAAATGGCACAGAAAAACAGATAGACCCTGGTCTGTAAATGTAACCTACAAATTGTACCTATATGGTAAGTGGAGCTGATTAAACGGACAGTGAGTGATGATACGACAGTTGAGTACATAATAAAGTGGTCTTGTCAGTGTATAAATAGATGTCTCTCACATCACATTCTGGACTTTCAATAGCACCTGCACTTAACTTTCTATTTACTGCCACAACAGGCACACTATGCTGGTACTTGATAAGCTTGTAATTTTACACTTATTAAAGTTCCATGCAACCGCCTCTTGTACAATATCATATTTAGGGTGCAATATTAGTCATTCAGGAATGTGTACATCCCAGTCATACTATACTGTTACATTGCTGGATTGTTTATTAAATGTATTGTCTCTACTTGCACATTGCTGAATGTTCATATTTGCGGCCCATGAAGAAACATCACACTATTTACGCTTACACTGCTGCTGACAACAATAACGTAACCTTGAACCTTGAAGTAGACAACACAAAATAATGCACAAAGACATTTTTTGGTTTTTATGCTTTAAAATGATCCCCCTCTCCCAAATCAGAACATACCTTTTTTGAATGGGTATGAGTAAACAAAAATATAGACAGGTGGCAGAGATTATGTGGTAACTGAAGGAACAGAGTTAAAGAGACATTAATAACGCGAGAACCACATTTTCCACCGATTTCACTACTGACTGTGTCAGATCATTTAAAAGGCGAAAAATGATATGGCTACTGTCGAGTCCGGTTAAAAATGGGCAATACAGAGATGTTAGCCAGCGCTCGTTTGGAGCTCTCCACTTACTGTGATGGTTGATTGAGTTGATGAGCCTAATTCCGGCATGGGCATGATTGTTGGTCATCAGAACTACATCAAAGAGTTCTTCACTCTCTGGGTAGAGATTTCTCAGCTGCTCATTGACCGCTTCCAGAGCCTAGAGGTGACCCACAAACAAACACTTTTCTTGCCTCTTTCTCATTTTTGCTTTGAGGTCTTCTTATGGCAGTTGTGTGATTTTACATACCCTATCTAAAATCTCTTTCTCTCTTATAATATGAACAGACTGTTTTTGTACCTGTGCCTTCAAGACTAATTTATGTAAATGATCTGTGTTCTAATCGGCTGCCTGGTTTCTTGCCCTACTCTAAAAGTGATGCTGTTTATCACTATGATGCAGCAATACTACAACGGATTGGGCAAGGGGCTTTTTTCAATATATGGGCATCTTAATTGGTATAATAAAACCTCTGCATTATGTAATGCACTCCTGTACATCTTATTACAAAAAAGGTTCTTGAAAGAACTATTCATTGAAAGGTCCTTCAAATGACCTTGCCCTAAAGACCCCTTTGCTACCTTTTCAAAAGATAGCAGCACTGCAACTCTTTGATTTTAGCAAGAGCAAATCATTTTTGACTGTCAGCCTGAAAAAGCATCTTTTAGAATCTCAGTGAGTTTACAGTTATAATTTAGTAAAACCAATATGATATGTGAGTGACCATAGTTGTGTGGCTGTTTGTTCTGGACCTTAATGAAAGGGAATGCAGGCCCGGGTGCAAATGGTTCTGTCTCGTGCTCAACCTGGTACTTCAGATATTCCTCCATTCCCTTCTGCTCAAAGATTTGCTGCTCAAAATCCATGTTGAACAGGGCCCGTGATGACACAGCGATGGTGATGGCATTCTGAGGCTTGGGCTGAGCAAATAATATAACACACAAAGTTCCAGAATAATGCTTCAGTCAAATTTCTGTCTACCAGCTAACACATGCACTAAAATGTTACCGGGATAGTGTGAGGAGCACATGCTCATTTAATTATAGTGTTTCTGAATGGCCAAAAGGAAATACTGAATATGATAATTCAACTAAAAAAGTGATTTTAGTGGGAAACAAACATAAGAAAGCATGGGAATATGACATCAAATTGTGAGCTAATGGATAGATAGAGGGCTATATGAACTATAAATAGTGAGAAGAGGGCTATGTGTACTATAACTAAACAATGAGAAGAGGGCTGTCTGCATTATATCCAAACAGTGAGAAGAGGGCTTTATGTATTGTAACCAAACGGTGAACAGTGCGAAGCAGGTTAATAGCACGGTGGGTTATAAATGATTCATACTGGTTTAAGGTTACTGCAGAGCTCCTGTAGCACACAGAAATAATGGGTGCAGGATTATTCCCACTCTGAACTTACGTTTCTCATTGAAAATTGTCTTAAGGTAGTTTAATAAACAAAATGGAAAGGGTTCAAGATAACCCAGATGAATGGATCTTAGAGAGCAGTGAGGACCAGCTCCAAGTCTCCGTTACTTCAGCTTTCCTCTGCAGTAGAAACTTACGAAGAGAACGCTTCAGACCACCTCGGTGCTTCGGCGCATGCTCTGTCGTCTGTGCTGTTTATCTGAAGGAGTGCACGGATCCACCGATCTACTGGATCTATTACGTTGCGTAAAGGACGGTTTTGTCATAAAATAAAAACCAAACGTGTGGCGCAACAATTTGAGCTACCTCACAATGGACGGAGCTCTTCAGTAGTTCTGCTGAAGGAGATAGTTGTTTCCCAGCAGTGGTTAGTCCGTACTGCTGCTGCAGATCTGGGCTCAGCAGAGCTCCCTCCTGCTCCTCATCACCTTCTGCTGTATGTCCTGCGTTAAGTGGCGCCAATTTTGTTGGGCATTATCAAACATACAAGTGCCTGGTGACCAAGTAGAGCTGGAGCTCAGTGTGAACGACAGACAGGAGTTACACTTCATCTCAGTTTATTTAGTAACAAATATAAAGCAAATAAAAATTTAAGCTGAGGTGCATTTCTGTTTAAAATCCAACAACAAAACTGTTCAGCATGCAACAGTTTTCACTGGTGCAAAGCTACTGACAGAAAAAAAAAATCAACCCTTTTGCAGGTCATAATTGTCATATTCTACATTCTTACCATTTGATCTATGGTGACAACAAAATTGCATGCAAATTTTGTAATGCACCAATCAGACTCACAGATTTAGGCTTCCTGGATGGAGAGGGCTGATCTCTAGCCTTGATTCCCTCCAAAGAGTGCGTGTCACCTTTGCTGGTCGTATGTTGATGGTTCATTTTTGCAGCAGCTCTTGGTTCATGGTAGAGAGAAAACAGTCCCTGCCTCCGCTGATCTCATCAGTAACCATCCGGGGTAGCATGGATGGAGCCTCTGGGGCAGGGTGGTCAGCAATCAGTCGCGAGAGCATGCAGAGGAAAGTCGCAAGACTGGAAACAGCCAGCCTACCAGAGAGGCTGCCAGTGATGACTTCATTTCCAGTCCTTCTGCAGGCCAAGGTGTTCTCTTTCAGTGTGCATCGAGGGAAAAAATCTTGTCTGTGGCAACGCCCCTCCTACGATCATCCCATTCTGTTGAGCACAGGAGCAGCATTTTCCTGGCTTGCCTGGGATGGGTGGGATTTCTGCAGAGGCTTTAGGCTTGTTGAAGAAGGCGCTGTTTATTTTTGGAATAAAGAAAACCTGTGCCAGATCAATGCGGATATGATACAAAGTCACCATGACAACCACTGATGTCAGCTTGTGTAACGGCACTATTGCATCATCACTTGTCACGTTCTTTTAACCCGGTTCAAGGCTGATGGCGCTTGGCCCACATCATGTTAAACAAATAAATTAGCATGTAGATGTACAAGCAAAAAAACCTCAATTTTTTAAATTTTATCACATTTTTTACCTATCTGAACGCAGCAGCTTCCTTCACAGTGTGTGAACCCTTCATTATGAACAGACCAATAGTGAACTACAAAATTATTTGGAATAACATATTTAAATAAAAATACTTAATAAATTAAGTCATCTTTTGGCATTTTGGAGATTTTTTGGATATCAGATACATACATATGCAATGTTTACACTTTCATATTATGTTGTGCCATCACTCCTGTGAATGTCTCGAAGACCTATGATTACTAACATTACTAAATTCCAAAACAAGATGAAAAAAACAAGCTCTCAATTTTTGAAAGAAAAAAAATTTATTACTCTCATGGCATGACAAATACTTGATTTCAGACTTCAGAAAAAGTTCTCATGTCTTATCGGATTGAGACAGCCATTATAAAATAAAAACAAGCTTTGAATAAATAGTGTGTACAATTCTGTCACTGTGATTTTCTTTATACAGAGAAAAAAAAATTATACATTATATATATCTTCATAATTTTTGCTCTTTGTAAAATAAGACATTTGTAAAGTTCTTTAGATTTGATTTTCCTTTAACTTAAAATGCTAAATGGAACTGCAGTGATAGAGGCCTGAGGATCGGCAGGTAAAAGTCAAAAACTCCCCGTACAACAGGCCCAAAGCTAAGTTCGCAAAGAAAAACAGCCATGGCAAGGTCAACTTGTGGCTGATTCCTTGGCTTGCATCACCAAATCTGAACTAACCCGCTTTAGGAGGTTATCTGAGCAACCTATGCTTTGCGTCATACCTAAGTACAAACACAGTCCTGAAGAACAACAGTGATATCAGAAAAGGAAGCAATGCAATGGGAAGTCAGTCCAGATCTATTAGGCAAACCTTTGTAGGCCAACCATTCAGAGGGGTATAGAGATCTCAGAGTCTACCATACACAACCTTCTTACATTACACTTTTAACAAATGGGAACAAGTTTATGCTGCCTTCAACAGTGGTTTCAGTTCTCTGCTTGTCCCCGAAAAAAAAAAAAGCTTATCCAGCTGAAGATACAACCGTTTCAATAATACAAGGGTGAAGACTGAGCAGTAGAGAGGTACTGTGTTTTTAAAGCTTAGGATTTGCAGACACTGATGTACTACATACATTAAGGACTGCTGTAAGAGGACCTCAAATATTGAGGCTCCCACCAAAGGTGTTTGCCAAAGCAGGACTGATTCAGAGTTAGTACGTTGTACTGCTAGAGTATTACATTAATTGTCTAGAAGAAGGAATACTGACTAATAAGAAGGTATATAGTGGAATTGCATTATAAGTAGAGGATGAGTGGGGTGAGACAACATCCTGGTGTGTATACACTTCTCTGGAGAGCTTGCAAGAACAATGTTCAGTGCTCTGTGAATGCAATAGGGCTGCAGCAACAAACTGATGAAACTGATAAAAGTTTGATTATGTCACAATAATAAAAAAAACCCAAACATTTGAAACATAATGTAGGCAGAGAAAACTTATGCCAAAATGATTTATAGTTATTAATTGTAGGTAAAAAGTGTGTTAGCTGCAAGCTATGCAAATCCGCACTTGCTCAGCAAAGGAGCACCACAGAAATGAGAAAATATCTGAGACTAAATCATTTTGGAGTAATGGATAAAGGGGATTGAACAGTACGTATTATAAAACCAAATTAATGAATCACGGAAATCACGGAAAT
>JBBPCX010000001.1:29237240-29272231 GCA_037974365.1 Hydrocynus forskahlii
TTTGGAGTAATGGATAAAGGGGATTGAACAGTACGTATTATAAAACCAAATTAATGAATCACGGAAATCACGGAAATCACGGAAATAACATTAGTTCTCGTTTCAGCCAATTCATTAATTAATCAAAAACAATCATCAGATTGATCAACTATTAAAACAGTTGCAGCCCAAGAATGCAGCAGTCTTAATGCAGAAGTACAGGCAGCGAGGTAAGGTCTCAAAGAGTGAAGGAGGAAAGATGAAGGCGGGTAGAATCTGAAAGGTTTCAGAATGAAATAAAGTGATGTAATTCACTAAAAGTCCACAAGGGTGTGTGACGGACTATTACATGGTTCTTAGCTATTACAGGATGCAAAAAGCAAGGAATTACTTGATTTAAATCAGATGATCTAAAGCCAGTCCTCAGGGACCTCCACTGAGATTTGCTCTGTGTTTGGAGATGAAATGTAATATAAACGAGGACTGTATGGAGGTGGCTGAAGACTGGAGAGAGAACTGAAGATTTAAACAGTAATCAACAGATTATATATCCAGCAAAAGAAAGCATAGCCTGGATCACACTGGATAACATCACACAACTTGGATGTTACTGTGTATGATCACCTGTTCGAGGCTCTTACAAGCAAGATGTCTTTGAGAATGTCGATTACAGGTAATGGTTGAACATGACTGGCACCAAAGCTTAAATAGGAGCTGATGGATAAAACAAAAGGTTAATATTAAGGCATTCTTAAAAATATTTTCATTAGTACCTGTTAGAAGAAACATTTTCTCACTAGGGAATGAGTTCATTTTTTCATAATAGTGGCATGACAAATTGACAAGGCAAAGTAAATGCAACAAAAATGCAAGCAGAACAATGTTTCATCAGGGTAACTGCATCTTACAGTTAATTCATGAACATGAATCATAATTGAGTTGTGTGTGTAGAGGTAGCCAAAAATGAGCAATGAAAACAAATTACAGGTCATATTTGTAACTAAAAATGCACATCTGCTTTGCAGCATTAATCTATGTAAAACTAAGCTCTTGTGTAATCCTATAGTCTGCGTTTTGGGCACATCTCTCTTGCTAAAACCTTTCCCTACCAAACCATTTGGTAACGACGATACACGAAACTTGATTTCAAACTATTCTTAGCCAAATACTGTAAACATTTCATGATATGGTTTGACCACAGAAAAAGACTTAAATATTGCATCATCTTTAGCTCATTTTTCTCAAATCAGAATAAATTATTTAAAAAAACACAAAATAAAACGAATAAATAAATCCTAGTAATGATTAGTAAGTTTGGTCACATTTTTGTCACCTGTAAATTTAGAGATGAATGTATAAAAGTGACAACAAAAAGGAGAAAACAAAAAACAACTTTCCTGACTGATTATGATAATAATAATTTCTGGAACAAAAGAAATTAATTACAAAAAAAAATGATATCCTTTACACCTCACTGGTAGATAATACTATAGCCAGTATGGGTTCAGAGGGTGTGGTGCATGGAAGAATTACTTATTTTTTTTTAAAAGGGTCAGATGATTGTGGTGATACTGTGAGGAACTAAAAGCATTGCAGGAATGAGGTGTGTCTTCAGGTGGGGGGGGCAAATTAAAATTATATCCCCACATCCATTTTCTTTTAACCTGGTCAGATTAGACAAGTTGGTGCCTTGCGAGTAATTGTGAATGTAGTCTAGATCAGAACTGATAAGATCATATTCCCTGCGCTAAACCTCAGACTAGGAGAGGGAAAAGATTCCATTAGACTGCAAGTTTAAATGTAGTCTAAGCACAGGTGAGAGATCAGACAATGCTGTAAAAGGCAATTACTTTCCAGATTGGTACATATTATTGAAAAAGAGCATCCAAGTCTACAGTGTTACACATTCATTGCCATTAAGAGCACAAAAGAATCATCTTCTATATCAGATACATAAAATCACTTTTTATCAAGTTCAGCATATATACATATGTCTTCTTTTGGCCATTCCACATATCCCAAATCCTTGCTTCTATATTACAGAGAGCAGCATCATTTCTTAAATAAAACATTTGGATAATTAAAAAAAAACAAACAAAAAACCCCTAAACAAAACAAACAAAAAAACCCTTCAGTGTGCTATGATGACCTCACCGGTGTAATCAATGGTGCAGAGTGTGTTAATATTATTGTCTTCATACTTGTCACAGTTGCTTACACGTTTGTCTTGGTTTACATTCAATATGGAAATCTGAGCCCTATGGAACTTCTGGCACTGTGAAGTCACACCACCGCCACCAAAAACTCTTAACATCTGCTGATAGAAATGTGTTTTTCATTTTCATGCACTTCCCCAGAATCAGTATATTTACCAAAAAACAGTTTCAGGATGCACCAAAATTCACCTGAAACTGCCAGCTGACTTCATGCTTGATTACAGCAAAATAAGATTTCAAATTCAAAAGGGAAGCCCCATAAAAAAAGCTTTGGCTCCCAATCTCCCAAGCAATAGGAGGGTTTCTGTGTGTGCTTGACAAGATGCATCATTAGGTCATTTTTCATGAGTAAGTCAAAGCTGTTTTGTTCCTTGCTCATAGGCTCCTTTCTTATTTCATAGTGTTTGAGATTTAGTGTAGTTTTATTTACAAGTACATATGTATGTATGATTTTTATTCTTAAATAAATGTGCATGTTTGTGCAAATGCACAAACTCAGTAATTGGGAAAAAAAAAGGTGCAGCTCTCCCTAATCAATCCCCGCTCTCACCATGGTAATGTGCTTATGTTTATGGGTGATGGTGCTTGGGTGGTTTGGGAGAGGGTTACTGTCAGACACCTGTCCTGTCACTGTAGAAAGGCGTGACGTGGAACATGTAGCAGTGAGTGCACACTCTCACAGGTTTCATCTGACCGTATCGGGGCAATGGGGCTGAGTGCGAGGAGCAGCGAGAGCAAAATATCTGTAGTAGACAGGGGAAAAAGGTCACAACAAAGGCTCACACATACATAAAGGCTGTGGTTTCAAATGTTCAAGTGCAACACATCTTGATGTAGGTGCTAAAGAAAACACAACAGGACAGGGGTGCCACTGCTGGCATGCTCTGCTTTACCTTTCCACAACTTCGACAGTGGTGTTTCCTCCGGATGACTGTGAATGGAGCCTTGCATGCAATGCAGGAGTTACAGGCCTCATCTGGAACCCACTCAGGAGGATCTGTTGGGAGAGGAGAAAAATATTAGGATATTCATATGGAAGAATAAATGCAGTAAATACACATTATGGGACAAAAAGAATGGATGAGTACACTGCAATGCACAAGTCAAAAGCTTGTATTGACTATTATTCGAAAAACCCAACAAAGCAATTCGTTATTTCATACTGCTAAAGGACTATGTTGAAAAACAAAAATCAAATTAATTGATTCACTGCAAAAAAAAAATCATAATTGAATCCACTTGTTTTGTCATGAGACCAGAGATGTACACTTCTATGGTGCTATGGATCTCTGTTTTCATAAAACTAATTCCTGTACAACAAAAGACATGGCCCAAATACATAGAAAAATCTAGAATCAATTTAATATATTGTTAGTTGTTTCTATTTTCAGTATTCTGAATAGTTTCTGAACAAAGCCAAACTCCCCTTTATGGTTTCACAACTCACTCCTTTTCTCTGAAAGATTACAGCAATGTAGGCAAAATATTTCAGCAATGACAGTTTGCCAGTTTTAGGTTATTGGTTTGGTTCTACACTTGAGTGTTAAATACTGAGTTTTTGATTAAAGGAGCTCATTCACTAGTTTAAATGCCAGAGAACCAAGACAAGAGCCCAATAACCGCAACAGCAGCACAATTTATCACTACATCTTCGCAAATTTTATATAAAACAATGAAATAACTTGCCAGATTGCTCACTTACTGAAGTTACTTTGCTTACAAAATAATTTCTTTTTTTTGTTTTGTTTTTTTTAAACCTGTCGTGTTCGGCACCTTAGCAAGCAGAATGTGAAGCTGGGTGCCTTGATGCGCCAGACACCTTTGCTTTGCCAAGTGGGGCTTGACAGTATATGACCCTCTTGTTAACTGAGCTTTTCATTTATTTATTCATTCGTTTGATTTAAAATTAAGCCAAATCAGACAGGGGTAGAGAAAATACAGAGAGAGAAAAGAAGAAAAACAAAAAAAGAAAGGAAAGGACAGAGAAAAAAAAAGTTGAAGTTGAAGAGGTTGAAGATCCAAATGAAAACTGCTGCCACTGTGTAATTGCTCCAAAGGCTGCATCTGAAAAACAAGAACCAGCCACACAAACACAGAACAAAATACAAAGCAACTGCAACACTGTAACAACACAGAGACAAGATACACCTACTGTCAATGCTATAACAGCACACAGAAACCTGTGGTTCTGGGTGTTTTTTGATTATGTATTTTCCTATACCTGTGTGTGTGTGCGTATGTGTTCGTATGCATGAGCGTACATGTGTGTGCCTGTGTGAGTGGGTGTGTGTATGAATGAGTGCATGTGTGTGCATGTGTGCCTCTGATTGTCATAAGCATGCCCTAGTATATACACATGGGTGTACATGTTAAAATCAGGCGGGGACATATGGGTGCCCTCCCATGTCCCCCGAACCCTCACTGTCTAAGGTGCGGTTAAAATAGAGGGGAAGGAAATTTTTGTCTGCTGCCAAAGCAGCCCATTGGAACCCTTGTAGCCTCCTCACCCACCAGGGCCCTACTGATGGGAATGTTGCTTCTGAAGAGTTTGTGTATGAGACTAAAGTGCAATTAAAATGGGGGGGGGGGGGGGATGTACGCAGGACAGGACCACAACCATTGAAGAGAATTTCTAAAAGCTGAAATTAAGAGGATAACAACGAACCTGGTGCAGTAAGGGAGAAACAGAATAAGAATTTGTCTTCATTTGTTTAACCACTTAAGCTGACAAAAATACATCCCGCCAAACAAAGATTTTATGAGATTTATGGCTTCAACTTGATCTGCGTCATGGTTGACCACTCCATATGTCTGTGTCATAAGGAGTTATATTGAGAACTCATTCTGAAACACCTACAAGTATATTCTTATATAAAGCCTCATACAATCTCTGTTTAGTGACATATATCTTTTTTTGTCAGTTTAGATGATTTAACAAATAAAAAAAGAGATAAGTCCCTATTCTATTTCTCACATGGTGCTCCAAGTTCGTTTTCATGCTCTTGATGGAATTTTCTATTCCACTGCAAATGGTAGAATAAGAATGTAAGAAGCAATTTCCTCCGGGATCAATAAAGTTTTCAGATCTTGATTTTTAATCTAGTTTGCAATGTACTAACCTTCAAACTGTCCGTCCCGTGCCTTGGCTGCCAGCTCTGATGAGGAGATGGTCTCTTGGCAGAGAGCACAGTCTTCTAATCCACCGCTTCCCAGACTGGGCCCTGCACAGAAAAAACAACTAAGTAAAACACATGACTGATGTTAAAAACACAACGCTGCTGTGTTTTCATTCCAGAGGCTACTTGCCTTTCTTCTGCTTCTCATTGTCCCCTTGCTCAGATTTTGTTGCCATGACCTCAAACAGTGTCTTCAGAATACTCCTCAGGTCACTTGCATAGTTTGTCTGCAACTGATCGGCAACACCTGAAAGTACAGGAATCAGTGTAACGGCAGTACAAACCTACATTCAAATGTCGAAAACATAATTGAGAAAGAAGCTGTTAAGGAACCAGGTGCACATTTTAAGTAGTGAAATTTCAATTATGATTTTGACAATAGTACAAAATTTTAAGGGAAAGTACAGGTGGTTTGAAAGATCATTGGCTCTAAATAAATAAATAAATAAATAAACACACACACACACAAACACACATATACACACACACACAATCACACACAATACAGTCCATTTTCAGGCAGGATTTTGATCTTTACCCAATGTCAGAGGATTGGTTACATTAATACACCAAAACAAATCCAGGAATGCCTCAGCTCCACCAGTAGTATCTGAATCTTTATACATGTGTGTGTAAGAGAAGGTGCAGAAAGAGTGCATACCTGATATGCAGACAAATAGGCGATGGATGAGGTCACTACTGCTGTGGAAACGTGATCGTATTTTGTTATGAGAAGCCAGTTTGGCAGCCTGCAGAGCTAGCTGGATCTCATGGTGATCAAGATCCTCTGATATCTCAGAGCTGGTGGTCAAACTACTGACAGAGCTGAAGGACAGATACAGAGAGAAAACAAACACAAAAAGTCAAGAAGGAATACACTAACTTCAGATAACTGGCATGTTAAAATGTTTAGAATTTTTTAAAAATAAGTATTTTTTAGGAAAAGTTTCAAACTTAAAATGCAGTCCTTAAAGAACAGGGAACTTAGTTCACATGCAGGACATGTGCCAGCCAATTATGGCCATACAGTCTGCACTGATCGAAGTTATCAGAAATACTGTTAAACAGCACCATGTCTCTTGTACAAGAAGGTTCAAGAGATAAAAGGAGAAGCGTAAGGCACAGTGGTACTATACATAAAGGCATCCTCAGACTGAAAGTTTGACAAGTGCTGGTCTAGGACACAATACTATTTTTTATTTAACTATAAAAACAAACAAAACCTCACCACTATAGGCACCCATTTGAGAGCAATCGTAAGGAGGCCTGATTTTGAATCAGATTTCTTTCATATTTATGGTGGTAATTATCACAAAAACCTGCCTTCCCACACACCACCAGTGAATCCTGAGCACCCCATGGCCCTATTACTGCTTCACCTGTTGTCGTTCTTAAGACTGATGGCAGGTACTAAACACTGCAGATGGAGATGCTCTGACCCCGACATCTGGTCATCAAAGTTTTGCCCTTGTCAAAAGTTGCTCAGATGCATATGTTCACCCATTTTCCTGCTTCCAACACATCAGCGTCAACTGACTGTTCACTAGCTGCCTGATGGATCTGACCCCCTGACAGTACTGAGACCAATGGTATTTACTTCACTTGCCATTGGTTTTAATATTGTGGCTGATCAGTCTATCAACACATAGATCTGTCTGTGTGACCATCATTTACACTTTATAGTCTAACAGAGTTCATGAGTCCAAAATATTAACAAGGAAGCAATGAGAGACACAGCCATAAACAAACGTGCAGTCACTCTTGCACAATGGTCCAAAAGCCATAACTGTTTACCTGGGGGTGTACGCACTGGACAGAGTGCACGTGGTGACAGACACACTCTCAGAGTCACTGCTGGTGCCTGAACTGAGAGGGGACTCCTGTAAACTGTAGCCCACCCATCAAAGAAAACATGGGGAAGGAAGAAAAACAAAGCAAATAAAAATAAACAAGGGTTCAATCTTAAACTTAACTGAAAGCAACTAGAAATCACATCCAAACAGAAGAAAACAAAAATATCAGAAATGTAAAATACAGAATTTCTGGCCTGATAAAGTTCACACTATAACCCTAGCCTATTGTCTGACAATGCTTTCCATTTCCAAGAACTAACTACTTTGACAAGAAAGTAATTTCGCCAATGGGAAACAAATGCGTTGGGGGGAACTAACTTCTTCAAAGGAAACTAATGAATAACTTTTGCAGCTGTAATGCCATGAACACATTTTTTAATCAAGCAATCATTTTGCTCTGAAATGCTCAGTCAAAGCATGCAGTGCACTTGCAAATATTTGTGCTACAAGAAAGTGTGTTTACGCAAATGTGTGGAGAGCCATTCAAAACAGAACCAACAAAATCCATATAGTTGTGGCTACAAAACCATTATTTAATTTTAGAATGATCAATTATATAGTCATTATAAGTTACCAAGGACAATTATTGTCAACACTTGTCCACTATGCTACTCTTTCAGGGAGTTCACCAAAAAAGGTAGTGACTATATGTGTACAGGGGTTCATACAGGAGCACAAACAAAGTAAAGCTACAGACTGTAATTAGTACCATAAATTTCAATGTCAGACTGATTATAATTACACTTTTCCATTTATATGTTAATACCATTATCTATGTCTTGGGCACCCCTTAATAAAATGAAATGATCAAAAATAGTAACAAATAAAAAAAAACAAAAAACAAAAAAAAACACACACAAACACATACATACGAACAAAAACACAAACCTATAGCTCATTTTGTTGTCTTCTTTGGACTGTTTCTCCTGTCTCTCCTTCGCTGCAGTGCTCTTCACCACCTTGCAGGCTCTGCTTTGATGGGTGCAACTATCTCTCGGCTCCCCTGAGTCTCCAGAGTCTCTATCTTGGGACAGTGTTGAACTTGAGCTGCTGTCAAGGCACTTCTCACAGCACAGGGACTGGGAAAAGTCCCCTCCCTCTCGCTCTCCATCCTCTTCCCTCACTGGTTGCGGAGTTGGAGGAGGGGGTAAGGGCAGAGGACCATCTCCCTTACCTATACTGCCAGTCCCCACTGCTGACTGGATAACAGAACTGGTTATAGTGAGCTTAAGCTTATCAAAACCTAGAGCCCCTCCACCTCCAGCAGTCTCTGTGGGAACAGGGTCATCATGGCTGTCAAGGCAGCTGGTGGCACAGCAAACACAGGAGTTGAGCAGGCAGTGGGTGGCTACCAGAGCATTGCCCTGTGCAGCTATGGAACCCTCTCCAGAGTGAGGTAAGACCACAGCTAAGTCAGACAGACTGGGTGACCGTGGGTTAAAGATGACTGTGGCAGACAGCTTCATACCGCCTGTCCGATGAGCAATCACTTCTGCTGTCTCCGCCCCCTCTTCATCATGTGGCCCTTCCCAGCCATTTACCAGTGGCAACATATCCGATGTACCCACTGTTTCAGAGGAGGGACACTGTTTATGCTGGTCGTTCTGACTAACTGATTCATCTGACCGACAGACTGCCACCCAACCATTACAGGTGGAGTCAGTGGAAGGAGTGGGCCTGGTATGTATGTTGGGACTGGCTTGCTGTCCTTGGCAGACTTCTGCACTGGTCACAACAACCCCTCCACTGCCTACCCCCTCCAGGTCATCCATGAAGAAAACTCGTTCATCTTCCTCCTGGAAGGAGCCAGGAGCTCGGTGAGGAGAGTTCTCTGTGCTGGAGGGCCCCCTGGACCCCACCAGGTTGGGCCGGTATGGCCTGGGATTGTGGGTTGGAGACTGCCTCTGGCTTGGAGGTGAAAGCAGTGTGGACATCTGGTCACCCACCCGATGCACCATCATATTGAGCTGCTCAATCTCCTCTTCATCGTATTGCATGGAGCAGGCCAAGTCTGCCTCCGCATCCTCCTCTACCTCACTTGGGACATTCTGCTGACCCTCACTTTCCTCCCACACACTCTCCTCCTCCTCCTCACATTGGGAATTACACAAAGCAATGTCTGCCGCCTTCTCTGCCTCTTTCTCATCCTCTCTCTGTATTTCCTCCACTTGGCTCTTTGTGCTGGTGGAGGTGGCTGGTTCCGGGGTGGATGAGATATCTGGGCCTACAGGGAACTCACCATCCTGGGAGATGCACAAACTCCGCTCCAGAGTCATCAGCTCCTCTTCCGTCAAAGTCTGCAGCAGGTCCCTACGTCAACAACCCAAAAACATCCAGAAGCCTGCTTTGTCATAATAAGGTAAAAACAACTTGCTGAAAACCACACATTGTAATTAGCACGATGAGAACAGTAGGCCTGGCCAATGCTGGCCACAGGAGCACACTTCTTCCCCTTTCACATAGTGATCTGGTTATGAGACCATGTAACAGATAAAAAGCAATGTCATAGTGGGTAAGCCAACTACTGTCTACACACTGAGGGGGAGAGACTGGTGTGCCTTAATAAGTGGTTATAAATGTGAGACAACACTGAATACAAGGGGTACCTTATTTTCTTCAATAAAGTGCGAAATGGTCTGAAGAGTTCAGACATGTCCTCTGGTTTGTTGTCCAGGTTAAGAGGCCCTTCAGGATACACCACAAGTCCACTAATAACACAACATGAAAAATGTTTTAAATGCTTGAAGAAGAATGTTTTTCTATAAAGCAAAAGAGAAAACCCTGTTAATAATCTAGTATTATGGCATAAAGTAAATAAACTGAAATGGCTGAAAAGCGTGATGAATCACTTACCATACAATGGCTAGTCGAGGTATTGTAAACATGAGAGCAGGTTCATAATCATCAATCATGTCTTGAGTGAGATAGCCAAGCTTCAGAGCCCTTAAAACAGATGGCACACACTGAATTACAAAACTTGCATAGTAAATTATTTTTAACCTATTGATCATTCCATTTTCAAGAACGGAAAAAATCTTTAAGATTAAAAAAAAAAACTCTCATTTTGTTTCTGTGGACTGTAAATTTCACTGAAGAAAGACTTGATGGTTTTATTTCTCATTAGTACTGTGGAACAATAATGATGACATGGTGTTACGGGCTCTCATTAGCTGCTAAAACAATTAAAAACTGCTGATTAATAGTCTTTAGTTAAATAAATGCATCCCATTTATAGCATGATATGAGGAGTCACATGATGACATTATAGTCTTGGCAACCACAAATTTAATGGGCTCTTAAAGGCCTTTGATACAGATCTGTATGGAGCTGCTAAACAGCTAAGCACTTTGCTGTGTTGAGTAATAAAAACAAGCAAGTAGGCAGCATTGTGTTAAGTTCTGTGTGGTTTCTGCTTCGAAGCATAAAACCAACACACCCATTGCTGAAAATGTAAGGCTGTGGAAGTCATGGAGAACAGGGAGAAGACAGGAAGGTGAAATGGTGTAAAAGTAGGATCTGGCATTTTGCTGTTTACAAAACACAGGCAAAGTGTCCTTTAAAATTTGCTACACCACAATTCTTTATCTGCAGATAGACAGACTGACAGCGTACATATAGACAGACAGATTAACAGTGTACATAAAGTGCAAGCCAATATATAAGTGAAATGTAAGACTATAGTGTACCAAAGCAGATAGTAAACTACTGCTTTGCCCTCTTTTTGTCACTTACCTCTCTACAGTCTCACAGAAGAGCACAATAACTTCCTGCTGAATGTAGTATTCTTTAGGGGACTTCACAGGCACCATGGCTGACACATAGCTACAACATTTAAAAAATGAATAAGTAAATAAATAAACAAACTGTCTAGCACTACAATACAGCCAATGGTTCCAACCTGTCAGTGATTTTTAATATTGTAAAACAAAGTAAAGTCGTTAAGAACTTATCATACCAACATGTTTTTCACATGGTGACAGTTCTAGTTACTGTGGCTTTATTTTATTACGGACATACCTGAGCTCAAACTCAGCAAAAAGGCTGTCAAACTGCCGCAGTGCCTCCCTCATGCGCTCATTGTAGAAGTTGAGGTCTCGCAGCGCTTGGTCGCGTGTGATGTTGCGCACCTCCTCCAGACTGCGTGTCAGGTCTTTGGCCAGTGGCCGCATTGCCATGCTCTCAATCTCTCTGTTCATGATGATGGAGCCTGCTGCCAGGCACTACACAGCCCCAAGGTAAACCACAGTGTTATTCACACAAGGCATATACCAGTGAAGAAACTATTATTTTGCATATTTAAGCAGCTGTATCCTGTCCTCCACTGCCTTTACTGGCTACCAGCATCCTTCTGTTTTCAGTGTAAAATCCTTCTATATACTTTTAAAGCCCTTCATGGCCTTGATCCCTCTGATAAACAAGACTTGCTCCATTCCTACACCACGTCCCACACGTTAAGGTCAGCAGACTCTGGTTTACTTACAGTACCAAATTACAGATCATCTTCCATGGGAGGCAGAGTGTTGCTACACCTGAATAATGGAAATCATTGCTGAAACACCTTAGAGACACTTCTTCTATTTCAGAATTCAAGAGTCACCTTAAGTCACACATTTTCTGTCTCTGTGTCTGTCTAGTCTTGTTACTGTGTAGTATATTCTTGTCACTCTGTAAAGTGTCCTTGGGTTTGAGAAAGGCACTAGTTAAATGATTGTTATAACTACTGTTATGCAAATAAAGTATGTCTAGCACCCTACAGCATGCATTCCAGCTTATTTAGCACAGTTCATTTTTATCAGTACAGGACGCTTCAAAGTAGACTCCGCTACTTTCGCAGAAATCCTTGCCAAGATATTTCATGACTGGACAGTTAATGGTAAATCCTTTCAAGTCATTTGACCGTACCTCTGCCCCAAACCACAGCTGTCCTGCGAGGTTGTCATGGCGGATCTCCTCCGGAAATTTCACGCAGAAGTCTCTGTTTGCTCGATCTTCTGGTATACACTCATCCATAATCTGGTTTATAATATTCAGCACATTGTCCTGCAAAGGAAAACGGCGATTCAATCACCAATCACTGTGTGTGTCTTATCTCTGGTTACAAATTGAAAAGATTCTCCTGCAGAGTGAGGGCATGTTAATGAGAAGCAGATAAATAACTAACCTGGCAGGAGCGGAATTGGTTAACCAGCAATGTGCACCTCTGAGGGTCCTTCCTCCCATCCAGACTGTCCAGCTCCGAGGCCACCTGGTTCAGCTCTTCATCTGCATAGTAGAACTGGGCCAGTAGCTGGGGGTCTGACCTCTGCACCACATGAATGGAAGAGAAAAAGAGCCTGTTAAAAAAAAAACCTAATGGAAAACCGCTGAGGCTGAAAACAATCCAGTGTTTGTTTGTGTTTGCACCCTTATGTGTATGAATATCCACAGTGGCCAGTACTGCCCAATGCTACAACACTGGCTATTGTGTCCGATAATGTGATAAAGCCAAGAAGAAGCATTCTAGCGGAACAAAAGCCACACACAGGCATACAATGTGACGACCACAAAAACGCAGGCTACTGTATGATGGTGAGAAAGGATGTCACCATGGGAATAAAAAAGGGCACTGATCCACAGGCAGACCTTTGGCCTCCTTCTGCCGCATTCCACACTCTACAGGGAACATTCTCCAAGAAGTGCATCATGGGTTTGGGAGGATCGCGTTCCAGAGAGGATTCCAGGCACCCCACCTACCCACATCACTGTGCCTCCCCCAACCTCTGGGTCTTCACACCATGTTATGCAGAATTATGAATCACACTTGTTTCCATTATTATGGTTTTCCCTACCCAACAATCATGGTCAATGATTCACAGAGATGTGAATCACTAAATTTAAAGAGGTACACAAGAAATACTCCACACAACTTATCACCAGTCTTTATTGCTTGCACCCTTTTACATACAATGTGTGCATTTTCACTAGATTCCTTAACTCCCGTGGAGAACCCCAAGATAAGGGTTATAACTTTTTACATTCTGGGATGATTTTTTGGGAAAAAGGTTGCACCACTCTACTACTATATCCAAAGACTACTATGCAGTAATGATACATGTATCAAAATTGAGTTTTCTAAGCATTATTAAAAAAACTCAATACTTCAAACAGCAAAATTACAAAAGGGCACTGAACTTTTTTTCCCCCACAGAACATTTTACTATGTTCCATCAATGACCAAAAGTTAATCTAAAAGAGAAATTACTTTGTCTACAAGCGAAAAAAAAGAATCGTTTGGACTCACTACAATGGGGCCACAATCATGAAATAATAGTTCATTTTTCTATTACAAACACTCAGGCATCAGGCATAGCAAAACACAAAGCAATGATTTTGCTTTAATTTTTCAAACTGGGCATTTTACCCAATTCACTTTTTCCAAAAATGTTCAGAATGTTCACAACCACAACATTCAGAATGTGATGAACTAGAACATGGGCTTTTTGTCATTTAGACAGATCTAAGTACACATTAAATAAATGTAAAACAAATTTTGTAACTGTGAGAAATAACCTGACAAAATAGATCAATCTTTTGGTCCAGTATTTTTCCACATGTTAAGCTTGACAGCATTTGAACATTTGGGAGTTGCGTTTGTAATCCGTTCATCATGTGTGTTGTGAACCAGGCTTGGTTATGACACGTGTCTGGCACACGGACCGGTGGAGAGTAAGCCGATTTGAGCGCCCAGCAGACCCCCAGCTCAGAGATGCTCACTCAGCCAATATACGCTCCAAAAGACTTAAACCACCTGAGAATAATTGCTATTCTCTAGATAATCCACTTGAAAGAAACTGTTGCATGCTGAGAACCGTGTCCACACTGAGAATGTCACGTCTTATCTTTTATCACCTGGGCTTTTATGCTTCTCCTGATTGTTTGGGCTCTAGCCAGCACTGTGTAATTAAACACAATTTACTCTGATAGTAATAAGAGACTGGGCAGAGGTGTGGTTGATTAGTTAGCTGGTGTGGTGCAACAGAAGGCTGCTGCTCACCTGCTTTTATTCTTGAGCTCAATGACACATGAAATTTTCATGTCATTCTGTCTGTAAAATAGCTTAATTCATGATCTCAAGTGACCTGTTCCACCACCTGTCAATAAAACTAGACTGATTAAAATGAAGCTTGTTTCCTTCATCCTGGTATAAAACTCTTACTGTAAGGTATGATTTGTTTTCCAGCATTGTTAGATGTACAGCAGATACTGCTAAGTTAGGAAATTATACTAATGCAACTACAAATGATCCTTGAACATTTAAATCTAAAACTAGCCAAAAGTTGTATGTGTATGCGTGTGAGACAAACTTCCTAAACACATTGTTACAAGCTGGTGACAAAACACATTTGGGATGATATCTGACATCACATACCATTACTGTTTAAATAAGTACGAATATGTAAACTGTCTTCTCTTTTTTCTTTAGGTTTTAAGCATTTTCTTTGTACAATCACTCCAACATTGATTAGTTTAAAAATGTATAAAGCAGAACATACAAGCTATAAAAGTAGAATAGCAATAAAATATAGTTATAAATTAAGAAGTGATATTAGAGCTAGAGACTGGATAATTTTGCAATGACATTATCATTAGGAAAGCCTATCATTAGGCTCTGTAACACTCACATAATACTTTGTTTGTGAATTAAGATCACTACACTATCATGATTATTTTGCAGATGATTAACTTTTGTGCAAGTTAAGTTCACTCTCCAAGCTTAGTGACAAAATTAGACCAGTGCTTATGTGCCTATATATCTTCAGCACAGTGCTAGAATCTCAGGATCTCTCTCACAAAAGTTGATGCCCAATATTCTACCTGATTTTGAGTTTTACATGGTAGGGCAGTACAATGACTCCACGATCTAAATGGCTATTTTGAGTCCATGACGTCTTGCAATTTGTTGACCTGATGTATTTTACATTCAGAACATGGTTCAGCTAAAAAAGTCTTTTTTACTCATTACAGCGAATACTTACAAAACAAACTACAAAACTGAACTTCCATGCACTAAATTCAACACAGTTGAGCACTTTCCTCTCCCCTTGATCTTGCTGTCTCGTGCGAAGGCGGTATTCAATACAAAATGTGCCAGTTCAGCGTTCGTCAATTCACACTCTTGCACACACACACCAAATCTACGGTCAGCTTGCTTTCCCATGACTTAAAACTGACTAAAAGCAACATCTTACATGGGTGATCTATAAACCAAAAACAACAGGGTCTTATCATTTGTTTGTTGCAACTCTTGCTCACTTATTGTACCTTTTCATTTTAGTATAGTGAAGTGGATCAAGGTCTGCAGGTAACAGGACTAAATCCAAGAGCAGGAGCAGAGGCATTTACAGAAGTGTGGCAAAGGCTGGGCAGTTTTATGCAATTTCTATTGCATTGGATAAAATAGCACCTACTTTCAACAGGGAGAGTGCTGGGACAGTCGTGCCCTTGTCTGCTGCATAATAAATTTAATGATGATGATGATGATGATGTGATTAAGTGTATGTCCGGGCAGGAAGGTGATGCAACTGCACATCTCAAGAGTTTCGTATGTATATGAAACAGAAGAAATCTTTCGGAGACTTGCATTCCAGTGCTGGCCTCTGTGAGCTAACATTATCTGTCTAGCTGGATTTCAGGCAGAGGGCACAATAAAAGTAAAAAAAAATGTGTTTATATCTAGAATATAAATCTAATACAAAGTTGCTTTGGATTTGTCAACAAATGTAAGTCAGCTGAAGAATAATGTATGTACATATTAATGACAGACACTCAGCAAAAACAGAGGACCTCAGAAGTTACCTGTATTATCAGCCTGGTACAAACAATATATGGTGGTTTGGTTTTAAAGAAAGGTGTCGAAACTCACCTTTGGCTTATACAGCCACTTTCTGAAGCGGTTCATCATTGGTTACCTCGCCAGCTTCCCGACCCTTTGTCACTCTTCCTTCCCCGGGCAGTGGAGGAGCTCGGTCCCCGAGGCAGAGACTCCCACCGCAGCCGTTAGCAACCAGCACTGCTAACGGGCTAGTGGCTACCTAGCATCCAACAATTCCCCCTTGACTGAGGTAAACAGAGACCGTAAATAGAGTCAGCTAGTGTTATTCCTCTTTATACACACAGCAGCACTGACCACGCTCCTTCTGCCCGCGCGTCCCGATGCCGTTTCGCCCCCCAAAATATTCCCTTCTCATGACTGAGCCGAGCAGCTAATCAGCTCGCTAACAGCAGGGTCCGAATCATGAAATCAACTTGAACCGGTTCTTTTCATTGTCCGAATCGATTCACAAGTCCAACCGAGTCGAACTCTTGATCTATTGTTTATGCTGGTGCCAAAAAACCTTTAATAAAAATAAAAAAACGTTTAAAGGGTAATCGCATTAAATTGTCACACTGAAACACACACAGATTGTTTTTCTACAATCAAAGTTAACATTTGAATAAATGCAAACAAACAAGAAAGCACTAAAAGCATCCATATTTGTTTTGTTTGCGAAAAAGCAGTTCATATTCTGTGAACTGATAAGGAGAACACAGGTTCGGTTCCATTGCTTGGATTAGTGAAATTTCATCTGTAGCCCACCTGCTATCATTTAATTTATTGATTTCTGATGGAAACTACAAGTAACACTGGAGTTTCACAAGAAAGAAATTGATGTACTGTACATAAAATCACTATCATAGACTTACTTGTTTTTTCTACTTTTTAGTTTTATTTAGTATGTTTAGTTATATCAATCTGAAATAGAAACAGTTTTCAAATACAGTTTTTGCAGGTGACTGAGACTTTTTCACTGTACTGTAAAATCAGTGCATGATGAAGATGCAAGACTAATAGAGGTACCGTCCCCACACACTGCCCCCGGGCACTGCCCCTCATTGGTGGCAGCTCTCTGCTTCACTTGGTATATGGGTTAAATGCAGAGGAAAAAATTCGTACTGTTCACACTGTTTGCTGTGGTGTGTTCATGTATGACTGAAAGGTCACTTTACACTTTCTAAAAGAAGAGAATAAAGTCAATTGACTTTTGAACCAATGAATCATTCAATCGGACCTTACGATTCATTCAAGCAGACGATTCTTAAAAATCGGCTCTATGAAGTCTAAATGAAGCTTTACCGTTCGCTGCGGAAGTAGCATCAAGCTGAAACGAGGGGGAATCGGACTGGGTTGCCAAATGCTTCTTCACGGCTCCCCGTATTATTGTGTCACAGGTTTTCCTTTTTTGTTTCGGCGGAGGGACCAGGCCCCGCAGAGTGCTAGTGATTAAGAAAGCACATTCTGACCAGTGTTTTTGACGAAAAGATGTCTCATTGTATTTCTGTTCCGCACAATGCCAATATTGTCAAAAAGAAAGGAAGGGTATGTTATAGGGACATGTCGAAAATGGGAAACGCCCCGCTGTTGCTTGGCAACAGCAAAACATCGTAGCTCTCAGGACAGGCCGGTGCAGAAAATGGAAAATTCTTCTGGCAGGGTTTAAACAGTTATTGGAGCAATGTGTCAGATTTAGCACACACAGCTTTGAAGGTACGTTATTCGTTTGATTATCCGTTTGATTGTCCAGTTTAAAAACATGCTCTACTTAAATATATATATATTTAGTTGAGATTGTACTGGTCTGTTCAGGATGAATTACAAGGAGCTGGTCAAAGACATCACCACCCTTCTGGACAAGTATGAGCCAGACAAACAGTGTGTGGACACTTTTATAGAGGACTCTGCCAGGACCCTTGAGGTATATGAACTATTAATTTAGCCAAAGTGGCATAAATAACGTGTTTTTAAAACAAGATAAGAAAGAACTTTATTTATCCCTAGAGAAATCCCTATGTCATTAGCATGCTAAGTGCAACAAAGACAAATTAAAGATAATAAGACAACAGCAAAAGTATAAAGGCAATAAACGATAGTGCAACATAATGAGAAGAACAAAAACAGTAGTTAATAACAGTAACACTGACATTGCTGTATGTAAATTTTATTGTACAGTATTTTCAGGAATAATAAATGGTAAGTGAAATCAGTGATAATTTATCAGTGATAATTTTGTTGGAGATATGTATCAGCACCCTAGAGCCACCCCTCTTTTTTGTGTCCATTAGAATCACCCCTCTGGAGACCAGAAGTTTGTGACTGATACTGTTTATGGTTGTATTGTACATCGAAGGCTCTTGGATATTGTGATTAACGTGTTTTACGACCAGAATGGGAAATCTTTGTTCAAAACTGATCGGAACCTATTTGTTGGTAAGTTTTGTTATATTTACAGTATAAGGATTTACTGTAGTCAGAAAGAAGTGAACTACTGAATGTGTATGATAACTAAAAACTTAAAATCCAATTTTGCTACATAATACAGCTTGCATCAGTTTTACTCATTTTGTTCTTTTCTTTCTCAGTGGTCTGTTACCTTGCTATGTTCCATCTTGAGGATCTAGGTTTTGAGAAGTTCAGCAGAATAATTAAGTCTCTGGACAGCTCAAAAATGTACAAAGTAAGGAGATACAAAGCAACTGCTTTATACAGTAAATTTCCATACATTTCCTTTTGTTCAGTAACATGTATAGGAAATATTAATTCATTTACTTATATCAAATATTTTCATGTTCTGAAAATTTTCTTCACTTTTTGAAAAGAGTTTCATGAAGTACTCACTGTATATTTTTCTTTTCAAACATACCATGATGTCTTTAAAACCAACTCATTTTATAGCTACAGCAGTTTAGTGCCACCTTTTCACGCTGAAGTTATAAGGCGTGTTTTTGAATGAAGTGTAATGAAGAGCAGACAATCGGAACAGATGTAAATTTGCATATATCATTAACAAAATCCTATGTAATTGTAAGGCATAAAGGGAAATTGGAAATGGTAATGTAAAATTAAATTACAGGTGTTTTATGTGCACAAATATATGTGGAGTTGCTTAGTATATTGTGTTTTTTTTTTCAGTTTCTTAGTTTCTTCTTTAATGTTACCAACCTCAGCAGCTGGATTTATGGGGAGTGGAGTCACATCTACGATGCTTCCTATGTGGAGCACAAGTGGATTGGCCCGTTACTGAGGTAATACATAGCTACTGATAAGTGTAACATGTGGGTCTACAGAACCTCATTTGTGCTAACATGATAATGGGAGTGGAGTTTTATTGCGTATGCTTTACACACAATTCTAACATATTCGTGTCTCATGTAAATTTAATAGAATTCAGGATTTACTACAAATACATCATGTACTCCAAATGATGAGCAATGTAATAGCAATGATGCCTCCTTTTCTGAAAGCTTCTTTTCTAAAAAACTGATTACAGTTTCACCCTGTCCTTCCCATTAGATGGCAACCTGAGATTGAAGGTCTGCTTGATTACCTTACCAAGAAAATGACCAAAGGCAGTTTGTCAAGGAAATCCCCGAAGAAATACACGCAGCCTCAGGAGTTTGATTTGACAAAGCCAAAACCTCGTCCAGTCCCTGCTCCCGAGCCTATTCCACAGCAGGAGAAAACCAAACCTGTCAGTATGCACACCTTAAAGATGCTCGATGAAATGCTAATGATGAAAAATTTGTGCATGCAGTAATAACTCCCTTAATTTTTCATTTTTACTCAGGTTCCAGCAAGCACCCACAGATCTCCAAAAGAGAAGCAAGTTCTGGAGGAGATCATTCAAAAGAATCACCTGAAAGCACAGGTCAGATCTTCTGAAAGTTACAGTATGAAAATTCTGTTAATACTCTGCACAGTACTGGTTTTGATATATTTATATTCATTATATTTCTGCCACGCATAGAAAGTCTTGTATGAAGCAAATATTCAGCAGTTCCGGTGTGCGAACCCACAGAAATCTGAAAAGACAAAGGTAAAAACATTTATTTAGACTCTCTAGTTTTTAGTTAACACACCTCGTTTCCATTTCTTTTTTAAATATCTTGCTTAATGCTTGTGAACACATTTTTATCATACTTATAAATAAAATATTAGAAGACATTATGTGTTTAAATTTGAAGTGAATATATAGAAGTATGAAATGCCAGCGGTGTATAATACATTTCAACACCATTCGTTTTGTAATCATGTGTATTTTCTTTTGGTAGAATATAATGTCAGAGATTCAGAATGACTTTGATGCTAAACTCCAATTTGATACAGTTTACACTTCTGGGACCCCAGCAACTCATAAGGTCGAGTAAAAATGTTAAAGAGCAACATTAAACTGAATTTAAACCTAGTTTTGACATGTGTCCAATATCTAATACTGTTTTTGTATTTGTTTCAAACTTATACAGATGAACAACTTCCCCATCAGATTAAACACAACAGCTATCCTGCGCGAAGGAGCGTTGTATAATCGTCAGATGGAAGAGGAGCTGAACAGGTACTGCTACCGAATGCCTTAAAATAAAATGAGTAAATAATACACGTCTAACTCCTAAATTGATCAGTGAAGAAGATCTGATATTTTACACCTTTAAAGAGAACATAGCACAGAAAACGTAAATGCAGTATGTGAACAATGTTAAAATTGAACTGCTCATTCCCTAGTATACGTGGAAACTCAGCAGGTAAAAAATGTCCATTTTGAATTAATCTTGCTTGTGATTTCACAACTATGAACACATTGTTCAGTTTGTAGCACTTTAGTAATTGTGTGAAGTCTTTTGCTGATGACTTCTCCTGAATTTCAGAACTTTTCGTACATTTCCATACCGTAGATGGGTATTTTAATATTTAAGTGCCTCACTGCACAGCCAAAAATCATTTACACATATTCTACAGGCACAGTACTTATACCTTACTTATATCTAAAAGCTGTGTTTAAAGGCATGTTAAGGCAGCGAACACACAAAAATGTGCAGGGCAAGATGCCTTCAGGACCAAGGTTGAGAAACACTGTCTTAAAGGCACAGTGAGGAAAAAACAGCTTATTTAATTCTAATAGAAGAAGAGTAATGTATAGTAATATAGTAAATAGTAATGTAAAAAGGAATGATTCTACTTTCTTGCAAACCCACATAAGCACTATAAGAGGACTTTAAGGGAAGAAAGAAGATTTAATATTAGGTCCCTTTGATATTTGCATCATGAGTAATACATTAAACTGCCCATGCATTTGCAGACTTGAGCGTCTGACACAGGGGGCAAATGAGCCCTCTGCATTCCTGCAGTGGCAGAGAGAGATGAGGGAGAAGGACCTGCAGGAGGAACTAGCCCAGCTGGAGCGCAGGAGGCTGGAGGGGAAGATCAGCCATGAGGAGGCTCTTCTGGCACGGCAACGCGTGCTGGAGCTCAACCAACACAAAGCCCAGCTCAAAAAGGAAGAGGTGAATGGCATCTAGTCAGAATATTAGTCCTGCTGCATAGTAATTAGAATAGAGCAACCAAGTATTTAGACAATTTTGTTTTTAATATTTTGTAAACTTTCAGGGCACGTATCCACTTCAAATTCACACAAAAAAACAACACCGATTCAGGCTCTGTACCAAAATATACATACAGCATATGTAAAGACATAAATAGTACTGCTGCTGTTGCTGCTGCAAAAACTAAAATGCAGGTTGCCCCTGGTGTCTTATAAAAGGTGCCATTGGATGGGTTAGATTTCACACAACATGTAACAATCATGCTTAAGGTAAAAGAGCTTCCTAAGGTTCTCAGGGATAACATTATTAAACCACATTTAAAGGGAAAAAGCTCTTACCCTAGCCTTAACATTCTCTAACAATCCAGCCAGTGCAACTGGTTTGCTTTCAAACTTTTAGACAAAGGCGAAGACTTTTGGAACAATGTCAGACAAAGCACAAACAGAAACATTCTTTGGCATAATTAAGATGGCCATATTTGAAGACATAAGGGTTGAAAGCATCATCCCAAAAACACCAGACAAGTGTGGAAGTATGGAACAGCATGCAAACAGTATAGAGGCCTAAACTGGAACTTAAGATTTCTCCTTTACCTTTACTTTTTAACTGTAGACTTTTTAAAGCTGTAACTCTTTTGCACCGAAGTACCACTGGTACTGGTTTGTGAGGTCTATTCATTATGTTAAAACATATCAATGTTTATGAATACATACTCTTCTCTTCATATTTTTAATTAAAAGTCAAAATATGCTTGTACATTGGAAGTGGATATAAGCACTGAAAGTACATTAAATGACAAAAACAAAAATGTCTGAATACTCACTTTGCTGTAGCAGCTCTTTATTTGTCTTTACCACAATTATTCATACTTCTAAATGCAGCAATATCTCCGTAAGCAAGTTATTGTGACCTTGGTACAGCTGTTCATAATCATACACAGACTAACATTAGTGTGTGTATGTGTGTGTGATTGGCATAGACAGAGGAACTGATGCGAAGATACGCAGAGAAGCGTCTGAGGGAGGAGGAGGAAATGAAGGAACTGGTGCGGCAAGTGGCTGAAGGCCACAAAAACTCCAAAGCTGCGAAAATCAAACTGCACAAGATCAAACAGCGTATTGGTGAGTGAAATCAATGTGAAAAGCTGCATGCTTAATAGTGGATCAAACTGTACAAGCCTTCTCTAGAAACTTTCCTAACAAGTCATTCAAACTTCATAAATGTGTGTCCCATGTGTACATGTATGTGTACCACAGTTAAGGAGGTTTCTGAGCAGAGCAGGGAGCTTCTTCGGCAGGCGCTGGAGGAAGCCCAGGCTGAGCTGAGCCGCAAGTTTGAACTCATCCGTCAGATTCGAGCTATTGAGTCAGTGCCTCACATCAGATACAAGTCTCTGGATGACACAGAGGTGGTTACCATCTTACACGCAACGTAGTAATACTGTTCTAAAGAGCGGCAGAGAGAGAGAGAGAGAAAAAAGTCTGATCTGGCAACCACTGTCTGTCTGTTCTTATTGCCATGTCTTAGACAGGAGGTCATGACCTGCTGTGTGAGCTGTCTCTGGCGGAGCTGCGGGAGCGCTTGGCCAGTCTAAGGGAGGAGGAGCAGCGGGAGCAAGAGGAGAAGAGGAACAGGATCCTTGAGGAGAAACAGAACAAAGAGCAGCTACTGCTGGAGCAGCTGGACACCATTGCGCTACACAGGACTGCAGCAGGAAATGTCACTATACAAAAGTAACTAGGAATTTTCTGAAGCTCTTGAACAACCAGTGGCTTAACTAGGATCTCATAGGCTCCAGTGGAAAATGAATGAGCCCTTCCACCCTTATGAAGATATTATTCAATTAATAAAAATAGAATGACAATAATGATGATAATTTACTTGTTTACTCACTATCTAGACAAATAGCTTCCCTTGAGTGGCTATTATATCAGATAAACAGTGATAATAGGTGTCCAGAAAAAGACACTGGAGGGGATCAATCACCAAAAGCCCCCAATTAGTCAGGAGAATCTGTCACATGCAGTAGTAAAGTTGCAGGATCAGCATACATGTAAAAACATTTATATTAGAATATGTGGAAACTTTGGCATAATAATCTATCATTGGTAAACGGCTGCTAATCCCTCTTTGTGAAACAGGCAGGAGGAGAAGAAGAAGAGACTGATGCTGCAGGAGGCAGTCAGTATGGACGAAAGAGTTTTGGCACTGCAGAAGACTCTGGAGATGAAGAAATTGGAGCGACAGCAGAAGGAGAGTGAAAAAGTCAAAGCAAACATAGGCAAACAGGTGGCTACTCAGAAAGTTAAGAGCTATATTCATGAAAAGGTGAGTTAGGCCTTGAATTGTCATTATAGTATTCTCTATGTTTTTATTGTTCTACTCATGCAGTTATTAATTTTATGACCATTGACAAATGTGTGTGACTAATAAAGTATATTTAGCAAGGACCAGTTTTCCAGGCCCAGATTAACCCTAAGCTAAAAGAAGTTCCGATGGAAACAATGGAAACTGATACAGAACAAATGTTTGGGAAATTGGCCCTTAGGTGTTTTTGTCTGGATGTTATTTTTGAGTCCTTTTATCCCCTGAGCAGCAGACACTGGAGGAGCAGCACTGGTTGCAACTGGAGCAGGCTTTAGAGAGGCAAGTCCAAAAAGAGGCATCCAGGAGAAATACTTCAGGTTTGACCCATGGAATAGCTACATAACATCTGTGGTCTCCATTATTGCTGAATATGATAATTTGCAATTAGTTTGCTAAAGGAAATTGAATAAAGTGTCTACAAAAGTACATTCTATGTTTGTGCCTTATCCTGATAATATCAAAGTGGAATTCCTGATTTTGCAGCATTTGTGCATGAATTTAATAATTGAGATGTAAATAAAGCAATTCAGAGTAGTTTGATGTAGAAAAAGCTCCATCCTAGAGAAACTTTCTACAGAGAAGAATGGCATCTAAAGGAGTCAATGCCTATAAAAGCTACCTTACAGAAATTTATTATAAAGAATGGTAAATAAATACATTGCACAAAAGCTTAGTAGAATTGTTTTACAATAGCTTTAAGATAAGACTTCAATATATTTTTAAATACATTCTTGGCAGAAAGATACAGACAGAGCATTGTAAAGCAAAATAAAAATGTTTTCCCCCTGCATAAATGTGTGTAATTCTCCTTTAAAGACAACTTGAAAGAATATCATTAAAAGTCAAAATATGCATGTACATTGGAAGTGGATATAAGCACTGAAAGTATATTAAATGACAAAAACAAAAATGTTTGAATACTCATTTCGCTGTAGCAACTTTGTCTTTACCACAATTATTTGTACTTCTAAATGCAACAATATCTCTGTAAGCAAGTTACTGTGACCTTGGTACAGCTGTTCATAACCATACACAGACTAACATAAGTGTGTGTGTGTGTATGTGTGTGTGTGTGTGTGTGTGTGTGTGTGATTAGCATGAAATAAAAATGTTTTTCCCTGCATAAAAGTGTGGAATTCCCCTTTAAAGACAACTTGAAAGAAAGCAAAAACCAAGGCAGGCTGATGATCAGTGGTTAAAGTGGTTTATTCTGGACCAAAGAGAAATGAAATTACGTGACCCGCAAATAAAATAGTTACATGAATATTGAAAGAATTACAAAGGGAAAAAAATTATACCAACAGAAAGATAAAGCACTGCACAGTAACTACCACTATAAAACAAAAGGCTCTTCAGCTGCATGCATTAGAATCTGGTACATTCCATTTCACTCAGTCACTGAGGCTTAAAAAAAAAAAAAAAAAAACAGAAAAGAAAAAAGTGCCAATCGACAGACCACTGTTCATCTTATATGATCATGTAATATTCCAGCCTAAAATTAAAATTAATTTTTCTAAAAACTGAATCATGATCTAAAGGAGTTTTTACTCTAATTTTAGGTTCTGTGGTTCCTAAGAGTCAGTCTAATAAAACATTCAACAATTAGTCTAGTACAGAGTTGAGAAACATCTACAGAATACAAAGAAGGTATTAGTCAAATTTCACAATATATTTCTACATGAAAATTCATGTTTTGATTTACACAAAAACATAATGCAGTAATACAGCTACCTACATTTTAAACGTATGTAGTGTTTTATTTTCCCCTTAACCAATTACTTTTCTTTAAACTGATTAGTTTAATATGGTGATTACACATAAGCCCAAAATTCCAGCTATCAGTTCCATCTGTACAATAATGACATTTAGTTAGTGTAAACTACATAAGACTGTATGTGTTGAGCTTTCAAACATTAAGACAACAGCAGCAGTCACCTAATGTGCATTCTTACAACTCTATGTGCCAAGTTCCTTCTCAAAAGTGCATATAGTTTAGTGGTTTATATCATTTTCTGAGTAAATGAAATCTATAATTTCAAATACAATTGTGTTTAGTGTGTTATGTCATGCAAGGTTTTAGCTGCCAATAGATATGGTTAGTCCTGCCATTAAACACTGAAGTTCACAGTTATGTAGAAATTGCTTATTGTTAGATAACTAAAGTTGCAGTTTTCAGCTGTACTGAAATGGGCAAAGAGAGGACAAGACCAAGGATGTTGTCTGTGTGGTCTATTTGTGCAATTTGTTAATAGCTCACCAGGCTTTGGGGTTCATCTTCTCTCTGAAGGATTTTCGTAGTTTGTTTCTTGGGGCAGGGATGGGAGGCTGAGGAGCTTGATTAATTTTTTCTGGGTGTTCAGCTTGGTCAAGCTCAGTGTCACACTTTTTTGGAGTGCAAGGGTTCTGAGAGGGTTTGATCTGGGCTAAAGGTGGATTTTTGCGGGGTGGGGCATGAGTTTTCTGTAACTGCTGAATGATGGCCGAGAATTTAACATCCAGGGAAGGCCTTCCTGTACGAGGCCTTGTCCCCTTACAGGAGTTCTCCTTCTCCAAATAGGATGGGGCAGGTTGGACAAATGGCAGTTTATCAGGGGGAGGTGGAGGGGCTCTTCTCTTCTTGTTGCTGTTTAGGATTGGACTGGAACTGGACTGGACGCTCTCTTTACCTGGTGACAGAACAATTTTCTGTACTACCATTGGTCTGGAGCCTTCAAATAGTGCAGCCCAATGTGGGGGCTCCCTTTCCTCTTTCTGACCGATGAGAAAGCACCCATCGGATTCCTCAATCTTATTGTGAATGATATCAGTCAAACTCTCAAACTTCTCAGGTGAACCAATACCTGCAAAGCAAAAAGAAGTTTTAAGTCAGACCATAGGGGTGAATTCAAGATGGCTTTAGTATGCAACACATTCAGTGTGGGACAGTTACTCACTCATGTCATTGTAGACAGAGTCAGCTGGTTTGGTGAGGAAAAGTGGGGGCTTCCGTGGGGACAAAACCTCAATCTCCATCAGCCTATCACAGGTGTGTTGCCACTGGCCTATTGCACATGTAAAAAAACAAAAACAAACAAACAAAACCTAATTCTTCTCCTTAAACAAACAAAAGCATGCTAATCTCCATCTCCTTTATACATTCCCACACAGCTATACCCGTAACTCACTCTGATCATACAGGTGTTGCCAAAGGGCATTTAGCCAGTCCTGCAAAAGGCCAGGCGTTTCAGCCGTAAATACATGGCTGGCAGGGTCTCCTGTCCCTGGATTAATCAGGCTCAGCCTAGCCCCGCTCTTCTGGTGGCCCTCTACAACACGAATCCGGGTGTCCTACACAGAAACACAATATTTAAAAAAAATATTTACTTACAAATTTTCCTTATTGGTGCCGATTTATTTTTGAAACATTAAAATGTATCCATAGTTGAAAATTAGGATCCCCCCAAAAACAAACAAACATACAAAAAAAACAGGTTTCTAGAAAAGCTGCTAATTCTCAGCTCTCCAGTTACAATGTGATGTACATTATAAATGCACCATTATTACAATTTGCTGTCCTACCTTATTTATGGGAATAACAAAGCTAGGCTCCACTTTGGCTAGGATCTCCTCTGGACTGAAGTAGCAGGAAAGCAGGCCAGCCTTCAGCACACAGTACAGCCTGCAGCAGCGCTGCAAACCCTCAATACTTTGCTAAACATAAACAGATTTATTATGTTTATGATCACATGGAGCTCAAATATTACATCCAAAGTCTGATACTGTATACCATGGGTTTATCGTACAATCAAATTGTTTGCTTACTAACATTCATACCATACACATAAAAGATGTGTAAAAAATGTTAAAAATATTTGTGCCCTTTACCTGCTGGTTGAGATAGCCACTCATCATATCATGTGTCATGCAGTCAGGCTGTGCCACCAGCTGACAGCAGAGGTTTCCATAGAGCGGCAACCAAGATGACGCCACCACTGGGCAAGCAGATACAAGTCATTTAAATAATAAACTTTAATTTTCACAAAGGTATTTGTGCCAATGTCCATATAGGTCAATTTATGTGTAGACCCAAACAATGAGAATTAAAATAAAATATGAATAGAATGAATGAGAACATGTCTATAAGATCAAAGCATGAATAGCATAGCTCTACCCCACAACATGCAGGGTAATCACATTATTAATGCTGCTTTTTCACTTACCACTCTGTAAGACTATGAGTGAGTGAGACTGGAATGAGCCCTCTGCCTGTTCCAAATCCAAAGTTGTGTATGCCAGCAGAGAATACTGTGCCCCACTGAAAAATATTATAATCTTAGGAATTACAGTCAGCAAACAACCGACACAGATACATAGAGGAGTAGTCCTTACGGTGGCAATGGGTTGGACTGAAAAAAAGTATCAGGATCATCTCCATCTAGAGGAGGACAAAGGTTCTTCCCAGATGATTTTCCAAAAGAGGAGCGAAATTTCCTGGCCAATTTCTTTGGTGTGTTGACTAGAGTTCCTTCCTCTTCTACTGCACAGCTGTAGAGTTCAACTACCAGCTCAAAGTCTGGCTTAGCTTCTGAACTGTGACAGCACAAGCAATAGAGACAGGGCATCACGCTACTGTATGTTATGCAATAACAGGTTCAATCACAAATAATGTTGTATCAAATACTTACAAGATAGTGACACCCTGAAAGCAGATATCAGTCACTGATTGGTCAACAATCACCATCTCTGTGTCAAATATCTCAGAGCCAATCTTTATCAGACAGAAGACTGCCACCCGTTGAGAGCCTATTTGAAGAATTTAGGATTCAGTAAGTGAACATGCAGTATATAGGAGCTTCAAATTCTTATGTATTAGAATGAAACAGTCATGCTTCATACCTAAAACACTCTTATAACCACAAACTATTTCAAAACTTGTTTCACTACCTATGAGGTTAGCCCTGTAAGTTTAAAACTCCAGCTCTATTGGGAGTTAAAATATCAGTTGACTAAATTTGCCAGTCTCTGCAAAACACACAGTACGTGATAAAACAACATGCACATCAGAGTGGTTCCTTCGGGTCAGTATGCATTTATAGATCAAATAGTTACAAGAAAAGAAAAAATAAGAAAAACATATAGAGCACTCACTCCCTTTGTTACTGAAGTGTTCAGAATCCTTCCAAAATAGTGGGATTCGCAGACCTATGAACAACAGAACACTTGAAATTAGCCACAGTTTCATACTTTATAATATCAAGGACAAAGTAAAGAGAAAGATATGGTGTCAAAAACAAAAATATATTACCAGACATAGCCACTTTGCCTTTACAAGGCACTCTGTTCTGAGAGTCCAAGGACCTGTAAAACATAGGCATTTAGGTAGAATTAGTAACACTATTCTACAGATGAAACTATTACATTTGTTTACAACATGTTCACAGACATTTTCAGAAACAGCAGGCATATCTGACCTCCTTCTAAGACTCTCAGCCATGTCTTGTTGTTCCTTCCTTTTCTGTGCCTCAGCCATGTAGGCTTTGATTCTTGCGTTGGAAGTAAACAAGCTTTTGGCTGCATCAAGGATCTGTTCTCTCTTGGTGCTGGCAACTAGAAGCTTGTATGCACCTGCTCTCATTCGCACCTCAAAGTCCATCTTCTCTTGTATATCACAGTCCTAAAGTACATCAAACTGTAAGATAAGCAGGCATTCTATGAATTCTCTGAAACCAAGCCTATGGTAGACAACCGGCGGATACTGTACAGGACGGAAGGCAGTGGAATAGGGAAAAACTGGCATGTAACTCTAGGGGAGATGGGATGTTATGAAATGTGAGGATGGTACAGGTCTCCAGACTCATTGCTAAATGTTTGGGAATGGCATCAGAAACTATCATCAATAATAATGAGATGGCTGAACAGGAGAGTATTTCCACCAGCCTTGGTCTACCCAGTGCATGAGCAGAGGCCATATGGCAGGCTGAAATAATGCACTGAGACAAGAATGAAAAGGGGCTTTTATGCAAGTGGGTGGAGTGGGGAGAAAGTATGGTGAACAAAGACTAAACAATAGGATTCTAGAAGCTAGTAAACCAGTCTCAAGAGCAGTGTGGTGATGTTTCAGTGTAAAAGACCAACATGTGTCTACTGACAACGTAGATACTGGGAAACATCACAACATGCTCTAGTATTTGACTACCTGTAGTTTCTTAGAAATTTGTCGTATGTACAACAAATTCATGTCCGCTATTATCTGCTGAGTGTCATTCAGGCTTGTGCATCGTTTCATGTTTCTTGCTCTCATCTGAAAAGGATATTGAACGAAATGTTAGGTGGTTAGCAACTTTTTATATAATGCTGTTGTGTTGTATAGTTTTTATTCTATTGGTTATACTGCTTCTACTGCAAATTTACCACCTGTGGGACTAATAAATGGTTATTTTATCTGATGTTTTCTGAGCAACACACCTGCAAGAAAGGCAAACCTAATTACATTTCAGACAAAAACCTGAGTTAGAAAAGGGACGTGGCGACCAATTTTAACAGTTATAATATTAATAACATTATACAAATTAAAGTGTTTATCAAGAGAAAAATTAAAAGAGGGCTCTGCAAGTTGCAAGCTCTGGAACGTCAGTTATCATTAAAACCGGGCGTAAATCACAGCAACAAAATGAACAGACCAATACGTACTGTTACATACCTCGTTTTGTAAAAACAACGCACTTTCTCTTATCTTCTTTCTCTTGACCTCCATGGCGAAAGACGAAGAGGAAGATACGGTGGACCTCGTAGCGACATTTCGTCTAAAAATTCGTCCGTCCCGCGGAACATCCATACTGGCTCCCACAGGAGAGACGACTCCTCTCGGCCCAACGAACCCACACTCGGCACGGCTGAGATTCAGCCAATCGCCTGCCTCCAAACCTCAGCGTTGCCTAAACAACCACGGGACCGTACCACTTTCAAATTTCGAAATGGAGGCGTGGACGTTTATATGACTAAGCACACGGGTAGACATACTTAGCTACACAGATGATTAATATTGTAACTTAGAAAATATTTTAAGTCAACCACGTTGTCATTTTGTGGTCGAAGTGCTTGCAATCGTGACGTTTTTGGTTGAACTCCCCCCGTCTGTTTTCGAATGGATCGAGCCGATCGTCTGTCGCACTCTGCATCCTAATGAATTTTCAGTCATTCTTATCAAACCCCTTCAGTTAGAGGAGGGCATTGTCAGTTATTATGACTATATATTGCCAAATTGGGTGGATTTCTGATATCATTTTGAATGGATGGCAGTTCGGTGTCTCATCAAAACTGTCTGTGACACTGGTAATTATGTAATTAGAGCAGGTTTAGATGTGTTCTTCACATGTCGAACCTGCCATCGAGCTGTCAGGTGACAAAACGCGTGTCGGGCAGAAGAGCAGAGAAGCCAAGCCGGACAGCTACCTGTGATCATCTTTTGAAAAGGAAGTGACCACTCGACCAGCTGAGATCCTGGACGTTACCAGCACGAAATCGTTTTTACAGAGGTACGGTTGGGGTTCCCAGTATCTCCATGACTCTGACTGCACGACTCGGTCTGACACCCTACAGTAACAAGTGAACGCCTCCAGAGGAACGCCAATTCCATAACCAACTCCTCTCCTTTCATGTAAGTCCATCGAACTATCCTTAGTTCCATCTGAAAATGACATTGTGATCAGTGATCAGAAATCAGAAGCTGTTATTCTAATGCACTGAATCTGAGTTATGTATCTACGTCATACATATGTTGGAAGGCTTCTTCCAAGCTTCTTTCATCTAAAGTGTCAAAGCCACCACCTGATTAATTCACCATATTCATCACTACGAGTTAATGACTGAATCACGTATCTAGGTTGATTGTTATAAAGAGTGTCACTGTAGTTGGAGGATGAACCTGTTACAGCTGGCTGGCAGTCTGTTACTGTTCCACCCAAATCCAGCTATTCAGGCTAGAGCTAATGCATTCAGATTTCCAAGCTTTAGATTTAAGCCTAAATGAGGAATTGGGGAATGGATATGAATGAATGAATGAATGAACAGGCCTATGTATTAGACAGAGGAACACAGACCAGCAGCTCTTTGTCTTGAAGACTTTACCTACACTGCATTTTTTCAAAAATTCTGATTGATCTTTAATTTTTTTTGACAAAGTCATATCAGAGTGGTTTAAAGTGAAGTGCAGCATTCAGGTTAAACTTCCACAGTCATAGTGGCTCATAATGGTGGTGTTAAAGCTATTTCACAGAAAGCTATTACAATAAATGGTTACGGGTATGCTGCCTGATGCCTGAGACATTGTTTTATGGTAGTTTTGAAATTAGATTTTGGCCTGAAGTGTGTGTGTGTGTGTGTGTGTTTAAATCCATTAAAGCTAGAGGGTTAAATAATGGTAAAGTTGGGGTGCTACAAAACAATACTGTCTTTAGTCTGATTTACTACAATTTTACCATTATCAATAGTACTTATATATATATATATATATATATATATATATAAAACACTGGGTATTTTAGATCGTAAATAAAATGACTATATTTTGTTGTAGACATCTCAGCCCTTGGTTCCTGCCTCCACTACTGTAAAGAAATCCAAACTGGTAAGTTTGGCAATAATGCACTATTTCAGGTCAAGAAACACTTAATGACTATTTACTTCTCAATGCTTGAATTATGCAATGTTTTGAAAAATCAGTGTAATTCATTTTTAATTCATGGGGGATACTGAATCATACCAATTCTTCGTATGTGATATTAAATGATTGACGTTTTGTGGTCAGGATATTTCTGACATGCAGCAGAAGTTGTGCACCCGCAACACGACCCTGTTTGTGGAGAATGGCCAGGCCTGTGGTGCGGGCATGCCGTCTCAGCTCCCATTTCGTTGCCCTCGGTGCGGAGAGCATGAACGCTTCCACAGCTTGGCTGCGCTGAGGGCCCACCTGGAATACAGCCACACGTACCACACACATCCAAGGCATGACCTCAGCCTTCCCAACAGTAGGGGTCATTCATACCTTGACTGTGTAGAAGACTGCAGGAGAGCCACTGCCGAGACCCAGACAACAAAAGATGCAGGCACCGATACTCATTCTCTTGGGAGGGGGGAGCACAAACTCCTGTTCAGCTCTGACCCCCCTCCACCTGAACAGTGTCTAGAAGGTCCCCTCTCCCCAGAAAAGAGCCTGGCTGAAGGGGAGATGGTTGGCACTGAGCTCCTCTCAGCACCGGTGGCTTCAGTGGGGCAGAGGCTGGAAGGCATGATGAGGACGGCTAACAGTAGTATGGAGCGACGATTGTTGCGGCTCAGCTCTGAGTTGGCCCAGACGGACACGGCTCTGCTGTGTGAGCGGGCTCACTCGCACCACCTGGCCCAGGAGCGGCAGGAAGTGCTGGAGCGCGAGCGGGCACTCAGCAGGCAGGTGGACGCAGCCGTCATGGTCATCGCCACACTGCGGCAGCAACTCAGCATGTCCGAGCATGAACTGGAGCGCAGGAAACAGTAAGTAATACACCCCAGACACGGCCAAATAAACTGTCTAAAATCAGCAACAGGAATAAAGATAATTGCATAGACAGACAGAAAGACAGACATATGGATGAACAGAGAGATAGCTAGATTATTAGATTGCCACCAGAAATGTAGAAAAGTGTGGTATGTGGTATTTTTCTTGGTGCAACAGAATGCAATGCAATTTTGTCAACAGCACAGACTGTACAGACATACTATACATAACACAGACATAAAGTTATATCCAATATTTTTAGCACCAAGTGATACTATACTTTTTTAGTAAAACATGTAATTTGACCAGAGCTGTCCAAACATTCGCTTGTGATTGTGTAAAAAATGTTACACAGACAAAGATTCTCATGTCCTTATTTGGATGCAATTGTCTGATTGTACTGTAACTGTTTTTTTTGTAGTGGATGAGCAGTTGTTTATGATTTGGTTTAGGGAAGTGATCACTATCCAGAAATTTCTAGAAGCAGCAGCGCAGCATGAGATGTGTGGGAAAGTTCGTTTGCGACGGTTCATTGAGAGCCTCCTGCGACGCATCGCTCTGGCTGAAAGACTGCTGGAGTACTACCAGAGCACTCCACACGAGCACTACTGCACCGCGCACCCTGTACGTCACAGCTTTCACTATTACAGCTGAATACAGTATACAGTGCATACTGACTATACAGTGAAGTGTTGACTATAAAGAAAAGCTCTATGGGTTGTCCTTTGTGAGATAAATAAGGTCCACACTCACAGCTGTTATCTGTCTAGGAACCTCCTTCAGCTGATATTGGTGCCCAAAGAATAACAAAAAGCAGGTACTGCATAACTTTTTTTTTACACATTCATAATAACCTTGACGTGTGCAGTTGGTATTCCATAGTATGTAACTAAATAGTCTAAATTGTAGCAGTCTAACTGTAAATCATGGCCTGATTTACCTAAAACAGCTTGCAGCAGACATGCTTTCCCTTATTACTTATTCACTGGGATCAAACAAGGTTAGTTGAGGATCGTATCACCGTAGTTTAAAAGTAATGATCTCGTAGCGCCATTTGCACTGCCTTAGGGCTTAGTGACTTTTTTGCCATTTCCATTGGTCTGCTTTGATTTTCTGAAGTATAGAATTACGATGAATCATGTTGGGTCATTTTTGTGTTTGTGTGATTTTGTTTGCATGGATATACAGCTCTGGAAAAAACAAGAGACCACTGCAAAAATGTTTAGTTTCTCAGGTTTTTTCTTTTGTAGGTGCAAGTATTGAACTGAACAGCTTCGCCTTAGTTTTTAAGAACTGCTGACAGTTTTTTTTTTTTTTAAGAAATAACAATACATCAAAATAAGAGAAATGATGCAGTGTTTACAGAACTTGAATAATTCAAAGAAAACAAATCTGTCAGACTCATAGAGATGCTGATTTAAAAATAAATTGCAGTGGTCTCTTATTTTTTTATGGCACTGTATACACACACGCACACACACACATATATATATATATA
>JBBPCX010000001.1:29281346-29309159 GCA_037974365.1 Hydrocynus forskahlii
GTGGTACAAAAAGGGCAAATTAGCAACAATATTTTTTTTTCTTTCAGTCATTAGAATGGAAGACACACACACACATATATATATATATATATATATATGTGTGTGTGTGTGTGTGCGTGTGTGTGTGTGTGTGTGTGTGTGTATATATATATGTATACAGTATAGATATATATATATGCAAAATTACTCAAGTACGCATATGAAATGTGTTCCATATTATATGAGATATAAAATCTGTATTCTATATATAATAATATATATCTTATTTTATCATCACTGCCAAAAGAGTGTTTTTTTTGTTTATAGACAGTAATGTTCACCACAACTGTGACACTGTCTTACGACTCGGTTTGAAATTTTGTATCAAAATGTCTTAGAGAAAGGACCTACAGACAAACAAATGTTCCAAAAAATCTAATTGATTCATCTCCATCTTTTATGTAAACAAACACACAGCCTACCTGTTCTGGTGTTTCCTGCCAGGTGTACAGGAGAGCAGCTGGTCAGTGATGAAGAGCAGGCACCTGGGCATCACTCTGGCTGGGGAGTGTCCAGAGTGTCTGGGGAGAGACTGGGTCATCAGGGCTGGCTCCAGCGCAGCAGGTCAGATGGTTATGAGGTTTAGCGAGCTGGCCTAAGCTTTACACTGAATGTACTATTTATGTTCAAAATGTAGCGCATAGAGATTGTATTTTAAGCTAATGTATAGACAAAAGCAGTATGAAAAAACATACCTGAAATGACTGACGATGACCTCCCTGTGAGAGACAGACTTTTTCAGGATGATGTGGGAAGGCAGGCCTGTGGACCAAGCCCCAGGGGGGGCATCGCCTCAGCTTGGGAAGAAGAAGCCCCAGCTTGGGTGGAAGCTCCAGCTTGCGTATCTAGTGAAATTAGTATATTCTGTATATAATGGTGTTTATAATAAAAGTTAAATTAAAGGAACTGGTTAGCCAGCTAACTAGCCAGCCCTTCTATTTTGAAATAGTTATTTATACTAGCTAAACTTATTTACTGAAGTAGTTAACTCTAAACATTCATGGTTCATTTCGAAGATATTTACACTAACGCTAACCCTGAGCCTAACTTTTGCCCATTTATTTTGGACAACTAATTTACATCCGCCCAATCAAGACAGCTCTTCCACCCCGCCTGGGGCTTCACATCATTGACCTGCGGAGATGCAGCTAGTGAGTTAATCTTACTCTCTCTCTTACCCTTTTCAGTCTAAACAGTGTTCAAGTTTGGGCCAGTAGGCTCTAGTGGTGTCCAGTTATGGCATGTTAGTGTTTTGATACTCTGTAAATTCACCCTAAATATCATCTCTCTCCATCTGTAGAGTGCTGTGAGAGCATATTAGTAACATTTTGGACACATGACAAAACTGCCCTTTATATCTGTTTCACATGGCTACCTAAGTTAGAGGTTTATGTCAGGTGGAAACATGAACCAATTTTAATCATGTGAGAACTGAATGCTTCACATCTCACCATTGTTTAGATTTTAGCTGTTTGAATGTACTGGAAAGACATCCATAACACAACCAACTATGTCATGGAAAGGTCCAGATCTGTAGTACTTTGAGCTTGCAGTTAATTTGTGTTTGGTTATATGTTAGTAACAACGTTTTACTTGAAAAATGTATTTTTCAAATATTTAATTTGTCTGTAGGACTCCAGTATTTACTTTGGTCTCTTTTGAAGGTGCTGTTGCACTATGAATGTCTAAGATAATATTTGAGCCCATTGATGCACATAACTTATATTTTACTGGTGCTAAAGCCTGGGGGGTGAATATAAACGTCCCAAACATTGTAGTTAATATTCTGTGATTAACAGCCTACAGATTGAATTCATTTTAAGGGTAATTTTAAGGGTAAATATATATTTCATGGGCAATATTAGCCCAGCCCACTTTTCATATTAGAAGATGTATGCTTTTGGGTTGTATTTTCAGTGAAGTTTGGCTGGGATTTATCTCCCATAGCCTGGTGATGATTAATTTTACCGAGAAGTTTGAGATGAGTGGATGCCAGGGTTAAAATCCTCATAGGTGAGTGTAACTAGAGCAATAGCACTTATTGTCTTAAGCACCATTGTGGCAAATTTGTGTAGCAGTTGCAAAGATAATTTAGTGGCCTACATTTACAATGGTTCAGTTTGCGGTTTACAGACTTAAAGGGGACATTGTTTTTTTTACCATTTTCCAAATTATGCATATTTTTGCTGCATGCTTCCTAATTGTCACACAAGATGTTCTACATTTGTTTTAAAAAATGTTGTTAGGTTATGTTAGATTGGGAGTATCATCACAGCACTCAAAAAATAGGAAAAAGGCCTACCCCTTTCCAGGTTATCAAGTTGTCATGTGTTCTGTCTGTTTTGTCAAATAGAAATCTAAGTTGTGCGGTTAATGGTTTAGAAGGTGGTGCAGTGCTAGGACAATTTTCTCACCATACACCAAACATTGGTGTAATCTAAACTATGGCTGCACTTCAGCGATTAAATAATTGATCACTAAGAACACTGAGACACTGAGCTTGTAACAGTTTCTTAGATTGGACAGTACATTCAATACACACAGTACATACAATGAATGCTGTGATTCAGACCAGCTCATATCGGATGAGGATCACTGATCATAAATAATAAGTTAATTTTGAGATGTAACAGAATATACAAGTTTATGGAGTGCATAAGGCTTTTCATAATGTACTGCAAAGACAAAAATATATGATTGTGCAGCCTCAGTCTGGCAATTGATGGCAGTAGTTGTCTGAAGCAGTAGTAGAGAGGGATGTCTGTAATCAGGATATTATTGAAAATCATAATGACAGCCCTAGTTAAATCTGGCTACATAATATGGATATAGGTATTCATGCATTTATTCTACTTTGACTGTAGCATGCCTTGCCCTTCTGAATCAGTAATGTGATGTAGTTTAAGATTGGCCTACATTTTTCTGACCCAATTCATTTCACTTTCTTGAAATGCCTTGCTTTATTAAAACACCCACAGAAACACTCTTCTGAAACTATGTGCTCACACCGTTGGCTTAATTGGCTACAGGCTCGTTTATATGTTGCCATCTTAGTGCTGCAAAGACCAATATCATGATAAGGACGAACAGATACTGGGTAGCCCTGATTCAAGTTGAGGAAAGATGGACAATTTGATTTTCTGACCCTATTAATACTGATGCAAAAATGCTGCAAATTAAATAAAAGTGGCACTCTAAAATTGCTGGCAAACATAAAGTGCCAGTATGTTTTCTTATTAATAAAGTGACATTTTCATGCTTACATATTAGTAAAAGACAGATGAATGAACGATATATCGGTAGGTCTGTGGTGTTACGCGTTGTAGTTTAACTGTAATCAGCTACAGCAGCACTATCCTGACACTGTTTTAGAAGTGTTGTTCTAGATTGTTTGGTTTTTTTTCATGTAACTCACGTAAACGATTGGCCAATGAGTAACAGTATAGACCTGTCATAGTACTGGGAGAGCATGAGGCTGGTCCATTGTATATTGTGAGTGAGCATGCTGTAGATGTTCTGTAACCAGTGCAATATGTGAAAATATATTTTTGAAAGAAATCATATTTAGATGACTGAGCTGTGTTTTGAAGTGGAGGTCCAGGATATCTGGAAGACATTGTGCAATCATTCATGTATAGTATAAATGAAGGTACACTCTGAAGGACAATCAAAAAGTTTGACAAATCTGAATATGTTGTCGTTTTATTTATAGATTATTGTTTGACATGCCCTGATATAAGTCTTTTTCTGCTTTTGACTGTGCCATGCTGGGTTCTGTTTAAAATGTCAAGCTTTCTGTTTGTTAGGTTACATAGCCAACTTGTGTGTGCCTTTCTCTTTCGATCTCGTCGTCATTATTACACTCGCAACACTGTGAGGTCTTACAGGATCCGTGCTGCTCTGTGTGACCGTCTGACAAAAATGTGACTATTATTGTTATTTAAAAGTATTGACTTGTTATTGCTGTGTATGCATATTACCCAGCACTGTAGCAATTACAGTTGGTTTATTAAAACTGGAATATCATGCAACCAGATTGTCTCTCTCTTTTTTTAAAATTAGGCTCATTTTTCTTTTCGCAGAGAAAACATTTTTTGCTCTTATTTTCAGAGTCCTACAGGGCCGAAATTTTTAACTGTGATTCGGTGCATTTTAGAAATGTCCACTAGAGGGTGTCATAGCTCATGTTGTGCGCAGCTCTGATTTGACGTTTCTTCATTATGAGGCAGCAATGACGAGCAGACTGCTGCCAGGACTGAAGCGTTTAGCCTACTGGTTTAGGTGTTTGCTGAGTTAGAATGACATCTGTTTAAGTGTTACTTCCTAAAAATAAAAGGGTGTAAAGTATGTCATTGAGGAAAATGCCATGACCTGTAACCCATTTGAGTCAGACCACCAGATGGTTTATGATGGTGTTTATTTTAGGATATGGAAAAAAAGTCATGCTATAAGGAAGTTCAAAATGTGACAAATGTTAAGGGTCTTTGTTCAGTACATGCAGAACTCCTGATCACAGTTCTGACTAATAAAATATCCAAATTGTGACATAGTGCATGCATGTCGTTTGCAGTTGTTTACAAATTCCAGACTAGGTCAGTTTATCATATTAAGAAAAGTCAAATAAACTAATTTGAAAACACCAGCTGCTCTTTTCACTGCACCCTTAAAAATAAAGGCATCAACAAGGATTCTTTGTTGGATTTTTGGCTCTCTAAAGCACGGGTTTTCTGTGCTGGTTGTGAAGCTCCCCTGCTCTGTGCGTTGCACATTGTTTTCCTGTTCTAATACCCACTTCAACACAGGAAAGGCTTACTAATTATCTGATTAGTTGAATCAGGTGTGTTAGGAGCAAGGGAAACATTAAAATGTGCAGAGCACAGGGGCTCCAGGACCAGGTTTGGGAACTTATGACCCTCCTTGGAAAGCCACTTTTCTTACAAATGTTAAAGAACATCCATGTAATGTAAGGTTTTGGATGGAACTGAATTTTTAGTATATTTATGAGTTATGTATAATTGAAAGTTATGTGAAGGACCTTCACATGCAAAGATCTTTTTATCGACATTATCAGACATTTTTTCATCTGCTGTAAAGTTACCACTTCTTACATTTCCTTCTAATGGTGATGCTCTCTATCCATTCTATCCTAGAGCCACCAGTGCTGTCCAATGGGGGACTCCCAACCTGCAACCTACATGAATATCTCTTAGTATACAGGCTTAGATTAACCAGGTTAGAAAACACTTAATTGGAGACAGCTGGATGAATGGATGACAAGCAGGGTACCTGTTCAGATTGGAGGCCCTGAACCAGGAACAATAAACCTGATGAAAAGGGAGAACACATTAACCAAAGAGCAGAACCCTGTCTCCCTCATTAAGCAAGCAAAGATGTTAGAGGGGTACCTAAAAAGAGAGAAAACTGACAAGGAAGGATTGGAATAAGGGACTATAATTGGCAACAACTGAAAAGGAGGAGCAGCAGCAGCCAGGTTCACTATGGAAAGGCTTCAGAGCTCAGGTGCTCTCTGTGTGCATCTGTGTAGAGCTCTTGAAGATCAGAGAATCTTTTGGGTGGGCTTTGGAGTGGTCCACTCTCATTGTTTTCTTTGTTGTTTTTGCTGTAAGACCATTCGGAGCCTCGGCTGGGCGCGGGGAGCAGCATCTGCGGCCCAGGCTGACGTCACACATCACATTAAGCATGCCAAGACCATGACCTCTCATATTTACATTTTTCAGATGTTTACTGCATGACAAAGCCTGTTAGAATGCCAATTTTGAATCCAGCACAACAAGGAATATGATTTTACATGTTGTTCACTTTTCGTTCAGTGCAAATCAATCATGCATAGTATTACAAGTTCTGCACGCAGACGTATTAAACCTCGCTGCCACTGGCCAGTTGTGTGTGCCAGTGGTCAATCCAGCTGCAGCTTTCTAACAACTTCTGCGAGTTTTCAGGGTCATTCAGCATCCAGAGCCGTCCCTGCAAATAAACAGTAGCTCACTTGGAGACCTTTGTTTGTTTTTACTGGCTGTGAAGAAAGTAACATGAGCTGTATTGAGATTATTAAATAGAAAGACAGACAGATTTAGTCTGAAGGGCTGAAATTTGGAACTGTTATTCCGTATATAGCAGAATTTAGGCAGCTTAAAGCATTAATCACCAATTACAACCGCCACTTACAGTTTGTATTATTAATACACTATTTATTCCTCCCAGACACTTCATCTAAAAGCTAACACAGCGGCGTTAGGGTGTACCATTTACTGACACAGGTGTTCGATTGCGTACTCATAGAATCAGAATCAGAAAACTGGATCCTGGATGAAATTGCCTGTGCTAAGACTTTTAAATTTAAAGTTAAAATAAAACTCTCCAGAGTTTTTTTTTTAATACACTGCACTATTTACAAATAGGCTGTGGTCAGTATGAGAGGTGGATATAAATACCAAAGATAAATAAAATTACTGCAGAGGTAATTTACTAGTCAGCTAGTGGCTTGGAGTTTCACTCCAGTCTGCTATTGCATATAACAGTGACATAAGTACTAATATTGCACATGATTAGACAATTGCACAAAACTATAGCATATAAGCAGTGATCTAAGTAGTGATACTGATATTGTATAGCTTGTATAATATCCAAATAAAAGCACCAAGCCCAACGGGATGGAGCGACACTCAATACCTGTGAGATCAGTTGGAGTGGTATCTCTGATCCAGAACTACTCAGCCTGCAATTAGTACCTGACCTCATTAAAACTCTTGTGGCTGAATGCTATCAAATCCTAATAACAATGTTTCAGCATATAGTGTAAAGCTTTCACTGTAGCAGCAAAGCATGAAATCCCTATTACTACCTTTCAATACCTATTCATTTCAGAAGAACTGCTGGTCAACTAGTTGTCTACGAACTTTTTGAATGAAATTGTGAATGTGCCATTAAAAGACAATAAATATTACAAACTTGAAGTGAGGATGATTCAGATGGCCCTACAAATTTGTTGTCATTTTTGCAAACTCGCAAAAAATCAAGCATAAAAGCTGTAAAAATGATCACTGAGGAAATGAAACCTGGTACCAATTCCACTATCTAAGGAAGCCTGAATATTCTCAATTACAGTAAATCAACAAATAAAACAACTCACTTCTAGTGAGACATAAAAAAAAATACCCTGAAAGGTTTTTAACATGTGAACAGTTTTTACCGCTTTAAATGCTTCTTGTATCTTGCGTCTGTGCGCATGTGAAAATGACAACTTGCGACTGTTGCTTTCTGTCACACAGCAATGCATTTTTATGGATGCTGTGTGTATGTGTTTGTGTAAATAAATGGCAGTGGTTTGGAACGAAGCATATGATAATGACCACATGAACTGAGATGACTAAACTGTAAACATTTCTCTTGCTATTAATAGGGCACACTGGCCTGATGCTCTCATGCAAACATGAGTCATTACCACATTGCCGAATGACACATTATTGATTATGAATAAAACAACATATCTGTTCATGACCAGCACATAGTTAATCCATTTCAATGTACACTTACAGTAAATACTTTGGTATATATCTTTAGGTGTTTTACTTCAAGAATATCGTGAAATAAAATTTCACTAATAAAACCAAATAGGACAGGACAAGCCATCTCATGATGTCAATTTATTCTGAACCTTAGGCTACATTACACTTGTGAAATGTTTCCATACATAATTGTGAAATGGGTATGAACTAATTTAAGTGGGCCTTCCGGACACATATGACTGAACACAAATCTCTGCAAACGAATGTCCTGTATTTTTCTTGATTTTTATTCTCCTGTATAATATTTTGTGGGTTCATACCAAAATATACTGAAAATGTTCATAATTGTCATTTTTATGCCTTTATCGCTTAGAATTAAACCAGACATTTCTCTCACTGTGCCTTTAATCCTGATATGTGCGAACTGTCTCTGTTCTGATTGGCTGCCATGCACAGTGTCCTATTTAAGAAAGTGTGCTAAAACTTATAAATTCAAAATGAATATAAAATAATAAATTCACCTGTAAGCTGAGAAGGTGTTTGTGTATTTAGGTTTGTGATATAATTAATTCAAAACAGACAGTTTGTGCACCTTAGCTGCTGTATTTGAACTGTAAATGGAAACTATGCACATCTGTACTGCGGAGTGAAAAGTAAATTTTGAAGTGTTTCGTTGTATGGGCTCTTTAAAGATAAGATAAGATAAACCTTTTTAGGAAATTGCATTGTTAGGACAGCGAGTGGACAGTGCAAAGGTAAGAGCAGCAAAAACAATAGAATAAAAGCTATACAAAAGCTTTAGTTCATAGATTGTGAAAGAGTATCTAGCTGTGTGTGCATTTTGTTTACTGCGTTTGTGGGAAGGCCATTTGCAGTAATTCTGTTACCCCAGGGGACTGTGCCCTGTGCGTGAGAAGTCTAAATATGTGTTCTTCTCTGAACTTGTGTTCTCATAGACTTGTGAAACCTCATCAGTTATGGCCAAACTATAGTTCCAGTTCGAAGTTTGAAACTAGCCAAGTACAGACTTGGGTAGTAATGTAATAGTAGTTTTCCATATATATATAAATAAATTGAGCTTTGCTAAAATGTATCTTGAATGTTCAAAAAGGTGTTATGATCAGATGAGACCAGAATTGGTTTGGCCTCAACACCAAATGACACATCTGGCAGAAAGCCAATACAGCTCACCTTTCAAAGAACACCATACCTACAGTAAAGTATAGAGGTCGTCACATCCTGACATGGAAGTGTTTCTCTGTGGCAGAAACTGGGGCACTTGTCTGGATAGAAGGAAAAATGAATGGGGCAAAATACCATCAAATTCTTGAGAAAAACCCGCGGCACTCTGCCAGAAAATTGTCAAAGGGAAATGACCCAAAGTACACCGAAAAATTGACCACACAGTGGCTGAAGGACAAAAAGGTGAATGTCCTTGCGTGGTCTTGTCAGAGCCCAGACATAAAACCTACTGAAAATAGAATGGCAAAGACAGTAATTAAAGTAAAAGATGGTTCCACAAAAAACATGACACAGAGGGGTTCATTATTAGTCAGTGATTCTGTATATTTTCTGAACGGTTGCTAAAAATAGGTTTGTGTTAGTGTGTCTTTATTTCAGGCTGCAAAGCAAAAAGAAAGCAACTATATGTGAATATTTTGAAGGGGTGATTCACACACACACACACACACACACACACACACAAATAAAAAGCTTCTATATTTGAGTCACAGCCGACTGGAATGGCCCAGGTCCCTGATCAGGTGGAACTACATATCCCAGGATTCCCGGTGCGTGGCGCGACGATGTCGTCACTGCGGACGTGTAGATCAGATCCCTGTATATGGGGATGTGGACCTGATGAATGATGTGGGTTTTCATGTTGTTTGTGGTGGCCTTGTGTGTTTTTTGACCAATGTCTGCCGTCGCGCTTGGCTCCAGCGGCCGGCTGAATCGTTCTGGAGTGGAGACGGCTCTCGGGTGGTGTTTATCTGTCTGCTTCAGCTCTGGGCTCAGGGTTTAATCTGAAGTCGGTGGCTAACGGTCAGGGAGAGTGACTTTGGGATTTGGGCTTGCTCCTCCCGGTATGATGCCTCGGGACAACATGAGCTCCCTCGTCCAGAAACTAGCCAGACAAGCCCTGGCCACCTTCCACAACCACGCCACCACCACTGCTGCTGTTGTAGGTGCAGGAGAGACCAAAGCATTCCTGGAGAGCCAAAACAAACTGAGGAGCCTCCTGGCACAAGTGAAGGCGTCTGATCTGAAGATTGCACCGAGGTACGCGGAGAGCTCCACGGGGCCCAACTCTCTGGGTCCTCCAGTCACTTACATGCACATCTGTGAGACAGACGACTTCAGCATGGGAGTGTTTCTGCTCAAAAACGGGACCTCCATCCCCCTCCACGACCACCCAGGAATGTATGGCATGCTGAAAGTTCTGTACGGCAAGGTCAGGATCAGTTGTTTTGACAGGTTGGACATGTCACCTGAGAGTGCCAGCGCAGGGCCATTCAACCCCTCCTTACTGCCCTTCCAGAAAAGCTCCTTAAGGCCCTCCGTACGTCGGTCAGTAGGGGAGTTCACAGAGGAGAGCCCCCCGTGTGTGTTATCTCCACACAAGGACAACATCCACCAAATCGAGGCCGTGGACGGGCCTACAGCCTTCCTTGACATTTTGGCTCCCCCGTATGACCCAGACGACGGCAGAGACTGTCACTATTACAAAGTGCTCCAGCCTGGGTCAGAAGGAGCAGATAAGAGGCCAGAAGGTCAGGAGCAGACTGAGGTATGGCTCATGGAGATTCCACAGCCCAGCGAGTTCTGGTGTGGAGGTGAACCTTATCCCGGGCCAAAAGTTTCCCTGTGAAAGTGAGAGAACAGCGATGCCCTGAATTTGCTTCATTCTAATGTATACATCATTTTCACATTAATAAAATGACAAGGTGGTTTTTGTCTTCCAGTTCGCTTTCTTGTGATTGATATATGTTTTATTGATCTGAATGATGTGCACATTTCAGTCAAGTAAGTTTAATGCTCCGGACCCAGTGTAACAGTTGGTCATTAAAAAAAACTATAACCTCACAACTGCAAGAAAGACTGGAAGAGTTCTCAGAAAGTTCTGTTTTTTCTTATCTCAGTAAAGTGTGTGTGTGTGTGCTCTTGACAACAAATTGGACTGTGGACTGGATGAGCAACTTCGTTTTTTTAGACCTGTAATGAATCCGCTGCTGTTTCTGTTGTGATTTGGCATGTGCAAATATGATGGCCTCTTTTGCCTGCCTTGTTTATGCACATAAATGCTAATTATTTTAAAGCAAACTGCTTCAAGGCTGTTTCTTTGAATGGTGGATTCCATAAATAAGAGATCTAGGATTTTCTTTGCTCATTTGATTCTAATGGAGACTGGGGGGGAGCAATAATGTTTACATGGTTGGTAGTACATTAACAAAGGGTTATAAGCTTCCACAACTGTAGCCTATTCATGTTTGACTTTAACTGAGTAGGTTCTGTCCGTGTAACTTAGCTGCCTAACATCTTATACATGTTTATATACATTGTGCAATTGAAAATATTCTTAGTAGAAAATAAAATGCTTTCACTAGGAGAGAATCTAGGTATTGCATATATGTTCAACGGAAAATATTAAAGAGGGAGGGACAGAACAATTAGCATGAGGCAGTTTCTTAATAGTGAGTCCAGTGTTGTTTAGGAATCGTACTTATTTGGACGGTTTTAAATAGTATAACTGCAAGCCAATATCTAGATGCTATAATGTACACTACATTTTGGAGTTTCTGTGGGAATTTGTGTCCATTCGTTTTCTGTACAGCATTTATGAGGTCAGGTACTGATGTTGGATGAGAAGGCCTGGTTCACACTGTGCGAACCAGTCACGTTCTTCCACACCAAACTTCCACTCCAGCTGTGTTTTCATATTGTTGTGTGCAGTGGGGCACAGTCATGTTGGAAGAGAAAAAGGCCTCCCTCAAACTGTGTCCACAAAATTGGTGATGTCCAAATGCTGAAGCATTAAGACTGCCCTTCACTGGAAGGAAGGGGCCTAGAACAAACCCTTAAACAATAAGTGTCCCAATACTTGTCAATTGTGTCAGCAGGCCTGTGTCAGTATTTCTCTGTTGTGGAGTGTCCCCACTCTGCATATTTTAGGGTAGGTATATTGCAGTTACTTTTTCTAGGCTTAGTCTTAATCTGGGTTGATGAGCTGGTCCTTTGCTTGACCCGTCATGCTTCAGTGAACCAATCCACTGATTGATAGGCCTTTCTGAACTAAGTCTAGTGTCACGGTAAAGGAATAAACCCTACAGGAACAGATTGAGGGCGAAGTTTAAAATCCACTTGTTCATGTTGGAAAAATTAATTGACAAAGAGCTCCCTCTAGTGGTGCGAGTATGACGTGCATGACGCAACCACCTTTCTGCAGCCACTGGTTACTGTGAAGAATGTAGTCTGTTTATTTGTCTGTTTATAACATCAGTTACGTGATCACATCTTGTAACAGATCTTGCCATGTCTTTTGTGTACAGAACAAATGTTAGAAGGGCACAAGAGGAACAAATTAAAGCGCTGAAGAAAGGCGTAGTTTCCCAAAATAAGTCATCACAAAAGAGTATGAGTGAGTATCACACTGAAATTCTGATGACTGCGACTCAAAATATGGATAAATATTGTATTACAGTGATTTGTCCATATCAGAGAAAGATCATGGACACTATCAGTGCTAAACTTTTTAAACAGTAGACTTTCAAACAGTTTAGTTACAAGAGCCAAAATATACAAAGCTAGAACACTTTTAGGGGACAGATGAGTGGTTCTCAGAAAAACTGTTGTATAAATGTATTTAGTCACATTGTAAAAAGCTGAGGTTTTAACTTTATAAAATTAGTAACTGGAATGCCTTAAAATATGGAGTTCATAAAACTTCTAATAGTAAATTAACAGAATGTCAAACATATCTTTATTCTGTTAACTTACTAGTAGAACTCAGTACTTTCATTTTAGTTAGAATGAAGATTTAACTTAAATTTTAAGGCAGTTTTTCAGTGTTTAAAAGTTTAAGCTTTTGTACAGTCTTTGCCTCACATTTAAATCAGAGTCAGCATGAGTAAACTTAGGCTGCAGTTAAAACTAGGGCTAGACCAATAGACTTGATGAGCGCTGATTTTGCCCAATGTTGAATTTCCACAGATTTATTGGTATCATCTGCCAAAATCCCACCAGTAAGACATTGATGTTTAGTGGCTTGTTTCATATTGTAGCAAACCAACAAATCAGTTAATCCCAAACCAAAAATGTGTTTCTATTTCTGGTTTTTAATCTAGTCTTTGTCTTTTATTGATGAGATTTGTCAAAGCCACTGACAGATTTACTGTAAAATATAAAGAAAAAGATCTAACAAAGCTGAAACTTATTAGATTTGTGTCAAAAACTAGTATCATATTGATACTTCACGTGTATGTCACCTTTTACTGTTATTCTGATTAAACGAATAAACTGTGAATCCTCTTCCTTGCTCAATAACTCCAGTGGTTCATCCAACAAGAAAGGCAGCATTGTGCTTTTTATATAGTGATAGTAAACACAGCAGTGCACAGAGGGCTCTAATTCCATTTTGCTGCGTGTCTATAAATGGCAGAAAAAAGAACCTAATAAGGATAACTAAACACTCAGCGTCTGTTTTTTCTACTTATATGTTTTACTTGTATTTGACATATGTTGCCAAATGCAGTTGCCAGAATTTAACTCCTTTAAATCACTATCAGTATTGATAGAATCTTTCATATTGGTCTGGCCCCAGTTAAAACAAGATGCAGCTGAACAGAAATGTCAACTCATTTGCAGTTTGACAGACAAGCCCCTTTCTTTCTTTTCTTTCTTTCTTTAGTTTCTTTATTTCTTTCGTTTCTTTCTTTCTTTTCTTTCTGTGTTCCTCTCTGATTCTGAGTGGACCCTGGTCTGTCCCTGTGCTGTGTTTAGTGATTTCCCTGTTCGGTCGCTGGTCAGGTGGCCGGGTTGTGTGGAGCAGAGTGAAGAGGGATGAGGACTGTAGTCCAGTCTAACAGTGAAAAGGGTAAACAGGTAAACACGCTCACATGAGCTCAAGTTAAAGCTGCCCTCTCAGGTCAGTACCGTCCCAGTGCTCGTGATCACGAAGGCTCGTGCCGTCTTCACCTCGCGCCCTCCGCGGGCTGTCCCGCGCGTTCGCGCCGCTCGCTCTGTCTCTGGTGGATCTTGGCGTGGCGCCGGCGCTCGTCGCTCCGGGCGAACTTTCGGCCGCACAGCTCGCAGGCGAACGGCTTCTCGCCCGTGTGCGTGCGGATGTGCGTGGTGAGGTGGTCGCTGCGACCGAAGCTGCGCATGCAGATGCGGCACTGGAAGGGCTTGTGGCCCGTGTGCACGCGCACATGGCGCGCCAGCTCGTCGGAGCGCGAGAAGCGGCGGTCGCAGCCCTCGGCCGGACACGGATACGGCCGCTCGTGCACAGGAGTCTTGCATGCGCGCGGCGGGTACCTGCGGGGGCGCGCGATGGGCCGCAGCGGGGCGGCGTGCGCGAGGGGCGGCGCGGGCGGAGGGGGGAGGAGGAGGCGCGCGGGCGCACGCGGACCCTCCGCCAGCGTGAAGTTGCGTATCGTGTTGAGGGGCGTGAGGGGCGGGGGCACTCGGACGGACTCCAACGAGCACGAGAAGGGCTTTCGTTCCTGGAGAAGAGGCGGGACGTCCCGTGGCGCGCTGCTGCTCTGGTAGAAGCCCCCGTAGTCCGGCAGGATGGAGAAGAGCGCGCCGTCCATGGAGGGCTTAGGCGAAGAGGAGTAGGACATGGCGCACGGGTGGGAGGAGGCGGAGGAGTACGCGGAGGGGTCCTGGTAGACGTCAGCGCTGCAGGTGTAAGGAGGGGGCGGATTGTACATGTGCTCCATGGCGGAGGAGGGGGTCTTCTCGGGCCCTCCGGATGGTCCCGGAGTCCCGGAGAGGTCTGTGGGTTCCGGAGAGGTCTTCCCCTCGACCTCCGCACTGATCAGGCTGATGAGACCCTCCTGAGTCCAGCCGTCCTGTGGGCACTGAGAGTCGATGGAGATTTTACCCGTGTAGGAGAGGGCAGAGCTCTGAGCGTCCGGAAAGTCCAGACCCCTCTTCCCCACGGAGAAACTGTCAGAGCTCAGATCACCTGTCAAATAAGAGGAACAAAAGACACACATTTAGAGCCAAACAGGTGAAACCCTCGTTACTTAAATTACATCCTGGAGAAGTAAAAGCAGCGATAGAAAAGAAAAAAATTGCTTACCAAGCAATCAGATCCCAGAACAACAAAAGGAATTCAAACACACAAGAAAAGAAATGACTTAACTATATCAAATGAAAATGCAGGTTCGATTTTAAAGATTAACACACTCTGGGAAAGTTCCTTCGTTCAAATTTGATTTAAATGTGAAGTAAATGTAGGCTAATGTGTTACTGCCCACATCTGTATCACGGCTCTATTACAGCATATCCATAACTAAAGGTTCAAGGCATGTTTTTTCTTGAGGTTTTGCAGGCATTAAGACCAAACCAGCCTTAAAAATAGTCCCAGGTATCCAACAGGTTAACTCAGCTGTTCAAAACCCAAAGAGAAAACAGTGAAAAGTGTTGAATAAATCGCAGAACACATGATGAACGTCAGTGAACCACGATCCTAATACGCGTCCTGTTTGGATGGAACCTTACCTCCCGCCGCCTCACTGAACTCAGAGCCGTTTCCAGGATCTACATTAGAAAAGCCGTCGGGCAGGGGAACCTCGTCCATAGGATAAGCCGGGATGGAGCGCAGGAACTCACTGAGCGACTGGGCCACTTTATCCACACTTTTAGACGTCATTTTAAGGATAGAAGTTGCGCGGATCGGCTCTGCTGCGTTATTAACTCGAGCATAGCACGCACGGGCATCACAGTTCAGCAGGCGGGGGGCTTTAGTGGGCACAATCGGAGGGATTTTGGGCCCGTTCTCCTGTGGAGGATTCACCCTTCCAGCTTGTCTCGTGTCAAATCAGGGAGCACCGTGTGTTTAGTAGCGTTTAAGAGGGGGCCGTGACTGGCCCGTGACGTCATTGACCATATAAGGACACACTGCTCTTTTTTATTTTTTTTAAAGACAATGAAAAGAGGTTTGGGCTCGTGATGGGCAGAGCCTCTGACGACAACACTGGGAGTCCTCACCTATCAGACCGTGATCTAATACAGCAGTCACTCAGAGATACTTTCCCAGAGGCTTTCGTCTACGTCTACAGTTTGGTTATGGGTGTTTTTCCTCCAAAATCCTGTTTTTTTTTTAGAATCGAGAAGAGAGAAAGAAATGTTTGCCAAACTTTCTTAAGCCCAAATGCACACACCGTCAGGAATTCCGGTCAGGTCACCCCCCATACATGGGTTTATCCGGTGACCCAAAAACACGCCCTTCTCGACTTAAATGGAAGCATCCGGGAAAAGTCGAGACGGAAAAACAGCGTGATAACGCGGAGCGTGCATCTCGCAGCAAACCCACATCCAAGAGCTGATACGACTTCCCGGATTTACTGGAGGAAAGTTGCATTTGAATAAGTTTTTTTTGAAAGTTCCAGAGTGATAAGTGGGGGAAAAGAGTGTATCAATACACAGAGGACACTGCAGAAGCTTAAAATTATCTGCATAATTTATACTGTATTTTCTTCCCTGAACATGTCCAGTCCTTCTGCAGTCTAATGGAAAAGGAATGATGTTTACTTACTCCTTATAGCTGTAGTTTGCTAAAAATGAAGAAAAATAAAACCCAAAGAACAAAAACAATATATTTGGGGGGCTGATATACATGTCCCATATGAACAGATGGCTGATGTGTTGGTGCAATAAGACCAGGTAAGAGGAAACTGAGAAAAGGTGTTTCCTGACAACATATCTTCAAATGAACTGCTGCTGTTACTTTAAAATGACTTTCCAACAAGCAGTGACTTCTTAGGTCAGGACCAGGCAGATTCTGTGATTCAGAGGTTTAATTATTAAATTTAATTTCAACCTCCTATTATTTCGGATGAGCTCTGGCTGTTGTAAGTAGAAGCACTTTTGGTTAGAATTTGTTCCCCTTGTTATACAGTGGCTGTTTTTGTTGTGTCTCTTGCACCAGACTGTTTTGACAACTGCAAGGACCTGTATGTGACCTGTAAATCCAGATCCTCACTCTCACTGCTGGACAGGCTCACTTCTTTCCAATTCATTTTCACTATCATTTATGCATGTTGACCAGAGGATTCACCCTGGTATCTATCAGGGATTCTTCCTTGCCACAGCCATTCTTGGGATACTTACTAGGGGTGTTGGGTCTTCAAAGCTGCTTCATAACAAAACTCACTTTACCATGTTTTTTTTTTTTACCATCATTGCATATTTTGTATCAACAGTGCTATGATGCTTTGTTGTGACAATATATTCACGTTGTTGTAGTTACTGCATAATTTATAGCAGTTCCAAAGTCTTAATACTGGTAATGAAATAACAAGTAGTAATGGAGAAAATGACATGGGGTGACGCCTTCATTGAGCCCCACCTAAACTGTGGTTGGAGGGAAACTTTACACCCATACAGCGATTCCAGATTGCGAGATTACTTTTCTGTTCCTCCTTGACACACACATACACTTCTCTGACACAAGCATCATGTTATTTTTTTCTTTCTGCCATGAACATGATCTATTTTCATTCTCTGTGGCGTGAGCAACTGAGTAGTTTCTGTACTTGTGATCCAGGGTTAATTTCTGAAGCCACCCACACTTAGAGAACAGCCCCTTCTCCTTGGAATCTTAGCCACGGCAGAGGGCTCCTCTCCTCTCCGTTCTCTCTGAATAGATTCTCCCTCCTACGGCTTCTCCTCTCAGGTCCCTCCTCCCTCCCCCGCTCTCCTCCCTGCTCACACGCCCACATACACATGCATGCACATGTCTCACTCACCCTCCACACGGCACAAAGTGACGCAGCCAGTTTCATAAGTAGTCTGTGTCTGTGTTATCTCTCAGGACTACATTTTATGCAATTTTATGTTCTAAATGAGCTTAATAAGCTTAATAAGCATGCCTTAATGCTAGCTATCGATTGCAGCACCTACTATGAAAATAACATGCTATGGCTGTCATACTAATATTCCTTACATTTTGTGTGTATCCTATGAGATTGCCTTTTTGGAAAAATGAGATTTTGTTACATCAATGGATGGTAAGAAGAACTGACTCTCAGACGCATCACATCTTTCAGGGTGCAATGAAAAAAAAATGGCCTCCTCTGCTTTTGCATATTTGTCACAATAAAAGGTTTCCTGATCCTCAGACAAGGAGAAGATGAGGAAACATAAAACAGATTTAAAAGATATTGAAGTAAAGTTTCACAGAGCCTATTTTCCTCAATAAAATTACTATTGGAGGCCAACTTTCGCACCAACAACTGCAACCAACCCTATTACTGAAGATAAGTCTTTCACACTGATTTAGTTTTTTGACTCATTCAGAGGTGGAGTTTCTCTTGTGTTTGAACTTCAGATCAAGGACTGATGACCAGACACTGTCATTCAGGATTTTCAGATAGAGAGCAGACTTCATGTTTCTATCAGTGATGGCAAGCTGCCCAGGTCCTGAAGCAGCAAGGCAACCCCACATCACCACACTACCACCTCCATGTTTGAGTGCAGAATGCTGTGTTATCTTTACCTCCAGTGAAACTGAATCTTCCAAGTTTCACTTGTGACTCATCACAGAATGAGTCTTTAGCTTATTGAGGGTTTTTCTGGTAAATGTGCGCCTTCATGTTCCTCTCGGTTTGCAGTGTTTTTGCCTTGCTACTCTGCCATGGGACCCATTTTTGCTCAGTTTCTTTGGAACATCGGAGTCACGAATGCTGACCTTATCTGAGGCAAGTGAGAGGTACAATTCCCAGATAATCTGACTTCCCAGATAAATTGTCTGTGTGCTCTAGGAGACAACTTCTGGGAAGATTCATCACTGTTCCAACTTTTCTCAATTTGGAGATAATGGCTATCACTGTGGTTTGCTGGAGTTGTTACAATTTCATTCTCTTCTCAGCCTCTTTTAGTTTCTTGCTATCTTGGAATAGTATGGAGCCTATTGAGACCTTTTAGCCTAAGCATCCCTGGAAAGGGTCTTTTTAAGTAATGTTTAGTTTCAACAGGTCAGGTAGAAATCTGGTGTTTCTAGTCTGCTTGATTCCAATGATTAATTTGGTTAAGTGATTTGAGAAAGTAGATGTTCAGTCACTTTTTAAGTTCAGCAAACGAAATGATCAATTAGAAGTGCATTTTGGGTTTATTCAGGTTGTCATTGTCTTACGTTTTATTTATACGTTGGTGATCTGAAACAATTAAGTGTGATAGATATGCTAGGCATACAGGGTAGGGTCAAAATTAAACCAGCGCTTCTCAGCCCTGGTCCCGCAGATACACCCTGCTCTGCACATTTTAGTGTTTCCCCCGCCTTAACACATCCACCTCAGTTCAGTGAGGGGGTGTAAATAATCTGATTCGTTGTATCTGATGTATTGGAAACGGTAAAAACATTCAAATTTACAGGGTTGGGATTCCCAGGACCAGGGCAAGAAACACTGTAGTAGCTGATGTGATGCAAAGAGCAAATAATATACAGTTTTTTATCTATTAGAGGGTGAATTAAAAAATACTTTACTGTTTACACAAAACAGGATTGATGTTTGTAGACTAGATACATATTTAACACTGACATTGCTTCTGGCAAAAGAGGGACATATGGGGAACATTACAATGTAAAAACATAATTAAAAAATGTAGACATGGCTCCATGATTGAGATTCCTACATACAGACCTTTGCAGTTTAAGTCTGGATGTATATTCTATATACTATATCCTACAAATGTAATATTTTTGTGTGAGGGAGATGAGCATAAGTCTGTCTCTGTGTGCTTGTGTGTACCTGCGTGTGAAGTAGGGGAGCATCAAGGCTACAGCAAGTTTTTAATGCAAGTAATTAGAGACCCACAGATAATAGTGATGGCAAGTACTCTCTGGGTGTGTGTGTGATGCAGAGCATGTGCAAAGATGGCTCACTAATGAGGCTTTGTCCCTTCACCCTTAAATACACACTACATTAATTCCGCTCCTGTTGTCTGGGTTACTCCAGTGCTGACAGTAGAGCTAATCTGAAAATGCTATCATCTGATGAGCTCTTTAATATCCTTGGGCCTTCGGGATGTAATGTGTCTTCTCTGCTGTCATCGACTTCATCAAACATTTATAGTCTAAGAGGGGAAAGTCTGAAATCCCTTGCGCGTTATCCACAGCTGGCATTGCTTTATAGACTTTTCTAAAGGCTGTTGAACTGTGAACATGACTCAAATAAATGATAAGGCAAAATATTGTAACATGTGATAAAAACTATACATATTAGACGCGACATGATTTTTAAAATAATCTTCATTATGTTCACGCCACAATCCAAATGAACAGACCGGAGAAAAACATGTTTTTGCTCCTCACAGAAACTACCAAGCAGTGCCACAGTCTCCTTTTAATAAAGGAAAAGAAAGAGTGACATGGCCATGGAGTGATCAAGGAGGATGGGGGCCCTGGGCAGAGGGATTTTTGGGGCCCTACTTAAACAAAATTTTCTCAAGTACCCAAAATACATATTACAACTGTTATACACAATGTCTTAAGAGTCACATAAAATGAGAGACCACTACTGATTTTTTAAACGATGAGCCAAAATATGCCGTATCAACGCTTTTATCTTTGTTGCAGTACTGTGTGAGTTCTTGCACTGCTGGATGCTATAGTGTGGTCAGTTACCTTTATATGGTTTTCACTATTTTCATGCTCTCCTGCATTCTGTGCCATGTTTCAGTCATTAAACCCAGATTCTGTTCTCCACCATGACTACTTAAAGTTATGGACAATACATACACATACACTATATGGACAAAGGTATTGGGACAGACCTGTTTTTCAGGATTTGGGGTAGGCCCATTATACTGTACTTCCAGTGAAGGGCTTAATCTTAATGCTTCAGCACACCAAGACATTTTGGACAATACAATGCTTCCAACTTTGTGGACACAGTTTGTGGAAGGCCCTTTTCTGTCCTAGCATGACTGTGTCCCAGCGCACACAGCAAGGTCCATAAGGACATGGTTGGATGAGTTCAGTGTCCAACATCAGTTTTTTTGTTTGTTTTTTGATGAAGAAATGCTTATTAAGATTATTTTGGCCCTGGGCATCACTGCAGCACGCACTAAAACAATGTGAGAGCTTTTGCAGAGATGTTGGACAAAAGGCTCCAACCCATTCTTATGGCATGTGTGAAAAGGCCTGTTATACATTCGCTTCCTGTTACAGAAATACTGCACTATGTAGCATGTCCACCCTGTGGTACTGCTGTTGAATTCTCCACTTTAAGGCTGTGTCCCAATAGCATAATTTTAATAAAACTAATCTCTCCGTTCAGTCCACTATTTTAGCAGAACGCTTCATGAGAGTTCACGGTCAGCTTTGATGTTGCCATGCCAATGCCAGAGACAGCAGTGATTGGTCAGTGAGTTTATGTTTCCCGCGATAAGTTAAAGAATGGAGCAAAGGGTTAGTATGTCGCATTTTCTCCATCTGGGCTCATACATGGGCCAAATACGTCGCACTCGCTGCATTGAGGCCTGAGTGTATTACACAGACGTTAGAAACTGGAGTGTGTTAATCATGGCATATGATTCTTTAGAGCATACTGTGTGATAGGATGGGCAATTTTGATTGTTTTTATTCGAAACTAAAGCAAACAAGCCTCAAATTTTGTTTTAAATGCAATTCCTCCTGCCCAAAAAGAAGGGTTTAGCATTTTGGATAGAGACATGAAACTGTAGGGGGGTCAGTCCACGAAATCGGTACATTTTCAACTTTGAAAATCTTACATAGAAAATCTTTTTTTTCCTCAATTTTTTAAATATCTCTGGAAAGAAGACCTCATAAAGTGACAAAAAATTGATGGTGCCATCTCAGGTATTATATTTTATGATATGACATCATAGAAAAGTAACAGGACTGACAGTTACAGGGTTGACGATTTCAAGCTAATTTGCCTCTAGTTAGCTAATGTTCAAGGTCACAAGAGCAGATGTCATACAGTTTGAAAGGATATTAGTTATAGATATGGTAAATATCAAGATACAAAAAATATTATTTTAATTAATATGTTAAACAAACTGGAGTTCGCCAGAAACTATTAAACTACATATCGATAAACAAGATACATGTAGATGAATCTGGGCATAACTGAAACAGCTGAACTGAACATGTCATCCCTGGGTCATTCTGTGGAATTGGTACATTTGCGTCCCAGAGAAATAATCTGTCATAATATCAACACAATACCAGATACATGCATAATTTGAAAACATAACATTAGTATGTCTTCTATCATCAATACTACCTAAAAATTAAGTAAATTAAATATTATTGTCCATGGTTAAATTTGCATTTATGTTGATAAGGCAGGGATTTTGGCCTGTCCCTCACTATGAAAGTTATTCTTAACTGTAAATTCTTGGAAGAATGATGAAATTTTCACATTTGTATATTGTTCTAAAAGTAATCTCATTGTTAAGCAAAGTTTTTAGCATGAACACATGTAATCTCTCTAAAAATTAAATCATTTTATCAGTGTCCCCTGATTTCAAGTCAACCCTGTTACTGACACACAAAAACCCTGTAAAAAAATGGCACATTCCAGCAGTGACATAATTTACAGGAAATTACGTAATTTACAGGAAGAGGATTTCCAACATTTAAAACACAAGTACGTTTTTCTCTTCTATAATGTAGAATTTTGTTGTTTTATGAGATTGTTGGGGGTAGGGAGATCATACCGCATCGTTCCTGTTACCAATTTTTAATAGTAAATTAGTATTTTCCCCCTCATAGCTGCCAGCGAAAAGTTTGTTTTGTATTTGATGCAGACTCTCGTCGCACTTTTCTCCAGAGTTTGATCAAATGGGCTGTGATGTGAAAAGAAATCTTAGGAAAGTTATCTAAGGTAAATTATGTTCTGTTCCTAAAGAGTACTTCCTAAAGTGCAAGTGGCGCTAAAAATCATTTACCAGGGAAAAGCGGTGATGACATCACAAATAAGAGAACAATTAGAACACTTCTCAGCCAATCAGATTTTGTCTTTGCACAAATTGTGATAAAATACGTCACTACATGCTTTTCTGACTATGCAGATGACATCACCACATTTATACTGATTATAGATGGCATTTCTACAGCAATCAGTGCTTGGTATGTTCAGGAACATAATCTGCACATGAAGAAATCGTTGATTGTACATAAGTACATTACGTCATTATCGTTTAATTCTATTCATAATTAGTTCGTTTTAAAATGTATTTTATGTAATGTTTATTTAATACAGAAAGATAAGACTGGTATCATAACATTTATAGCGACATGCTAATTTGCCATGTTTGTCCCTAAACGATCCTTTTGTAAAACTTCTGCAATAAAAATAAGTGAATACCGTTTCATAGCTATGTTAAAATGTAGAGATTCTGTTTTGCTGATGTATTTCATTTATTCCAACCTCTTTGTAAACTTTACAAAAAGCTAAATATCGTGATATACATCATGTATTGTGAAAACATCTTCAATTATTGTGATATTGCCCACCCTTACAACCTGCAGTATTAGGGTAATGGTTTTTTTGCTCCCTACTGTGTGCCTGTTTTGTGGTTATTTAGGATTTATCCATGCTCTCACTTCCAGCATTGCTGGGGGCCGCTTCAAACCTACTCCAAATGTCCTTGTCCTTTGTTTCACGCCCACAGGCACAAAAATGTATTCCCATTGTGTTAGTATTGCCAGCTTCTCTTTTGAATTTCTATTTTAATCTGTTCAAAGAGAATGTGCACAAGTTAATAGCTGTAAAAGATAAAGCCTGCTAGATTATGGGTAATATAAGTCTAGTCATGTAGGTAATGTCTACGGTATGGGTAATATAAATAACATCAATAAAAGAAAATTTTGCTGTGTCTGTGGAGATACAACAAGAAAAGATCATTAAAAAGAAAGGTAAAGACATTGTTTATCTGAATGTAGTGAAAGTGAATTTATGGGCTGGAACTGAATGGAAGTGATAGCATTAGCATATTTTTAATGCAATTTTTTTTTGATGCTGCTTCTGTAGCCCCTCCCATGCCCCCTGTGCCCTGTACGCCCACGCCATGCCATGTTGGGGTGAGTTCAGCGACCGTTTTGTTTTGCGTATGCTTTGGTGCTGCATGGGGGCCTGGTGACCCCTGCACATGACGATTAATCAAACGTCACAGAGCGATTTCTCTAAACTGCATTATGCCTTTTCCTATCACACCAGACTGCTATTAGATTCAGTCTTATGTTTTTATGCACCACCACATTCAGAGCAGAATCAGTGCCATAAAATCCATTTGGAATCTCTTAGCTCTTCAGAAAACTATATTTAAAGTGCTACAATTTACAGTCAAATCCACATATTCCTAAAACTGAATGTGATTCTGGCGGTACTTCATTGATTATCCATATGCATGTTATGCACACGCCTAATATCTTGAGTGTTAAATGTTAACATCTAAGCACATTTAATTCTCTGTAACTTTTTCTTTTTCTATTATTTTGCCAAAATTAGACTTAAATCAAAATTATAGACTTAAACTGTCAACATACATTCAGTCATCTGCAAAAATGTAGGCCCTCAGATTACGTTTTGTTCAGTTTCAAAGTAAAAATAAGTACACAACCTCTACAGAGAGTGTTAAAATGTCTGCACATTTTAATGCATTCCCTATAGAGAGAAATTGTTGAATTGCTCATACTGATAAAAAAAAAATTTATTAAGTATAAAATGTGTAATTTTTTCTCCAGTTTACATGAAACTTTTCACAAAAGTAAGCAGAAAATTCCCTGTAGTTTGTGTCCCTGTAGAACGCGTGTACTTAATTTCACTTGGAAAAGCAACAAAGCATGTTTGAACAGGGCTACTTTTCATACAGCTGTAGCATTTTGACTGTAGTTGGAGAAATCCTTTGAAATAAACTTTTTACTGATAATACAAGGAATTTGTGCCATAAAACCATAACCATAAGTTTAACACTTACCATAATTGTCATGTGTTTTAAAGTGTTCAGGGCCTCCTTCGGTCCTCCTGTGGATCTTTGGTTTATGTAGTTAAAGCTAAGCTCTTCCACTGTTCAGGCCTTTCTGCTCCAACACACAGTCCCACGACCGACACTCAGGACATCTAATCACACACACACTTTTGTGGACCTCTAAGACCAGGGTGATGTACGTTTCCTGCTCCTAAAATGTCAGACAATGGGCTCATTCCCACCTCCACACACCCTCAGAACTGAAATTGTTATGATAATGAATAAGGTTTCGGAGAGCTGGTAGAGTGGGTACGAAAGCGGTTCGTTGTCGAGGGGAGGGGTTGTCCGTAGGTGTTTGGGTCACATATGCGCACCATGCTCAGGGCGTGGTTTCCAAACAGCTGGCCCCTGGCTGACAGGGCTCCACAGTGGCCCAAAAGAATTAGGCCCTATGAGCACTATTCCTTAAAAGAGTCTGATTTTCCCCCCAGGATTAGACCTGTATTTATTTACTTATTTTCATATGTGTTTTTCTACTTCTCTCATCCTTCTCTCATGTGAATCTACGGCCTGTCATGACAGTAAAGCACATTTCAACCTTATGTGAGCCGAATCAGTCAGAGATGTAACAATCAGCAACACTGACAAAGTTTGTTCTCATTTATAGTGTTTTTTTTACCATTTCTTTAATAAAAAAAAAAAAAAAATTTCAAGTATGGCTTGACGACCCACATGCAGTTTAGCATTTTCTACTTTGCAAGCTAAACTTCAGTGCACACTGTTTGACTACCATGGTCTTAAAGGATTAATATAGGAGGAGATGAGGCAAACGAATCAGTCAAGATAGTAAGAATATGCCTTTTTATTGTTGAAGATTCAGTGTGCTATTATTCAGTCATTAAAGCAGGAGGCCTTTCTTTCTTTGATACCAACATGAAAGACTTTACATATTCAAACACTGATGATAATATTATGCTCATATATTATAACAAGAAAACGTAAAATCTTTCATGTCGGTATCAAAGAAAGAAAGGCCTCTTGTTTCATTGTTTGAATTCATGTACTGTGAAGTCAGTACATGAATTCAAAGAATGGTAACAGCCCGCAAAATTTGAGGGTCAGTTGGTTTTATATAAATCCTCACCAATAAATTTGCAGAAATTTATCACATATCCTCACTGTCCATTTATTAAGTTATTTTACTACATCATTTGAACAAAGCAACCACTCTTTGCATTGGGAGAAACTCTATGATGAAGGAACAAATAGAAAACCCTCTTATAAAGATACCAATTTGGCCAGCTGATTTTTAATTTTTTTGTTTACAGCAGCAGTACACTAGTTTATCAGCTTTTTAAGGTAAAAAAAAATGGTTTGACTTGTGGCAGTCTAACATTTTTCAAACCTTTTCACTAAAAAGTCCAAATACCAAAAAGACTCCATACACCATAGTTCAGCGTCCAAAAACAACACAAGGAAAACGGTTTCATTTTGTTTAAGAGTGAAAAATAAGAGGCTGGTAGAACATACGGAAAAAATGCTTGTGATATATTATAATGAGGCAGTGAAGCTCTGGTTTGGAGGCCGGCGTGCCCCCGTCACCCTGGGTCCACGTTGCGTGGGTGGAGAGCGCAGGAAGATGGATGGCCAAGCCCCCAGTGCGTGATGGGTATTGCCAGTGTCATCACCAAGAAACAAAGACATAAAGCAGCAGGATGGATTGCATGGGGGTGTTGATCATTAAGTGTAAAATCGACACCGGCCCACGAAAAAATCAAGATTGCTCCTCTAATGTTCTGCAGCTCCTTCTTTGTATCATTCTTTTTTCCCCTCATCCCACCAGTTTCTGTCTGCAGCTGATGGACTCGCCCCCTCTTGCTTGGTTTCTCTCATAATTTAGTGTTATAGATTTGGTGTGAGAGTTGATGATCCCTGTTTCTTCTCAAAAGACAAAACAAAACAGAATCCTGTTACATTATTGTCTGATCATTATTACTCTCAGAGCTGTAAGGTGATTAGTGTGCTATATTAGTCTGCACGTGCCGAAGTTTCTTTTGTCAGTTATAACAGCTATATAAACGGTGGGCACAGGCAAAGCAGTTACTCTTAGTGCTGGGGGCTGCAGAATCCACATCTTTACAAATGAACAGAAATGCTCAGAACCAGTCATTCGGTCAGAATTGCAGCATTCTGAGTTTTCTATTACTTGAACAAATGGAAATAAAAATACTTTTACTAACTACTTCTTACTAATTACAAACTACTTTTTACCCAGTTACATTATACTCATTCACATTTTGTCAGTCATTTTTTTTGTGTCTAATTTCATTATGTTCTGTGACAGCTCAAGGACTGCTTTCACAACCACGCACTTTGGAGCGTTTGCATTGTACTCCAGACCTATAGTTCTTAAAGTGGGGCCTGAAGAACCCTGGGTATCTGTTACATATTACTTTACTTCATCTTCTGAGGTTCGATGTAAAAAATACTTATGATTCAATCATTTTGATTCAGCTTTTTATAATCTGTGCTACACTGGATTAATTTAAACAGGGTGAATTACACTCCCTTTCTAATGAAACCTGAGACTGGTCAATGTTCTTTAGGCACTGACAATATTCATGATATGCTCAGAAAAGCAGAAAAACAAGTGGTATCACAGTATCATGTTACTCACCCCTAACTGACTTAAATATTAAATAATTTGCTTATACTAACTAGATATTCACCACAGAAAGATGTTTCAAAAGCTGCATATTTGACAGATGTTTCTAACGTTTTAATTGTGGGGTCTAAATCTGTCTAGCCATCTATATATCTATCTACGATTGCGTTTCGTTTACGGCATTTAGCAGACTCTTATGCAGAGCGACGTGCATCAGTGCTGTAGTCTACGTCTGTTCTTCAACCTGTAAAGCTACGCTGAGATCAACACCTGCTTTTAACCAAGTTACAGCCAGCTAAGTTACACACCTTAACAAACCCTGTCAAAGAAAAAAGTCAGAGGTTAATACACAAGTAAGGACAAATAGTTAAGAGGGTAAGGGTCCGAGTTTTTTTAAATATAAAGAAAATGATGTAA
>JBBPCX010000001.1:29313165-29326433 GCA_037974365.1 Hydrocynus forskahlii
TTATAATTCAATAAAGTATGTATTACTATTTTAAGTATTGAATTTATTGAGTTTTGAATTTACTAATATATATCACTTCTTCAAAATAACTGCTAAGTATGTAAAGCTTGGTGTATTGTCTTAATTGGCTCTATTTTACTACTGTGTAAACACTTTCTCTAAATACATGTTTAAACAGTGTATGTTTAAGAGCAATTCTCAATCGTACCCAAATTAGTGAAATTAATTATATTGGAGATTGAGATGTCATGATGCACTGAAAGGTTTCCTAAAGAATTGTCATCAGATTTAATTGTTGAAGTTAGAATTTTATACCACTGCCCTCACATCATTACAGACTTGTTTAATCTTTTGCCTCCAATGTAAGAGGGGTATGAGTCAGGCTTAATGATGTAATGTAAACACATGGGGGCTAAATAGATAGTTGGGGCATGTGTGTGCCTGTGTATTTCTTACCTCTCTTTTCTGTGGAGGTTCTGTGAGCTGTATTCTGTGTACTCTTCTGTTGATCAGGGACCTGTGGAGAGCTTTGCTGGCTCTTTGAGTCACACTGCATTTTCTCTGGAAGCTGATACAGCAAAACAATCACATTACTGTCTTTACTCAGCAAAAAACATCTCCGATATAAGAGTTACAGCTCAAGTTTTGTGACTGGTGAGGTAAAATAAAAAATGTTATGATTGCATTATAAAAAATGTTATGCCTTACAATAACTACTACTACTACTACAATAATAATAATAATAATAATAATAATAATAATAATAATAATAATAATAATAACAATAATAATATATGTATACCCAAAGCAGAATGCACATCATACAACACTTCCAATTTTACCCACACCAGCACACTCAACATTATATAACACTGCCACGTTAACCCATGTTTAACACCTTTCACATCAGTGCTCTTGGTTGCTCATGGTTTGTTTGCTCCATATTGCAACAGCTCCTGTGAGCTGGTGGATCTCCTAGTGCTGTTTATTTAGCTTTCTCAGCAGCTTCTTAGCAGTAGCTAAAAGAAAAATGATAACTTCTTGACTATTACCACACAACATGTCAATTTCTTCTGCCTCTGCAGTTTCTTCCTGGGTTCTTAGTGTTAAAAATCTTTATGAAGAGGTTTCAAAGTGTTAAATCAAAAAAACTCAGTGTGAACAGACCTCAAGATGACTAAACATTAAACAATAATTAGGCATGAAAAATCCTGCCTCTGATGGCTAGCGCTTAACTGTGAGTCACACTCTCTGGAAACTCAGTTCTTCATGCATAAATAAAGTAAAACCAGAACTAGAGTTTCAGATAATGGATCAGATCACAGAATGCTTAGAAACTACTTATCCATTTAATAGCTGTTATACATGGATTATAAATAAATCAATAAACGGTCCAAATGCAACTTCCTTAACCCTACGCCAGTATATTTTTTGCCATATGTAATTAGACACTATCACCTCATACCTAATGCCTCCCAGATGTAGTCACATTGGCAGCTTTAACAACAATGGCAGCTTTAATACAATATTTTTTTTTCTTTGTTCAAATTTAGTTTGATTGTTTGGTTGCTGGGAGGATACTGGTAACTGGTGGATGTACAGGACAGTGCTGCTATAGACAGATGGCATGGTAACTGTGAAAAATCTGGCTGCTGAGGTTTGAACAAACTGAAGTCGGTTAGGAGGGAGACTCTAACTGAAGAGACAACTGCAGTAATCATTGTGAGAGATGATGTAGACCAAGGTGAGCAGAATAATGCAAGATTAAGGGTATTACCTGTAAAAGTCCGTTGGTAGTGATGGGTTTAGGGAAGAATGCGCTGCTTCTAGCGCAGGAACAATGAGAGGGGATGCCGTATTCTCTCCTTATGGCGTGAATGGAATTCTGCAGGCCTGTCAGCACTGCAGGACATAAAGCAAAACCACATAAAAATCATCTTGACACGTCCTAATCAATTTCACTGACAGTAATAATATTCATATTCACCAGATATACACAGCACACACCTGTTTCTGGGACTATCTGAGTAGGCATTAGATTCTTTAGGTCATGGGGCTGGTTTTTCACACACCTGACCCAGACATAAAGTTCTTTATCTGAGAAAACAAGAGAACATGACATTCAGAAATGTGCACATGAGTATATATGTGATTAACTGTGTTAATATTGCCCTAACCTTTGGCGCTCTTCCTTTCGCGGGCTTTGTAGCAGTCCATACACACCACAAAACCACACTTGTGACAGGCCCAGTGTATGTTGAACAGAGTGGCCTCACATGCATCACACATCTCCCTCACACCTCGAACTGCCCGCTTCCACATCACCTGGGCTGCTCACACACAGACAATCAGGGAGAAGATTATAGGATAGAGTGAACGGACCAGTGTTATGGATAGAATCAAAAACACTCTAACTAAATACACTCTAACTAAAACTAAAATACTTTTATGTGAATGGCCAAACAAATACAGCTTTTCTCTCTCTCTCTCTCTCACACACACACACACACAAAAAAAAAAAAACTCACTATCTTTCTTGACCCAGGTAAGAGCGAGGTTTTCAGTCTTGATCAGGTGGCAGAACTTATCTCCTATCAATGTGAGGATATATTTGGCCGTGTTCAGCTCCATCTCTCTCTTATCCTGGTCTTCTGCATCTTCAAATCCAGTCATCCAGACCTTCACTGCGTCCTCATCGGTATTCTCTGCAACAGAGAATCCGTCCACGCGCACCACTCCGTTCTTGCTGTATGACAGTCTGTATGGCAGGAGAGAAGAATAAACCTACATGTATACTGTGAAGGTAAATCTCTGGTCAACCACCGCCAAAACCTCTATGTCTCCTCAAGCAACCTGATACTGTTGGATTTTACATCACAAGACATAATGAGGGTGAAAAATAAAGAGGCTGGCAGCTTTTTTAGACCCAAACTGAATCTATTCTTGGATGAAACAAGTTTAGACAGAGACCTTCTGGAGCTTAGTCCTTGACTAAAAGGCACATCTGGTTAATGAAAACTGTATTTTAAAGTTAAAGCATTTTTTAATCTTAAAACAGTGTATGCATCAACAAAAGACCAGCTTTAGGGCTACAACAACAAATAATTGACATCAACACACTTCTTTATACCTAGCAACATCAGTGTCATTTGAAAGGTAGTGGAGGCTACACCAGGACATGGTGGTGTAAGGTTTACTACTAAAAAGTCTAAATCTCTACGGTACAGCAGCTGCACACAGACCTTTTGTTTTGTAAACTCAGAAAAACTGTAAATGCAAGAATGAGAAGGCCTGAATAACTTTGGAATAGAAGATTGTTAAACTCTTTTTTTTATTTTTACTTGAAAAATTATGGTTGACAATAATATTTTTGAGACTTATTACGGCCAGCAATACCAAACCGTGAAAGACAGCTTTTGCACAGAAGTCTCTTATCGATGATGAAAATCTCTAATAATTATACATTACTGTACCATGTTAGAACATTCTGTATATCTAATTTATAGTATACAAATTCATATTTTCCTAAGGAAGCTTTGCACAACCCAAATAAAAAACAAACATTGCTTAATTATTTCATTTGCTTAAACATCTAAAAATCAATGGTCTGTGTGTCAACCCACTCTTAAATTCCTCACTCACTACAAGAGTATTCATTGATTTCATTTGTAGTAGTTACTGAATAATAAATCAAATGATTAATGAAGTAATAATAGCAATATCTTTTAAATTGATTAGAACTATATTATAACTATATATTATTATAACAAACTATTCATATGATTCAATTAATTTAAACAGGAGCTAATTAATTGTTACAATGGATTATTAGCTAAGAAAGCAAATATAATTCAGAAAAATTACGTAAATTCATCAGTTATCCAAACACCCCCAGCATGTTCAAGCTCAAGATAAGTGTGCTCACCGGCGAAAGTAGTAGAAGCGGCAGAAGACAGGTGAGACAGCAGGCTCCTGGGATTTACGCGAGCGGTCCAGCCGACACTCGCGGCACTTCTGCACATTGGCACCAATTTCAGCACAAGAGTCGTCCTGCAGGAAGGCCTCACCGCTCTGCTTCAGCTTCTTAACCTTCCTCCAGTCCTTCAGCACGGAACGAGGGATGCCGTCTAAAAAGAAAGAAAGAAAGCAAAATGTCACAGCAGGAAATGGCTCCTGATGGTTGAACACTCCCTGATTTTATATTTAAAACAGGTTGCACAACTGAGAGGCACTGGTACATGTGGATTTGGAAGGCAAAATCTATTTTATTTAATTCTATTAAAGCAAACCTGCTGATGGTCGCAAAAATATCTATTTAGTAAAATATTTTCAAAGCTGTGGCTTTTCCTCTCGCCCAAGACAGGATTTCTGAACCACTGGAATATTTCACAATGCAGACATACAGACATTCTTCCACAAAATACTTAAAATAACTTTTAAGTATAGGTATCTTCAGTAATGGCCAGGGCACTCACTTTTCAGTAAATGCATAACTTTAACAACAGTCAACAGTTAAAAGTGTATTTTTAAAGATCTGCTGGTCTTTTATTTAAGTTTTAAACTTTCATGATTACAAAAAGATATACATTCTAGTCTGACAACATGCTGGACATGTATGCATACTATTCCTATGAAACAAATTTTAAAAACTCACTGCTGTTAGGCAGCCTGTGCTGAGATTTCTCTTTGGTGGTCCGGAGAGCTCCATTAGGTTTCCCCTCTTCATCTTCTTCCTCCTCATCCTCCTCCCTCTCATTCTCTCCTCTCTTCTTCTGGTGGTCGATCTGCTTTTTTATGAGCGTGGATTTTAGCTGGCGTTTGCCCCCTGGGTCAGATTTGCCTTTCTCTAAATCACTGCCTAAATCCCCATTTTCAAAACTCTGCTTGTCCCCACAATTGTCATTTTCTGCCTTAATGGTGACTGGGCTTGGTTTCCTCTGATTAGCCCACTGCCTCTTGTCCTCTAGGTTACCATTTTTGTCCAAGATGGGCTTTTCATCCTCCGAGGTAGCTTTCCTAGCCCCCAAGACAGGAGTCTTGTCCTCATTTTTTGACTTTGTATCATTTCCGTTGGATTTCATGTATTCTGGAGAGGTGTTCCTGTCCAGAGTGTTGGACTCTTTGTTGTCCAGAAAAGATTCTTTGTTGTCCTTGTTGGACCACTTGTACTCAGGCCCATGGACCTCCTGTTTGGTAGGCTGGGAGACACTGCTTGTGGTGGTAAGGGTGGTTTCCATCTGACTTACCCCTGCTATCTGGGTGCAGACGTTACCTCTGTCTTGCTCAGAGTGGCGGGTCAGCCAGGCCTTTTTCAGTTTGTGATAGTTGTTTTGACCAGACTGAACAGGCTGGCTGGTATTAACTGTAGGAGCTGGTGGCTGTCCCTTGATCACTGTGCCTGGTTTGTTTGTGGCTCCAACACCAGTAGGTTCAGACGACAGCCGGGGACACTTTGGAGGGCTAGGTATGAATATATGCTCCTTATCTCTGTCCAGAGCATGTGCAGTACATACTGTGTTTGTGCTGTGCATAGTGTAAGTGTTGTACCTACCATGTGAGGTGAGTAAAATACTTTTGGTAGCGTTCAAGGTGTGTGTAGTGTGTAAGGGCTGTACTGTGTGTGTGTTGTGTCTTGGTTCTGGAGCAGCTAGTCCTGCTCTTCGTTTTTTTACATGAGGGAGGTTTCTAGTAGGGCACAATGAAGTAGAGGAAATATCTAGCTTTGACTGAGCCATCCCAATTTCGTCTTTTTTACATCGTTCAGATATTATATCTATTTTTGTGTGTGGTGTATCTATATTTGCTGAATATTTCACTCCACGATTTGACAAGTGAGTTGTACTTGTGTTTTTATTTGTCATGTTCAATGGTACACTCATATCCTGCTTTGAAGTGACCATGTTGAGCGGATGTACAGTATCCACAGGGGTCCACAGGACACCCCTCTTACACTGCACATTGCCTTCCTTGACATGTGTGTTTGACATACTTTCAAATGTTCGCATATGTTCACAGTGAGCTCTGGGAAGTGATCTGTCACTGACAGAGTAGTTCACAGGGGTATGCACATAGCTGGATGGTCGAACAATAACAGAAGCTGTGGCGGACTGTGGCGTAACCACTCCTCCATTTGTTGTGTGACCTCCCACCAATCTCTCTCGGTTGTGCAAAACTCCACCTCTCTGTAATTCATAGGCTTGGTTCATCACAGTCGTCGGTTCAGGGGCTGCCCTCTTTCCAGCGATGGCTCCGTGTCTGAGTTCAGGCATCAGTGTGGGTGGTCTCTGCTGATTCTGGTTCTTTCCAGACAAGCTCATTGGCTGAATAGGTGTCAGGGTGGGAGGAGATGATCTACCTTGTCCTGTCTCTTTAGAGGCCATAATGGGTGGGGCTGGAGGGTGGAAAATGGGTGCCCTGTGTAGTGAGGATACACCACGTGATGACGAGTTGGAGACGGACATAAGAGAAGTAGAACAAACCTTCCTCTCTATACTGCCGATATCCACTGGCTCCACTGAGGTGGCTTTACATGCTAACTGTTCTGCAATCTTGCCTAGCAGTCCTTCCTCTTTCTCGGGGTGACGCTTCACAAGGGGCGGGGGCCTGGCCTTGAATGTGCTCTGTGTATTTGCTGAATGGAGGACAGAGGCAGTAGGGTTAGGGCTGCTCAGCCTCTCACACAGCTCTTTGCTGGGTGGGGCCCTGCATGCTAAAGGCTTGTTCTCCACACCTCCAGCTACAGGAGTGTAGTAGTTGGTCTGGGTGTGTGTGGGGGACGGATGGGCTGACTGTGGCCTGGGTGGCAGACTATGTCTGAGCACATGCATCTGTCTTTCTCGCTCCCTCTCTCTCTCATGCTCCCTCTCTCTGTCTTTGGAATGAAGTGTAGGGCTCTTGGGATACTGCGGGTCTCTGTCTGAACCCAGTTTAGCTGTAAATGGTGCCACCTCTATGCTTTCCAGCAGAATGCGCCGGCTTTCCTCCTGGTAGCGGATGTTTCGGTCGCCTGTGAGGTCATAGACCATCTGAGGCTGTTTAGGACGATCTGAACTTGACTCCGGGGCCACTGGGCAATAACTGTGCCCGTTCTTCCCTACTGCCACTCGGACCCGCTCTTGCTCTGCCTTCATAGGTGTGTGGACAGAGCCTTGTGTCTCAGTGAAAGCCCTCCTCTCATGTTCCCTAGAAACAAGAAAAGCAGGCCAGTGTCTGTGTGAAAACACCCAGGAAAGAGTTAACACTATCATGTTTGGGTTTGCACATAATTCCTGCTGAACCGGAAAGCTGTACCTGTTAGATGAGAATAGCAGAGCTATTGTGTACTGTGTGTGCGCAGGAAAGGAAAGTGTACTCACTCAGTGGTTTTGGAGGTGGAGGTCCCGAGCTGGACGGCTCTGGACACTCTCTGGGGGTCAGCACTTGAAGGGCGCACAGGCAGTGGGGGTTTTAACCCTTGACCTTCTGCACTGGTTACAGGAGTAGGCTGAGGAAGCCAGGGGCTTGATGTATTCTGTAAATAACACACACACACACACACACACACACACACACACACACTTATTGCTTCAAAATACATGAACACATATAGTAATCACCATGATTGGGGAAGAATAAATAGGTAACAATGACAATATAATAAGGCCCTGAGAACAAATCTTAGTTACAACCCACACGGGAGGAGGCGTCGATTACATGTGGAAATCAGAAGCTGGTAAACTTCATGAAATAATAATGTTGACACATAAGGTGGGAACCAGTACTGATCAAAGTTGAAGAAGCAATTGTTAGAATCAAAATCCAAACTACAAACACAAAATGATTTGGTCCTTCCATGTACTGGCTCTATCCAACCAGTTAAACCCCAAGTCTGACTCTGATACCACAGTCACAAACACCCTGAATAACTACATGCTTATTGTAACATCAATGGATAAATCATTATTGTGAGAGGAACCTTACACTTCTCAGGTTAGCCTCGGATATTCCTGTACTCTCTGGAGGAGTCCACTTGGACCCCTGCAGGCCCAGGTTGTAGTTGTGGGCTCCATTGGTGAACGGAGGCCACAGGAGTGGGTACAGGCCCAGCGGTGCCAGGTGGCTGGCTCCTTGGCTTTGGCCTAAAAGAGAAGGTGTGGCCTGTAGAGCCAGCGGGTGGTGGGGGAGGCCCAGAGGCCCCAGGCGAGTGTGACCAGCCAGGAGTGCTGTGGAAGGGGGCAGACCAGGCAGCAGTGAGGGCAGAAGGTGGGGGTGAGGGATGGAGGGATGCGGAGAACAGAGAGGAGACTGGGAAGGCAGGGAGAGGGGGGAGAGATGAGGGGTGGGGCTCAGGATCTTACAATGTGAGGAGGAAGTGATGTTGGGGGAGCTGCAGGAGGGGGAGGGGCTCTTCAAGTGATGTTTGGGGTGGGGGTTGGGTGGGGTGTGTGCAGGTTGGATATAAGTGGGGTGACTCTCTAGCTCTTTCCTCACAAGTGCTGGGTCTCTGTAGACAGTGAAGGGCTCATTCCTGTCAATGATCAGGGGGTTCTTCGTTGGCTTATCTAGAGCGGTGGAAAGACTCTGTGGGGGAGTTCTAGGTCGGACTGGCTTTTCAGTCAGGGTAGGCGAGGGGATACGGCTGTGGTTCAGGACTGAGGTGCAGCTTACTTTAGGATCAGGTGTGATTTTAAGGCCATTGGGACCTTTCTCAGTTGCAGCTTTAGCTGGAGAACTGCTTTCTTTGATCCTGGCAGCTTCTGGAGAGGCATTGTTCCTCATCTTGGACACTTCTGGGACCACAGGAGGCTTTGAGGTAATTCCTGGAGAGGAACGAGGACTGAGGTGCACAGTGGATTTGTGAGTAATTTCTGAAACGGGTGGAGCTTCGTGTTCAGGACTGACAGTTCCAGGAGATGGACTCAGTTTAGCTCCTTTCCAAGCATCCACCCCTGCACTGCATGGCTCAATGGGAGAATGAGTCAGAGCTTCCCTAGGCTCCTCAACTGAAGCTGCTGAGTCAGAACCAGGTGTGACGGCCTCTGGGTGGGTGAAAGCTGACCCCCTGACCTCTGGGTCGCTTGGTGGTGTCTCTTGGTCACCTTCTACCCCTTCACACTCTGGTGGTGACGTGTGTAGCAACACACATGCTGTTTCCATGGAAACCAGCTGCTCAGTCTCTTGGGATGCCAGCAAGGCAGACACTGCCTCAGAGTCCTCCTGGGACGCTCCTTCACTTCCATCCTCTAGTTCTATCGTTCCATCTTCTCTCGCCTCCTTTAATTTATCACAACCTGGTCTCACAATAGACTGCAGCTCTGGAACTCGAGTGCTCCGAAACATTCCGTTGCAGGACAAGGCGGGTAAATGGGCCTGAGAGGGAGGGCTTTTCCCCACTCGATGGCCTTTGAGCTCTGCTAATTGGGTGTGAGAGAGCTCTTCACCTTTGGGGGAGGACTGAGCCTTCAAATCCTGTCCCATATGCCCTACAGGATTGTGGGCCACCTCATGGTCAGCTGGCCTGTTTAAAGTACAGCGTTTTCTCTGTAAGCTTTTCGATCCCATATCACAGGATATTTCTTGCAGTATGCAGCTTCCTCCCTCCGAATCACTGCCCTCGGGCAAGTCAGAGCTGCAGCCGCCCTTCAGCCTCTTCAGCCCCACTTTCTTTTTCTCCTTTTCATTCTGTTCCTCATCCCTTACTGCTTTCCTCCTCTTTCTCTCCCTACAGTTGATCCTATTCTTGGAGGAATCTAGAATTAAGCAAAGGAGTTATGTGAAAAGAAAAAACTGTAAAAGAAGGAGTTTGTTTCAGACACTCAATTCTGTTTTACACTGAATGAGAATGGCCTTTCCCTGAAGTACTAATGTAATCAATCTAAATGCAGCTAAATGGAGTTCAAGCAGTGAGGGGCTGTTAATATAGGCTTAATGTATTGCTGCACCTCACCTGTTCTCACTTCCTCAGTTTTCTTTTCCTCTCTCATCCTCTCTGCCTCGTCGTCGACTGGGCTGCAGTTGGAGTTCTGTCGACACAGCTGAGGCTGATTCCTCTGCACTTGCCCTGAGCTACACACCTGCAGGAGGGGGAGTGTGGGTTATACTGTGTTAGTGTATGTGCACATGTTTGTGCAGGTGTGAGATAAATTTGTGTGCATGTGTGTGTGTGTCTATGGGGCCGTAGTCTGCAAGTGTGAGTGTGTGTGTACGACAGATACAGTACCTGGTCATTCACTGTAGTGTTGTTGGACTTGTTCACTGTATTCTGGTATGAGATCAAAAGGCAGGGGGACAAAGAGAGAATCACTATGTATCACAAACGCTGAAACACACACTCACAAACATGCACATACACATTGTTATATTATTGTTAGATTTGTCAGGACATTCCACTGACTTAAGTAATACTCTATCTCATTATTGCTACATCTAACTCTAATCATAACCTCAATAACCAAAAGGAAATATTTCATATATTTTAGTTTTTAAAAAAGTTGAAAACAGCCCATTTCCTTGTGAATCCCAGCAAAATGTCTTTACTCCAATACTTATTATTCTTATACTTCGTATTATTATGAGGATATTTGGTCAAAAAGACATACACACACATGTAAACACACATGTACACACAACCACCCACACACACACACACACACACACACAAACACACACACACACACAGTTAAAGAAACAAAAAAATATTTTCTTACCATGGTAGTCCTGTTGACCTTGTTGGTGTGAGGTTTGCGTTTAGTTGTGGAGGTTTCTCCTACTGGTAATGACTGGCTGACATCATCCAGGAAAACCACCTGCATGAGTGTGAGGTCTATACTCAGAGGCTCTGACACCTGCAGCGACAAGTGCAGACAGAAGCATGTGTATGACAAAGCTTTGGGAACAACTTTCACAAGATTTTTTTTTGTTGCAAAAATTGCCAGATCCAAACAGCTTTCTAAGAGGGATGAACCACTAAAATTTTCCAAGGTTGGAATTTCAGGAATAGTTTGTTCAAAAAGTGTAATTGACAATGATTTAATATTTTGATTTTTACCAATCTACGTTGTAATTTAAGTAACTAAGATGAGGCAGGTTAAGAGCACTTACATCCAGGCACCTCTTACTTTCAAGGGAGTGTTTTAATTGATTTTGGATTTAACAAAAAAGACTAATAAATAAGATCCAGAAAATTGTCCATTGGCCAGATTGACTGTAAAGAAATTGAAATTAACCAAAAATAAATAACTCTACTATTTAATGTTATGTTATTGTAAACCAACAAAAGACATGCTAGTCTATTACGAAGATTTGAAAAAACTAGGTGTCCTTTATAAACCACTAAAGGGCAGCGTAGACTTAACTGCATTTTCATTCAGCTAGAGACAGAGAAGCAGAGAGTGGGAAAAAGAGAGAAAGAGAGAGAGCGTGAAAGAAAGAAAGAATGTAAGTGTTCTCACCTGATCGCTCAAAATGGTCATTGTTCTGCTGTTGTGATCATGGTGGCTGACGACGCCAGAGAGCCACTGGGGTTTGGAATCTTGTCTGAACACCTTCACCCTGAGGCCTTTCACACAGCCTCGCCCTGTAACACACAAGCAGCCACTCTTAGCAGCAAGCCTGCTTACACACCTCAAATTTGTTAGGTTTCCACTCTTATACAGAGTGATTGCCATATACAGCGCTGGAAAAAACATAAGAGACCACTGAAATGTATTTTTAAATTAGCAACTCTATGAGTATGACAACCATTCCAAGCAAGTGTCTGTTAAATTCCTACACAAGCACCTCATTCTGCTTTATGAGGTACTGATTAGTGATCACCTGAATCAAATCTTATTTACTGAGGAATAGGAAAAAAAACACTCCTGTAATCAACACTCACCTCTTGCAATGTGACCAATTGGATGGTAAAACACTACTAGAAGTTTGTCAAAGGTAATTATTGCCATTTTGTTTAAGAGTGAACATGAGATTTGCTTTCTTAGAATTATTCAAGTTATTGTCATTTCCTTTAAAATTATGCATTAAAGGACAATATCTTTATTTGGAAAGTTTGAAAAATAAATAAATAATAAAAATACTAAATAAAATAATTAAAAAAAAAAAAAAAAAATACACATATCTATATACATATATGTGTGTGTATGTGTGTGTGTGTATGCTTCTCATGGATATATGTAATGGTCAACAATTCTCCAGAATGACAACCCCGTATAAACACAAAGAAAAATATACATGTAAACAGGCGGATTAACTAAAAGGTGCGCTTGCTTGTGAGTAAGGGCTTGCAGTGAACTTTGGACTGAGCTGACAGCATGAACAAACATTAATCAGAAAAACTCAAACCATTTTCAACAGCCCTGATGAGCAGAGCTCAGACACACTGTTCATCAGACACCCACAGTAACCAACGCACTCTCCCCACGCACAGCTGAGGGATTTAAGGAGACAAATCTTCCCTCCCTCCATCCCTCCCTCGCTCCTTCCTTTTCCAGCAGCATAAGAGAGTGGAGGCCAGAATACCTTGCTGAAGAATGTTCTGGAGCTGACGCTGTCTGCACCAGGCTTGGACCTTCTCCCGAATTGAAGAATCGTCTCTCAAGGCCAAATCCTCCACTTCACCCTGCTACAACACATTCAGAATGTATGCTGATTTCTGTATTATGAGTGTGGTTTTCACTAGGGGAGTAACAATTGCATGTAGAATTTTGGACAAAGTAAAGGTCTCACAAAGGTAAAAAATGTTTTTTTTTGTACTGTACATATCCCACTGTTGTGTTAACTGTTCCTCCAGTCAAATTATATACAAATGTAAATGCTAGAATAAACTGAATCTGAGACTTCATGATGTAATTAATCATTTTATAAACAATCAGAAACAAACTGAATCGTTCTGAGGTCAGAGATTTATACTCTCCATTTTTCACTGCAATGCTGATGGCCATGAAGTAAAAAAAGGAATGCTTGGAACAGTGGTAAAGATAGCAAGGTTAAAGAGGAAGAGAAAGAGGGTCAAGAACAGAGAGGAAAGAGACAGAGAAAAAGAGAAATAGAAAGCAAAAATGAAGAAGAGAGAAAGCCGTGGGTGTGAGACAAAGATAGAGAGATAAAAAGTGAAAAAGAGGAAGAGAGAAACAGAAAAAGAGAGTGAGTGAGGAAGAGAAACAGAAGAGAACAAGAGCGAGAGGCAGAAATAGGAAGAAGAAGTGGGGTTAAAATAGAGAGAGAGAGAGAGAGAGAGAGAGAGAGAGAGAGAGCGAGAGAGAGAGAGAGAGAGAGAGAGAGAGAGAGAGAGA
>JBBPCX010000001.1:29352728-29368288 GCA_037974365.1 Hydrocynus forskahlii
TGTGTTGGTGTGTGTGTGTGTGGGTGTGTGTGTTTGTGTGGGTGTGTTTTGTACATACTGTCTTATGTCCTTAGCGCTGAGTCCAAACATGCACACGCGCACACACACACACAAACACACACACACAAACTGTGATCCACAGAGGCGCCTCTCTGATCAATAATTCACTGAGCAGGAGAGAAGCAGAGAGAGAGAGAGAGAGAGAGAGAGAGAGAGAGAGAGAGAGAGAGAGAGAGAGAGAGAGAGAGTATATTTCTCTCTGTTCCCTCTCTAAGGCTGGTTTAGTGGAGAGACTACAGTACAGTGTGTGTCATTACTGAGCTGTAATAAAAAGTGTAGTAAGGAGTAGTGGGGTAGAGCAGTACTGCACATTTCAAACATTCCAGTATACAGAAATGGAATGAAGGCAGTGTGTATTAACATATTCAAATATTTATGTTTCTTTAATAATTCATATATTACAATGTATGGATACGCTTCTTAAGTGTACTTGTATGTTATGCTTAATTAAAGTACTCTGTTTGTGTCCAGTTTGAAACCATGCAGACATGATCTTGTAACGAGAACATCTTAGGACAAACAAGATTTTGGGGCTAAATATGAGTGAGAACATACATCTGTAGGTGTGGAACAGAGTGTAAAGTTTCCAAACCAATGGCTTATGAAGGCCTGTCATTAGCTATTTTTTTTTACCCTTTTTTTACCAGGAAGTCTCACTGAGATTAAAATCTCTTTCACAGGGGAGACCTGGCCTAGACAGCAGCCATACATACTGAACTCATCATTTACAAAAGGTTATACAAATAGCTACACGAATACACAAATGCACCATTTATAAAGACAACTAGAAGTCACTTTCATCACATTCTTAAAAAAGGCCTTGAATTCATCAAAGGGCAAAGACGTTAAAAAGGTTTGCAAATTATTACATGCCTAAGGTGTATAATGAGTAAAAGCAGATTTGGCCAACTCAGTCAACACCCAGGGCATATTAAAAAGCTACCAGTTAGAAGAGTGTAATTGGTAAGGTAAGCTAAAAACACGAAATGGCTTTGTAAATATAAATATACCGCTGCTTTTGTCTACAGGTGGTCAGTGTGTCCATCCTTCTCAATCATAAAGAATGCAATGATGAGTAAGAGACTGCATTGATAATAAAACAAAAGGATGTATGATACACTGAATCAAGGCTCCTGAAAACAGAAAAAGATAAGACAGTATATTACCATAGTCCATTACAGGCAAAAAAAGTAGCTTCTACCACTGTTTTCTTAGCACTGGAAAAACACATGGATGTAACACGGGTAAAAAAGAAAAAAAAACACACTACATTTGAAAATAAATATTATCTCTTGTAACTGAGAAACAGCTTAGATAACAGACTCCACTTTAGCTTTAGAAGATAACACTGAGCTAGAGATAAAAGTTCACCAAAAATGACCAGTGGCCTCTGACATTCATAACTGCCACAGTAAAGACAAATTGCTATGTCATGTGGAAAAACTGGCAAGAAAAGTGTCATTTGATTTTCAGGTTGAGTAATTATACTCCAGACATTAAAAACATTTACACCACAATAGTTATTTTTTGCAAGTTGTCCTAAAGTTGCAAGTTGTCCTATGATGAGCAGAGTATCTTCATTACAAGTTCAAATCTGGCACCACAAAACACTACAAATAGAGTAATTTGAAATAGCCTCTCAGTTTGCTGCCACGTTGGAGTTAGTGCTGTCCTGAGAATGAACCACCACCCAAATATACCTGCTCATTTGTGGTCCAGTGGAAGTCCTGACCATTGATGAACAAATAATGCAAAAAACTCAGGACTACACTCAACAAACTAGTAAACTAGAGAGTGCACCTATATGGTAAGTGAAGCTGATAAAATGGATAATGAGTGTAGATACAATGTAGACGTAACCAATAAATTGGCTTGTCAGTGTAAGTACAGATAATGACTAATGTGATTACATTTGTAGACATGTTTGTTTGTATGACTTGATACCTTGAGAGGTACAATACCATTCACACAAACAATGTTAGCAGGACACCTCATAAGGATGTATATCTAGGCCACTGCATCCATCCTCCTCTGATTCTGCCATGCATGCCAGTGCTCCAGCTTAAACAAACCTCCACTCTTCACTCACACTCTCTCTCTCTCTCTCTCTCTCACACACACACACACAGTGACCAAAACTCCTTGGGCTGGTAACTCAGGCGAATAAAATAATCACACTTCTTGACTCACACAGAACTCCCCTTCCTCTTCACCTGTGCGCGTACACACACACACACACACACACACACACATTCTCACTCTTTTACACACACATATACCTTTGTTAGCTGCACCTTATTAGGGAGCAGGATTGAAAGATTGAAAGACTGACAGAAAGAGACAGAGGGGGGGGGACAGAGAGAGAGAGAGAGAGAGAGAGAGAGAGGAAAAGAGAGGGGGAAGGAGAGAGAGAGAGAGAAAGAAGGGGCAGAGAGAAAGAGAGAGTGAGAGAGAGAGGCAGAGAGAGGAAGGAGAGGGAGAGAAAGAGAGACAGAGAGAGAGAGAGCGAGGGGGAGAGAGAGAAAGGGGTAGAGAGAGAGAGACAGGAGACAGAGAGAGAAAGAGAGAGGGGGAAGGAGAGAGAGAGAGAGAAAGAGAGGGGGGAGAGGGGGACAGAGAGAAAGAGAGAGCGAGATACAAAGAGAGAGAGAGAGCGAGGGGGACGAGTGCGATAGTGGTGGAGAGAGACAGGAGAGAGAGAGAAAGAAAGAGAGAGGGGGAAGGAGAGAGAGAGAAAGAGAAAGGGGAGAGGGAGACAGAGAGAAAAACAGAGCATGAGAGAGAGGCAGAGAGAGAGAGAGAGAAAGAGAGGCAGAGCGAGAGAGAGACAGAGAGAGAAAGCAAGGGGGGAGAGGGAGAGGAAGGGGAAAAGAGAGAGAGAGAAAGGAGAGAGAGAGAGAGAGAGAGAGAGAGAGAGAGAGAGAGAGAGAGAGAGAGAGACAGGGAGAGAGAGGGGGGAGGGAGACAGAGAGAAAGAGAGAGAGATTCCCACAGCACAGCTCAGATCTATTATCACACTCCCTGAGCTGGACTCCTCACGTCTTTCTGGCGATAAGCTACAGTGTTCACACACACATACAGACATTCACACACACACACACACACACACAATCTGTCTGGTCTGCAGAATCACAAACGCTTCCCTGGCAGAGCTTCAAACCATCTGCCAAAGGTCAAGGGTCAAATGAAAAGAAATCCATATATGGATCAGTGCACACACACACACACACACACACACATACACACACACACACACACATTACAGTCTTCTTACCACATACAAACATTTGCACACACTCTATTAAACACAAACACTCAGAGGACACACACAGACTGCCACATAAATACACAGTTTTACAGACAAGCTTACAAACACACACTTTTATCATCTCAGAGAGCAAGAGAGAGAGAGAGAGAGAGAGAGAGCAGGGAAGAGAGAGGGAAAAGAAGAGAAAAAGAGACTCAGAGAGAGCAAAGTACTGAAGCCTTTTTTCTGTTCTCTCCACGTGAACTGATGAAATACAACCCGTGCCTCTGACACTGCAGAATCATATATCTGTGTGTGTTTTTGGAAGTGTGTGTGTGTGTGTGTGTGTGTGTGTGTGTGTGTGTGAACAGACACATATGCTGAGAGCTGGAGTACACATACACACACTCACAGATGGGGGGCAATGAGAGGTGCTTAAACTGAGCAGAGTACAAACACACACAGCCACAAACAGTAACAGAGCGGGGGTGTAAAAAGGCAGAAAAAGTGAAAGAGAGGAAAAAAGGGGGAGACAGGGAGAGAGAGAAGGTCAGAAAGGGAGGAGACGGAAAGAGAGAGAGTGTGTGAGTGAAAAAGAGGGGATGAGAGAAGAGAGAGAGAGAGAAGAGGGAGGGAGAGAGAGGAAAAGATGAGGTGGAGCCGAGTCCAACAATGACATCTGGCTTTACTTAATGCAGTGCAGAACAAACTCAGAAGACTATCAGAGCATGCTGACAACACATACATACACAATAAATCATGTCATTGTGTATGTTAGGCAATACACAAACGACTGTACTTTCGCATCAGACATGTGATAACAGATGATATGGCCCCAGTGTGCCATCACTTATGTCTCATCCCTGGAGGTGGACAAGAGCCATTTATTTCACGCACACACACACACACGCGCGCACACACACACACACACACACACACACACACACACACACACGTGCGCACACACACACACACACACACCCCTACTGCCGAAACCTAACACCCATACACTTTTACTGTGCTTACTGTGGAAACATACACCAGCCTCTCCACTTGCAACACAAACACAATCAATGAAGACGAATATCTTATTCACTCTATACCTGTCCTCAGTCTGTCAAAAATGAATGTCACATAATGCTGAAATAGTACATAAGATCTTAAAATCATTTCACCATAATGTGAAATATTCATTTTTGACAAACTGAAGACATTTGACATTACGAACTTCCTAACAGTATCGTTGTATTTATCATACATATCTAGACATTACTACACCATAAAGTGTCAGTGAAAGTGACCATTCTCTCATGCGTGAACACACCACAGCACACAGTGTGAACAGCACAAAATTCTTCCTCTGCATTTAACTCATTCACCAAGTGAAGCAGCGGGCGGCCAGGAGCATAGCGCCTGGGGAGCAGTGTGTGTACCTTACTCAAGGGAACCTCAGAGGTGCTTGGGAATCAAACCCACGACTTCCTGATCGCAGGGTGAACACCCTAACCACTAGGCCCTCGTTTCTCAACCACTGGGCCGGGGACCACCAGTGGGTCATGAAGGCTTTTGATTGGGCCACGAATCTAAAAATCGAAACAGTTCATTGGCCCACAATTGGTTATTTAATATCATCTAATGTGGCCAAGTGGGCCTTGGCAACATGCTGTGATAGATAGGTGGGCCTTAATGTTGAAAAGGTTGAGAACCATTGCACTAGGCCACCAGCTTAACTGCACCAGTGCTAAGGAAGTATGGGTTCATTAAGGTTTGTTCATGTTAATTTTATTAATAAACATATTAATTTAGCTGTAATAACAACAGAAACAACAATATACAATGGGACAGAATTTAATTGTGAATGTAATGTTTTTGTTTATCAATACCACTAAAACTGAATATCAGTATCAGTGTGTTAACATTGTGTTATACCTGTTAAGGCGAAACGTTGCAAAGCACTTTACCCTGAAACAGTTCGTGCTGAATACACAGATAGATATACAGCTATTAGTGATGCGCCAGGGGTTTTAATGACCCCACCCACTGTGAGGGCCAACATGCCCTGTCTGACCACAAAAATATTGAATAAACAACCTAAACCCAACATGCAATGTTTCTGTAAGTTATTTTTAACTTTGTCAAAATGCTGCTTTGTCACTTTCTGACCCTTTCCCTCACCCACACTCACAAAACTTTCAAATAAGCTGACTCAAAGCTGTCCAACCATTACAGGTTACGAGCATCACAGATAGATGATACAGACAGAAAGAAGCTGCATTAAACCCTTATCTCTTAATCTTATTGAGCTAAGACTTATTATTCTGTAATAAATTAATTAATACAAGCATAGACTCAGTGGATAATCCGGAAGCAAAATATATATATATATATAAGGCCAAAAACCACATACATTAAAAAGACATCAGAGCAAGTCAAAGACTAAACTGACCAGTATGTGTGATATCTGTCTTATGTCCACAGACTTTATCAAATGTTTCCTGTCCGCTGTACAGTGCTGATATGTTTGCACCATGGTGGCATGTGTTCATAAAACTGGGCAGGTAAGCAGTGAACACGTTCACATGTAAATCTGTCACTGTGATGTGTATTGAAGATGATGACTGAAGGTGGTATAGAAACCCTCACAAGCGTGGTGAATGGCACACTGAAACAACAGGAGGAGATGAGGAGCATAATAAAAGAGAGAGAGAGTGTGTGTGTGTGTATGTGTGTGTGTGTGTGTGTGTGTGTGTGTGTGTGTTCTCAGCATGCTCTTCAGCACGGCAGGTGGTTGTAACCCAGGGAAAGCTGTCAGTTGCACGGCTAAGCCGTTGTTGCCACGGGGACGGCAGCTAGCCAATGGTGAGAGACCTGAGTCCCCAAAGACAAACAAGCACAAACATAATCATATCTTGCACATACACATGTATAAAAACAAACTTCGGTGCACAAATTCGTATGTGGGCACAGATTCACCTTGAACACATTGCTTTAACCACCAACACACACACACAGACACTCACACACTGAATGGTGGTTAGAACTGAATGGAAAGCATCATGTATTTGCACAGCTCGCATGAGCATGCTTCCCATGACCATATCAACATTTACTAACATGAGTGCAGCCAGAATAACACACAGGGAGACATACAAATCCTTCCAGTAACACAGTCTCTCTCTCTCTCTCTCTCTGTCTCTCTCTCTCTCACACACACACACACAAACACACAAAGCAGCAATACTGGACCTTTATAGATGCATGTTATCTCAAAACAAATCTAATAGAGCAGGATAATGCCTATTAATAATAATAGCAATGGGGTCATGTTAAGCCAGGCAAAAAAACTTTTTTTTCTTCAAACATTCTTTTATTATTCCTCTTACATTACCACAAACCACTTTGATCTGCACTACAGAAATACTGACATGCTGCAAAATAACACAAAACACACATACACAACCATGACCCGCCTCTAGGTGCACATTTAGTTTTCGTTAAAGGGAAAATCAGTAAGGATCAAAGATGGTAAGACAGGAGAGTGGGGCGTTTTTACAGAGAAATGATTAATATGTCCTCCATATGGGTACTCTTCTGTACAGCCCTCCACATATGGACCTCGTTTATTAAAAAGACATTACATTAAAAACACTTTCAAAACACACTTTCCTGCCTCTCATCTCAACCATTAAGACTTTTATTCCTTAAGCAGGTGGAGAGTGAATATTAGTATTAGACCAGGGCATACCAGCTTTAAACCTCCGATTTAGCAGGTACGTCTACAGTGTCTGTTCTACAAACACACACACACACACACACAAACACACCCACCACACACACATCTAAACACACACACTTGTGTTTTTTGTCTATGTTTCCTTACAGTAGCCTTTACCTCAAGGTGATCATGCCTCATAAAGATCTAGCACGGTTAATTAGCTAATAAAAACAGACTTGTCTATAAACAGTCTCACGTTTTCACCGGCGGTGGATCTGAGCTCACTGATTAAACCTACAGAGTCATTACGCGCTACAGCAGCAGTGCAGTCAACTGCTTCAAAACAGCTGATTAGTATAGAGTAGTCCCACTGAGCCACGGCCACCTACACACACGCGCGCACACACACACGCAGAGAGAGAGAGAGAGAGAGAGAGAGAGAAAGAGAGAGAGAGAGAGGCACGCAAACAGTTGCTTTTTTCCCACAATCGTAGTAACACGCCCATCCCTGTATTATAGTTGCTTGAATGTTATCTACACAAACGCCTCAATTAGGACTTGCCAGTTTTATGATAGCATGTTACATCCAACTTTTGTGGAAGACACACATAGACACAGAGAGAGAAGGAAAGAGGGAGAGAGAGACAGAGGGAGGGGGAGAGACAGACAGAGAGAGAGACATGAGAAAGTGAGACAGAGGGAAAGAATGAGAACGACAGAGAGAAGGGAGGAAATATATGATAAGAGAGACTGAAGAATAAGAGAGACAGACAGACAGACAGACAGAGAGCTCCACTCTGCTCCTCTTCAGCAGAGTAACAGTGTAACTTCTGTCAGTATCAACAGCCATAAAAACATAAATAACAATATTCACGCCACGTGGACTTTGTGTCAGAACACAACTGGTGCCTTTTCTCGTCCTCGGGGTCTTACCGCTAGCCCAGGGCTGTCCGTGTCTCGGGTGGTCGCGGCTCGGATGACCCCAGCTTTCCAGCTCCAGCGCGAGACCCCGGCGAGCTCGGGGGGCTCCGGTCCGCTCGCGCACAAGAAGCGCCTGCCCACGAGCTCGGAGCGCGCGTGCCCCTCCATCCAGCCCGCCGAGAGAGAGAAACTTCCAGAGAAGCACAGACTACCGGATTATCATATTTTTTTAATTATTATTATTATATGTATATATGTATAGAAATGTGAAAATCCGACGTAATCGGATAACAGCGTAGAATACTTATTTGTCAGAAAAATAAAAATAAAAAGGTATTAAATTCCTTCCTCGCGTCCCTGTGCGAACGTGGGGAAATCGCTCTGATTTACTCTGGGAGTAGTAACAGTCATTATGGCTCCCTCTCACTCACTCTCTCTCTCTCTTACTTACTCACTCACTCACTGAAAAACACACACACACCGTCACACAATCTCTCAGCATGTGTGTGTACACACACACGCGCACTCACTCACACACGCACACACACACTCTCTCTCTCTCTCTCTCTCTCTCTCTCTCAGTCACACATGCTGTATTCATCCGCGCGTTCTGAAGCACGCAGGACTAGCAGACCGCAGCGGGCAGGACTTTGTCCATCCGCCAGACAGAGTTCACTCTCAACGGGAGATTCATTTTACTCCATTACTACAGAGGAAAAATCTAGTTCCCCCTACAAAGTACACTTCTTCATTTAAGCGTCTCAGAATATATCACAGTCGACCCATATCGTCTCAAATAGAACACAGGAGTTTTAAATCCTATTTTTTTAAAACTCTGATACTGTGCAGTTCTTGGCAACTGATCTCGGATTAACTCTTTACTGACCGAGACTATGTCTGCCGCGCTATAGTCTTGCATGGCTTATGACTCCAGAAGTCTTCAAATAAAAAAAATGCGTATGGAGTAACATTGGGTATTTTGACAAGTTATTTGTTCTGCTTCTCTGCTGTTAGCCTTGTCATGTGTCTTGACACATGCAGAAGCCCAAACAATAATAATATAGCTAATTAGATGAAATGGAAGCTGTCATGAAATTCATTTGCATCTTCATAATAGAGCCTGGAGTGGGCTGCGGAGACAACAGAGACACAGATGTACTCCGTGAACTGTCTGAACTGCAATGTGTCCAGAAGTATCCAGACACCCCTTCTGATTAGTGAATTCAACGTTCGTCCACTGCTCACACAGGGACTCAAATGCCCACAAAGAGCTTGTCTAATCTCCACAGAAAGGCATTACCAATTGAAACGGACGCTCTGGAGCAGCTACACACAAGCCTAATGTCACCATGTCCAGTGGCAAGCATTGGTTAGAGGGTTATAAAGCTCTCAACATAAGACTGTGCAGTGGAGCTGTGCTCTTGGGACTGAACAGGTACCATCGAATAGCTTGGAGTGAGCTGGAGTGGCATTTTGATCCAGAACTAACCAACCAACAACACTTTTTGGCCTCATTAATGCTCTTGTGTAAGTCTGTTATTGCAGAAAAGGACACCCATCAGTGTATTTTATTTGCAAAAAAATAGATGAGAAGGTTAAATGTGTGCAAATATTCAGACATATGGTGCATTTTTGTTCACACAAATATGGGCATGTATTGACTTAGTACTATTCTTGCAAAAATAATATTTAATGCCAAAACACAGTCATTCCCTAACTTCACCAAATGGGTCTAGATTAACCCATTGTCACAGTGCATTCTGCCCTCATTTACATTTACTGTATTTAGCAGACGCTTTTATCCAAAGCGACTTCAATTCCCTAACTACAAGGGGCAGTCTCCCTGGAGCAACTTGGGGTTGAGGGTCTTGCTCAGGAGCCCAGTGGTGGTATGCTGAAGGTGGGATTCAAACCCATGACCTCTTGGTCCAGAGGCAAGTAACCTACCCACTAGGGTACCCACATTTTCACTGCATTACCCTCTTGTGGTTTTTAGACAGATTTCTGAACACTGTCAACTTACGCCTCTTGTTTCGTCCCTACAACTGTTTGAAGGGCAAGCTTTGGTCCTCACTTCAACAACTGGAGGGGACGAAATGGACAAACTATACAGACAAAAGTATTGGGACTCCTGACTATTACACCAACAGGGACATTCACACTGCACACAAATACACAGACTTTAATATGGAGGTATTCCCTCTTTTGCAGTTATAACAGCTTACACTCCTCTTGGAAGGCTTTTCACAAGATTTTTGAGTTTCTGAGGGAATTCTGTCCCCATTCATTCTGTTGAGTATTTATGAGGTCAGACACTGATGTTGGATGAGAAGGCCTGGCTCGCAGTCTGTGTTCCAGGTCATCATAGGTGTTGGATGGGGTTGAGGTCAGGGCTCTGTGAGGGCCAGTCAAGTTCTTTCACACCGAAATCTTTATGGACCTTGCTTTGTGCACTGGGACACAGTCGTGTTGGAACAGAAAAGGGTCTTCCCCAAACTGTGTCCACAAAGTTAGAAGCATGGCACTGTAAAAAATGTCTTGGTATATATAGCATTGAGATTAAGCCCTTCACTGGAAGCAAGGGGCCTAGCCCAAACCCTGAAAAACAGGTGTGTCCCAATGTTTTTGTTCATATAGTGTATACAAGAAACAGAAATGCTCTGCATTCACACTTACTCCAAAAATAGTGAAAGTGCTTGGTTTATACCATAAGACATAAAGTCCAAATCCATTTTATGGGCACTGCATGTAATCACACTGTTAGCTCTCCTGGAGGAGTTACTGATCTCAACAGAGTCATCCCAGTAGTACTTGCACAGTAATTCGCATCAAGACTGCTTCTTAATAATGAGAAACTCATAGAGTCACATTTGTAACTGCTCAACCACTCAGCTCACACACCTGCTAAACACAGCTTCAGTCTCAGTATGAGTCTGAGTAAAATATCCCACAGGGGGTTACCAGTGTCTGTTTGAAGATCTTACATGGTTGCTTCGCTATTGACTAGCCTCTTAAACCCCTACCCATTTACATCATCACATTGGTCAAAACTGCAGTACCCCCTCCCTCTAATGTATTTATTTGTGTGTTGAAATATCAACACATAAGTCATCAAGGGGCAGCTGGTGGCCTGGTGGTTAGGGAATTGCCCCTGCGATCAGAAGGTTGTAGATTTGAATCCTAGTGCTGCTAGTGGGACCACATATGCACCCTTGAGAGAGGTGACCACACACTACCACACGGGCACTGTGTTCCTGGCTGTCTGCTGCTTCACTTGGTGAATGGCTTAAATAAAGAGAAAAATTCGTGCTGTTCACACTGTGTGCTGTGGTGTGTTCACCTATATGACAAACAGACTCTTTACACTTACACATCTGGAAAGAAAGTACAAATTCGGGTTTTATTTACTTTTTTTTAAAGGTAAAGCACGATCCTTATTTCCTAATGCAGCTTTTACACGTCATCTTTTGATGATCATACACTGATTATCTGGCCTTGATCTTTCAATTACTTTCCGCTAGATGTCTCGGTGCTCTGCTATGCTGCACCATTACAGTCTGAGTCTCACCCGATTAACGCTGCAGTTTTTGTGCCATCTGGTGGTAACACGAACGACTGATACACACTCGCTACAAAAACAGTACACTACATGAACAAAAGCATTGGGACCCCTGACCATTACAACAATAGTTATTTTAATGACAACCCCCAATACTTTTGTCCATATAGTGTATCCTTCTCCATAAGCCTCTCTTATATATTGACAGGGAGGCTTTTTTAAAGCTTTAGACTGCACTGCTCTGCGGGATAATGAAATTTATAACGCTTCTTTTTATTTCTGAAACCATAGAAATAAGTAAATAAACACAGCTAATTTTAGATCCACACCACTCCCTAATATACAGTAGAATTACAAATGCAAATGTAGTGTAAAATCTAACGCCGTTAGGATGAACCACGGGGGATGAAATTAACCGCAGTAATTAAAGAGCAGCTGGATCCTGGACGCATGCGCACTAACAGTTGTCGTTTATGGAGCTGAGAAACTGGAGTGGTTCTCTCTGCCCCCCTCAGGTTGTCGGAGGCACTGCAAGAGATTCAAGATTGTCATACATTATAGTGACAAAAATATCGGGACGCATCTGGTTTTCAGGGTTCGGAAAAGATCCTTTACTTCATGAGAAGGGCTTAATCTGAATGCTTCCAACTTAGTGGACACTGATTGGGGAAGGCACTTTCTATTCCAGCAAGCTCCATAAAGACATGGCTGGATGAGTTCGGTGTGGAAGAACTTGACTGGCCCACACCGAGCTCTGACCTCAACCCCATCCAACACCTTTGGGATGAACTGGAACGGAGATTGCAAGCCAGACCTTCTCGTCAAACATCAGTGCTCTAAAGTTTGAATGTGCGCAAATTCCCACAGAGGCAGGTGAGATACAGTGAAGTAGGGAGGCAGGTGAGGTACAGCGAGATAGAGTTCAGGATGTGTTATGATGAACAGTTAAAACAGTTGTCCTGGAGTCTTATAGTCTGAGGAGTCCGCTTGAGCCTGAAAATATATAAAAAAAAAACTATTAACAAAATAAAACCGCCTTATCCTACGTCACGCATGGGCGTTCCCTTTCTAAGACCATCTCACCTTCTCGGCTTTCTTCATTTCAGACCCTGAACTTCCTCTGAAAGGTAAACAAATGGAAGGCCGAATACCAAGCTGTCAAACTACCCAAAATGTAACCCGAAAGCGGGCACTGAAAGGACCGAAATGCCTGGACAGAAACGCAAATACAACGTTCGCTTTCCACCCGTGAGTAACGCAGACATTTCCAGATTCTGGGAGCGTCTTTTTGTAGCCTAACCTTTCCAATCCCCACCAGGGTCGCATCAAGAAGATCATGCAGAAAGATACAGAGGTGGGAAGAATGGCCACTGCAGTTCCAGTTATCATTTGTATCCTTTAAGAGCATTATCTGTTGCTGAGGTTCATGATTGAGCTCCAAAAGGGCTATGACCTGATGCTGAAGAAATCATTTAAGTGTGCACAGTTGGGTTCCATTACTTTAAACCTAGCCAAAGCTTTGGAAATGTTCTTGGTATCACTCCTCACCAAGACCAGCTTAATCACCCATTCAAAGAACAGCAGGGTCATGTCTGTAAACCACATGTAAGTGTTTCTAAAAAATCCCTTTCATTTACTTATGCAAGCAGTTAATGGAGTGTTTAATCAGTACCCTCTTTGTCTGCGTTCTTGAATGGTCTCTGCAGGAAGCAGTGCATTGAGTCTGAGAAGCTGTTTGACTTCCTGAAGGACCTTGCAGAGCAAGCCTGTGGTGCGCCAACGCCTAAAGAGGGTAAATCCAAGGGGAAATGTCCAGGGCACAGGTACAGAACCACACTGCTGTGTCGGTCACCGCCTGTGTTGTCCGTCCGTATCATTGGATCGTTTCACAACATGTTGTCCCACAGGGAAATGACCATAGACCCACGCTGTGTTCCAACCATATAAACAATACAGTCAAAAGTATTGGGACCCCTGACCATTACACCACAAAGGACTTTAATGATATTGCATTCAAATACATGGATTTTAATATGGAGTTGGTCCCCTGTATGCTGCTATAGAAGCTTCCACTCTTCTTCGAAGGCTTTCCACAAGATTGTGGAGTTTCTGTGGGAATTTTTTCCCATTCATTCTGTAGAGTATTTATGAGGTCAGGCACTGAAATTCGATGAGAAGGCCTGGCTTGCAATCTCTGTTCCTTTTCATCCTGCTGCCTGAATGCAATAATTAAGAGTTATGTCCCAATACTTTTATCAATATTGTGTACCCAACACCATTGGTAAAATGTATATACTGTGTACTTCTCTTAATCTTATTAGTGTCCTGATTTTGGCATGTTCATTATACAATTCCTGAATCATTTTTTTAACTAATGGGGAGTGGTGATATTACTATGCCATTATACATCAGATCAAGCTGCAGGCTTGTCAGCTGCTTGGCAAGCACAACTGATTTCAAACCGCTGACTAGTTTCATTTTTTAAGCCATCATGGTATGCCTCAACTCACCATCTTCCATGTGTTCAAAATCTTCCAACTATAAGTAGCTCCACCTTTTCATTTCACACTACACTGAGGAACATCAGGACGTTTCTCAGTACGGAGGAGTTTGGACACGGCAAGTGCAGCACAAGAGATGTACATAAACATACATAAACATACATATACATACATAGTTCAATTTTTCAAACTAAGGCTTTTTTAGCTACCACTGACCATTAAATTAATGTTTAGTATAGCATTGCAAAACATTAACAGAATTTGAATTCTGACTTCTGAATATTTTCTTTATAGAAGGAAGTGGCATAACGTGTCTATCAAACCCAAGTCACCTGAGAAAGAGGAGCTGCCCAAGAGGACCAGCACTGAGCAAGCAGTCCACAGTGACTCATCTAGTGTAGGAAACCCCTTGATAATGTTCATTACGAACAAATCTGTTCCTCTAATGCCATGTGATATTTGTTGTCGTGGTCTAATTTTCCACAGTGCAACACTGGATTTAATTACTCTGCCACTGGGTTTCTCATTGAAAATCTGTCTGTGGGGGAGAATGGTCGGTTTTGCCAATTTTGTCACCGGTGCATGTTTTCTCTGTTTGATCAGGAGTCCGAGCTTGTCATCTGTTTGGAGACCCCATCGCCTTAATAATGACTGCTTGAACAGTGAGTTTCATTCATTCCGTTTGTGTGTGTGTGTGAAAATTAAGGATCTTTTTGTCAAATGTTACATAACAAATGGGAGCTTGAAAAATTCCTCATTTATGCTTTTATCATGTTGGCATGATATATTGACAGTTTTATTTTTATTCTCATAGCGTTGTCTGTAACCCCTTCTAGCCGCCTGACTGAAAACTGCAACAATATTTATGAAGACCCAACAAAAGTTTTTCTTTTAATATTTCCCGGAGAAACTATTTTAATTTGTATATTTGTTTTTGGCAAAGTGGCCGAATTAAAATGTGGAGAAATTGAAGCTAAAATGCCCCAACTGTTTAGAATAACTTGATATTGAAACAAAGTGTTATCAGTAAAGAGTAAATGGGAACAACTTGATAGTGATGTCTTTAGTAAGTTTTATATTCCTGTACATTGAAAAAAAGGACTTTGTGTTTATTTGGAGGGAGATGTTTTCTAATAGTCTCATTTTCTTTTCTTTTTTTTGTTGGATTCATAACAGTTGGTCACAGTTTAAGTTAGCCAAACACCAATTTTATGAAGGGGTTAGGTGAATTCAGCAAATATGATGATCTATGAACACTTCTGCTCACTTTCCCTTAATCGCCTTTGAGTATTTATTCAGTATCACCAATGATGTAGTCTAGAAGACATGAAATCAGTTAAGATGCAGAGTTAAAGAGGGTGGATGTATTTTAAAGCTGCATATGTCGTATGTCATGTTTTAAAATTTCCTGTAATGAAGTTATGTGGATGTTGTATGACTTTGTAGACTTGCAGGTTCTGCTCTTAGCTAATGTTAAATGATAAACATGAACACTATATGTATATGTATATATATGTATATATGTACACATTCTATGTGTGTGTATGTGTGTATATA
>JBBPCX010000001.1:29375389-29426056 GCA_037974365.1 Hydrocynus forskahlii
CTCTCTCTCTCTCTCTCTCTCTCTCTCTCTCTCTCTCTCTCTCTCTCTCTCTCTCTCTCTCTCTCTCTCTGTTGTAACATGTCTTTGCAATCCTCATGTGCTCCAAGCTTGAATTTGAACACTGCCATTTGTCTCACACAGCACCTCTGGTCATACTTGCTTGCTGTGATCTTGATAAGCGCCTGGGTTGCAGATCTAATTACACCCGTTGTGATTTAATCAGCAGTCACGAAGTGAAGCCCAGTGATATGCTGGATTATGTAATATCACTTGGCAGGCCTTGTCACAGGGCCTATTTTGTTAAACACGGCAAACCGAATTGAGGAAGAGTTTAGAATAAAGGAACTTTCCTTTTAAAGTCACTTTGGCTGTTAAGTATGTATTTTATAAGTTTCAGCATAAGTATATTTGGTAATACTGTTCCTCTTTTTAAGATGTTATTCATATAGTGCCCTCCTTCCCTGTTGCCCTCCTTCCCATGTTGCTTGGGCTGGAGTTGGAGAGAAATGCCCCTATACTCTACTGAGAAACAGGGGTGAATGATTTAGCATTTTTTTACACTGAAAGCACAAATTTAAAAAAGTGCAGTGTTCAAATGGCAAGAGCTGCAATAATCAATGCTGTTCACTTCACTTCTCAGCATTTAATGTGTGGCTGATCAGTGTATGTTAGATCGAAGTATCCTGAACTCTGAATCTCATATAAAGTCTTAGCATACACTTAGGCTGTCATCAGTTTGATACATCTGCCTTGTCAAATTCACCTATTAGAGTCAAAGATATAATGACCTCTGAATGTACTTTTGTCTTAAGTTTCAATTAAAATCAATTACATTTTCTAATTTAGAATATAACATCACCTTTATTTGTTATTAAATTGTTTTAAATAAGTGTAAACGCAGTAAGATGTTAGACACTGTGCTCCATCAAAAAAAAGCAGCAATGCAATAGCACCCCCATGCTGCAGAAGATACACAAAAGTGAGTCTTTGGAATGTTTCTTTTTACATAACCCAAAGATACCCTTGGTAGAATGCTATGAGTGAAGTGCTGGTAAAACTTAGCTGCATGCATAATAATTAAATTTGCTCGGCAGACAATCAAGATTACACCTGCTGGAGAACTGATGGACTGCTGAAGTGACATAAATGATTTATATCCTTTATGGTGAAGTGACATAAAGGATATAAATGTATTTGTATTAAATGTCAAATATTAATTCTTTTCATTTTCAAAATTGTGGAAAAAGGGATATACAGCATTTGATAGATTAAATTCCTTTTGTTTTGGTGGCAACCAGCATATTCCAACTAAGCCTCAAGTTTTAATTCAAGACTCAGAGGGGACTAGGAAGCACACCTGAAATGCCACTGAATTCCATGGACAAAAAGTTAAGTGTATGTCAGCAGGCTGCTCTGATTTTCATGCTTTGATTGTAGATCTTTCAAACTGGAACACAGTTGCAGAGACTGAGCTGAAACGTAGACCAGTTTTATAAGGACACCTGCTGGTGTGGCAAGTCATTACAAGAAACTACCACAGAATTAATTCTCGTCATATAGTTACTAATAGTAGCTACATGCTTGTCAACACAGAAAGGCCTTCCTATTGCTTCATAGCTGCTATATTTAATAGTGTACCTGGCTCTTATGGTGTTGAAATGCTGTGGTGTTTCTAAAGTCAAAGTGTTGGCTGTGAGGGTGTTTGAATTGGCCTGGCAGAAATGTACCCGTAATGCTTAATGCAAAATATAGGACATTGTTATAATGTCTTGTGACTCACTATACAAACTGTACTTTGGGCAAATAAAGTTTTAACGCTTGTTTAAAATAAAAGGGGTTATTACATTTTGAGACAATTAACAAGGCTGTAAGTCATTCAAATACAGATTTCAGGTGGCAGTGCAGCTGTAGGTAAGAAATGTTTGGCTTTTAGCTCTTGTTATTTTTAATAGGAGTAATGGCCCTCAGTGCAAGAGTCATGATCAGATCAGTGAATGTCCACAGACAATGTCCAGGTGCAGAATTGCTGATAAGGACTTGCTGCAACCTCTTGGCTGTGCTAGCATTTATAGCTTTGCCAAGCTGGGTAAGTCTGAGCTCTGAGGAAAGGAATACCGTCAGGCAATCTGACGGCTTTGGTTATCTTTGGTTAATTTATAAGTTAGCCCTTTTAACAAGATGAGTATAGGTTATATAGGCTAAATGTCGTGGTGTTTCTAAACCAGGGCTGCCACAAACTGTGGCCTGAGAGAATGATTTGGCAGAGTGCCCTTAGTTCTAAGACGTAGAACCCTGATTCTACAATGTTAAGTTTTGTCACTGAAAGTACACCTTAAATAAACTGATGAACACTCCATCTCTAACATGTGTACACAAGCATTTAGGAACTTTTAGAACAATGTACTCCAGTTAAATAAACCAACAAACAAACAAGCAAGCAAACAAACAAACAAATTAAACTAAAACACATTGGCAACTATTTATCCTATCATGTTTAGAAACAGAGGAGTGTAGAGTGGTGGGAGCATCATGATGTTCAGCTGCTTCTCTGTAAACAGTTCTGGGTCATTAGATATCACTGAGGGAAAAATTAATGAAACAACGTACCGGGAGACATTAGAGGAGAATTTAATCTCACGGCCAAGTGCATTTTAAGCACATTTCAAGTAATTCAAGATCAGCCAAAGTGATTCAATGTCTAAAAAAGGTGAAGATGAATCTACACATCTTCTGGGTTTTATATTGCTGATGGTAAAACAAATAATGGTTTTGCCTTGCACCCTGCATGCTTTCTCTCCGGCATGAATGTGTTACAAAAATATTGTAAAACAAAATCTCAGGCACCAGACAGCATGTTTGTTGAATAACTTCCTGTAAGGGAGTGTTTAGATGACATTAGTGGAATTTTCATGTAAAGAACAGCATGTGTTTCTCTATATGAGAACCAACCAGATGATAAGTGCTTTGTGACAACCATGGCTTAGTGCACAGTTCACTACCACAAACAGCAAAATCCCTGCCCTTTACAACACTTTAACTTATCGTCTCAAGCTCAGTCAAAAACAGAGCAGATGAAGTTAAATGAATCGCCCGACCCAGAAAACTCTCCCGAGCTGAGCAGAATACCAAATTGATGTGTTAGTGTAGGCTGCGACCCTATAATTATTAACTGGCATAACCATTATACTGTAGCATCCTCTTCTGCATTGAGTGCCATCATTAAAGAGTACCTTCACTGGAGAGAGGTGTTCAGATGTTTGGTGGCAGACATGGACAACGCAGCAGAGAAACTACAGCTGAAATCAGAGCTAGGATTAGCCGGAGGAGTGTCCCTCATCGCAGGGGTCATGATCGGATCGGGAATTTTCATGTCCCCTCAGACTGTGTTGCTGAATGTTGGAAGTCCAGGTGCCAGCTTGGTGATATGGGGCTGCTGTGGCCTTCTGACTGTGCTGGCGTCCCTCTGCTATGCTGAACTGGGAACAGTCATCCGTGAGTCTGGAGGAGAGTACATCTACATACTGCGGACTTCAGGCAGCCTGATGGCCTTTATGCTCGTCTTCACAAATGTTGTGGTCGTGAAGCCGTCCACCACAGCTGGACAGTCACTCGCCTTTGCCAAGAATGCTGTCGCACCCTTCTATCAGGAGTGCCCACCTCCAGTGGTGGTGGTGAAGTCTGTCGCCGCGATTGCAATCCTGCTGGTAGTGTTGGTGAACTGCCTGAGTGTGCGCTGTGCCATGGCTGTTACAATGTGCTCAATGACTGTGAAATTTCTTACACTGGTGGCCATTGTGATCGGAGGCGTGTTGGTTCTTATTCAGGGCAACACAGGGAACCTCCAGAACACTTTTGAAGGGACCGACCAAAGCATCAGTGCAATCGGACTTGGTTTCTACCAGTGCCTGTGGTCCTACAGTGGCTGGAACAACCTGAACTCTGTAACTGAAGAGCTAAAACGCCCTGAGGTAATGATTATTTACTCACAATACAAACATTTTTTTTAAATTATTGAATGAGGATTCAATCTGGTTCCCACTGAAGATTATTCCTAAAGCTGGCTATAGCACATATATTTCTATGAATCTAGGAGTCTTTTTATGTCTATATTAACCAAACTACATTGGAATTTCTGTCTTTATGGAAATTTTCTCAACGTTAAATTGCAGATTCTTTCATATTAAAAACCAGTTTATGAACCAGTGGTCTCAAGTCAATTTTAGCCCTTGACCTTGAAATTTCTTCAGAGAAATTTATATGGAAAAGTAAAAAAGAAGACTATAAACTGAATTTTACACTACTCAGCAATTAAGTGGATTTTTTACTATTTCAGTTTAGAGCCTTAAATTTGTCCTTCAACCTCAAGTTGTCGTCCAGTTTAGGATAAACACTTATTTGTGATAAATACAGTCAGCTCTAGAATTATTGGCGCCCTTGCACATATGTGAAACTAGCCATTTTTATTTTATATGTTGATTACCCTTATTAAGCCAAGCACAAGAAGTTTCATACTGAAAAAATACTTTTAACTATTAAAAAAAAGTTAATTGGTCAAGCTGACCCGCAACAGAACAGGAAGGTTAATATAAACACAACAGGTTTTCAAACAGGTCCAAATCTGGAGACTGAGGGGCGAGACGTGATCCCACAACCATTTCTTTGTTGTGTTTGAGGTTTTTATCTTGCTGAAAGGTCAATGTCCCTAAAGTCTCCTGGCATTTCGTGGAATTAATTCTTTAGTTCTCTTCTTAACATGTTTTCAGTTGTTCCATGCTTTTCTAACTTTTTATTATTGTACTGAGGTGTTTTTGCAGGTAAACACTGTTCTGTCTCAACTCCTTGGTTTCTTCCATGTTGATGGATGACAAAGGGATTTAATATGTGTGTAACCACATACCCCAGGAAAATAGAAAATACTACAATAGAAATAGAAAAGGCAACAATAGAGCTCCCCCCACCAACATACAAATTTATTCGGTTTTATTTTGAATGTTTTTAAGGGGTGCCAAAAATGTTGCCCCTGAAAGCAACACAACACTCTTTTAAGAATTATGTCCATTGGATAAATAGTAAGTAATTTCTCCAAACCTGTATGTCACAGAGAAAGGTTTGGGCTTTTCATCTACATCATCAAAGGTCCTTGAGAGTTTCTCAGTCTAGTCCTCTGTAACCATTAGCCAGTCCATATTTTTCCAGTCACAGTATTTTGCATTTCTTTAAAAAATAACTTAGGAACACATATTTTGATAATAATCTAGGTCATGTTACAGAGAATATTAACAGTACTGCTATCTCAGAAGAGTCAAAGCAAAACTAAACTGAGTAAGAATGATTTCCAGGGACACACTATGAAAACAAGACGTGACCGTGTAAACGGAGTTACAAAACAAAACTACACACACCACAACAAGGTTTATACTGTAAGAGGAATGTGGTTCTGTGATTCTGCTTAACAAATAAGTCTATGTACGTGCTAAACAGTAACCACACTAAAAGTACATCCTTACCCATTTGCTCTGCATTGGTGAAATACCTGTACATCAGACACAGCCAAGCGAAGGACTGGACCGTGTGGCATCACTAGTCACTGTTAACAGGCTGTCTTAAATTAGGTTACTCTATATTTTTTGTTATTAGACTATATTCTGCCCTCACCAGAGTATGGTAGCCAGGTCAGCGCATAGCTAACAGGCTAACAGGCTCGCAGTGATATTCAGAGACAAGCTTTAATGATATTTTAATGATGACAAAGAATCCACTATAAAGGTTTTAATGATAAAGAGTCCACTACAAAACTACAGTATACAAAACTACAGTATACAAAGGAACACAGATGATCTTCTATATCTATGTTCAAATGTCTTTTATAGACAAATTTGTTTTGGCTGTTGTGAAATTATGATGTGCATCCCTGGTAACTTAATGCTAATATAACATCGCAAATTTTTCAAGCAGAAATGAGCATTACTGATAATTCTCATTATCAATATTACTGATAATGAACAAGCTTATCAGACTTCTCTAGCCTTCGCTTGTTCCTGCTACCTAAAAGTGCATTGACACCTAAACATTTCAAGTGGTCTCATACCACAGATATGAATACAACGACCGACTCAGACTCCTCTTAACAAATTCAGAATTGAAGTGAACTTTCAATACTGTTCATTTGTGGTTCACTTGGTAGTCTGTTTGATTCATGCATTGAGGAAAACCAAGGGGCAGCACTGCTCCACTTCATGTTCTGCTATATTGTTATTCATAGCCACGTTCTTCAAGCACTTAGTGGGTAATGACAAACTGCTCAGGGGAACGACTGCCTGGGGATTTGTACACTGTTATGATAAGACTGCAGGCCATGCAAGGCCATGTAAGTGATTTCACCGTGGATGCTACAGTAAAAAATACAAGATCTTTGAAGCTGGTGTTCTGACAATCCATCCTACCTGAGAAACCATCCTACCCCTTGTTACTGCGCATGCGCGGCGTACGGACAAAACGTCCTACCTTGTCAAAACGTCCTACCGTAGGATAAAATTATGGTTTCATCTGTGAATCCATCCTACCCTGACAAACCATCCTAACCGTTGGTACTGCAAGGGGTAGGATGGTTTCTCGGGTAGGACAGATTGTCAGAACACCTGTATTCAAACCCCTACACACACACACAGCCAGTCACACGACAAAGACCATTTATTCACAAACTATAGTAACTCAAAGTAAACACAAGACAGGTGGACATGTCGTTAGGTGACTAGCAGCCCAGCGAGGAGCTAATGAAGCCCTCACTACCCACACCTCGGCTGCTCAGACGCCCAGCGACCAGACACACAACAAACCCTGATGTCAGCCCTTCGTGCCCAGAGCAATGTGCCCCTAGTACTCTGGTTGCAGGCTTCGATGTGAGCGTGACCGAGACGGACCAGACGTGACACATGGCTTCTAACATGACTTGTCAGAGCTGTCATATGATGATCTGTCACATTAATATTGCTGAATATACTTAATAAAACTAAAAAGAATAAATACAGATAACATTATACAATGATTTTATGTTCAGTATATCAGTGTGTTCTTGTGGAAGTCCAGTATTACTTGTAGTTTCCATCAGAAACCTGGTTTGACTCAATCAGTCCTTCATTACAATAAGGCAGGAGCTGCTGATGGAGTTTCACAAATCCAAATAATGGCTGGAGGAACCGAGGAGGAATCTGGAACCGAACCTGTGTTCTCCTCACCAGCTCACACAACATCAACTACTTTTATACAAACAAAAATCTTTGGACTGCTTTCGTGTGTTTATTTATTCCAATGGTAACTTTGCTACCAGAAAGACACATTAATGCTGAGAAAAAAGGCTTTAAACAATTTGCACATGTGCCTAAGACTTTTGCACAGTACTGTACATCAAGCCTACTGACTGGTCTGACATACTGCCATCTGGTTATCTTTATGTTTTTGGTGTAAGTCAATATAAAATGCTTCTCATGGATAAATGGTTAAAAATGCAGGGAGGTAAATGGCTTGTCATATCTCAGAATCTGAAAGTCAGTCAAACCTCACATAAAAAGGGAATACATGCAAACACAGCAGAGAGTACTTAGCTCTATGTCTCATGTATGGGGGGATGTGGTCCTGTACAATGAATCTTTGAAGGCAAAGGATTTGGAGACTAAACATAATTATTGTGCATCTAAACCGAATTGAGCCTGACTACTTTACTTTACTTCAGCCTGACCTCCAGCACATGGCAGTTGTCAAATGTCATCAGAAATCTCACTAAGGAGAGTCAGAATACAAAAGGATCTTCCATGTGCCATGGAAGCTTTTGTAAAAAAGTTGCAAAAGGTTGGGAATCCCTGGTCTGTTAATTACTTTGTAAAATTTTGTTTTTGGATGGTTTTGAATGTTTTGAAATTTTGAATGTTTTGAAAAGCCCATGTACCCATATAGTTTTTAGAGATTTGCAGAAAGTACACATTGTCCCACTTAAGGCTGACATGAATGGTAGAATGAGACAGTCCTGCCACCCAGAGATAGCAGAGATTTAGATTGGGCAAGATTTCATATCATACAATGCAGGTATCCCAGGACTCCCCTCCCCACACTGAGGACATGCAGGCCAGGGTAGCAAACGCTAACTTAGCCCCCCTCTGGCAGTGGTCTGGTGTTGCATGCTGGTGTATACAAGGGTGTCCAACTCTAGGCTGTACCTGTATTGTTTTGGCATGATCCCCTTGATAGTAAAAACTCAGACAGTACTTCTAATGTTGCTAACAATGAATGAGATCTAATAGTTACTGATTAACATTATTCAACTGATATGTGTTGCGGTGATGACTAGCCATTCATTGTTAGCAATGGTGGATCGACTTGTTGAATGATGAGAATAAGAGCAGACAAAAAACAGATACAAACAGGTAATGAAACAAATGTAATGTGTGTGTGTTTCTCTACTTGTAAAAACACTATATAATATCAAAATTAAATACAATTAATACAAATAATAAGAATTAATTTTCATAACAGTTGTGCATTGTGAGATGGTCAGAAAAACACACTACAAGGTGTTGGCTGATAACTACAGCTAATCCTGGGCCTACAACAGTGAAATAAACACTTTAACATACTGTACATGAAACTACTATGATACTGACTGTATTGTATTCCAGCAGGGTGTTATGGACAGATAAATGCATACTGTTAAATAGAAAAAGAAAATGTTCTCAGGTAGCCAAACTTTTTAAACCTCCTGCCATGTTTCCACCATGTGGCATTGGGTTTTCATTCTTAATGAGGGATCCCACACAAGCTTTGCTCTGATTGGGACCAGGTGTCTGTTGATCAGATGTCTGGGTTTGCCTCCTGCCACACTAAAGCTCTGCCCACTCAACGGCCTGTGAAGTTTGACATGAGTTTGAGCAAAGAAGCCCTCTCTAAACTCGGGAACAGGCTCACAGGGCCAGAAACACGAACGCAGTGTTGTGAGAAATGATATGAAGAGCAAGCGTGAGAAACAAACCTCCTGGGTGAATAGAAATGTACTGTACATTTCATGCTCAAAGCATTAAAGCTGCTGTAACCATTTTTTAAAGTTTGCTTCAAATAAACTGTTTTCTCCTGTCAGTTATTTTACAAAAGAGGTCCAGTTCAGCACAGCATTAAAGAAAGCATCCAAAACAAGATGAAACCAGAGAATAAATGTAGGAGAGACCTCTTTTCAGTACTGTTCGCTGTGCTGTTGTAAGGTTTAGGGGGTTTGGATGGAGGGCATGAGACTGAAAAAAGTGTAAACCCATTTGTTCAGTGAGTCCAGAAGTTGCACAACATGATGAAACCTAATCAGGAGAACCACACCGTAACAGTGCTTTAATCTCTTACACGTCTAGCTCTCTCTCTGCCACCCCCCCCACCCCCGCCCGCCCTCTGTTGTGGCGTAACTTGATCACCCTCATTCGCTTTATCTCAGCCCTTTGTCTGACCTTGATAAGATGGCTGGAGTAGCAGGTCTAATCACACCCATGCAGTAGTTTTTTTTTTTATCCATGGCCACATCTGAATAATATGCCAAACTTCCCCCACAAAGTCGTGGTTCAGAGTTTGCCGCCTCAGTCTTTTGTGTATATTTTCTTAGAAACAAACAAATAATTGTTCTCAGAAACCCCCGCAAATATTTGCGGAATCTGCAGATATCCTTCGCATTATTTTGCTGTTTTCGTGGCAAAATAATATGTTTCATGCATTTTAGTGCTAAATTATTTGTCACAATTTGCCATCCAAGAAGGAGGCGCCGTAGCAGACTTCCATTTTCTGTCTTTTCTTTTATTTAACACAAAACAAAACCAGGCACGATGGCCGATGCTCTTTACAGAAACTAAACAGAGGACAGATACACAACCAAGGATAGTACAAGGGTCGACAGACACTGAAACACTGAAACAGTGGAACTAGAACAAACAAACATTCTCCATACTGAATTAACTAAACACAAAACAACTGAAGAGAACAACTGAAGAGAGTCAATCACCCCAGTATCAACTTAAAAGTCCTTCTGGTAAATTAAACAACAGCGGCCGCTAACTGTAGATGTCACATTATTAAGAAAAATATAATTTACTAATTTTGTAAGATAAATATGAATGTAAATTCAGCTACATTTCCATATAAAATATAATTGTATACATTTCTTTAATACTGTCGAGAGAATAAAAAAAAAGTGCGTCTTGGGATGGTGAAATACCGCTGTACTCAGAGGTGGGAGGTTTGAAAGTAGCCAATCCAAGAGCCTTAATTATTTCTCCTTGCTGCTGATTGGCTGGTGCCCTGTGACACATCTCTGGCAGCTGCAGTCCAGCATTCCCACATTAGAACAGTTTCCCGCATGGAGCATCTCGAGTGTTCACATGTTTTTCATTTTGTTTAGAGCCTTGTATTTTTATTACTGTAAATTAAATTATTCATTACTGTATTTACCTGCTTATACCAAAGAAAACATGCATGCATGAATTACAGTGCAGTCTATACAGGGGTGACATCCGTATTTTACATTGTAGCACTGTGGGAGACAGCAGTTCACGGTACAGTACATATAAGGGTAATGTATTAAGCTGAGTGTTAAATGAAATTAAAGTGTTTTGTGTGCATATTTAGGGTTTACATTGTAAATAGGAAGTTTTAGGCTTTTTTTGATGGTTCTGAAGAACAGCTACATGATGTGTGGTGGGGTCTGTGAACACTGAGCACAAGGGGGCGGGGCGGGGGAGACATGCTCAGAGAGAGAAACAGGAGGGAGACGCAAGAAAGAAAGAGAAAGAGAGGGAGAGAGAACAGTCGCTACAGAGACAACACGTTTCATATATATATGATATATAGAGACAACACGTTTTATAAACATATATATATATATATATATATATAAACTATATGTAAACTTAGATAAGTATATGTATGTATGTACACAATAAGTATCAGTATATGTATGTATATATGTACAGTGTGGATATATAAATATATATAACACTGTGGATACACACACACACACACACACACACACACACACAGGTACACAATGGAGGCACAATGACAGGCATTGACAAAAAGAGTAGTAATGCACCAGAAGAATTGCACATTTTAAATTGCACATTTTGCCCAGTAGTAATAGTTCATCGTGGGTGCCATAGCCTGCCACTGAAGGAGCTGCTCAGTGCTGTCAGAGTCTCCTGCATGGGGTGGGAGATGTTCTCCAGCAGGGATGACAGTTTATCCACCATTCTCAGGGCATCCTAGAACAGAGCTGGCCCTCTGGATCAGCCTGCTCAGTCTCTTTCTGTCCCCAGCAGACCACACCATAAAAGATGGCTGAGGCCACCACAGAGTCATAAAAGGTCCTCAGGAGCGGCCCCTGCACTCCAATAGACCCGAGCTTCCATAGCACACGCACACACACCCACACACACACACACACACACACACACACACACACACACACACACGCTACACTGTAATCTGAATGGCAGATACATTCTATCAGATAATGATTATTAAGCAAAATGTCCTTGAAATTTGCTAATTGTTTCCATATCTTTTAATTGAAGTTGCTTCAGTAAAATATAATTTAGATTTTTTTGGGGGTAGCTGGTGGTCTAGTAGTTAGGGGTTTGACCCTGTGATCTGAAGGTTGTGGGTTTGAATCCCAACTTCAAGTGTCATCACTGAGGTTTCCTTGAGGAAGGTTCTGCCCCCACACACTGCTCCCTGGGCGCCCCTCACTGGTGGCAGCCCCCTGCTTCACTTGGTGAATGGGTTAAATTCAGAGGAAGAAGTTCACACTCTGTTCTGTGGTGTGTTCACGCGGGACTATATGGGGACAATTTACTTTAAAGCCTTGTTGTGAAGTAGACAGTCACATACAACACACATTTTGTTGGTTTTCTGAATGAAAATAAACACACATGCTCTATTGAGAACACGCTTTCTGCAAATGGCAGTGCATAATCACTGTTCATTTGCTGAATTTATTAGATTCCTACATTAAAGTGTGAAAATTAGTATGTGTGATACAAACACACTTACAACCTCTACAGATGTAAAGTAGCCTGATGGCTAATTCTGGTGCGTTTCATGACTCATGAAGTGAACTGAAGGGATTGCACTGGTTTTGATTTGAGTGCTTACAAATTCAGACAGCCAAATTCATAAAGCAGATTTATAAGGCCATCTGCTGGACTGGCAGGTTATTACAAGATCTTGGTTCCAGTTGACTTACAGCACTTTCTCTTTCAGGAAGCTTGTCATTCTAAAATCAGCACTTAAAGACGTTTGTATTAACATGGTTAAAATCATATTTGATATTGATATTGATATTAATCGTAGGGGAACACTCAAGGTCTTCTGGACCTAAGGCCTAAGATTTCTAGGAGCTAAAATACATTTTACAGACTACCATCATTTTACAGACTATTTTATTCTAAGAAATCATGTTTGTATTTAACTCAGTAAGTACTGCAGGACTACTGGTATTGCATTAATGTTTGGTTGGAAACAACAGGGTCACAATCTATGAACAGCCAATGGAAATGGTCCAATCAAGGTTTAAGTCTCTGTGGTATCTAGGTTGTGTGACTCTTAATACAAGCAATTAAACTTCAGTTTCTGTCACAGAATCTTAAAACAAGTTTTTAACTTGAGTGAAAGATAATCGCATCTAATTTAGTTTGTTTTACCAGTAAATTATTCAGTTTTAAGATCAGTTTCTGACTAAGGCAATAAAGACATGTTCATTCTTAATATAAGAATATACAATGGATTCCAACATACTAAACTAGAGGATAACTTTCAAAAATAGGGTAATTAGTCCCATATTTCTAGATCTAAGATTTTACATCTTGCCAAGCAACGAAACACATTTTGCAGTGTATAGCTAGGCAAGAGTCTCCCATTGGTTAGCAATTCACAAACTGGATTGAATTCCTAATGTGTCGTATTAACCACCAATTTAATTTCAAGTCATGGTTTGATTTCCAGTGGGAGGAGCCAATTTATTGGGGAAAATACCACTATAGATTGACTTCTAGAAGTTCTAGATACATCAGCTGTAAAAATGATTATCAGCCTAACCAGGTTTGTGTCAGAAGAAGTCATTGTAGAGGTGGAATATATATGGTCAAATATTTGTTTGTATATCTGTTAAAAGCTTCAGACAAAACATGGAATGTCTTTACAAGCTTCAGATGTTCTTGTTTAACCCAGAACTGCAAAAAGCTGTTCATTGCAGTGCTTTTACTTAGTGCTAACACACCACCAGAAATGTACTTGTATGTGTGTAATTCAGCTGAAGGTGATTTTAATTGCGATGCTCTTGCAAATCCTAAAGTTTTTCTTTACCAACCACCAGCTGACCTGAATTTAACATGTGTGATGAGACTAGGAGCAAATTTTCTCTTTGTTGGCTCTAAATGTAATCTAAATGGGTTTTAAAAGCACTGGGTTGCAGATTCTTTCACATTAATGGCCATCCACCAACACACAGACACCACCAGATGCTTCCAGGCCTTCAGTGCAGCTTGTTTGGGAGTATTTTTATTTCAGTTGGTGAAAAGCATGTGACTAATGTTTTCATGAGCTTCTACTACCAGTGTTTAGTTATGGAGACTGAATGGCTTTGTGCTTCATTTTACTCACCTGGCAGGAACAGGTGTGGCTGAAAACACCTGAACTCAATAATTAGGGGGGCCCCACATACTTTTGGCCATATTGTGAAAACAAATAAACGTCCTATTTAAACGTTTAGAACCCCCTGATCAAACTGATTGTTTTTCTATGTGTAAATAATTTGCAAATACCTAGGTTTGCTCCATGTCGAAGTTTACTTATTTTCACTCAGAAAATCAACAAAATAGGCTGTTTAAAATTGTCCATATGATTGTATTTCAAGTTAAAGTCCATTTAGAAACAACAAATGTTCTCCAATATGCTATACAGAACATTGTTTAGTAAACTACATTATAAAGATAATTGTAACAAACACATTATACAGTTGCATGTGTTTTTTACAGTTAAAAGTAGATTAAACACAGTTCACTGAACAGGCAGACACAGACACACAGCCAGTTTTATACTGAGCAAAATAGTGAAGTGGAGAGAAAAACAATTCAAATATAAGTTTATTCTTCAGCTCACTAGTTATCTGATTTTTATTTTATGCTCTTTGCCAGTACAGGGAACTCAGATTGTGTTTAAGCTCAATTCATTTACATATTTAAAAGTAATACCATAGACAAACTGAGGTGTTTCTGCTGCAAAGACACTTGATAGAATTAAATAACTGTGATGTTTGCAGGTGTAGGGAAGGCGGACATACGTGCAAGAGGAAGCTTTTTAAAATGAAAAACAAACAAAATGTGAACAAAGCATCACTAAAGAAGACATTGTGCAGGTGTAAGGAGGAGCAGGGGACTCTGTATTCAGAAAGAGCCAACAAAGTACAATAAAGGACACCACAGAATCACTAGGTTACGGCTAACAGGGCATAACTGAATTTTTGCGCATGGAACAACTGCATTTTTGCACACGCAACTATCGCTGCTAGAATGCAATACCTGTCAAAATACTGTATTCATCCAGACTGTAGCTATTGTTGATTGCACTGAATATTGTCTTGTCTAATAGTATTGTTGCCCTTGTGTTTCTTGCACACTTCTGTGTCCTGTTTGCTCTTTTTCTGTACTGTACTTGTGTTGCACCATGGTCCTGGAGGCACATTTTCTCATTTCACTGTGTGCTCTGTGTGTATGGTCAAAATAACAATAAAAGCGACTCGACTCGACTTGACTCGCAAAGGAATGGTCAGCATTGACCGACAAACAATGACTCACAGGCTGGGCTACATATACCAGATTAGAATGGGGAACACCTGAGAATGGCACACAAGGTGAACACACTGATGATGGGACAGGACTAAGGTGGAGCTGAGAACCAAAACAATAGGCCTCATGGCACAGAGGAAAACAAAAAGAGGCAAAACAAGGCAGGGTGGGACTCTCATGGATAAGAGGTCGTCACTCTCCGTTCACAACATCAAGATTATATCGGTCACTAAAGGGTACTGAAATCACTAAAGAATAATTGAACAATCTAGTGATTATTTGATGATTAATCGAGGCATCTTGGTGTATTTCTGTTGTTAAAGGTCCCATATCCTTTATTTTCTTCAACTAAACTTTTTGATATCATTGTGAATGCAAATTTTAATCAATTAATGTTTATATCAGTAATCAGTTTTAATTGACTACTCGTGACAGACCCATAACCATGTACGTGATGCTAGTTCTTAATGTTACACAAATGCATATTTTAATGTTACAAAGACATTGATTATGCAAATGTACTACAACACTGTCAAAACGTCTGTCCTTTAGTATCACTTTAAGACTCAACTACAGAAAAGAAACGGAGCAGAAGAGGTTAAATGAATTTCCAGACAGGTACAGCTTGTCTGCCGGTGAGCAAAACTACAGGATTAGAGTGCAGAGTTTCAGCGCATCCACCAAACCTGTAATTATTAACTGACATAACTGTGCGTGGTGTATCGTAGCATCTTATGTTTTTACATCCTGTCAGCAATGATTAGCTCCTTTGGAAAGAAGGGTTCAGATGTTTGGTGGCAGACATGGACAGCGCACCTAAGAAGCTACAGCTGAAATCAGAGCTGGGATTACTGGAAGGAGTGTCCCTCATCGCAGGAGTCATGATTGGATCAGGGATTTTCATGTCCCCTCAGATTGTGTTAATATACATTGGAAGTCCAGGTGCCAGTTTGTTGATATGGGTTTTTGGTGGCCTTTTGACCATGCTGGGGTCCCTCTGCTATGCTGAGCTGGGAACCGTCATCCGTGAGTCTGGAGGGGATTACATATACATACTGCGGACTTCAGGCAGCCTGATGGCCTTTATGTTTGCGTACACAACTAACATAGTTGTGAGGCCGGCCAGCTCAGCTGGACAGGCACTAGCTTTTGCCCAGAATGCTGTTGCCCCCTTCTGTCAGGAGTGCCCCCCTTCAGACGTGGTGGTGAAGTCTGTCGCTGCTGCTGGGCTCCTGCTGTTGACTATGGTGAACTGCCTGAGTGTGCGCGGTGCCATGGCTATCACAGTGTACTCAATGGTAGCTAAATGTCTTGCACTGGTTGCTATTGTGATCGGGGGCATGTTGGGTCTTATTGAAGGCAACACTGCAAACTTCCAGAATTCTTTTGAAGGGACCTTCCACAGCACCAGTGCAATAGGAATTGCTTTCTACCAGTGTTTATGGGCCTATGATGGATGGAGCAACCTAAACTCTGTAACTGAAGAGCTGAAACGCCGTGAGGTAATGACTATTTACTTCTAATATACCGAACACTCTGAGATACTGTATAAACAATAAAATATCCTTTCTGAATATGAGCGAAGAATGTATTATTACTGCGTATATTGAGTTAAAGTGCGTTATTACACACTTATAATATAATAAAATATAATATAATATAACTGCTTATCTCTGTACTTTGTGCATCGATTAAATTACAAACAAAAGTTTCTAAACATTTTTTTCTCCTCACTGTGTATCCACCTCATGTTTAGTGTTCTTAATCTGCTCAACAGCTTCCAGTTTTACCGTGATTAAAAAATATATTTGGTCATTTAACACTGCTATCTTCTATGGTCTGCTTGCTCATTGGCTCATCATCCTCCAAAAAGGGGGTTAGCAAAAATGCTTCTTGCTTCTTAACATTGTAGTACACAACGGATCCTCACACGGCTAATGTTTTGCCTGTGTGTCTGATGTCAGCCTCATTATGGCCTGCGGTTTTTCTGAGGTCTACCAGTGGTCTACATTTTGTTCTAAACCCTCTGAGGTCATACTGGTATGCATTTTTCTCTGTATACAGCCTGTGACGCATCTATGTTTACCAACTGCACTTTTTTTTCTGTTGTTAGTGTGCAGCTCATCAGTTCCTGCACTGACATTTCTTTGTTCTTTGCCAGCAACAACTTCAGATGAAACTGTATTACGGGTCCCAAGAGTGGTACCACAGTAATAAAGATAATGTAGCTGGAAACAGGTTAATAAAACAAGGAGATGACACAGGCTGCTGCTTTCCAATACTTCCTCCAAAGTGCATCTCTTTATTTACTAACAATAATAGCAAAACATCTTACTTTTTGTCTCAGTGCAGTTCAATAGCAAATATGTTCAATAAAGTTACTTTTATGGAATTCATACAAACACATTCATACATTCATGTTTTCACCTTTACACAAGTGATGAAAGGCCACTATGGCTGAATAGTGCAATGACATGGAAATTCCATAGTATTACAATACAGGCTACCTATAGCCACCCAACAAATCACCTAAGTAAATATTCATACTGTACACAAAGTCTAAGAATGACACATATAAATATTCAGTTTGTTACTATAAAACACTGAACCCATTTAAAGTTACTTATAAAACAGCATTATTGTACCAAACAACATAATGTACAAATGAACAACATTAACATATCTAATACTCAATAAATTCCAGATGAAAACCATTAATTTCACCATACCAGCTTTGCATATTGCTACAGAATAACTTACATCAAAACTGTGTTCCTTAATATCTAGTCTCTATACCATTCCTTAAATCAATATATTTATTTATTTCTACTCGCTGCGTAATTGTTAAATGTTCAATCTAAATCTAAATCTAAATGTTAAATGTTAAATCTAAATGTTAAATCTAAATCTAAATGTTAAATGTTAAATCTAAATGTTAAATCTAAATGTTTAATCTAAATCTTAACATTTAAATTTAACATTTAACATTTAGATTTAGATTTAACATTTAGATTTAGATTTAGATTTAACATTTAGATTTAACATTTAACATTTAGATATAACACTTAACATTTAGATTTAAATTGAATATTTAGATTTTGATTTAACATTTAGATTTAGATTTAAATCTGTGTGTGTGTGTAGGTTAGCAGTTAGCTACTTAGCTAGGAGACGGCAGCTAACTGTCTGAAGTGCTTCAGCTTGTTGAACGTTTACCTCAGTTAGCTGCTTTATACGATGGCAAACTTTCTAATATAACTTTTATACTTAAAGTTCAAAATATCAAATGAACATCAGTCACTAGTTGCAGACACTGCAACGACGGGGGTGTTAACCTGGATGACACAGGCTGCTGCTTTCCAATACTTTGTTCAAAGTGCATCTGAGGGCTGAGCACGGAGGTCTGTCGCCATAGCAACCAGGACGCAACTGCTCCACCTGTGTTTATGTTCCTACTAGGCACTAGGCCATTCTAAAGTGATAATAGTTGGAAAATATTTATGAAAATACTAAACAAAAGTAATAATACACTTTCAGACCTGTGGTCACCTATTTTGGGTGTGCCACATGCTCCCAAACTACAAAAGTGGCTCCTGATACTTGCTACTAATAGTTAAAATCACCCTAGACCAAAGACCCACTGGAACTCACAACCATGTAAAAGGGAAAAACCATGTTAAAAAGAAAAACCTCAAGGTCAGTGTGAAGACGTGTTCAATAGCAGTGGATGAGGTCAGGGGATGGCATGTAAGTAAAGGGAGTCATGTGTGTGGGATGGGTTGAACAAGGTGTGGGCTGAACAGCATAAGAGGTGGGTTGGACAGTATAAGGCGTAGGCTGGACAGAGTAAGGTGTGGCTTGGAGAGAGTGAAGTGTAGGTAGGATAAGGGGAGATATAGACTGGAGAGAGTGGGGTGTAGGCAGGATTGGGTGGAACGTAGTCTGAAGAGAGTGAAGTGTAGGCTGAGCAGAGTAGATAGTTGACTGTGGCTGCGGGTGTGTGTAATATGTTGTCTGAGCATCTATAGCACTGACTCTAGTGCATGGCTGTGACGAGGGTTGCCCGAGAGAAGTGTAAGTCAACATCTGTGGAGGGTGCCTTTCTCTGCTCGACCTTCTCAGTGCAGGCTGAACATCAGGCTGAGGCTCCTGCATGTCTTCAGCTGGGTCACCGGCCTGAGGCATCACCTGCTGAGCCTGGAGTTTCTTCACTGACAGTGTACTCTCATCAGATACTCCCGGCACCTCCTCAGCTTCTCATCCTTTCGGTTCAGGTTGGTCATGGTCGCATGGCCCAGAGAGCACTCTGGGCGTGCGAAGGCCTCAAACTGCGGCGCTTCCCTGGGTATCCGCAGCCAGTAACAAGGTCTCTCTTCGTCTGCCTCTGAATCTCTGTATCCTTCCAACAGATCCTGGTTGTTGTGTTGACTTTCTTTTTCTCTTTTGCGGCTCAACAGGTGTGGACGTGGCAGAAAGCTCTACAGGTAAGTCATTCACTTGGAACAGCAGGTTTCTGTGAAGAGTGCAACTCTTCGTTTTCTCTGTGGCATATGCTTGTGCAAACCTGGTGAAGTGTACTCGTACCCACCATGACTGAACTCCAGGTGGAGGAAGTCAATACAGACGAGTTCAAGGGGCGAGTTTGATGTTATAGACCCCATTGGTGCTCAGTCATGTGTGGCGGGCTTCTTCTGTTTGATGCAGTGACACTTCCTTGGTGACATACTCTTCAACATCTCTTTTAATAAAAGGCCAATAGAAGCGTTCTCTGGCCAGGCTCAAGACTCTTTCGACGCCCACATGCCCCATGTTGTTGTGTAGGTGTGTGAGTGCCGTCTCTCTATAGATGGCAGGCAAAACCAGTTATTTGCGACCTGTAGAGAAGGCCATTCTCCACACACAGCTTCCTGGTGGGCCGGTCAAGTGTCCTACATGCTTCCTCAGTCAGCTCTTCTGTTCTCTCTTTTAGAGTCAAGATCTTCCCAATGACAGGGTCTTTCCACTGCTCACTTGCCAGTTCCTCAGGGCTGATCATTGAAAAGGGCCCGGACTGATTGTGTTGTTGTGCTGTGATATTGAGGGCTGCCACCCACGCCACATCGCTCTGTCGGGTCATTCTGCTCCCATCCCAGGTGGCACACACAGCCTCTTCTGAAAGTCTTTCTGAACATTCACTCATGAAGACATCAGCCTCAAGAGGATAATGAGGGAGAGTGTCTGCATCAATATTCAGCTTGCCTGGCCGGTACCTGATCTCGAAGTGGAAATTGACAAGTAGCCCTACCCAACGATGGCCCCCTGCATTCAGCTTGGCGCTACTCATGACATAGGTCAGGGGGTTGTTATCATTGTAAACTATGAAATGAGGGGCACATGTCTTGTATAAAGTTGACCACGGTGTCAACCTGCTTTTCTCTCACGCCAAGAGCTTTACGCAGGAGACTGAGGACAATGGCCTGTGCTTCTGTGGCTGACTCTCCTGCAGGACATTGGCACCAAGCAGAGGCTGGGGGAGGCGGAGTTGACTGACCAGGTAAGGGACCTGCATGGTGAGGCTTGAATTGTCATTGCCTGGGAAGTTGACTGTAAGCTCCACCCACTCATCATATGGAATGGACTGTCCGTTCACAGCACAAAGGTTCAAACTTTCCCCTGAGTCAAGGAGCTCTCCCAAGAGTCGTACTGGATGATTAGGGATTAATGCCACTTTCCAGGATCTGTCGATGATACTGACTTGTGATCCGGAGTCAAACAGAACTGTAACGGCATAACCACTAATGAAGCAGTTTAACAGGCTCTTTCTACCAACCAGTGGCATGGTAAGACTTGGATGTTCAGGTACTTTTGTTGTTCTCGGTGAGTGAACATGGTTGACTCTTTTCTCCCACTCAGTCACCTTGAACTGTCTTTGCTGGCGTCTTGATGTTACTGGCTGGGACCAGAGCTGTGGGCTGGCCTCTGGTTGTCCCTCAACAGAGACCAATTGCCGTTTCCCTGCTGCTGGCTTTTCTTCAAAAAGCCGGTTGCCTGATGCCCTGGGTCTCCACACACGAAGAAGTGCCTACAGTTCTGTAGGCCTTGTTGTGCGCAGCTGCTGCATATGGGTGTTCTTCCTCTCCTCATGGCAGATGTCTGGCTAGTAGGAGGGGGTACTTGGAGAGGCAGATGTTGGGCTGATGTCTGAGCCGAGCTGGGCTGAGATCTCAAGTGGGGTGCTTGCATCAATGCCGTCTGTTGGTCCAGCAAGGCTGCCACCATGTTGGTTAGAGCCTCCACCTTTGCGTTTAGCTGTTGTATGGACTCACTGTCTCTTTTGTCAACAGGCCGGTCTACTCCATCCCTCCGGAGAGCGTGTGCATGAGCTGTCTTCTGGCTAGAGCCCTGACCGAGTCTGTGCTGGTGCTCGTTCTCATCACTGATTATTCTCATAACGTAGCAGAGAATTTCCTCATCAGTGACGTGGTGGTCGGAAAGGAATGGTCTGAGTCGCTGCCGAATGTCTGTGTGCTTTGATCCCAAACCCACATAGATGGTGTGAAGGAAGACTTCCTGGATGTTCGTGGGGTCATAGCGGATGTCTGCACTCGCCTGCCTTGACTGGAAGAGGATCTTCTGCTTGAGCCTAATCATGTGTTAGAGGAACTGCTGGGGGGATTCTTGGTCATTCTGCTTTGCACACATGAGCTCTTGGAACAGTTCTGTGCTAGCCTTCTCACAGAGATGAGACCTGAGGAAACCCTTGACCTCACTGACAGTGATTTCATCCTTGTTGATGAGCATGTCCTTGAGGATGCTTCAGGGCTTCAGCACTCCCTTAACCACCTCTGTCTCAGAGAAACCCTAAGACAGAGGTGGTTAGAGGAGTGGTGGTTATATACACACATAACCCTATAAACCTAACCCTAGGTCTAAGTGGACACGCTAATGATTTGTCTTTCTAGCTAACAGTTCAGTAACAGTTAGCATGATTGCCCTTTACTTACCTTGATATTTATGGAAAAATTCTTCATGGAAAAATTTGAAACCTTCATCAAGTTTGCTCTTTCTCTTAATCAGGTTTGCTCTTTTCCTCCACGAGTTTAGTAGCGTCAGTAAATGTAAATTTGGGCAAATTGTTAGAGAAGTTGAGTACACACTCTGCTTCATTTTCTCTGATCCCGGGTTTTCTAATGCATTGACGCTTGACCGGAACTAGTTTACCCTACGATTACGTATTTCCGGTTTTCGTGAAAAAGATCAATACTTCATCCAAAGGGCATCTGAGGGCTGAGCGCGGAGGTCCGTCCCCATAGTAACCAGGATGCAACTGCTCCACCTGTGTCACACGTTTATGTTCCTACTAGGCAAATATATATGAAAATATTTATGAAAATACTAAACAAACGCAATAATACACTTTCAGACCTGTGGTCACCTATTTTGGGTGTGCCACATATGCTATCTAAATGCTAAATTTAGAATCAACTATTTTATTAGCTCTCTACTGGGCCAAAAAGGCAGTGATACACAGAAACCACTACATGGGCAAGTGTCCAATTATTTAGGCTGCATATGTATAAACCTTAGAACTGGCAGCGTATTTGGCTGTTTTTTGCATTATTATGTTTGAACTAAAATATAAACACTTTAGAAATGTGCAATATAGGGTGTCTGATATTGTTTTTTTCAGCACAAACCAGGCAATATGATAAATTTATTATTTTTTTTATTTTTTTTGGACCCATTACATGAATGTAGCAGGGCAAAAAACCCTTTTTTAATTAAATGAACTGCTGTCAAACACAAAGCAAACATTTTTACAGCCTGAAATTGTGAAAACACTTCTCCTAAAACGAGAAAACTGCAAAACTTTTTACAAATATTAGCCATATAAACATTCTTTCAAATAAAAGCATGTGTGGTCCAGGCAGACCAATTTTCAGACAATTCTGAAGTCATTTTCACTCCTAACATTACTAATGGAGGCCATGCCACTTCACAAAACAGTTTCTGTCCAACAGCAAACATAGGGGAATGTCCGCACCCCTTCCTGGTGCAATTTTGGCAAAGCCTGCGCCCCACCGTGGCCCTGTTGGCACTTTTAAATTCCTGAGCACATGGAACAGGAGCATGATTAACTCCTTCTTCACTGGAACTGCCACTTTTTCCATGCCACACAGTTGCCTCATCAACTCCACCACAAAGTCCTTGTGGGACAACCGCTCCTGTGTACTAGCTATGCAGTATATACTGCATATACTATGCAGATATACAGTATGCATTGGTGCATGCTGTACCCAGGATGTGAAAGAACAGAGTGCAGTACCATCGGCTTGACCTCCTGCGCGCTGAATAGTATTAGGTGAGTTGATCTGATCGATCAACTCCACCCATGTATTTGGAACAGGGCAAGGAACTTCGAATACTTTGTATTGTCCATCCTTGTCCTTCACCCTCCTCTTCACTGTGTCTTCAGCATGGGTGGGGTGAACAGTGGAACACAGACACCTCCCGTGTGTCCATCCACTTCACAACGACAATGTAATATAACTCTCTCCTTCTTAAGAAGAAAATAAAGTATTTGAAGGGAGCAAAGAATCTTTTGTCAGTTTGCTGATTTTCTCACCGGCCATTACATTGCGCCATTGCACTGTTCCGCGTGGAGACCATTTTGTGATAACGCCCAGGCTAGGAGGACATCCTTTATGCCGCTCCCTGTAGGTGCCACACACAAGCGCCGAATTTCAGGGCTGACAGGTCAGTGAACAGCTTGGGGCTGGTGTAAAAGCTATCCATATAAATGTGGTATTTGGTAGCCAGAAATTGTGGCTGAACCAGATTCATAACGGCATCATATGACAACTCATGAACACTTGCGGTTTGTGATTTCCCAATGTACACATTGAAGTCAACAGTGTAACCGTTGCTGGAGCCAGCCAACACAAAGAGCTTGATTCCACATTTTTGTAGGCTTGTCCTTTATATACTGCGTCATGCCTGTTTTGGCCTTCATGGCAACCATCCTCTCATCTTTTGCTAAGTCTCTCCTTGGGTGGTAACAGGCTTTGCAGGCAGTATGTACATCGCCCATGAGTGGCGGGACGCGGAACAGTTTGTCAGATGTGCCCTTCATCTGGTCATTCTCCATGTCCTGCTCCAGATCACTTATGTACAGGTTCCATGTAAGTGACTGGAAACAGATCTGACTCATCATGGTTCTTGGAAAAGGGACACACATAATGCTGTCCCTCTTCCAATAGTCCTCCACACTTTAGCAGTGATGAGATCGAGCCCTCTCTTTCTTACCGGCACTGACTGTTCATGACTGTAATTTTTATTTTTTTTTAGTTTTACACTTTATTTCTTTTTTTTCAAGTGTACATTTTTGCAAGTGTAAGACTAGCAAGGAATTTTACTTTAGCAACAAATATTTAATGCAAGTAATAATAATAACAACAGCAATAGAGCATTTCATACATCAGCATACAGGCGGGTACTTCACAGGGATTGCATTCCAATACAGAATACAGTAAACCATACAATGAAAAATAAAAAGCAAAATAAGATAAAATAAATATTCAGTAAATATACACTGTACTCTCTCTCCCTCTCCTGTGCTGCACGGTGCTGGGGAGAGGGCCGGACTGTGCAGTGAGGGCACATGCTGCGTGGGACAGTTGCGCACTGGCCAGCAGCTCTACGTGCCTGTATTGACACAAAAACACACCATTTTAAACTCTGGTCATTTATTTTCTATCAAATTACTAGCAAGCATTTTAAAAAAATTACAAACAATTCACAAACATACTTACTTTGGCTGGAATGGCTCCGTTTCTTCCTCAGACTCCTCACTGTCCCAGTCGGAGCCCAGCTCTCCATCTTCCAGCTGGAAAAAGAACTCCAGCGCCTGACAGACGTTCGTTTTGGGTCTCTGATTCATGTCCAGTGTGTCAAATTACAAAATGTGTAGAAAAATATTGTGTGCTCTCTGCTCCTATAAACGCAAGTTATCTCTCCAAACGCAACTTTCCTCCTGCTTCTCCACTACTGGCTTTGCTCATTTTCCCTCCCACTATCCCCGGAAACTCTCATTAAAGTCTTCCTGGATTCAAATTACTTGTATTTTATTCCCAATAGTTTATTTTACCTAAAATAAAAGGGAAATTTTTAAATTGCCATTATCGGTATTTTTCCATGTTTTTTAATTATTATAACTTTACTTGCACGGGACACAGGACCTCCAGACTAGGCTCAGGATGACATCTGAGGCCTTGTGATTCACAATAAAATGGTGGAACTTCCACGAAGGGAGCTGTTTTTGTTGTGCGACGGATCCGTGCCACTGGAGTTCTAAGATAATTAGGATTTATAAGTCTTTGACCTGATATGGACACATGTACCCTCAAATTAAAGCTGACATTCAGAGCTTTAACATTATAGTTGCTGTCTCATCCATCCATCCATTCATCCATCTGATCCTTAATTGGCTACATTCAATACAATTTGGATCATTAGTCCGTTCATAAAGTCTGTATCTGGTTTTCGATTCTAATCAATGTTGCTAAAGTTATCTGGTCATCTTTAATTTCCTGCACATGCATGTAAATCTGATTTTTTTCAGAATTATTCTACATTATGAAATTACCACATACCACAAATGAACAAAATATTTGTTGTTGCAGCACAGATACTAAAAGAACAGAAGCTAAAAAGCTTTTGCTTAGACTAATATGTTCCTATTTATTTGCATAAAATCCTAAGCATGCGTGGCTTGTGTCATCACCATAGAAATTGAACAAGATCATTTGGAACAACACATGAGCACATGAGCCTAAAGTCGAGGTGATCAAATGCCAGAACCAGCACATGCTGGGAGGATTATATATCCAGGCTAGTCTAGGAATGCCTTGTGATCTCCCTGGAGGAGTTGGCGGGTGTGGCTGGTGAAAAGAATGCCTAATCTGCCCCCTTCAGGCTGCGACCATGGTGACCTGGTCCCGGATAAGCAGCACAAAAGATCTAGGATATGGACTCTTTAATTACTCTTTAATATAAAAGCACTGGGACGCCTGACCATTAACCCAAAAAGGACTTGGAATTCAAATTGGAATTGCATTCAAATCCATAGACTTTAATATGGAGTTGGTCCCCTTTGCAGCTATAACAGCTTCCACTCTTCTTGGAAGACTTTCCACAAGATTTTGGAATTTCTGTGGGAATTTGTTTCCATTCACTCTGTAGAGTATTTATGAATTTATGTGGTACTGATGTTGGACAAGAAGGCCTGGCTCACAATCTCTGTTCCAGTTCGTCCTGAAGGTGCTGGATGGGGTTGAGGTCAGGGCTCTGTGTGGCCAGTCCAGTTCTTCCACACTGAACTCATCCAGTCATGTCTTTATGGAGCTCGCTTTGTGCACTGGGACACAGTCATGCTGGAACAGAAAAGGTTATTTCCAAAACAGGTGTATCCCAATACTTTTGTCCATATAGTGTTGACCTACAACTGTCAAGGTTTCAAATACTTTTCATACTAAAATCATCAAAATGGCTTTACTATTATTGCCAGGCATATGTTTAGTCTTTTTGATTCTTTTATAATTTAATAATTTTGAGTTTTATATTTTATATTTCAGCTTTGATCTTTTAATTCTGAGGTCCAAACAGAGTGATTGTGATGAATACTAACACTGTAAGTACTCCAGAATGTAAGTGGTTAAGCTGAAAGGGAGCACAGCCTGCAGTGCTGGTGCAAATCCAGAGGGTTTCTGTGACTCCCATTTATAACCATTCGCTGATTAGAGCAAGCCTGAATGCACAAGATTAACCCTGGGCAAGAAGCAATGGAGGGTTTGCAGGCAGGGACGGAAAATGCTAAGAAGCCAACCCTTTTTCTCTCGGAATACCCATCGTTTTCTGAACTTACATGGTGGAATAACCTTGTGCCTCAGATTTTCTGCACTCTGGACATCTCCGCTTCTGGGACTCTAAATGTACCTGCAGCTGTTAAAGTCTAGGCGCTTTTCTTCTTAGAAAAAAAAAACGAAGAAAAGGGCTATGCAGATATCCATGTTGTTAATGGTTAACACTCTCTAATGTGGTGTTTTCAGGTCTTTGTTGGTACTTGACAGTTTCATAGTAAATGAGATCAATGACAGTGAGATTCGGGCGTAGATTAGTTTAGTGCTGTAGATCACTGAGAGTGCAAATGAAGTAGTTATTAAATAACGAAGGCTTGCCATAAAAAGCCATTTTCAAGGTGTGTGTGAACCTCTGTACTTTAACTTCATGTCTCAATAGTACAGTGATAGAAATGCTCCTTCTCCTATGTGGAGCACATTTCTGAATTGGAACACTGAGGTTAAATGCGGCGTACGAATCTGTACTTCCCAGTAATTGTAGGAGGTACACATTGTGCTGTATTTAAATCCGGTCAGTAAAAAGGACATCTATTGGGAAGAAGAGGTCACTGGTATGACAGCAGACATGGACGGCAAACCTGAGAAGATACGTCTGCGATCAGAGGTGGGATTGGTGGGAGGAGTGTCCCTCATCGCAGGGGTCATGATCGGATCAGGGATTTTCATGTCCCCTCAGACTGTGTTGCTGAACATTGGAAGTCCAGGTGCCAGCTTGGTGATATGGGGCTGCTGCGGCCTGCTGGCCATGCTGGTGTCCCTCTGCTATGCTGAACTGGGAACAGTGATCCGTCAGTCTGGAGGAGAGTACATCTACATACTGCGGACTTCAGGCAACTTGATGGCTTTTGTCTTCGCCTTCACGTCTATTGTGGTTGTGAGGCCGACCGGCTTGGCTGGGGTTGCTCTCAGCTTTGCGCAGATTGCTGTCGCACCCTTCTATCAGGAGTGTCCACCTCCGGTGGTGGTGGTCAAGTGCATCGCTGCTGCTGGGATCCTGCTGTTGACCATAGTGAACTGCCTGAATGTGCGATCTGCCATGGCCATCACAGTGTTTTTCATGGTGGTTAAATTCCTCGCACTGGTGGTTATTGTGATTGGTGGTGTGGTGCTACTTGTTCAAGGCAACACTGATACCTTTCAAAATAGTTTTGAAGGGACCAACCACAGCATCGGTGCCATAGGAATGGCTTTCTACCAATGTTTATGGTCCTACGATGGCTGGAACAACCTGAACTATGTGACTGAAGAGCTTAAACGTCCTGAGGTAATATTTATCACATCATGATATAAACACTTAGTGGTCCCCATTGGCTAAACACAGCCATCAGATTGTCTGTTTCATTCATATTATTGTGTACATCAGTGCTTCTCCACCCAGTTCTCAAGGACACCACATTTTTGATGGAGTTCAGATCGACCAAAAACATGGACCAGCTGGACGGCCCTGGTTTGAGAAGCACTAGTATACACTAAACAGTTGTATTTATAAATGTAATGAAGCGGTGTCATTATTCTTTTGTCTGTGTTGAGCTGTTGCCCGTATTATTAACCCCCACAACCTTTCTCAGTCAGAAAAACACTTTTTAAATATTGCTATTCTTCAGTGTGGTAGGTGAAAATTAGTCATTTTCAAAAATGACATTCATTAAATGAAAAATACATCTTGGACCTGGAGTTTATACATGTACACCTCCACAAGTCCTCTGACGGTGCTATGGTATCTAGCACCAAGATGTTTTCAGCAGAGCCTTTCAGTTCTGTAAGTTGTGAGATGAAGCCACCATGGATCAGACTTGTTGGTCCAGCACGTCCCACAGATGCTGAGATTGATACCTGAGAACTTTAGAGGCCAAGTCAGCAACTTGAAGTTTTTGTTGTGTTCCTCAAACTGTTTCTAAACAGAGTTTGCAGGGAACATCAACCTGCTGAAAGAGACCACTGGCATTAGAGAGTACTACACTGCCATGAAGGGGTGTACTTGGTCTACAACAATGTTTTGGTAGATGGACCAGTTTTGTTGGGTACTGACCACTGCGTACCAGGAACATTTACACTTACAGCATTTAGCTGACACTCTTATCCAAAGCAACGTACATCAGTGCTCAAGTAGTCCACGTCTGTGTCTTAGACCTGTAAAGCTAATCTTAAGTCTATCACCCACAATTCAACCAAGATACCGCAGCTCGGTACACCTAAACAACACCTGTCAAACAACACCTGTCAAAGAAAGTCAAGAGTTAGTAGTAAGAGTTAGGAAGGTTTTTTTGTTGTTTATTTGTTTGGTTTTTGTTGGCCTGCCGTTTTTGAGATACTCTAACTCAGTCATCACAGTTGGGCTGTTCTAACCCAGCAGCCATCACAGTTTGGCCCTCAGATCGTTTTGCTTTTCCAATTTTACTTTTTCCAACATATCAACTTCAAGAACTGACTGTTCATTTTATATTTTATAAATATACCCCTTGACAGGTGCAAGATAATGTAACCAGATAATCAATGCTATTCACTTCAGTGTCCATGATTTTAATGTTGTGGCTCAGTGTGTATACTGGATATCTGTAAAGTGTCCATATGACATATGTGAACACACCACAGCACACAGTGTGAACAGTGTGAAGTTCTTTCTCTGTATTTAACCCATTCACCAAGTGAAGCAGCAGGCAGTCAGGAACACAGCGCCCGGGGAGCAGTGTGTGGGGACGGTTGCTCTTGGGTACCTCAGGTGCCACTAGCAGTCCAGGGATTCATACCCACAACCTTCTGATTGCAACTCCCTAAGCACTAGACCACCAACTGCTTACACAGCACATAATAATTCCCTGTTAATTCTGTATAAAACTTAACTTTGTTTACAGCACATACATTTTTGTTCCTACTTAAAAGTACAAAGCCAGAAGACATGTAAAATGGATTTATGTTCTGGAAGTACGAATCACAAAAAACAAATGTGTCTGCAAGCTTGGTTTGCCTCACTGTAAAAAACAAACAAGCAGAAACATTGCTTAAAGCAGATGCGTTCTCTTTTGCTCTTTCTAATTGTGCTCTCTTGAGCGCTCCAGGATATTACACTGAAGAATACTAATGCAGTTGAGCCTGTTGCCATAGTGAGATGCCTTTCACTTTCCTGCATTCCACAAGTGGTTTTGCTTGCCAGAGTCATTTAAATGAAACTGCAGTGATGAGTTTTTTTTTTCCAGAACTTGATCTACAATTGATTTTAAAGCCTTACTGTTTGCCAGTTTCATAACTGAGTGAAAATGTGTTGCTTTTTCATTTTCCAGGGGTTTTAAAAGCATTTGACATTTCATATTTTATAACAGAGCCAATGTTTAGTACGCATGAATGTCAAGCTGCGCTGCATGTTACTGTACCTTTACAAGCTCTTCACATTTACAGCTTCTTATAGGTGTACTTTACTCAAAAGTTATAGCGTCCTCAATAACTAATAAACACTGGCTTTGTAACTATTTGTTTTCTTTAGTGTTAAGGTACTGTAATGGGTCCACTCATGATGTTTGTGTGACTTTATGTACTAACATGTTATAATTTGCCTTTAAATTATATCTTTATGCCTTAGAATTGAACAGGCTGTTTTTTTTACCTTTTAGATTGACATATGCAAATGGACTCTTTGTGACATCATAAAAACAGCATATTCAGACTGGGTCATTACTGGTACTTAGTTTCTATGTATGAGCTGTATGGAGAGTGTTACTTATTTTACTTTTTAATTTAAAAAAAACAAGGGAAATTTCTTTGCATCCAAAATCTCATTTTGTTATTCTGCAAAGTGTGCATAGATTTTGTGCTGGCATATAATTTATCCTTCATTTTTCAAGAAAAAATCCATGTCAGTTTATATTAAAGCTACACGTGTACACTTTTCCTTTATACAGTTTTTTTTAAATGCAAGGTTATTGTTTGAACACAGATAAAAGTATCTCTGATGATCTGACAGGTGATCAAATCAAACTGTACACAAACAATACACCTCTTAGTCTGCAACAGGCCTGCGCGAACGTTTGGGCCATTCCAGGCTAATTACATGTTTTGTTGATTTTCTTAGTAAAAAATGATGACATATTCTCTACAGAGAACACACATACACTTGTCCTTTTTCTGCACAATTTCTCGGTATTTGCTGGATTTACCATAACAGAAAATGCCTTAAATGTAAAGAAAGAAAATAAAGGAAAAAATAATAAAATGTGCCATACTTTTGGCAAAGGCCTCACGTTTATTTTTCCAAACAGCAAATACGTAAACAAGTATCTCTGACGATCTGACAGGTGATCAAATCAAACTGTGATAATGAACACCAAGGGGTCGTAAAAGTTAATTTGTAAACACACACACTTTGTACCTATGGTCCCGTCTCCCTCGCTTTGTATGATTTCTTTTGCTGGAGGATCTGTAAAGTGTTGCTGGACGCGTTTGCCTGTAGCTCGGCACCATGAAAAGCCAGGAATATGAAAAATTAAATCTGAAGAGGGAGGTGGGCCTGGTCGGTGCAGTGTCTCTGGTCGCTGGTACCATGATAGGATCAGGGATTTTTATGTCCCCACAGTTTGTTCTGGCCAACATTGGCAGCCCTGGAGCCAGCCTGATCGTTTGGGCTGTTTGTGGCCTGGTGGCTTTGTTCGCTGCGCTGTCTTATGCCGAGCTGGGCACCATCTACAGAGAGTCTGGGGGTGACTTCACCTACATCCTGAGAATCTACGGACCCTGCCCGGCTTTCTTTGTGGCGTTCACGTTTATGATCGTGGTGAGGCCGTCCGGTATATCAGCCATAGCCCTGAGCTTTGCTGAATATGCTGTGGCTCCTTTTTACCCAGGCTGCACCCCACCTGCCCTGGTGGTGAAGTGTATCGCAGCGGCGTGCATTCTAATGGTGGCTACGGCCAACATCCTGAATGTCCGTTTCACCATGGCCATTCAGGTGGTCTTCTTAGTGGCCAAACTGGTGGCTCTCTTGATAATAGTGATTGGGGGCATAGTGACAATGGCTCAAGGCACATTTGAAAGCCTGAGCAGCACAGACACTGCCTTTGAGGGCACAACGCTGGGGGTCAGTCCCATTGGAATGGCTCTGTATCAGGGCCTATGGTCCTATGCAGGGTGGTACAACTTAAACTTTGTGACTGAGGAGGTGAAAAAGCCAGAGGTGAGATGTGTGTGCATGTTTTCTCATATCTCCAAAATGGTACATTTACAGGAGTAAGAACAAACATTTCTAACTTTTAATGTAAGTTATTGCAACAAGGATCCTTTATTTTGGTCCATTCATTTTTAATATAGAGGAAAGTGGACATGGCAATTATGCAAAAAAAAAAAGAAAGAAAAAGAAAAACAATGAAAATGGATAGCAGTGATTGTTATGCCTAGTTGCACCAAAATATGCATCTTGCTACAGCTTACCATGCTCTGAAGGAAATGGAAAATCTTTTGAGAAATGTCTTGAAGAGCGCAAGCATTTGTTTATTATATGATTTAAAAATTCACACTGAATTTCCATTGTATCCTCTTTTAAAAGGTCAATCTACCCAGGGCATTAATGATCGCCATCCCTATGGTAACAGTCCTCTACCTGCTGGTCAATGTGAGTTACCTGGCTGCCATGACTCCGAGAGAGATGGCGCTTTCCAGTGCTGTGGCCGTTACGTGGGGGTAAGTTTTTACTCATAGAAAATCTCTCACCCACAACACAGTCCACAACAGGCCTGCGCGAACGTTTGGGCCACTCCAGGCTAATTACATGTTTTGTTGATTTTCTTAGTAAAAAATGCTGACATATTCTCTACAGAGAACACACATACACTTGTCCTTTTTCTGCACAATTTCTAGGTATTTGCTGGATTTACCTTAGCAGAAAATGCCTTAAACGTAAAGAAAGAAAATAAAGGAAATAAAAATAAAATGTGCCATACTTTTGGCAAAGGCCTCACTTTTATTTTTCCAAACAGCAAATAAACAATAACTGTGCATTAAAATGTGCAGTGTTCATTATAGTGGCTGCACTTTACTCTTTTACACATAGAAAAAACAACAAATCATTTGATCAGGAGTGTCAAATATTTTGCATGCGACTGTATGTGATATAGTAAACGTTTTCCTTACATGGCCTCTGAAATGTCTGTGGGTCAGTAACTGTGTACCTTTTTGTCTGTGCTGGCAGGAATAAGGTGCTGGGCGGCTGGGGCTGGGTGATGTCTGTGGCAGCTGCTCTGTCATCCTTTGGCTCTCTGAACGGATCTTTCTTCAGCGGAGGACGCGTTTGCTTCGTGGCTGCCAGAGAGGGACACATGGTAAAGAACAGGGAAAAGTTCAGTAAGGATTTTTAAGCTTAGGGTTTTAAAGCTTAGGGCAACATCACTCTAGCTTTCAGGGAGCTGCACGTTCCAAGATTTATCTGTCTAATATCAGTGACGCTTTAATCCGTAGTGTGTGTACCAAAAACACGGCAGCTACGGAAAATGAACATGTTCTGCTGCACTTTCAGCCAGACATCTTGTCCATGGTTCACGTGCGACGCCTCACTCCATCTCCAGCTCTCATCTTCACCACTGTCATCTCCCTCATTGTGCTCATCCCTGGAGACTTTGAGGGCATAGTGAACTTCTTCAGGTATGCAAAATGCTCCTGAAATCTTTTAGTATACTTTTAGTATACAATTACCTATGGAGTAAAATGGTATAGTAGTTTATAATGGGACAAAATGCTTAAAGAGCCCATCTCCCACTTTTTCTTGCATTTTATTCCTTCTTCTGAGGCCCATTTACAACATCTGCTTGTGACAAAAATAGTCACAATTCAATTTTATATGAATATTTTCCAACTTCTCTCTATCCCTTCAAATGGAATGAGAATAGGTGGGCTGAATAGGTCATGTGTAATATTATATATTATATGTATATGTATTATATATTATGTGTATTCTAAATGTAATATAATATAATGTAAGATAACATGTAATATGCATAATTATGACATTACAAATATATTGACTCAAAATGGGTTGTTTTATAGCATATTTTCAATATATGCTCCATATGGAAGGGGAGTGTAACCAGTATGTCATACAACAGTCTTGTAGTATTAAAACAGACTTTTCCATAAACAAAAAAATCACATTTCCCATGAGAAGGGCCCTTCAAAACTAACACACGCCTTTTTGTATGCAAAAATAACTCATGTTGGACAAGTTTGCATGAACAACAGAAAAAAGGCCCTGTTCTTAATGACATGATCTTTTCTCCAACCAATGAATCCGTTCTAAATCCATTTATGGACTGATAGAGCTTAATAAAACGTTATGACTGTTGTTTAAATAAATGAGGTGATCCAAAGTGTGCCAAAATCAGTGATAAGGACTGTTATTGTAAATGAGAACTGCCGCAATAGCAAGAGACCAGTCTCTTGGCTGAACTCCATTTACCACTGGAGTGCATGATGCAAGTCATCTAAAGTATTAACACTGACCATAAAGTAATACAGTGTTATTGAGTACCGGACTGATGAAGAACGGCTCCAGAATATGGTCAGTTGAACTATTTAAGAAGAAGACTTGTACTCTCACAATAACAGGAATTCAGCCAAATGATTTGTCTTGTTTATGTTTACATTTACATTTACGTTTACGGTATTTAGCAGACGCTCTTATCCAGAGCGACGTACATCAGTGCTCAAGTAGTCCACGTCTGTTCTTCAACCTGTAAAGCTAGACTTAAATCAAAATCCGCTGTTCAACCAAGTTAAGTTACACACCTTAACAACTCCTGCCACAGAAAAGTCAGAGGTTAAAGCAAAAGTAAGGAAGGCATGAAGTTAAGAGTGTAAGTGTCCAAATGTTTTTGTGTTTTTTTAATATAGGGAAGAAGAGACTAAGCCTTGCAGGTCTCTTGCAGTTCTCGTTTATAATAACAGTCCTTATCTCTGGTTTTGGCATGTGTTCACTCTTCCTTTCATACTTTGGATCACTTCATCTATTTACACAATGGTAATTAAGCTATATTAGTCCATAAACAATCTCCGTGGTTTAGAATGAATTCACTGGTTGGAAGAAAAAAAACACATAATTCCAGGAAGAGCTCCTTTTTTTCCATGTAAATGTGTTCAACCCATGGTTCGAGTGTTAGAGAAATAAGATACCAGTACATATTAAAGATTCTTTTATTATATGATTATTACTTTATGCTCAAAAAGAATTCTTCAGGGGGATTGGAGGCCCATCTTTATTTTGGATGGAACATGATACATTTCATACCCTTTTACAAAATAATAAATAATGGACTCCTGGCTGTACGTCAGGGAACCTCAGACCACATGTAGGAATTATAAAATGTTCTCTGCAATAGATTCTCCTAGAAAGTGAAGTTAGAGCCAGTTTAATACTAGTTAAATATTCCTCCAGTATTTATTGCCTGAAATCTATTCCATTTGTCTCTCAGCTTTACAGCCTGGTTCTTTTACGGGGTCACGTTATCAGGACTTCTGTACCTCAAAATCAAGAAACGGGATCTTCCCCGGGCGTACACAGTGAGTAAAATTATGCAAAAACTATAAAAACATGTCCTTTTGAAAAAAGAAACTAATATATAATATGAACTTACGGCTGAACTGACACAAGATTACATTTATTACGCAAAAGAAAGTAAGAATCATTCTTTTTCTGGCTCTCTCAGGTCCCCATTATTATCCCCATCCTGGTGCTGCTGGCAGCCATCTTCCTCGTCCTCGCGCCCATCATCGACAACCCTCAGATCGAGTACCTGTACGTGACCATCTTCATCCTCAGTGGAGTTCTGATTTATCTTCCCTTCATCCACTACAAACTGTGCCCAGGAGCCCTGGACAAACTCACAGTCTTCCTCCAGCTCTTCCTGGAGGTGGCGCCAGCTGACAAAAACCTGTGAGAGTCTGGAGCTCTTCAGGTCTGGAGAAATTACTTGTCAGTCCTGAGCCTTTAAAGAGAACCCTCACCTTTCCTTCAGCGCTGTATCAGTTAGTGTATCACTCTCTATTTAATTGCCGGTAGCTGTCAAAGACTGTATATTGAATAGATATATATATATATGCTTTACAGTTGTAGTACAAACCATTAGGCACTAGTGAAAAAACAAGCTTATCTGATTTGTTACTTTTCAATAAATACAAGAAAAAAGCAATGAGATACAACATTATTCACTTGATATTTGAATTATGCTTAATGTTTATATGTTTGTGTAATTTTAAGCCATTTTAATAAAAAAAGAACCCTATAACTGCCCTATAAGTCATCTTTTTCCAAGTAATCCACATAAAACCACCATCATGAAGAGATTCAGGATGTAACTATTTTAACCTGGCAGATCATTTACTTCAGCTTTTCCAGGTTAAAATGAAACAGACAGCCATGCCAACGGGAATGTTGTTGTACAGAAGCAATATTCCTAATGTTGCAGTAGTAATGCAACTCAAATCTGTACTCAAAAGCTAAAAACTAAAATTTCATGGTTCAAAGAAAGGATAAATATGAAAGCTGCATATCCTATAACCTATATCTATCCTGACATTCTGGTATATTCTGTTACTTGCATCTCAAATTTGAGAGGAAAATATGACGCAAGTTACTATGGCAAAAAAAACACAAACAAAAAACATACTTAAGTGTCACTAGGGTGGTATCCCCACTCAGACTCCACACACACCCTGTCTAAACTCTTCTATTCTAAAAGGTCATGTTATGAAACGGTACAAATATGCAGCTCTCCCCTGGGGAAAGTGAATGCACTGCACCTTGAAAACTCACTGAGGGTACAAAACTGGATACAGTTACATTATTTGAATTTAAACCTGCATAGAATCCTTTAGAGCAGGAGTGGCAAACTGGGTGAGGTCCAGCGTCCAGCAGAGTTTGATTGTCCTGCTAAAACACACCTGATAAACCTGAGAATTATCTGCTGTGTTGAATCTAGTGTGTTTGAGCTGGAAAATCCCCAGACTGTGCAGGAATCCAGCGCTCCATTTTCCCACCTCTGGTATAAAGCAGCATGAACAGGTCATGGAAGGTGAAATGAACATTAGTGCATTAGGCAAGACAGGAGCACTACTTATTCGATTTTTTCAGAACCTGGAGAGTTTACTGCCACAGGGAACATGCTAGTGGGTCATTGTTGTTATTCATGCTGCTGTGTCTCCACACAACCTCTAAAGGTATGTGTATCTGTATCAAGTTGTTAGTATGAAGATCCTTCACGTCCTGTGAGGTGGGCCCTCCATGGATCCCACTGGTTTGTCCAGCATATCCCACTGATTCTTGATCAAACAGAAATCAACACCTCGAACTCTTTATCATGTTGTTCAAGCCATTCTGAACAGTGTTTGCAGTGTGGGAGGGAGCATCACCGTGCTAAAAGAGGACACTGCAATTAGGGAATACCATTGCCTTGAAGGGGTGAACATGATCTGCAGCAGTGTTTAGGTAGATGGTCTGTGCCACAGTAACATCCACATGAACACAGGACCCAAGGTTTCCCAGCGGAACATTGCCCAGAGCATCACACTCCCTCTGCCACCTTGCCTTATTCCCATAGAGGATCCTGCTGCCATCTCTACCCAGGTAAGCGATGCACACCCACCTGGTCGTAGTAAAAGAAAAAAATGTGCAAAAGAACATGATAAAAAAAACCTGATTCATCAGACCAGGCCACCTTTTTCATTCCCCCATGGTCCAGTTTTGATGCTCATGTGTCCATTGTGGGTGATTTGGCGATGATCAGGGGTCAGTATGGACACTCTGAGTGGTCTGCACCAATACAGCCCCTTCCACAACAAGCTGTGATGCACTGTATGTTCAGACATTTATGCTATAGTAGCTCTCCCGTGAGAATCGGATCAAAGGGACTAGCCTTGGCCCCCACACGCACCAGTGAGCCTTGGGTGCCCTGTCACGAGTTCACCGTTTGTCTTTCCTTGAAGCACTAACTACTACATGCTTGGAGCACTCCGCGAGACCTGGAGATGCTCTGACCCAGTCGTCTAGCCATCACAGTTTGGCTCTTGTCAAATTTTCTCAGATCTTTATTCTCACCCATTGTCCTGCTTCTAACACATCTTCAGGAACGGATATAAAATGAGATAATCAAAGTTATCCATTTCATTTTAATGCTGTGGCTGTTAAGTTGTGTATATACATACAGTATATACAACCACTATACTGAATAATTGATTAATTTATGATTTACATGACATTTTGACTGCCCATTTGGCAAAAGTGTGGCTGTGTGTAGACAGTTAATGGCGTCATTGATTGGTGCAGGATGAACTGGTCAAATGTCAGAGTTAATGCTGATGCAGACATTTCTTTCAAAGGTAGTAGTAAATGCTTACACGTGTATCAATCAAAAACACTTTCTTTGTTGGTCTCAGGGGTCTTGAGAAGGAAATAGGAAGCCAGGCTTATCCAAGATTATGACAGTGATGAGACAAAGACAAGACCAAGACTATGAAAAGTTAGTACAACACATTCATTTGTTTCCTTTCTTTTAGCCTGCCATTATGCCAGTGAAACTTCCAACCAATGTGTGTTTTGAACCATTTACAAACTTGGCAAATACAGAGTCACTTTAGTGTAAAGGTCAGTGGTTTTGTTATATAAAACAGATGAGGTCATACTGTTAATATTTTGGGAGGACTAAGATCTGATCTCTTTGGGTGGTTTTAAGGCATTCAGAGGGGAAATGAACAATCCCTTCATGACTTCTGTGCCTGACAATGATGGAACAAAAGTAGTGGCTGTGAGTGGTTGTATTACATTTCACCTAGTCTGGCAAATACAATCATGTGAATGCAAGAAACAGCTGCAATACGCGTGGGGTTTCATTGATGAACTAGGTTAAATCTCAAATGGCTCTTTACTCCCTATATATTGTGCTGATTTATGAAATTCTACCTTCAACACCCAAACCGCTCTCCAATACTGAACTGTACATATAAGAATGGATATCAAATGACTATTTGTTTGACAAAACAGGCCCAGATTAGGTGCAGGAGCCAGTATTATAATCCCTACTTATTGTATTATGTAAGGGGTAGAACGTTGTTTGAGATGGAGTTTTATGATATCAGTACACATGCCTAGTTAGTTATGCTGATGTGCTGTACTGTACAACAGATTTAAGTCATTCCTCATTTCTTTAAATTTTGCTTCCAAAGACCCAGAGGTTCTTGTATTTCCAGTCCAGTCTCTGAACATGACCAGTTTCAGAGGAATGTTTTTTGTTTGTTAAGACACACAGTGAACATACAAGCAGAACAAAGAACCGAAGTCCTGAACCAGTGAACAAACAGGAGCAGATGATTCTAGATGATCAGACGGTGATCAGTATACTGGTGGTGCTGAATGCTGAGTGATTGGAACTCCTTTATCTAGGCTCCTTTTTTTTAGACACTTTGCTCTAAAACATTTGTTTACATTTCTCTAGTTCCATCTACTTCTTAAGACTCCTCATTCAGAACTGAAACATAAACTGCCCCCCCCCCCAAACACACACACTCACACACACCACAATCACTGTGTAGCCTACTGTCCATGAAATAAACCTACCTGACTTGACAAACTTTGCCAAAGACAGACTGACAGACATAATTGTATAGCTGCACTAACAAGGTATTTCAAAGCAAATATATAAAGAAATGAGGGGTGGCTCTAGACGTTTGCACAGTATCTACTAGTCAGGCTAATTCTTGCAACTTTTACATCTGAAAAGAAAGAAAACCTTTTGATCAAACTACAATTCCCACAATTCTTAGAAACACAGCTGGTGAGCTCCACATTCTCAAAACCACAAATCCTTGAGCCTCCAATCCTCACCCGGGTGGGCGGAGCTTCCCTAAATACTGGTGGGTAAATAACAGCACACTGTGTTAAATTGTAGCTCTGTATTAGAGCCTCACTTGTATTTGATATTGTTATTCATAATAGTTTGTATATGTAGCCTATGATATAAGAATGGTATAGGAATGGTGCAGAAGAATATATAATTAACATAATGAATAATATGTATGGCCAATCACAGCTCAATGAGGGGGGGTACCTTGCCTGAATATAGGTGGGGTTAAAAAAAACAGCTCGTCCGCGTGGTGAACAAGTGGGACTCCGCCTCTACTCCAGAGCCAATCAGAGGGGAGGACAGAAACCATGAGGTCATCCCTGGGCTTTTGATTGGAGGGCTATATTAAGAAAGCGGCGAGGCACTTTATAAAGAAGTTTGAGCTTTAAAGAGTCGTGGAGATTGCGTGGTGGAGAGCCTGAGGTGGTGTCCGTGGCGAGGAAAGAGAGGAGAAGGAGGCGAGCTGAGAGGAGATCATTGTTGCTGTTTAGAAATATTTCCGTTTGCTTTGGTTTATTAGTTTATTATTTTTTATATACAGTTTTAATTTTTTTTGTTGACCACATGGCTGCCATCCGAAAGAAGCTGGTGGTGGTGGGGGACGGCGCGTGCGGAAAGACGTGTCTCCTGATCGTGTTCAGCAAGGACGAGTTCCCGGAGGTCTACGTGCCCACGGTGTTCGAGAACTACGTGGCGGACATCGAGGTGGACGGCAAGCAGGTGGAGCTGGCGCTCTGGGACACGGCCGGCCAGGAGGACTACGACCGCCTGCGGCCCCTCTCCTACCCGGACACGGACGTGATCCTCATGTGCTTCTCCGTGGACAGCCCGGACTCCCTGGAGAACATCCCGGAGAAGTGGGTGCCCGAGGTCAAGCACTTCTGCCCCAACGTGCCCATCATCCTCGTGGCCAACAAGAAGGACCTGCGCAACGACGAGAGCGTGCGCGGCGAGCTGGCGCGCATGAAGCAGGAGCCTGTGCGCGCCGAGGACGGCCGCGCCATGGCCGTGCGCATCGGAGCCTACGATTACCTGGAGTGCTCGGCCAAGACCAAGGACGGCGTGCGCGAGGTCTTCGAGACGGCCACGCGCGCCGCGCTCCAGAAGAGGTCCAGGCCGGCCGGCGGGTGCGCGAACTGCTGCAAACTCCTGTGAAGCGGGTCGAAGGGGGAGGGCTGTACGGGCCTGGGAACGATTTGGGCCGCCCCTGCGCTACGGAGCACGGACGCGGAGAGAGGAGGGACACTCATGCACCCCCACCTCTTCCCCATCCCTGTCTCTCTGTGTTGCTTTTAACTCCTGTGAAAGTGGGGGAGGGGGAGGGCTACAAGGGCCGTGATCGCGAGCCTGGGAACGATGATGACTGCGCCACGGACATGGAGAGAAGAGGGACACTCGTGCACCCCCACCCTCCTCTCTCTGCCTGTTTCTTTCTTACTCTGTATTTCTTTTAACTCCTATGAATGCGGGGAGGGGGAGGCCTACACAAGCCTGGGAACCATTTAGGCCGCCCTGCGCCACGGACACGAAGAGAAGAGGCACACTCGTGCACCCCCATCCTCCTCCCCATCTCTCTCTCTCTCTCTCTCTCTGTATTGCTTGTATTGTTGGTGCTGAGACGGACGGACTCTCCATGCTGCGTGTGAATGGGTGGCTCCCACAAAGTGTGAAGAACAAAAGGCTTAAGACTGTAAACAGCCTTCTTTATCAATCACGACGACTAGGGCTTTTTTTCAAGCGTTCAGAAACGCCTTGCCATTGCAATGAGGCGAGCCTGCGGTGGAGAATGTGAGAATGTCATCTGTGTGTGTATGTGTGTGTATGATGCACGAGGAGGCTCGTGCAAATTTGCTAACAGCCTCTCATTGCTCCAGCTGCAGCAGGGCAGCTGTGCTGTGCTTATTGTTGGATGCAGCATGAGGAGGAGCAGTGTGGGTGGAGGGGGGGGGGGGAGAGTGGTCAGTGGGACTGTGTATTTTGTGGCAAAAAAAGTCACCACCCTTCATTATACGCACACAAACACACATGAACTGTTCAAGTGCATTATTTTTTGGGGGGAAGAATCTGCATGTCAGCCCAGCATCCTTTGTCTAATTTCTTTGTTTTTTTTTTTATTTATTGCTGCTTCTTAATTTTTTTTGCACTGGGTGTCCATGCAGTCTGGTTCCCCACCCTAGAAAACTTCCTCTGCTTGAGCACCACAAATGAAGTTGCATTGCTCTACGATTGCACTGAAAGAATCTGAGAACTGATTTTGAAAAAAAAAAAAAAGATTCGGGGAGGTGTGTGTGGGGGGGTTGTGTGTCCCCCCTCCTTTGAGGAGCCACTAGCCCTTTAGCTTTGCGTTAGAGAACACTACACACAAGGCCCTTTGTTTCAGAGAAGCATTGTGAGGTTAAGGTCTGTACAGTTTTTCTTTTTTCTTTTTAAAAAAAGGACTTTTATATCTCTCGATGCCTGTGGTACCATTACGTTCAGTTTTAAAAAGACTGCTCCGAGTCCTTGGCTATCATGTTTACAGAAATGAAGCAAGGAACATTCTGTTTTTCAAAAAAAAAAAAAAAAGAAATAATAAAAGTATTAAATGTTCAATTGCAATACAAGCATGTGTCCTGTGTTTATATATACACATCTGTGCACATAAACCTGATTTTTAAAAATCATTGAGGCGATCAAAACTGAGAAGGGCGGGGCGGGTGGGGTCTGCTCCACACAAAGCTGCCTCATGGTTCCAGTGCCTCACCAGACACTGTTCATCTCCAAAGGTCTGTTCTCTTTATTATCTATGCCTGTCGCTTATTCGTGGGTTCTTTTCATTTATTTCTGTAGCCTTTGCAAAAAAAGACAATCATGCCTTTGATACAACACAGAAGCTGCCTGGTACCATCAGTGCCATCCTCGCCCTGATCTTAAGTGTCTGCAGACCGCCTCTGCAGTCACGCCTGAATTAGACACTTATGCGTGTTTTCTGGGTAAAATCTTCATGGTCCCCTATAGAAGCTCTATATAATTATATCTCCAAACATTAGAATGAGCTTCAAGGTCATAAACACTGGAAACCCGGATTCAAATTGAAAAAGTAAATAAACCTCCATAAATATAACAGGCAACATATGAAATGCTTGCATTGCTTATCAGATTACAGTCGCATGGAAAAGTTTTGACACCTCTTGTCAGTTTTTTAAAGTGTAAATTCATACACATCCTCGATAAAGGATACATTGAAACATTTTTAAGTCATTTTAATGCATGACACATTTTGACGTCCTGGGATGGGGGCATTTGAGGCGAACATGCAAAAGTTATAGCATATTTTGTATTTTCTTTCGGTGTTTGAAATGTGTTGAACCCAGTAAATGGATATAAATTGCACACTATTTTTTAAATGTCATATTTAAGTTCTCTATCGAAGTTGTGCCCACCTTTTTCCACTGTCATTTGTATATAGTCGAGCTGTTATTTTATGAAGGAGCCTAATTCGTTCTATAGTACTGTAGTGATTCAGCTTTGCCTGTATTTTCTGTGGTTGTAGGGTAAAATGAGATTCATTACTGCATGAACCATTGTTTTCACAGTTTATCCCATTTGGATTAGATGGCAGTGTTCTGAAGTCCTATACTTTCTGCAGTTTTGCAGTTTAAATGCTCTCTGCAACAAAACGTAGACTGATTCATGTTTGGTCAAGGCAGCTTCTGCTGTGTGACCAGCAATCACTGCCAACAGTTGCTGCGACACATGGTTTGGTAATGTGTTGGTCCAGCTGACATCTCAGGAGAAGCTTCGTTCATTCATTTCAAGTGAAATTTCCCAGTTACTTCAGCTTTTGCTATAAACTGAGCTAGCACAGTTACAGATCATTTAGGATTAAACAATCAGACGTGCGAGTTTTCCACCCAATACACGTTTTTGAGCCCACAGAAACTGTAAATCTTCCTGTAGACCACTGCTTAACACATTTAGTAAACATTTGAGGGGTGAAGGTGTCTTTATTCATTGTTATTCCGGTGAGTGGTTGTCTTCATTACCACATGAAAGTGCAGTGGTCTGGACTGACATGGGCTGACATGCCCAGACAAGTTAAAGTCAAGCCTGGGGCCAAATCACTCGCTTTAAAAATGTGGGCAACATTCTTGTAGAGGTTATGAAGGTAGCAATTCCAAAAATGTGACTTAAATCAATACAGATGACAATTTATGGTCATACGCAAAAGTTTGTGCACCCTTGGTCAGATCATCCAAAGACGTTTGCAGCAGATCTTTTAAAGTCCTGTAAGATGCGAGATGGGCCTTCATGGACTATTTGTCCTGACATCATACAGATGCTCAATCCGATCAAGATCTGGAGAATTTGGTAGCCAAATCGACGCCTTTTGTCATTTTCCTCGAAGCGTTTCTGAAAATTTTTTACAGGACTGAAAGAGGCACCCTGCTGTCACCATAAAGCCATAAACCATAATACCATCACCATAAAGGGGTGCCTTCTTGTGCAACAATATATTTTGGTAGGTGGTTTGTGTCAAAGCAGCATCCACATGAATGCCAAGACCCAAGGTTTCCCAGCAGAACACTGCCCAGAGCATCACGCTGCCAATCCAGAGTATAACAGGTAAACAAGACACATTCACCCAGCCGTTTATATATAAAACAAAATGTGACTCATCAGACTATTCCACCTTCTCCCATCGCTCCATGGTCCAGTTCTGATGCTCACATGCCCACTGCAGGACCTTTTATCAGCGGACAGGGGTCAGCATGGGCACTCGGACCGGTCTGCAGCTACGTGCATTGTGTGTTCTGACACCTTTCTAGCATAACCATAACCTATCATTACCTTTTTCAGCAATTCGGAATACACTAGCACTTCTGTGGGATCAGACCAGATGGGCTAGCTTTCACTCCCCACATGCACCGGTGAGCTTTGGGCAACCATTAACCTGTAACTGGTTCACTGGTTGTTGCTTCCTTGGGCCTATTTTGATAAGTACTAGCCACTGCATATCAGGAACACTCCACAAGAGCTGCTGTTTTGATGATACTCCAAACCGGTTGTCTAACCATCACAATATGATATGTGTTAAAGTCCAGGAAAACATGAGAATAGTATCAGTTTCTTACACTTGTCCATTTTTTGTTCCTTCAACACATGAACACACAAAAAGAAATGACTGTTCGCTTAATACCCAATATGTCTCACCCCTTGATAGGTGGCACTGAAATGAGATAATCAGTGTTATTCACTTCATGTTATGGCTGGTCGATATGTATGTATATAATACACAGAAACAAGAACAAGGAGACGAACATAGAAGAAACTACTGTGTAACAAAGTCTACCCCATAATATCTTATGTAACTACATGATAACAGAGGATACTATGCACTCTTTTCATATAGCTGATTGACATTTCTGCTATTTTCTACTAATTACTGTAAACAGTTCATCATGAACTAAAGAATAATAATGTATAGAATGACAGTTAAATAAAGGCTTCAATAAGTCAACAGTGCTTTGCTCACATCACACATCAAGACAGAACATCGTTAATGCACTGTTACATGGCTGAAAACTATTCTAACCGGAGCAAGTTCATTCCTGTATCAATCTGCTTGTCCTCTTACTGTGCACGTTGATTTCATGTTTATTTGCCATCTATGACGATCTTCCCTCGGTACCATGGTTCAGAATGGCTTGTTGCTGGGCAAAATCTTCAGGGTTGAAAGGAAAAAAAAAATAATAATAGTTGACCTACTTAATGTTGCTGAGTGCCAGTTGACTGATCTATTATGCATCCTCCGATCTAGATTCTGCCAAGGCTTTTAGAAACACGAGGGGCTGCATCCTCGCAAATCTGAGCCTGATGATAGAGGCCTTTCACCTGAACAGGAAAGAAGGAAACATTTTCCTCTGCCTTCTCTTGAACCAACAAGGGCCAGAAGAGGTGCGCACTCAGTAGTGAATGATGGGATGGCTCAAGGGGGACAAGGGGAAATGTGTGGGTTGACCAGTTAAGTTGGGGGATGGGTGGTTTTTATTTATTTATTTATTTTAACTGTCTTTCTGTTCTCCATTCCCAGACCCCATGCCGCTGTGGTAGTCACAGAAGCAAATGGAAACATAAACGTCTTCTTAGATACAACCATGAAGAGATACGGCCCATAAACCACCACCCTATGGATTCACCACATTAACATAACAGAATAATGAGTTTCCGCAGATGTGGGAAAAGGCTTAGTTGTGCTCTATACAATTCAGTTTACATATATTAGCAGTATACAATAGCCAATATGGATTTAATCATATGTAAAAATGAAAAGTGCAACAAAAAAGTAGAGCAATAGGAAAACAAAAAGCTATTTGGTAAATAAGAGTCCTGCTCTAATGAGGCACCAAAAGCTATTTGAGTACTAGTGATGTTTTCATCACTAGTTTTCCACCTGCTAAACATGCGTGAGTGAGTTACAAGCCAGCTTGGTCAGGTGAATTACATATAAAAACACCACTAAACTGCAATAAACAAAGATTTTTTCAAATAATTACAGAAACCTGAGTTCTCTAAAGCTGGGCCTTTGAAACTGCAATCATAAATAATCTCCTCTCATACATATCGTCCCTTTTATTCCCTGATGTGATCTCAGGTTCTGCTGTCATCATTGTCTCGAGCTGTTACATACATTGTTTTAAATACACCCAGTACATGTAGGCAATCATCAAAAATAGTGTTATCCATTGTAGTGTAGCACTATCAATGCAACAGCTGTGTATTTTTCCAAATGAGCAAAAGTCCCTCTTTACACAATGACAGGATATGAGCAATTGGGTTTAAAGTGTCACAAAAAGCAACAAAGCCCAGCATCACTCATCACCTAATACTGGACAGGAAATCTGCAAGAAGCCCTCCAAAATGAACCCTAAAATAAAAATCTGAATTCATTTCAGTCAGCCGGGGCACTGAGGACGTACAGCCGCCTGACACACATCGTGTGGTGATTCTGTTCCATGAAGGGTGATTTAGGGTTGTGGACATTTGAAATAAGCGCTTTATAGTCGGTATGAATTGGTTGCCTGTTTACACACGTTCAAAAAAATGTGAAGGACAATGTCCTGTGTATCTCTTCCAGCCCTGCCTTTATGCATAACTTCCTCTTCCTGATTTGAAACGAGAGTGTTACGACACTCATTTGTTTTATGACAATAACATATGTAACATAATCTCATGTCCGAAAGGACAAACATTTCCCCCTTAAAGTTTGATTTATACATTCTTTGTTTTGTGATCATGTTTTCCTGTTTATCTAAACCAGTGTTATACTGATGTGATTCATTTAGTCCTTTAAATTCCCAAGAAATGCCAACAGGTCCAGGTTTTTACTCCTTAGTCCTCCATGTTATTACTGAATGACTAGCCTTAGGATGTAATAAGCCTGGGAATTTCATTTAAGAAGTCTATACCCCTGCAGGCTGACAGTTATGAAGAAAACAAGTAAAGTCCTGCACCCATTCTTTAACATCACCCATTTTTTAATAAAAAATTATTTACCCGCTCAAAACTGTGCTGATTATGGATTAAATAAACCTACACCACAAGGTTCACTTGCAAGCACACTCACTAATACTCCTAGCAACTAGTCAGTGGGACCACATGGCCATTCCACTTAGATATGAGCATGTTTTTATTTTTTTTATTTAACATCAAGTACAAAACAGGGAACAGGGAAATCAGCAAACTCTTCAGCAAACCTTGAGTTCTCCATCCCTCCAACAGAGCTTAATATAGTTGTATGCAAGAGTTTGAACACCTCCAGTCAAATGATTTGTTAAAGTGAGTTCAAATAACTACGCATCTCTTCCAGGAAGTACACATAAATATGACATTTTTTCTGCATATTCTGGTGCAGTTTTATTTATATAATTACTGAGTTACTAACTTTTATGAAAAAAAAATAAACAATAAAATATGTTTCCCAATATATTAAATTCAGCAAATAAACAATAATGCACATGTACTCATTGTCAAAAATCAGCTAATACCACTGGGATGCCCAAAGACATTGCATTCAGCTGTATGTATCAAAGCCGGGTGGAGTAGGTGGGAGCGGATTATGGGGAGTAACTATGATTCAATGAGTCAGATGGTCACTTTCTGTAACAAGAAATCAGTTCCTTAAATCTCAGCCCTGACAGTTATTTATATCACCACTGTCATCACATATGACTTTTTTCACATCATTTAAAACACCAGCTGTCCTTTTCATGGTGTCAGAATATTATGAAGAATGGACCAGGAGAAAATATATTTTATGTCAATGTGTTCTCCTGTTAAGTTGCCATGTCAGAGGTACAAGATTTGAAAGTTTTAAAGTTTTAACAGTTTTAAAGTCTATCCTTTTTCTGAGCTGCTTATGCCTTGCCAGGCCTATGTCAGCGTTTAGAGGGCAAAAGGCAGAGAAACATCCTGGACAGGTCACCAGTCCAAACACAGTCACACCTAGGGGCAATTTAGCTTTACCAGTCCACCTCTGACTCTAGTCTTTGGACTGTGGGAAGAAACCGGAGCTCCCACTAAAAAGCCCGGAAGCGCAACAAATGGGAAATTGTCCTCCTATAGCAAAACAACTCCTCACATGGAAGTTCCCCCGGTTTGTGTCGATGCTCGAGGTGTCAGACATCATGCTGAGCTTTGTTTGGAGTTCCTGTGTCACGTAGAACCAAAGTTATTGTAATTTAAACACATGTAATAATAAAAAATGCTACTGGGGTTTTACCGTCCAGTTAAGGACCACAGACCATGCGGAGCCATTCCAATGGAACTGACCCCATTTCTGAACTGCTTATGTTTTCTAAATTGCCTTCTGCCATTATCACTATGCCCCCAATCACTGTCACCATGCGAGTCACCAAGAGGACAACCTGAACAGCCTCACAGGTATTAAAAATAGGAACGCATTACTGATGGACAGTGATTACTCAGTCATATTTATTTGCCCTGTCAGGCATGTCCATTAAGAAGGAGGCTGTTGAGGAGGTGGATCTTCATTCCATGCTGAGAGGTTGAGAAACACAAACACCCAGAGCTCCCGCAGCTTATCTCTCGCTACAAAACACTGAATGTTTAAACCAGTGTCAGTTCCAACCAGTTCAAGCCAGAACATCCCATTAGTCACACTTACACATCAGTAGCACTGATAAAAGTGAGACTCATGGAGCATGTCTAGATTCGGAGGCGATTGCAACATGTTTCAGACAGTGCTGAGCACAAGCTGGAAAATCTGAAGGGTCTTCTCAGCTCAGGCCCCGTCCCCTTCTCAGCAGCGGGTGGTGGTTCGGGGCAGTGGTCTGCACTGCTCTGCTCCGTCAGGCTGCTGTGGATAAACACTTCCCCCAGCCAAGTCCTCACACTGAGGTCACCAGTGTAATGAATGAGTCACAGGGGAAGGGCTTCAGGCCTGTTTGTTTTCAGAGCCAGTATGAACAGAGCACTACCACCACTGTGTACTCTTTGAGACAAGTCTGTATGTGTGTATGTGTGTGTGTGTGTGTGTGTGTGTGTGTACTGTATACTGTATATCTGTTAGCAACATGGATGAGGGGAAGAATAAGGTACACCAAATCCTTGGTGCATTTTTTGGTGAAGTGTTTATAACACTTTAAATAGAAAAGTTCCATTACAGCTGGGTGTAGAGTGACATCCCAGTGTAGAAGTAGGACTTTGCTGCTCTTTATAATGCGTTCTAGGTCAGAAGACGGTTCTGTGATTGTCTTTACACAGAGAGAAGGCAGCATCTGTGTGTAAACAAATGTATGTTACCTATATTGTGTTACGTCATTATCATATGTCACACATAAATAATAAACCTATCCACTGAATCCAGTTGCTGTCACAGTAAAACGTTGTTTACTCAGTGCATTTGTAGTTTTTAATTATCTACATAGTTTAAAAAGACAGCTATATTTGACATATTTGACAAATTGTCCAGAATTTCTTATAATAAAATCATCATAGAGAAAGTTAAGGACATTTTCTCCTTCTTTTATTTATTGTCTTTTTTTGTGACAGTGGCACGATGGATGGTGCTGTTACATCACAGCAAGAAGGTCCCAGGGTCGATTCCCGGCCAGTGATTCTGTCTGCATGGGGTTTACATGTTCTCCCCATGTCTGGGTGGGCTTCCACCGGGATCTCCGGTTTTCTCCCACAGTCGAAAAACAGTCAGATAAATGTTAACTTGCAATTTGTGGGGGAAAACCAGAGGTTACAGTAGAAACCCACCCAGACTGTGTGTTTGTGTAACTGCCCTGCAATGGATGGGAAATCTGTCCAGTGTGTTTTTCTGCCTTTCACCCTATGATCACTGGGATAGACTCCTGCAACCCCCCTGACCCTGGTTGGGATTAGTGGCTCAGGAAATGGATGAATGGACAGCTCAATTATGTTACGATTTCATGAAGAATGGACCAGGGAAAAAAAAGCAAGAACATTTGTAAAATATTTGTGTTCCTTTAACTTCCATTCAATGTTCTGAATGTGTTTTTTTCCCATTTTGTGGGTACAAGGTTTTGTCCCAACAGCTGTGATATACACATGAAAATGAAAGAGAATTTTATAAGGGAAGGAAATAAGTTCATGTTAAAAGATTTGTAATGTAAAAAACTAATGTAGAAGTCTAATGTAATGATCGTCTTAAAAATCTGACATAGTGTAAAGACCAGTTGGCCTTTTTTTAATTCTGGAAAGAAAAAAACAAAACAAAAACAAAAACAAAAAAAGACAGTGACTATAAGTGTGTATATATATATATATATATATATATGTATGTATTCATTATCCATATATATGTGCGCTTTTTGTCTTTTAGCTTTAACTTTTATATGCCTTTTAGTATAAATGGCATCTCTCTCTTTCTCTCTCTCTCTCTCTCTCTCTCTCTGTCTCTCTCTGTCTCTCTCTTTCTCTCTCTCTCTCTCTCTCTCTCTCTCTCTCTCTCTCTCTCTCTCTCTATCTCTCTCTCTCTATCTCTCTCTTTCTCTCTCTCTCTCTCTCTCTCTC
>JBBPCX010000001.1:29455998-29476636 GCA_037974365.1 Hydrocynus forskahlii
TTATACAGAGCAGGACAAATCAAACATCATTCCGTTTTTCTTGTGTTAACTTTCCTGGCCCACTTACTCTTCTTCTGTACTTTTTTTATTTGCACTGTTTTGTATGTTATACAATTTCTTATGTCTATTGTACAGTGTACACTGTGGAACCCAAGCTTCGTCATTTTGTCTCTGTATACGTGTATATGGTTGGGCTCACAATAAAGTTCTCTTTGACTTTGTTGCGGCTGGAGAGATGACGCTTGAAAGAGTGGTCCAAGCACGGCTTAATGAAGGAATGCATCCTCCCCAGTCTGGAGATCTGGACTGTGAGGTGCATTTTTGCTTAATTCTGGAGATAAACCACGTCTGAAGGCTTGATGAATTCAGAGAATTCTGTTTTCTACACAGAATGATCCAGTGTTGATGACCTGACAGAAGCTGTTATAGCTGCAAAGGGGGGACCAACTCCACATTAAGATAAGAAAGAACTTTATTTGCCCCGAGGGAAATTATTTTGTCATTAGCATGCTCAGTGCAACAGAAGAATAAAATAAGACACTAAAGAATAAAAAAAATAGACAATAAACAATAGTGCAACACAATTACAGACATCATTGTAACAATATAAACTGTAACACTGGCATAGCTGTGTGTAACATTTAGCATGCTTTACCAGCATTAAAGTCTATGCGTTTGAATGCAGTGTCGTTAAAGTCCCTGTTGGTGTAATGATCAGGCGTCCCAATACTTTTGTCCATATAGTGTATGTTTTCGGCTGCTTTTTAAAAATACTAAGAGAAGGAACTTGACCAATTTCTAAGGGCATGACGGTGCTTGTCTTTTTTCTATTAACAAGTGTGTTTATTTGTGACATTAGATGCTGTGTTCTACTGGATGAAGACATAGTTTGGATGAAAATATGTTCTTTGAAGTTGAGAATCTGCCCCTGTAACCCATGGAGGTCAGAACGGTTTGGGTATATGAGGAATCACTGAGCGGTACCCCATATAGGAAATGCAATGAAGACATTGAGGACAGGACAGTTAACAGTGGGATGAAATAATGTGATTTTGATGTGAAAAAAAATATTATTAGTTAGTAGTTTTCACTCGCTGCCTGATTATATTAGTTTTTATTTGCTGCCTAAAAGAAGGCACAAAAAAGGGAAGGGCAGTGCCCCCTAACGCCCTCTCTGTCCTCTGGGCACACCAGCGCCACCATGATCGCCTTTCTGGGGAGTCTTTTTAATCATCAACAAAAGGTGGATCAGATGCCAGAATGGCCTGCCTTTGAAAACAGCTCATCAAGATTTTTATTTTGTCTCAACGAAACTACTGTGTTCTTCAATGCAAGCAAAAACGATGTGTTTAAAAACTAATACACAAAGACATGGAGAAAGAATAAGGGAGTTAAAAGAGATACTGGGTACAATTTCTAAAAAATGAGGACCTTCATGACAACTGGTAAATAATAAACTCGGTTGATCTGGCTGTTGCTTCAGCAGAAATTATGTTGTCACTTACGAATTGGTGAAATTATGTAATTTAAAAACCACCCCAAATGTGTAATGAAATTAAAGGAATTAAAAATCGTTAAAAATTTTACCAACAAGTTTGTCACTGAAAATTCAAAGTCAAAGATACTACTCCAAATCAAACACAAAGGTGGAGCAGTGCTTTTTAAGAGAAAAAAAATATATTTCCTGGAAATCTGGAGCCCTATCTATCGCTTAGGAAAGCTCCCAGTATTTATTCCACAGCTGAGACCTCTCATGATGTTGACCTGCTGGTCCCACCTCACTGCATAAGGCCAATATGCACCATAGATACACTGTATGGACAAAAGTATTGGGACACACCTGTTTTTCAGCGTTTGGGTTAGGCCCCTTATTTCCACTGGTCTTAATCTGAATGCTTCAGCAGACCAAGACATTTTGCACAACGCCATGCTTCCAAATATGTGAACACATTTTGGGAAGAACCTTTTCTGTTCCAGCATGACTGTGTCCTAATGCACAAAGTGAGCTCCATAAAGATGTGGCTGGAGGAGTTCAGTGTGGAACATGACTGGCCGCACAGAGCCGCGACCTCAACCCCATCCAGCACCTTTGGGATGAACTGAAACGGAGATTGTGAGCCAGACCTTCTTGTCCAACATCAGTGCCTGACCTCATAAATCCTCAACAGAATGAATGGCCAAAAATTCAAACAGAAATTCCAAAATCTTGTGGAAAGTCTTCCAAGAAGAGTGGAAGCTGTTATAGCAGCAAAGGGAGACCAACTCCATACTAAAGTCTATGTATTTGAATGCAATGTCATTAAAGTCTCTCATGGTGTAATGGTCGGGCGTCCCAATACTTTTGTCCATGTAGTGTAACTGTGTGTCCTGGTAAACAAAGGAAAATTTGAACAACTTATGGCAAGATTTACACAAGGTGGACTTTCCTTGTCCACTTTGCAGAGCCACCAACTAGCTTGAACCATTTATTTGTCAAAAATAATGAAAGGTATGATGTAAGAGTTAGTGATTCATTCATTTTCTGTAACCACTTAATCCTTACTAGGGTTGAGGGTACCCAGGGCCTATCCCAGGGTCTGCGGGCGCAAGGCAGGGACTCCCCCTGGACGGGGCACCAGCCCATCACAGAGATGTACGAGCTGTGAAACTGTTTTTACTCAGTAATGGGCATTCACATGCTGCTGAAATAAGTAATAAAAAACAAATAGTCTAGACACATTTCCCCATATGTGTGGAATGTTGGACATTATCGCATCTCGTGTATCTTAAGGCTCAGTGTGTGGGCTCAGTGTGTGTCACTGCTCACTCACACACTGGTCTACATGACGATAGAAAAATCTCCAGCTTTCACAATCTTGGGAACTTTCTATCCCACAAGAAATCAGAGGCGTAGGCCCTCATTTGCATGGACCTCCAACAGTCGAGGGGAAGTCAGACTCTGAAGAAAGGCCTGTCATTCACATGGCTTCAGGTAGACCTGTCTTAATCACACAGTAACTTTCATGCACAGTGATTTCACCCACAGTTAATACTGTTAGTGTGTCGAAAAGTGTCAAATCAGCATTTTTTAGATTTGTGTACACTCATCAGCAAAAAAGAAGATGAAGACGCAAGCAATGTCATTTTCATTTTCAGACTTTAATGTCCAGAAACAACTACAGTCAGAGGTAATCAAGTGGAATGAACAAAACATGGTAGACCGTGTTTCCGATACAGGGGGCAGTCCCACAGCCTGCTTATGACCATCATCATGCCTCACGTTTACGATTTTAACGCCAATATTATATCAAGTTACTTCATTTGATGTACCATGAACAGGCGGCAGGGGTTACACAGTACACACCAACAGACTCTGTCCAGCAGGGGTGTTAAAGTGACTCTGCGGAGTGTCTACAGGCATGTGTTTATGCACCACCATGTATACAACAATTTAGGCTCCCTTTTAGAGAAAATACACAATGTGGACAAAAATATTGGGACAAACATGTTTTTCAGGGTTTGGCCCCTTACCTCCAGTGAAGGACAATCTTAATGCTTCAGCAGACCAAGACATTTTGGACAATGCCATGCTTCCAACTTTGTGGACCCAGTTTGGGAAAGAATCTTTTCTATTCCAGCTTGACTGCGTCCCAGTGCACAAAGCGAGCTCCATAAAGACACGGCTGGATGAGTTCAGTGTGAAAGAACTGCAGATTAAAGTCTATGTATTTGAATGCAATGTCATTGAAGTCTGTGTTGGTGTAGTGGTCAGGTGTCCCAATACTTCTGTCCATATAGTGTAGAGTGCTGAATATGGTTGTAACGAGTACCTGGAGATGCTGTGGTCCTCACTGAGCACCCCACACAGTTAAATAATGGTCTTTTATGCTATTCAGTCCTTGGCGAGTCCTCTGCTACAACTGAAGTGGTGAAATGTTAATGTGAAATTAGTTAAGTGTCATGTCGCTCAACAGCAGGACAAAATATCTTGTCTACAAAAGTGGCTTGCATTCTGTTTACCTCTTAAAACAGACCAAAATGCCAAGCCAGCGAAATGTATGTATGTATTTTAACTGAAAGTAGGCTATATAATCTAGCAAAATGTGACACGTGTTATCTATCGCTGAAAATGTCTGGACTATGTGTTTGCTGGATTGAAGGCACCACACAGCATCTGTTAAAAAGTGCAGTCATCCCATAAAATTACATTTCATTGTCTGCTCCACAGGGCAGGATACATACACTTTATCTGATACAGTGTAAACCACTTTTTTCATACATAAGATTGTGTTATAAAAAAAAAAAAACATTTGTACAGAATTCTATAAATCTACAAGGTTAATCAGATTTTTTTTGTTCTTTTACTGTTTTTTTTTTGGTCAAACAAAATATGGAGCATACTGAATGTATTATTAGAATATGTAACAAACCAATTTAATATATAGTACTTGATCTGTACAGATGGTCCAGAACCCCCTCAATGAAGCCTTAGCGGACGAGCCTGAGCTGGAATGACCCCCAGTGACAAATCAGGAGTTCAGTCATGTGCAAATGTTTGAACACCCTCAGATAAATGGTGTTTAATAGATTGTCTGAGTGAAAAGTAGTTCATGTTTTCTCCACTGGGAACAGATTGAAATGGGGCATTTTACGGCACATTTTCCTGCACAATTTCCTTTTATTTGCTGAGTTTAACACACTGGGAAGAATAAAATATATATAATTTTAAATATAAAATGTGCTCTAACATTTGCACAGGCCATGTTATGTTCAATGCAACAAATAAAAAGCAATTGTGCATTAAAAGGTGCAGAAGTGTGCTCCCTGTAAAGGATGTGTATTATGATCACATAGAAAATCAACTAAATGTCATTCAAGCAGGGACATTTGCACATAACTGTATTGACTGTATAAAAATAAGTGGAATGATCGTTAGCATGTGATGCTCAGAAATGCAGTGAACTGCTTCCTCTCTGTGCTGGGAGTCCTTCAAAACACAAGACCTTTCACAGGTCATCTTTCCACATACAGGGTTTAAAATCATTACTCTTTATGTACAAGTCTGAATGAGCACTACGGAGTTGGAGTTGAGAGCTCAGCTGGCTCGGCTTCACTGATGCAGGCTTGGCGTCAGTCCATTAGAGCGGCGGTGGTGCGGAGAGGCGAGGGAGGAGCGGGTCACTTCCCCTCTGGCCGGGGGTCTGACCCTGGGTCCTCAGGGATGCACTCGTGAGGCTGAGAGGAGGCCCTGAAGCCCGGCAGGCAGGTGCATTTGTACGAGCCCTCTGTGTTGGAACACACTCCGTTCTTGCACAGCTCCACCTTGTCACTGATGTCTTTACATTCGTTTATATCTGAGAGAGGAGAACAGAGACAGTGTGAGCTTGATTAAAGGGCAGATCAAAGTTCAGCCCATCAGTAAAGCCCTAAAACACATCAACCAAACACCAGTATTTAAATGAGTACTCTGAAATCAGTTCTCGTCTTTAAAGGGCCTGTAACACGGAAAACTTAAAATTCCTTCCTTTTTTGAAAGAATTCAATATAGTGTGTTGTAATAAAGTTTCCCTCTCCAGTCTATACAGTCCATAGATGGCATCTTAGCTGCAAAAACCATCACTTCTGGATTTGTTGTTTTCGTGATCTCACAAACAGCAAATTTACAGCAATTTGGCCCCGCCCACTTGAGCTGAATTTATAAGTAGTGCGTCACACCCAGCTGCTTTTTTAAAGATGTGCAACAATCATAACAGAGGCTGCCAGTCACAGCAGAGATCATTTACATGAACAGTCGCATGCAGAGGTTTGGGCGACATTCTCTATAGAGAACACGCATTAGCAGATTTTGAGAAATTAAATATATTAAGTGTACATTTCATATTTATTATTTTATAATATTTATTACTTTCCAACATGTTAAACTCAGCAAATAAATAGAAAATGTGCAGAAAATGATCTGTAGAGGATGCATCAACTCTACAGATCATTTCACTGGGTGTGTTCTTTTGCATTTGACCATATCAGTCATGCAAAGCAATAAAAAACAGCCTGTTTAATTCTAAAGACAAAATGGAAAAACAGGAAAAATGAATCAGTTTTTGGCACATAAATGTAAACAGACTTGGCAGATTTGTATGTTTTATGCAAACGTTAAGGGAAAAAAAAACAAAGAATAAAGATATGGGCCCTTTAACATTTGTTTATTAAGTTCACCGTGACACACTGAGACAGAAAAGGGCTTTTAAGAGAATAAAGAGTTGATTGTTAATGATGTATATTGTAAAAGGACTGCAAGTTACTTGTTCTGAGTGGTCAATCTTTGCAAACATAGAAAGAAAAACCCACCACAGACACTCACAGACACACAGGCCTGACCGAAAGCACCTTCTCGGGGAGACTAAAAGAATGCTGGAATGCCCCCAGGCAAGCTTTTTAAGGACGATTCGTGTCAATGACAGAGCTCCCTTAATAAAAGATGCACTTTCTCTCTAGACATGCATCCTTATCTTGCCTTGGTTTTCTCTCCAACAATGTTCTTCTTTGTCAGGCAGAGGAGTCCTGTCTTGTCCATTCAGTTATGTAATTGTTCAGATGCCCCCTCTGCCAGCTGCTCAGTGAGTCAGTTGGCATCTGAAAGTAAGCAAAACTGAAGGTCGGGATCAGATAATGACTCAGAGGGTTTGTGCATCCACTGGAGGATTCGTATTGCTTCGTTTGTTTTTTGCCATGCAACAAATAAACTGTGTACTACTGTCTAAATTTCTAAACTCAGCTCAGAAGATCTCGCCGTCTCACCACAAAGCTTATTTACCAAAATCGTTCGTTGGGACTCAAATTTGTGCTTCGTTTTCAGGATGTAATCAGATGATGCTGGGGCCGCGCTGTAACAGCAATCAGTCGGACCAAGCAGAGAAAGCTTCTATTGTGTAACGTCCACATACTGCACGACAAGGCTTTGAGTGGAGGATTTCGACCCGCTGGCACTGTCCTTTAGCTTGGATTTAATATTATAATGCAGGGGACACTTTGATCATCCGTTTCTAGCTGTGATTCACAAGGACTAATGCAGGGCCATTACTGTCAGCAACCCTGATTGTCGGAGCACACGATGAGGAAGGTTTTTGAGGGACTTCCAAGAATGGTCTCTTTAAGGGACAATTCTTCGGAACGTTTCTGATTGAGTGTGAGCGTGCTGAGATGCATCCAGACTTCGCTTCATAATCCTGATACAGCATGGAATTGGGAAATTTTCCAGCAAAAGGAAGATGGGCATCTGAAACTACAGGATCTATTAGCAGTTGTAGAACAATAAATCTCATTTGAAGCCTTTCAAAAATAGGAAATTCGATCCTTTAAAGGAATGTCAGACACAACAATACGGCTCTTTCCCACAGGCTAGATTTGGGGTGTGGGGTGTGAAGAATAGACTGAATGGAATATGGCTGGAATATACATTAACACTTTTCCACTGTCGCCACAAAATGCAATTTAACTGAAGCCCCTTGGTTTAACTGTGCATTTCTTCAGTAATGTTAATGGAACATATTTGCATGACACAAAAGCAAACAATTCACAAAGCCAGAAGTGAACTGTGTTTTTGTCTTCATAGATGAAAAAGAGTGTTTTCAATGCTATTTTTGGTGGTATTTGTACACCATTGAAGCTGTCTGTGTTTTCTCTGTTGTCTTTGTGGAGAGATGTGGGCTGTTTTTACAGTGGGGGGTCTCACCCTTTCACTTTCAGCCCTCATTGCTCACTAGCAGCTCAACACAGGCTTACAACATTTCACCGGGGACTAATAGTGTACTAGTTATTGAGATTTAAGGGGAAACTATATTTTATTTCATTACACTCATTAAAAATATCAGATTTTAATTTCCATTTAGCTCATAGATTGGCCTCTAGAGGGCCTGCAGGAAGAGGCTACAAAACATAAAAAATATGATGCAATGTCACAAGGGGCACTGACTAATAAAACTGCTTTAAGACACTATTGTTCCAGAATCTCTGCACATTGTTTTCTTTTTTAGCTTGTAGCTCCCACGGTAGTAAGACAGAGCAATAATTATAGTACATACTGCACTGTTGTGCTCAGTAACTCCATCCTTTGTTTTTCAGCTGGTTTCAGTTGAAGCCTTTACATCTTAGCTCTTACCCAAGCAGACAGGTGTTGCTGATGCTCAGCAGGGGACATTTCCACTACCCTCAGAACTGGCTGCAGTTATATTAGGAGAAAAATGGAGAAAAGGGCCTTACCAATACACGCCATCTTGCTTAGGTCAAGTTCATAGCCGTCAAAGCAGTCGCAGGTGTAGCCCTCTCGTACACGAACACAGCGACCGTTTTCACAGCCGTTCAAGATGCCACATTCTTCTGCCTGTAAGCCCTCAAAGCCTTCATGACGACCTAAAGAAAAACAAGTAGTTTGTAGTTACAGGTGTGTTCATGTGGTGCAAAGAAGGGTGAGAGCATAATGTAAAACTGCGACTAGAGATGAGCATTTTAATCCATTTAAATTTCACTATTTGTTACAGTCTTGGTCCGTTTAGTCTTGCTCTGCTCTATCACTCCTTGACATTTTTAACATTTACACGTGGTTTTTGTTTGTCTTCACTCCCTGGCTTGGCCGTGGTCCTGCCCCCTTCCACATGTGCACCTGTGCTCTGCCCCCTCACAGCTGAACCTGATTTATGATTATGTAGTTATACCTCTAGTGTGCTGTGGGTTTGTTGTTCAGCGGTGGTATTACCCGTGTTTGTACCTGTGTCTGTGATCTCTGTGTTTTCCATGTTTGTGCTTCTTCATTTTATTTGTTAGTGCCAAGTTCTTAGTTCAGTGTCTGTTTCATGTTCATGTCCACCGTGTTTTGTTTTTACATCTGCACACACATCCGCTTCCAGTCCTCCATGCAAATATCACACTGTTTAGGATTTTTCCACTATTCACATTCTCAAATAGTGAGTGTATTAGCCTTATAGGACTTGCCTTGCTCTTCAGCTGACCTACTTAACTCACACAACAAGGGGACATATTATGCAAAACTCCCTTTTTGCATCCTTTTGTATTTCCATTTGGGTCTCTACTGCTCCTGTAAACATCCATCCATTTTCTGTGAATCAACTGAAAGATTTTGGTGTCAGGAATCATATGCTTCTACGAGCCGTTTGGATGGCCCCCCATTGTAATGTAATAATGGAGAAATTTGCATAGAACCACCCCTCATCTGTCGAGCCCCAACCCACTAGATTAGTTGAAGATCCGCCATTTTTGTCTGTTGGTTTTATGAGCACGCGTAAGACACCGAGCACTAAGGCTACAGGCAAAGGTCACTCATGAAGTGTTGTGTTCATCTTGCTCTGGGTCCGACTCGGGGTCGAACATATATGGATAGCTTTGTTTCACGTATGCTAAATCTGTAGCGTTAGCATAGGATGGGTGGGGCATGGCCAGCAACAGCTTATTTGCATAAAAGTCACAGAGCCCTTAAACGGCTCAATTTGAAAGGGACTGAAACTGTCAGGAATAGAGCTGGTGAGATCTCTTTATGTGAGAGTGATTTTGTGCAAAGAACGTCATGAACATGTTTTTTATAGACCATAGACCTATTATAACTAAAGTGAGTTTTGCATAATATGTCCCCTTTTAAGAAATCGTTCAGCAAAAATCACATTTTATTATACTCAATTATTTATCATATGTGATCGCATGCCTCACAAAATTTCTAGTGATTAGGGATACTTCTAATAATACATATTGAAAGAATAATAACATTACCCCTGTATGGATCCAGTCTGCGGGGTGGCTGGTTCTCTCTGGGTCTGTGCACAGGTACTCGTACTGCCTCTCTAGAACCATAATCATTTGGGGGGTCAGGGAGGATGGGGCCACTTAAAGGACCCTCAGGGCTATAGTAGGTGTCACCTTCAAAAGGCCCATAGTTATCCCAGTATGGAGGCCCATAGGATCCATCAGGGGAGGCGTCTGGTCCATATTCAAAGCCTGGTCTCTCCCGCAGGCTGTCCGTGCCTCTGTGAGGTCCGTATTCAAACCCTGGTCTCTCCCGCAGGCTGTCCGTGCCTCTGTGAGGTCCGTATTCAAACCCTGGTCTCTCCTGCAGGCTGTCCGTGCCTCTGTGAGGTCCGTATTCAAACCCTGGTCTCTCCTGCAGGCTGTCCGTGCCTCTGTGAGGTCCGTACTCAAAGCCTGGTCTCTCCCGCAGGCTGTCTGTGCCTCTGTGAGGCAGGTTACACAAGACGGCAAAATCACCTACGTGAAGACAGATATTTGGAGAAGTTTAAATGAGTTGCAATTTAGTTTCATACCATCACATCAGCAGGATGTCACTAGGGCTACAAAAATTATTTTGATAGATCTGCAGCATTATTTACCCAGTATAACAATCTGGCATGCCAATATGATGGTAGTTTTACTTCTATAGATGAAGCTAATGGTTGTTGGGGAGGTTTTTTTGGGGGGGAACTCCATGCATTAGGTGATGAAAATATGACTCAAATCAGATGCCTTCTTCCCACATATTATGTACTGTGCATGAGCCTAAATGTGCAAAATACACTTCCCTGACTCATGCATATGTATTTGAGGGTGGGCCACTCAAAATGAGGGAAGATTGCACAAAAAGTTGGTGGAGATATTCCACATGCTGTTGATTTCCATATTCCATACATCATATATTTATATTTGCGTCAGCTTTCCTAGGCCTTTTAACTGCAGGTGTAAATTTGTGTCAGGGTCTCAAAAGCCATGTTGCTGAGAGATACAGCTGGGAGATGAAGACAAGAGCCTCAGCATGTGTCAGTGAATGTTTACCATCAGAATCACAATGTTTAAACTCTTGGGATCAGATGTTCGTGTGTGAGAAGATGCAGCGTAGAATATGCCATGATGCAGACACAATTTGTTATGTTTCACAAACTCTGGAGAATGTTGTGGTGGTGAGGAGTTTATCAACACCACTGTTCCTCACTAAACTTCCATTTTCTGCTTGTTTAGAGATGTTATTGCGCGGGGCTGTGTAGTTCGTGTGTTAAACTGCAGTCTCGGCAAATCCAATCATAAATTCAGGAGCATACTGCGGTTGCATTAAGGCATGTTCATGTCCTGGGCCTTTGTGTTCTGCTGTGAATGTGCAATGTTTTCATCATCCTGTCTTCGGTTTTCACTGTAAACACTTACTTGAAGACTTCTCAGGGCAGAGGGCACACTGTGTACCCCAAGCAACACCATGAAGACAACAGCACTCAGTAAAGGTGGTCTGAAAACCCGCCTTAGGATGAGAACACGTGTTATATTCTATCAGCCTCTGCCAGCAGACGTCTGTGTGAACATCATGCTCGTCAGGATCATGAACATCTACAGTCAGAAACACAACGAGAGAGAGCAAAGACAGCATAGTGAATGGAAAATGAAAATTGACTTCAGTGTAGTTTCTGTTGGGCTAGCGGGGATCTATGCCTCACCGTCTGTGCTGTTGATAGAGATGCAATGACGCTGCGTGCCATCCAGGACCAGTGGAGGACTGCAGAAGCAGTGGAAGGAGCCTGCTGTGTTCACACACTCTCCATGTTCACATACATTCTCTTGATTACATTCATCATAGTCTGCAAAGAAACATGATTAGAATACCATGATTAGAACAAAAGTCTCATTTATTCTCATTTAATCAGGAAGACACATGATATTTTGCTTATTAATGCGGCAACCGCTGACATATTTGTGAATGTATTATAAACAACACCAATTTCCCACATGAACAAAAATGCACAAGGTCTGAACAGAGAGCATCAGCTCAAAATACCTGGTTGAGAAACTTAACAACACTAACCTAACAGTCCTGAGTAAATGTGTTACATCACAGAAGTACACAATCAGAGATGAGGGAATTCATGTAAAAATATATTCTCACTGTTATAATACAACCTTGTTTATTTATTTATTTTTATTTGGAAAACAGGGTCCTGTACAAAAATGTCCTCGACTGGCTCGGCTGCTTTCAACGTCCCACCTGCTCCTCCCCCAGCCAAGGGCAACTGCTGTTTAAAGCTCCGGTGGAGATTGTTGTTCCTGTTGTTGTGGACTAGAGACTCTCAAGCTACCCTTCCAGCAAAATCTACCTCTACTGACTCTTCACTGTATGAACTCTGTTAGCTGTAGAAGTTTAAACTGTCATTAAATTTGTACACAAAGGCCTTCTCTTGTTAGTTATCTCCATAGAGACTCTATTCTCTCTCCTGGTTGACCAGAGAAGGATGGGTTCCCCTTTTGAGTCTTGGTTCCTCCCAAGATTTCTTCCTCCAGCTGAGGGAGTTTTTTCTTACCTCTGTTGACTTTGGCTTACTCACTTGGAGCTCAGACCTGGACTTGGTAAAGCTGATTTGTGACAATTTTGGTTGGAAAAAATGCTATATAAATATAATAATATATATAAATTCAACTGAACTGACTTACACTGAAAGAAGGAATGGTTATCATTCTCCAGAAAAGCACCTTTTTGGAGATACAAGGTTATATTCTAACAGCCACAATATATAGTAATGACAGTCTTTGGATATTTTGTTCTCTACCACTGATCAACATCTAACTGCAAACATAAACCAGCATTGATGTAAAGAATATTGACGACTCTGGTTCTAAATTAGGTTATTATATTAAAACAGTTTTAGCTGAAGCAGTGAATAATCTGAAGCTGAATACTAAATTAGGGGTGTGGCCATGGGTGTCACCGCCATTCAGTCCCTTCACATTTCATAATTATTCGTTTGGACCCCCCCACATTTAACATAAATATTAGTTCAACAAGCGCTGAATCTTGAATCTCGAATCTTTCGCGAAAGAATCCATTCCACTTCATCGATACCACTGGAAATCCACTCCGGGTTTGCCTCCAACTCACCACATGCAAGTAAAGTGAATAGTCTGTGCATAGACAGGCTGCTCCAAACTGGAGCAGGTAACATCAGCCCCATTGTGCGCAGAAAAAAATGTTTGGAAACCACTGCCCTAGGCACTAAAGTTTAGTCGAACTAAACTAACTAAAGTTTAGTCGAACATTCATTTAACGTGGCCTAGGGCAGTGGTTTCTAAACTTTTGGAAACCGCCACCCCTAATGACATGAAGCCCATTATGGTGTACCACAGGGATCTATACTGAACACCCTGGTGCTTTTTGTATGTCATAGTACATGCTGCTTTGGGGTATACATACCTGTTACATGGCATACATTTCTAGCTATTCTTGAACTTTAAGATGATTAGAATTTTCAAATTAGTTTTTTACCTCTCTCACTCATTCATTTTCTGTGACCGCTGACTCCTCACTAGGGTTGCAGGCACCTGGAGCCTATCCCGGGGGCAACAATCACAAGGCAGGGACTCACCTTGGGTGGGGCCTTGTTTTTTATCTTCAAATCTTTATTGCCATTTTCGTTTTTAATCTCATTATTATTATTATCATTTTATTGGCACAAATCCTGCAAAACTACTTTCGGCCACACTGCAATGTGTAAAACGTGGTGTGTAAATGCACAGCTATTTATGCAAAAAAAAATTAGCACTACTCACCAGTGCATTCCATTCGGATGTCATCATAGTAATAGCCGTTGCGACAGAAGCAGTGGTAACTGCTGTCGGTGTTTGAGCAATGGCCGTTTTTGCAAATTTCGGAGCCAAACATCTCACACTCATCTGCATCTGTGGGCAAGAACAGTACACTGAGCTTACAAGCTGACAAACAACGGAGAACTTGTTATGCCTAGAAAGTCAAAAGAATATCAAAATCAATCCAATCCGACAGGCCAAAACATTGCAAAACAAATATCAAGAGTACAGCATTCAGAAAAGGCTTTTTTTCCAACGAAAAGTGGATAATGTGCCTGGTTTATGTCCTGTAATTATTTGAAGATAATCGGCGTGACAGCTCATGACCTGGCATATTAACTCTTTAACAGCTCTTGAACGTGGATATCAGAGATGCGCTTGTGTCATCACTTCTTTTGGAGCAAATTTTGTGACTACATATTCAAAGTATGAGAGAAGTAATGACCACACCAGTACACTAATTTTGCCAGTCCCACGTGTAAGCACACAAAGTACACTTTTTAGGTTTATTATAAAAATAGCAGAAGTACCTTCGAACTGGACATGATCCATCCCTCGCATTGAAGAGGTGACTTTAAGATAGCCAGAACCGCGTGGACAGAGGATGTCAAACTCCGCTGAGAGAAAAAAACAGTAAAAATGACTTAATGAGACAGAGAAGGCACGTTTGAGAAGGAGTGAATAATGTTCTATATTTAATAACACATAGCAAACTGAATATTTTCATGCAAACATTGTTCTTATTAGCTACTATTACTATATACTAGGGATTAGAGTATCCTGAGTCCAAAATCCCAAAAATTATATAGTTTATGTGACTATCATTCTTTTCTAAAAAAAACACAAAAACTGTATTTTACTTCATTTTGTTGTTGTAAAGTAAAACAATACGACCACCAGAAGAAGTTGGTAATGCACCTAAAAGCTGCCTGCCACCCACCATTAAACAACAAAAGAAGAAGAAGACCTAGGCGTTGGAGGTTGGTTCTTCAAAGAATAGTCAAATATTACTCAGTGGTTATCAAAGAGTACTTTTGTTTGAAATACCCATACACATTAAATACTACTATATAATCCTTTTCTATTAGTATAAGCCTCTAAAAAAGGGTAACAGCTAATGTACAATGGAAAAAAAAATCTCTAATAATGGTGGCATTGATCAGTATTTAACACTGATGTATAGCCCACTCCCAGCAATGTTTATGATGGTAAAGAGTAATATACAACATGTTTTGGGCTGAAATACTTAAACTATTCCCTAAGTGGGGACCCTATTCCCTGACGTCCCAGCATGCTTTCTGTGCCGTACCTTGTCCTTCCACTGGGCAGGGATGGATTTCACAGTTGTCTCCCCAGCCTGCCCCGACAGTGCAGCAGCACTCCGCCTTTGTTACATTACGGGAGAGCACATTTTCACATAAGTGTGCATCATTCAGGTTGTAGTAGCACTCCTTTCTCTGCTGCTCATCAGAGGTGCCTCTGGGGGGAGCTGGGAGGTCAGGCTCCGGCAAGTCTGATTTGATTCCCACATGTAAAACATAAAACTGTCAGAACAGCAGGCAAACAGAGGGACAAGGATGCATTTTTGCAGGCAATTCCTTACAGAAACAGAAAAATTGAGAGATAAAATCAATTTCGATCCCCCCCTTGCCATAAATGCAGATTTGCCATGATATGCTTGATGTGTGCAGTTAATTTTTTTAGTTTAGGAGTTATGTGGATACAAGTCCATCATATAGCATCATGTAAAGTGCATGCCTAAATCTTCACCCATTTGCCTATAATTGTGTTTGGTAATAATAGAGAGTTTAAATATTAGAAATACACTTGCTTATGGCTTCTGACAAACTATTTACTATAAAAGGGGACAAAATCGAAAAATAGTCATAGCATCATAGCCTGAATTTCGTCCATTTTTATACATGACAGCGTGTCATACGTGGGCAAAGAGCCCGTATCGGACTCCAAATGTCGCTGACCAACTACGTTTAGGTAAGTGGAAAATGCAGACTCCTTTAAAGACTAACAGAATCCATGTCTCGGATTCCGCAGCTTGAAATGTAAACCTGAAGCTCTCCTGTTGGCCACAGCATAATCATGGGAAAGCGGAATCATTGATCGCACAATGCTGTAATGTTTATCGCATATTTCCAGCGCAGCTTGACACGACCTGGTCATTGTTCCATGGACTCTGGCCATTCATATCTAAACAAAAGGCTTAGTCAAAATCTCTAGCGGAGTCAGCAACCCGTATTTTTTCGCTCATTGGATTTACACACGTCAGAAATGTTAACACACCACAATGTACCGGGGACTCAGAACATGTCGAAGCATTTTTGCACCGTTCCGTAAACATGTACACGATGTATGAAAAAATACAAAAGTGACACCACAAGGACACTGAGGTTGGTGTTCCGAGTCACAGTGGACATCAGTGACCTCCTTGTGCTCAAGGCTGCAAAAATGTTTCCACATATGCCCTGTCAGTCGGTCCATGTTTGTCTTGATACAAAGTGATCCTGACTGAAGCTTGGCTTCAGCAGCCTGTGTGTCAGTCAGTGCAGGAGATGGAATGTTATGGCAGAATAAAGCACAGCCTGGCTGCTTATGCACAGTTTGCTCCTCATGTGTTTGAGTTATAGGTTTGGGGCATTCTACTGATTTCAAACTGTACTCACTCGTTGCACAAATAGAGCTGTTTAAGCGATTAAAATGACAGATGGCATGAAAAAAAAGGTTTGTGTGCATGCATGTGTGTGGCCGTTTTTGTTTTCTCACCCGTTAATTCAGTGTGGCGGGGGCTGCACTGGCTGGTAACAGGGTCGAATTCCTCATTCTCATTGGGGCAGATGCACAGGAAGCTTCCTTCCGCATTCTCACACTGAGTCTCTCCACACAGGTCGCTACCCGTCTCACACTCATTTACATCTATGGGGCCAGTAAGACACACACACACACGCACACACACATACACACACTCATTTGTAGGTCACACACTGACTTGAGTCATATACTCACCATACACTTTATTTCAAATGCCCTCCTTTAAGTCCACCATATGTCCACTGTAGGTGTGTAGTGACAGACTGTAGCGCTTCCTTTATCACAGTATCACAGCACCCCTTCTAACCTCATTCATCATTGGTCAGTTTCTGACTACTGTATTACTGTTATAATAGATATTGTTTTGTGGTGGTGGACCATTCTCAGCACCGCAGCACTTAAATATTACTGCTTGGAGTGCTGGTAAGAGTTTATCTGGCACAGAGCAGTTGCTGGGGTTTTTTACGCACATTAGTGTAAATTCTAGGTTGAGAATCACTGCAAAAACTCCTGATCTGACCAAGACTTGCAATCTTATTTCTAGCCTAAAAGTCTTCTTGTTCTTGTTCTGAGAATAATTTACTATATAAGAACAGATTTTTTGCTCTTATATAGTATATTAAGATTGTTTTAAGATATTTTTTCCTATTTCAAGAAATCTTACCAAGCGTAAATATCTTAATGCACTGGCAGATAATTTCACTTGTTTCTAGTCACTTGTTTCTAGAAATAGGAAAAAATATCTTAAAACAATCTTAATATACTATATAAGCAAAAAATCTGCTCTTATATAGTGTATTATTCTCAAAACAAGATCAAGAAGACTTCTAGGCAAGAAATAAATTGCACGTCTTGGTTAGATCAGGAGTTTTTGCAGTGATGGCCCACCACCCAAAAGTGTCCAGCCAAGTACAATTTTGTGGCCAGAAACTGATCGTTGATGAACTAGAGGATCGCTAGCACAAACTGTGCATCGTCTTTAAGACCAGCAAGGTGGAACTCCAAGAAAGCGGACAGTGAGTATAGATGCATTTATAGAAAATAGTTTACTGTTCTCCTCCATACCGACACAAACTTGGTCTTCAGGGGTGTTGGTGTATCCTCGGTCACACTGACAGCGATAAGATCCATCAGTGTTCTCACAGTAGCCATGCTTGCCACAGATGGTCTCATCCTCACACTCATCAATGTCTAGAAGGGAAAGCAACAGCAGACAGAAGGCAATATTACAGTGCACATAAGAGAAGCAGAACAGAGGAAAGTTCATATTTTCAGTGTCAGCATATAAAGTAAAGTGGCCCCATATAGTCACTCATGAACACATCATGGCCGACAGCGTGAACAATGTGAAATTTCCTCTCTGCATTTAATCCATTCACCAAGTGAAGCAATGTTCATCATCAAAGGAAATAAATATTTCAGATAGAACCTGTGAGAAATCCATTAAACATTTATTTTAATTTATTTGCACTTTTCCCCCAATTAATTAATGTCCAATGGTGCAACTGGTGGCCTGGTGAATTGGGAGTTGCCCCTGCAATCGGAAGGTTGTGGGTTTGAATCCCAGGACTGCCAGTGGCACCACAGAGGTACCCTTGAACAAGGTACCATCCCCACACTGCTCCCCGGGCACTGTGCTCCTGGCTGCCCACTGCTTCACTTGGTGAATGGGTTAAATGCACAACAATTTGACAGAATTCACACTGAGTGCTGAGGTGTATTCACATGTGACAAAAAATGGCCACTCTACACTTTTTTAACATTTTACACCTGCTAGTTATGAGTCTCCCAAACTGCCAACACTGAGAGGGTGATGGTGACCGTTCTGATGAAAAGATTTTTTTTACACATGAACACCTTTTGAGTAGAACACTAACAGCTTATTCTGTTACATCAGCTAACTGACACCTGCAGGCGTGATGGGGGAGAAGGAGAACAACCATACTCAGCCAGAGACAGTGAGGACAATTCTGCTCTATTGGACGATTCTGGCACCAATGCTTAGCACCATTGTAACAGTGTAAAGGCCTTAGTAGAGACTGTCTGTTTAGATGTCTTAAGTCTGTTCTGCATTCAAACTTAAAACAACATGCAGCAGCAAACCGAGACCAACCTCAAATAGAGCGCTACCAGAAATATCTCACAAGGGTTCATTTCAACAGAAGCAAACCTGCCAAGTGTGATCACTATTAAAACAGAAACACATAGGCTGTTGCTTTTAATCACAATTTCGTGATAACCAAGTCCTAAGACTGGGACTGGGACTCAAATAACAAGTCTAAAACCCCAATTTAATGCCTGGTCATCTCTTAGTTATCTTTAACATTTATTCTTATTATTTAGTTTAGTTACAATTTAGTCTTTCCGAATTTGAAATGTAACCTATCATGAATTTCCAAGTCTTGTTGGAACACAAAATCAGTCACACACTTTCCCCCCCACTTATAACAATAATTATATGATCCACTGAAGGGAATATAAAATCAAAATTGTTGTAATTGTACCGAGTACAGATAAACACTTTCAAATCCCCCCCTTTGCTGTCATTTACTTTTCATCAATGCTATACCATTATTCCATTCAAATGAGGTTTGGAACTGGATAAACAGGAGACCTGTGACCCATAAACTGGATGAAAAGTGATTCTCTTGTTCTTTTTGGCTCCCCACATGCACAGAGAGTACAAGAGTATACGTCCATCTGGAAAGCTTCAGGCCGGAACATGGGCGCTGCGGAGTGAATCGCCGCTCACTTAACAGACCCGGGAGATCAGATTATGTAACTGTGTGAGGCCTTCAGTTTTCTCTAAACCAGTGTTTTATAAGGAGAAAAATGAGTTGAAAACTTGAATGTCCCACTTCTGGCCAGAAGAGAGGCTCAGAGAAATGCTCCAACCCCAAGACGATCTCCATATCAATCATTACAGGCCTGCCCTGGAACAAGACAAGGCCTCAGTTCATTTTTCATTAGTGCCGGATGGATGCTTTCTCAAAAACAAGATCTAGAGGCACCAATTCATCATGTGTAGATCAGTTTTGCTTTGTCATCGACCCTTTAGTCTGGGTTTGGATGAGTCTAAATATGAAGAATTCACTTTTTTTATTCCTTCGTGGGGGGTTAGTCATTAGTATTTACTCATTTTTAAGAGGTCAAAAATAAATGGATTGGATAAGATAACATTGCATAATATGAGAGGATAGCATTAAAAAGTAAAAAAAAATGAAATTATAGCCCAAACATTAGCTCAAACAAGTGGCAGTCCCTTTCACTGCAGACTGAGGGATAACCACGAAGCTGGCAACCTGGCCCAGCAGCATTACAAAATATAACAGCACAACAAATAAATCAAAGCCATGCTCCATGCGCTGAGAGGGAACAGCCCATTCTCTGTGTACATTCTGCATGGCTGAATACGCTGGAATATTGGAACTAAACCTCACTGCTCAACACTGACATTTGTTAGCAATTTCTTCTTGAATGCATAATTTGGATTATGCTTTGGCAAATGGTGAGACAAGCTCAGGACAAGAGACAGAAGGACAAGAGAGCCTGATTATAATTGGCTGAAAAAACAAACACTGAGTTCTTTTTACACCTCCATCACCAATTACTGCTCTGTGGTATATAAGATGAAACACTGGTTAATGTTAACCTCACAGGTGACTAGGACAAACCCCTCTAAAACCAGTTAGCAACCTCGCAAACCAGAGGCCAGCGTTGCGCATGAACGCGTTCATTGAACACGTTCCTATTTTTCGTGACTGCTGAACTGAACGAGTTGGTTTACAAATTCTGAACGTAACCGTGAGTGACGTTCACTCTCGCGAGACTGAACGCAGTTCACGTGATGGGAAGTTCGGCTCCTTTCAGAGAGCCGGCTCTTGTGGCACGGCTCCCAAAGAAGAGCATGTTCTTTCGGCTCCCAAATGGCTCTTAGTTTACTATCAACTGTTTTAGTTGATAATAAATATTATCAAATATTTTAGCCTAACTTGGCAAATATGAATGCTTTGTGTGTTGATAAAAAAAAGTGGGGAGCAGCTCTCACTCGCTGGGAGTCGGCTCTTCTGATTCACTACAAAGCATCGGCTCTTAGTAGCAGGTTAGCACAAGAGCATGTCTCGGCAGAAATACACATGGGAAACAAGCTTATAAATGGAAGGTATTTATGTTTAGTACAGCTAAATACTGTATGTTTGAGTTTTAGAGCTGTACATTTTCA
>JBBPCX010000001.1:29481787-29499568 GCA_037974365.1 Hydrocynus forskahlii
ATTTGTGTCCATTCATTCTGTAGAGCATTTATGAGGTCAGACACTGATGTTGGACAAGAAGGTCTGGATCACAATCTTCGTTCCAGTTCATCCCAAAGGTGCTGGATTGGGTTGAGGTCAGGGCTCTGTGTGGACCAGTCAAGTTCTTTCACACCGAACTCCTCCAGCCACGTCTTTATGGAGCTCGCTTTGTACACTGAGACACAGAAAAGGTTCTTCCCCAAACTGTGCCCACAAAGTTGGAAGCATGATGTTGTCCAAAATATCTTGGTCTGCTGAAGCATTGAAATTCACTGGAAGTCCTTCAATGGAAGTTCCAATACTTTTGTCCATATAATGTAAGTATATGTGTACATATACTTTATCTTTATATGCCCTCGCATTTGGTGTGAGGGGACCGTTAAGAATACAGTTTTTTTCTGAACTGTGACTTTAAAGGGCCCCGTCTGAATCCTGGATGTTACACTGAGCCACCCCAGCGTTTCATTAATGAAATAAGTCACTAACGAGAAAGATAAGAAACTTTTCCTCAGTGCAAATCATGTTTTTAAGGCGATTGATTAATATTACTCTTCGCAACTGAAATAAACACTAATCTCCTCTGGAGCTCGCAAACTGCATACAGCACAAAACCGGCAATTACAGCATTTAGAGCTCATTTGAAATCTGAATGGATGAACTAATTTTGAAATGATATAATCCACAGATTGGAGTGTAAGTAGTTTCCAGGTTTGAATCGCATCCAAATAAAGCACAGCCGGTGCCGTGTTCCAGTGGTACAGTGCCCAAGTTACTGCACCCTCCAAGCATGCAAGAGGGAAAAAAGAGAAATAATAATATCCTGAGCTCACGGGCTGGGAACATTCCTGAAGTCAACTAGTAAGAAATTAATAATGACAGCGACATGTTTGATTAAATAAGGATCGGAGGATAATTGTTACATTACCACATAACTTACAAGTCACTTAACTCAGTCGTAAGTGAGGGCAGTGGCGTACAAACAGTGGAACACATTACATAAGGAACGCCCTGTACTTGTTCCAGGGTCTGATAATGGGAACAGCTGAGGACCTTATATTTAAGAAAGTTTTGTTTGTGTGGCATGAGGAGCTGGTACAGAACATAAAAATTATACACAAATACTTTAAATCAAAGTCACCTTTAAATCCTTAAAAATAAAGATTAGGACTTTTATATTAGAGGTATATACATACGTATATATACAGTTTCTTCTATACTGTCACTTTAAAGGGACATATATACATATATATATATATATATATATATACACACATCTCTGGAAAAAAAAATAACAGACCACTGCAATTTATTTTTAAATCAGCCTCTCTTTGAGTATGACAACCATTCCATGCCAGTGTCTGTTAAATTCCTACACAAGCACCTCATTCTGCTTTATGAGGGACCGATTAGTGAATCACATCTTATTTAATGAGGAAAAGTATAAAAACACTCCGGTAATCGACACTCTCCTCTCACAATGAGACCAGTTGGATGGTAAAACACTACTAGAAGTTTGTCAATAGGAATTATTGCCACTTTTGTGAACAAGAGATTTGTTTTCTTCAAATTATTCAAGTTCTGTAAACGCTGCATCATTTCTCTTATTATGATGTTTTGTCATTTCCTTTAAAATCAATATTTTTATTTGGAAATGAGGAGAAATATTGTCCGCAGTTCTTAAAAACTAAGGCAAAGCTGATCAGTTTAATATTTGCACCTATAAAAGATAAAACCTAAGAAACTGAACATTTTTGCAGTGGTCTTTTATTTTTTTCCGAAGCTGTATTTGTGTGTGTGTGTATTTATTTACACATTCATATAGAGTCATTTCCAACACTGTCACTCAAAGGAGATATTTTGTTGTTTTTCTAACCGCTTATCCTCTAATAGCCTCTAATATTTTGTCAGCAAATAATAGTGCACAAATTCAGTTCATTTGAATTGAACACATTTTAAATAAAACATCAAACAAAACTGTGCCATAACTTTTGCATAGGCCACATTTTATGTGTTGGAATATGTTACATTCAACCAAAAAACAGTAATTGTACTACAAATACAAAGAAATGATGTGATAATCTTCACTGCACAAAGCATGTAATTTAACCAGGGGTGTGAAAACTTCTGAAGGTACAGAGAAATCCTGCCTTCTTTCTTTCTTCTTGTTTAATTTTCAGTGATCTTTCTAACTGTAAAAAAAATAACAGCGGTGACGTTACATACATGAACCCCTTACTGTCCATTGCTAAAATCTGAAATGTCGCTTGGTCTGTATGTTCTCTGAGTTTACTTCAGTTAAAAATCTGAAGGAATTTTTAAAGCCAAAAAAAGTTATTCAACTTTCATAAGAGTTTTCATGATTGAATTTATCAAATGGAATTCAGTATTCTGGTCACATGGAACTTCTCATTTTTAACTGCACCACAGCAGAAAGCAACTGATTCTGAATGAAAATATGACATTCATCTTTTTATAAAACCAGTGTAAATGAAAACTGTTAGTTGTGCATCATCAGAGAACTTCAATCAGTCGTTCCCTCAGTTTCCAGTCGACTGATGAGGAAAACTTCCCCATTTTAAAAACACTGAAAGACTAGGTGTCCCCAGACTTTTGCTAGGCAGCGTATTCTCAAATGTGAATGTACATTTGGACACACACAGATGCAACCACACACCCAAACACCCACCACGTCCCACACTGGTGACCTAGTGCCACTGACTGCATGCCGAGGGGGACACACACACAGACGGAAGAAAATATGCTCAGTCTGATTTATAGCATAATTAGAGCCCAGTGTTTGCAGTGGCCGGGGGCCAGAAGGGTGTGTGTGTCTGTGTGTAGGTTGAATGGCATTGCACAATATTAAGAATATTTAGTGCAGCTTGCCATGTTTCAGGAACGAGTTATGGGGCATTCTGGCCCAGGACTAGTCAAGGAGCTCTTTTCTGTTTAAACTGGTAAATAGTTGTTAAAAAGTATACATTTCTCATAATAGCTTTATACTCTTAAAATATGTATTACTGAACATGTAACTGTTAAAGGATACATATTCTCTAATATGCTGTACTCTTATGTGCAGAATATTTATTTATTAAAGACGCATTAAAGTCTGATTGGTTGTAAAAGTTCTAGCCGCATGTTTTTATCATATTGGTATCATTACGCTGGCTGGTTAGTAATGGCCACTTTACCCTTTTTTCGCTGGATAAATGGGAAAGAAGGACTTGACCACTCTGCTCAACAGCCAATTAAAAAACAACCAGGTGCACAGCGCAAGCTCCTTTATCCTTAAAGAGGAATTCCACTGATTTTTCTAAATGTCCGCCCATTTGAATCATGCAGAAGATGACGTGAAGTGTCTTTTAGTACACATATATATAACCATTTTATTTAATATCCACACCCACCAGTCAACCTACATGTCTTCTGAGTGTTTATGCTTAATCTTGACGATGGTAAAATTGTGGCAAATCTGACAACTATACTGTGTCTTTATTTTTATTTTGTCTTACAAAGTCCTGCATGTGCCCCTCTGCCATGAATTCATTTAAAAAATTATGTTTTAAGGCCCAAAATATGGGGAAGCAATAATAATTTGATGCAGTCACGGGAGATTTTTGAGGCATAAACTCTGTGATCTGGACTCTATAGGTTACCCCAAAACAGAGCTTTTCACATTAGACCACTCTGAATGATTGTTTACATCTCAAGTCTTAAATTATACAAATATTTTGTAAAATCTGTGAAATTCCCGTATTTAACGTATAGCCTTGTAAAACTACTTTATGGACATTGCATTTTGCACAAAAGCAGAGATTCTAGCTGAGATTCTCAGTGAGAGGAGGTCTCGATTCTTTTAATGAGACTTATGGCCATATGCTTAGATATTAATGACCAGGTCTTAACTCCAGATGAGACCGTCTAGCTGACCAGAAGTGAGAAACATGAAGGATTATTTATTTACTTATTCTTAACCTTTTATGCCCCGGTCACATGGCATGCAGCCATGTTAAAGTCTATTGACTTGTGTAATGTGTGCTTATTTTCACTTAGAAAATCATCAACCTGTAATTTGGGGAATTTCAAACTTTTGCATGGCCCTTTATGTTATTAATGTTCTTGATATTGGCACAAATTCTTAGCTTTTTTACTTACAGCCTCTCTCTGAGTGTCTCTTGTACTGAAAGTCTAGACAGGAGTGAGTCAGGATGCAGTGAATGTTATGCTTGGTGACCGTCCTGCTGCTGTTTCCAGCGTGGTGTTTCTGGGTTCCTTCAGAGTGAGAGTGCTGTGAAATGTGAGTGTACATGAGCGAGGTTGCTGGGTCAGCAACACGGCGCAGGGTGTACAGAGCAAGGCCCTGGCCTCCAGCTCAACTTAATACAGAACAAGTACAGGGAACACGACAGACTGATGAAGTTTCGCCACACTCCATTAGGAACAATAAGTGGCTCTGATCGCTCTTCCTCTCTCTCTCGTTCTCTTTCTCTCTCAGTTCACTGGACGTCATTGTCTTCCTTCTCTTTTATCAGCTTTATCGGGACAATTTCCCCTCTTGGCCCCTTTTATTATGAAATTCCTCTTTTTCTAAACACTACCTTTTAAACTCCTTCAGCTTCTCCCTGCTTGCTATTTCCTGTCGTTTTCTTTGTCCTTGATTATGCTGTGATTTTAGACATTATGAAGTTTGTTGGTCCACTCCGGTGCCGTGGATATGTTTGGCTCGTCTCCACGTTAAGGTTGTTTCAGTAAGCAGGGTGCGGTCCACGTACGCGCCTCAGTAAGAGCTCTAGTCCTAACTTCGCCCCCATCTCTCCGCAAGCACTCTTTACTTTGGCTCTCACCATGCAAACTGGGGATCTGTTGTACTCAACACATTTTTTTGAAAATCGAAGGTCATATGAATCAGATGGCAATTCCTCATCGAAGGATTGGCATAAATCTCTTACAGTGTTAAAGGGGAACTTTCTTGGTTTTCCTTTTTTATATGCAGCAGTGGCGCTAACAAATTCATTCAAAACATGGTGATATGAAGTGGTTAATAGCAGAGAAACATACTGACTCCCCAAAAGGACCTGTATAAGTGTCCTTTGAGTGTTTTGCACGTTATGTTGCATGGGGCTCTGGGACCACAGATGGAAACCGCAAATAAATAGTCTTAATAGTGAGGAGAGCTGTTTGTAAGTGAGTATTGTAGTCTTCTTTCCTTCCTTCCTTCCATTTTCTTTCTTTCTCTCTTTCTGTTGTAGCAGCTGTGGTGCTTTGACGTGTTTGAGGATGTGTCCAGATGCCACTGGCATCAATCAAACATCCTTTCTTTCTTTCTTTCTTTCTTACTTTCTTTCATGATCACTGTTAAATAGTGGCATGTTCAAATATGTGTTCTCTGCCACAAAGTGTATGTATTTTAAAAATTACACCTGATCTCAAAACAGCCATGTCTTACCATATCAAACAATGTCTTAGACATCAGGCCTTGTATTCAAGGCAGTGTAGTTGTAATTATTTTCTGTGAGGGAGCTCTTAGACGTTTCAGACGTCTGGTTCCATTCACTACCACTGTAAATGGTTTTCTCTGTACGTTTCTCTAGAACATTTCACTGCTTTTGTTGAATTATAATAAAATATATTTGTAAAACACACACACACACACACATACATACACACAGTCTACAGGTAAAATGTAATACTGTACATAAAAGTAAAGGCGCACCTATGCAGTCAGAGCCCATAAACTCAAAGCCGGCTGGACAGTCACAGTGGTACGAGCCTGCTGTGTTTATACAGTCTCCATTCAGACAGATCCCCATGTCCTCACATTCATTAACATCTGCAGGGACAGGAGACACATATATCAGACAGAGAACAATAGTAAATGCAACTACATAAAACTACATTTACAGCATTTAGCAGGCGCTTTTATCCAAAGCGACTTCCATTCCCTAACTGCAGGGGGCAGTCTCCTTGGAGACTAAGGGTCTTGCTCAGGAACCCAGTGGTGCTATGCTGAAGGCAGGATTCGAACCCATGACCTCTTGGTCCAGAGGCAAGTATCCTACCCGCGAGGACCCCCACACAAACAGAATCAGTTCTCTGTTGAAGGGCAAGCAGGTCCAGCCATTTACCTTCACACATGAGTCGGTCTGATAAGAGCCTGTATCCGGGGTCACAGGTGATGCATGTGTACGAGCCCTCCGTGTTTCTACAGACTGCCAGTGGGCAAACGTCAGGAGACTGGCATTCATCGATATCTGAAACACAAAGAAAACAAAATGGGGTGTCAGCAAACAACCATGACAGTGAAAGGTCTCAGATTTGCAGATTAAAAACAGTAACCTTGGTGGTCTCCACTCTTGGTCTCCTGCTGTACAGCGTTGCCCCAATGATTCATTTAGATACCATCAATACCTCCTCACTTTTCAATCAAAATGCAAGTCGATTCCAAGCTGTCCAGGCAAAAAAGGCTCGCAACGATCTGCCGATAACCGAACAAAACGGGCCGCATACCACAGCGAATTAGCTAAAGTCTGTTAGTCTGCACGTAGGCACTGAGTCCGCACTGAGTGGGCTCTGGCGTTATTAAACCGCACTGACAGAGCTGTTGATGAGGAGGAGGCGAGAGATAAGGTATGCAGGCAAGGGAACTCCATCCAGAACCGCAAGCTATTACAGGTGCTTCATAATGACTGTATCAACAAACACTCGGAGCTCAGGCTCCATATGAATGCTGGAAATTCCGTACACCGGCCGGGATGCGGTGGTGTGTGTATGTGTGTTGCTGAGCGGGTAGAAACAGGAAGTTGGCTTTTCATTTCAAACGAGGCTGTTAATCTTTTTACAGGTAGTGCAGACATGCCTCTTAAACCTCATTAGAAAGTACCTGGACAAATCACCTGAAACGCTCCCAAAGCAAACATATATAAATATCCCAGAACAGCACACATCTGAGCTTTTCACAATGACATGATGGAGTTTGGTTCAGGGACTATTATGTTAAGCCTAAAAGCCATAAGGCCATTTTTTATGGTTTAAACTTTATCCCCAGCATGAAATAAAGTTGCTTTGGAATGTCAAGTAAGCCCGCGGTTCCCGGTCCTGGTCCTGGAAGCCCCATGCCGTGCATGTTTAGTGTTTTCTTGCTGCAACGCCCCCACTTCCAGTCAGGAAGGGCATATTAATGAGCTGATAATGGGATCAGGTGTGAAGGGAGCAGACAGAACACTACAGTGTGGAGAGCAGGGGGCTCGAGGTCCATAGATGGGAACCGCAAACTATTATATAGTCCTACTATATAATGTTTTACTTTTTCTTTCTTTCTTTCTTTCTTTCTGTTAAAACAGTTGTGGTGCTTGAGATATTTGTGGATGCCTAGAGATGCCACTTCCTTCCTTCCTTTCTTTCTTTCTTTCTTTCTTTCTATTGTAGATGCTGTGGTGTTTTGAGATGTTTGAGGATGTGTACAGATGCCACTGTAGATGTAGGCATCCTTTTTTTTTTCTTTCTTTCATTCTTTTTTTCTTTCTTTCTTTCATTCTTTCTTTCTTTCTTTCTCCATCAAAGTGTATATCCATCTGTGTGCTATTCATATACAGTGGCATCTGTAGGCACCCTCACCAAGCACCACAAATTCTGCACGAGTAAAAGCCTGAGTTTTGGGAAAACACTTGATGACAAGTATTCATCAAATTCTGGGCAAGATGGTAGACAGTTGCCAAAAGATAGAGAGAGGGAGGGATAGATAGATGGATAGATAGATAGAGAGAGAGAGAGAGAGATTCTGAAAGAAATTTCATAAATGACACCAATGTACAAGATTGATAAAGTGCAGGGGGGAATTTGCAATACCCCAGAACAGAGAGTGCAAAATGAAAAGAAGAGCCAGATGTGGTAATTAATCACTCTGATGAAAACGCTGGAATAATATCTAGAGAGACAACAGATAGATAGACTGTGATGTAAAAGTCGGACCAGACAGTGCAGCGTGCCAGATGAAAGTAATTTGCTCGACTCAATCATTGATCAATCATGTTGGGTAAGATCAAAAACAAACTATAACCAATACCTGTAGCTCATCTAAGAGACAGAAAAAAAAGTGCCATCGTTTCAGGTCTGAGAATTTGGCCCACGTGCAAGAAATTTCACAATCCAGCTAATTCTTGATTAAACTACGCAACTGAACAAACCAAGTGTGAACGTCATGGAACATCCAGGCTAAATCTTTCAGCAAATGGGATCAAAATGAGTTTACCAATAGATTTGGTTGAGGTACATTAAGACTTGTCTCAGAGTTACTCAACCAAATACGAGTGTCCTTTGAAAACACTTCACTACAGTCCGGTATTCTCAAGGCTACACAACTCCTACAACACATTTAAAAAGGCTTATTTCTTATAATTTATTTTTAATTTAAGGCTTATGATTTATTTTAATATTTTTTGTCTTAATTTTAATGTATTTTATAGGCACTTTGGTCAACTTTGTTGTTTGTAAAGTGCGTTATAAATGAAGTTGTCAAGTTGCCATTTCAACTAGTGTCAGGCATCATAAACTCTGCTTTTGTCATTCCATGACACTTGTTGGGATAAGCCTTTATAAATGTTTATACGTTTACATCAGGAGTCATGAAGGGCTTATGTAGGTGTCATAAGAAAGGCTTTATGAAACTAAACTAGGTTTTATTTCCCAGTGGCGGATAAAACCTAGTTTTTACTAGGACTGACTGTATATATCTCCACTGTGGACATACAAACATTCATATATATTTATATTAATATAATTTTTGTATAGTGTACTTTTTTTATAAAGTACTGTTATTTTGAATATTTTTTGTTCCAATATGTTAAGCTGCTTCTACTGTCTTCTTTTATTCTGTCCACTTTGCTGTTGTAACAAATAAAGGATTATCTTTTCTCTTATTTGAACTGTAATACCAAACAAATGTGTAATAAATGACTACTGAAAAACTTATACTTCTCTAGGCCAATGGTTCTCAAGTGTTTTACCATAACTACCACCTCAGAAAGTCTCTGCAGGAACCACAATTAAGACTGATGTTAAAATACAGTAGGGCTGCCCTATTTAGCTACACACAGTTCACGAAGGAGGCAAATTTATTCCTAATAAGAATATTATTTATTGTTGACTGTTTTCAGCCACAGCCACAATGTACAAAAAGATGGCAACTGAAGAGTTAATAAAACTCAACACAACTATCATACTCAAGCACCAGCCCCCCCCCCCACACACGTAATACTGTATATACGTAATACTACACCTAAACTTAACCCTATCCTTAACCTCAGTAACCAAAATCTAATTCTAAATAAAGTTAAACGTATGGTGGAAACAGCCTGAACTAGCAATGATCTTTGCATCTCCAGTGGTGATTGTACCAATGTTTGCGACCAGAGCTCCAGACTTCTGGGTCTGAAATACTGGCTCATGGAGCCTTTGGCTAAAAGTGCGTCCAAGAAACTGGGATTCGATTACATGTTCGCTAAACAAACTCTTTTCACTCAGCTAGACAAGTTCCATTCTGCAAATCCAGACAGACGGACCGAGATTAATGCCACACATCAAATAACTTGTCTGACAGTATGACAGTATATTCAATATACCAGCTGGGCTTAAGAACCAGCGTCTTTCCCCCGATATTCAAGAACTCGTTATTTGCGGTCACTGTAATCTCGTTTGAACTGGATATATCACACAGTCATGAGTTGACTTCATCCGTTTTTGTGGTTGGAGTCATTTTTTGGTACATCTGTCTGCTGGATGCTGCCAACAGCCTCCAGAACCAAAAGTGATGTGATATCTGAATATAGCATCTTAGCTCAGGCAAGTCTAACATTGCCCAATCCTTCACATTTTCTGCGACAACAGTTACGGGTACGCTGTCAGGAGTTCAGTGATAAAGCATCATATAAGCGCCAGCACTCAACCGCATGGAACCAGGTTCCATCATCTCACCAAATCTTTTTTGGCTGTCATATACGTTCCCATTATCACTCTACTTTGGGTGCCAAACTCTCATAGAGGTGTCTGAATTCTTAACGGACAGTCTCACCATTACACATTAATCACAAATCGCTGTAAGTCATGATGTATAGACAGCCTGCACTGCTTTAGGTGATATATACCACAAAGCAATGCATGGACGGAAAAAATGGTTTGGTAAAGATGGTGACAACACTTTCAAACATACACTATACGGACAAAAGTATTGGGACACACCTGTTTTTCAGGGTTTAGGCTAGGCCCCTTACTTCCAGTGAATGGCAATCTTAATGCTTCAGCAGACCAAGACACTTTGGACAACGTCATGCTTCCAACTTTGTGGACCCACTTTGGGGAAGAACCTTTTCTATTCCAGCATGACTGTGTCCCAGTGTACAAAGGAAGCTCCATAAAGACGTGGCTGGATCAGTTCAGTGTGGAAGAACTTGACTGTCCCACACAGAGTCCTGACCTCAACCCCATCCAGCACCTTGGGGATGAACTGGAACGGAGGTTGCGAGCCAGGCCTTCTCATCCAACACCAGTGTCAGACATCATAAATGCTATGTATATGTAATTGTTATATGTAATTGTTAAACATTTTTTATTACATGAAAGCCAGAACCCTGAATGTCAGAAATTGCTTTATACTCTGGTTCACAATCTGTGCTTTGCAAAATAACTGCATAGGGAACAGTGAGCGAATGAATGTTTAGATGATTACAGCCACTTATAATGTACGTATATCTCTGTCTCTCATCTTTTAAAAAAAAATCTCTTTCTTCTTTCAGAGGACTCACCTTCACAGTGGCTCCCATCATCTGATATTCTGTATCCAGGTCCACATATAGTGCAGGAGTATGAGCCCTCTGAGTTAGTGCATGTTCCCTGAGGGCAAGCCGTGGGTGATGCACATTCATCAATATCTGCAAGACGGAACGGTAACAACAGTTCAGCATGAGATGGTCTTCAGTAGGAAACCTTGAGGCCTTATCAGCAACCTACACTACCTGCCAAAGGTTTGGGGAAACAGTTCAGTTCCCCATAGAAAAATAAGTGCAAAAGCTTTTCTTAACGAAAAAAATATGCATTTATTAATCCTTTAGGACTCGTTTGGTCCAAAGGTTGTTTACACAGCTGGTCATGGAGTTGTTTTGGACAATAAAAATTAAATACAAAATCCAAAAATAAATATACATCATACTTATTGTGGCAATGAACAAACCGTAGTAAAAATAAAAGTATGAGTAAGCTGTTAAATGTGAGAGAATATATCTATTTGATTAGTTATTGTAATTAGTAAGTTATATACGCTTTCATATGTGTTTGTTTGTATTTAACTAGATATTGTAATCGATGCTACTGTGAATGTAAGCCTGCCTAACATTAAAACATTAACACCATTTGTGTAGGACCAAATTTTTGCCAGGCAATGTACAAAAAATCAATGAATCAATGTTGCAATGCTCCTTGTTTGCTTAATGCAACACAGACCTTCACATCGCTCTCCATCTGCTGATACAGCGTACCCTACTGGGCAGTCTACGCAGGAAAATGAACCTTCTGAGTTCAAACAGATGCCATTCGGGCATGCAGACAGGGCGACACATTCATCAACGTCTGTGAGAAAGAAAAAATTGAGAATGTAACCTGTAAAAATGAGGAGAACTCTGTGTTGTAGGAGACAATAGGAAGGACCGAGGGATTAACAGTCCTCCCGAGGTTGAGTGATGAAGTCCGACTCACCCTCACACCTCTGCCTGTCCTCAGAGAGAGTGTATCCCACCTCACACTGGGTACAGGTGAAGGAACCGAGAGTATTAGCACACACGCCTTGAGGACACAGGCTGGGGCGAGCACATTCATCCACATCTGTAAAAAGAATCAATGCTGCTCCTTCAGAACAATAAAGTTTTAAATCTTATTCGGACAACCGAATGTTTACTCAAACACATACACTACTAGTCTAAAGTTTTGGCAGACATTTGTAAGTACATTTACAATATGTTCACCATCTAAATACCTTTATTAGTCAAAAGAAAAGTCATTTTTTCATTCATCGCTACTGACATACAAAAAGCCAGACAAGTGTTAGACATTTAACAATCTTTTAAGTGACAGCCAATGAAATGATACAGTAACGAGTGCATTTAAAGTTAAAGGACTCTGCATTAACAGGATGTCAGACAAGCACTGTTACAGATTCTTTCCATGCTATAAAGGAAACATTTTATTTAACATATTTTCATTCAGTTTCTCATTTAACAACCTTCCGATGTTTAACAAGAATAAAAATCTGCAGTTTGTGAAAAAAATTGATAAGTGGTAAAAAGAAAACTGTGGAATATGAATATAGACATATTAATATTTTAGCACTAGACAGGATTTATTGAATAATAAGGAAACATTTGGCATGGTACGGTGCATGATGATGATCAAATCATTCTATGATTACTTTGCTATAAATCACAAATGGATGCAACTCAATAGTAATAATAACTGTAATATAACTACATTAATGAAACAATAATGTGACAGGGTTAAAAATAAGCCTGTGTCACTTAGTCAAAAGACTTTACTTTTGTCGGATTACATAAATACTTTAATAAATACCTTAATTTATATATTAAAAGCTTCTGCAGTGTCAGAGTTGCAAAAGGCAACATTGTGATTATGCTTAACAACCGTGCTATTGTGCAACCCAAAGAAATCACAAATCACCTATTTAGAGCTCTTAAACCACCATTACTCCCCTGAATAAGACACAGGTAACACTTTCATTCAGAAGCCTACATAACGTCTGCAGAATGTTGTATTACAGTATTCAACTCAATAAGTACATGCACCTCATTGCAACATTCCACTGTGACACTAATATTTTTACAGCTGACTTACTGCCATCCACTAATTCGTGTTTTCGTGTTCTGCAGCTTCTATATGCTGTTCAGTTTGTACTTACTGTACTGTTGCGCTTCATGTTGGACTGTCTGTTGCCTGTTCCGAGTCTGCCGGAAGGCATTCAAGTAAGAATTTCATGGTACTTTTACCTGAACACTGTGACAATAAATCATTGAACCTTTATATAAATCTGTAATATTACTTTGACTCGGATCTAGGGATCTGTTAGCGAATCCAGGGTCCCATATCAGCCCAGAAAAGGTGCTTTTAAAGGGACCTTTAAACGGTCGTACGGCTGGCTGTGTGCGTCCCTGTGGAACAGTTCAGTACAGAGAGCAGTAAACTGTTGGACTAATATTCCAGCGCATAAACCGTAATGCACATACCCTCACAGACTTGGCCATCGGGGCTGGATTTGTAACCTGCGTCGCAGTTGCACCGATGAGAGCCCGGGAAATTAACACACGTGCCGTGAGGACACACATCTGGGAGCAGGCATTCATTCACATCTGCATGAAAGACAGTCTGGATGAGGAGTCTGAACGCTAGCTCTGGTAATGCAGGGTAAGTGTGTACAACAAAGCGCGCCTGATATGTATACCTTGGCAGCTGTTGTTGCGCTGAGTTGTTTGGTAGCCATGGTTGCAGGTACAAATGAAGGAACCCTCTGTATTCACACACCGGCCATTGGCACATGCACCTGCTGTCTGACACTCGTTAATGTCTGGAAGAGAGGAAAAAGAGAAAAAAGAGTCTGAGAGGCAAAATCAATAGCACAATATGCATGTGTTTAGACGGCAGTGAGAAGGAGTTGGAGGGAACTAAAAAAGAGACTGTGTGTGACAAATATGATGAATTCATTCTAGAGCAAAACGCTTGACAGACCCTCCCTACAGCACTCAAACTAACGAAGCTCAAAATGAGACGCTTCATCAGTCACGTCACATGAAATAAATATTTTTTGCAAAGTCCGATGGGTCATAAACACCGAGCTCATATTTCAAAACGTCCAGCTTGAGCAGGGCCCATCTCCCCTGTACTGTATTCGTGCGTTAGTCCAACTTCTCCGCTAATCTTTCCAGACGGCTGACGGCTTCGGGCAGGGTGAGAGAGACAGTAGACATGGTGGACCTCTGGGGTGAAACGCGCACAAGCCGAGCTTTGTGCGCTGCCGCAGAGCCTGCCAGACGTCTGTCAGTGTCCCCCGAAGCTTTATTTCTGCAATCTCCTGCTATTTCTCAAAGTCCTCCCCGATAAGGCCTGGAAAGAAAGCTGGGCTGTTTTCCCTATCACACCACCAATTAGCCTTATCCACCGGCCGGCCAATTGGACACTAACTACTGTGCTACAGGCAATTGACTGAGGCAATGGCTGGAGAAAGGAACATTATTTACATACTGCTCTCGAGGCCTGCCTCGTTTGGTTGACCTCATCTACATGAAGGATGGCCATTCAGGATAAAAGTCAGGAACTTTAGGTGAACCCGCCTCAGCTTGCCTTTTCCTCTGACTCTCTTGAATACCATTTTGTTCACATTCTGCACAAGGTACTTCTCTACTTTATTTGCATCAAGTTTTTCATACTGTAGCATATAAAGTTAATAATAATAATGATGATAATAATAACAACAACAACAACAACAACAACAACAACAACAACAGCAATAATAATAATAATAATAAACATGTTATCTGATTATTATGAACATATTCAGAAAAGATTGGCTTGATAACAGGCTTAATTTTTAAAGGTATTTTACATATATATACACATATAAAACTTGAAAAAGTTAACAAAAAAAGGTTTGTTTAAATGAATATATTATTGTTATTACTGTCATTATTATCACCTTCCTATGAACATAATCAGAAACAAAAGATGGGCATGAGTTCAGGCCTAATTTTTTTATTGTTATGAAATACCGCTGTACGCCTAACCACCTGTCAAGGAGCCTAAAATGAAAACCACCGATAAAAAAAAAATTATCCTAATCTTGCCTATTCCTGTTTCAGGCACTCTGAAAGCGATGCCAAAACAGTAACAGCAAGTTGAACTTCCCCGAAATCAAGAAGGGCTCTGTGTTGCAAAACACACGCTTGCACGTAGCGTGAGACCCCAGGACCCTCTAACTTTGTGGAAGTCAGGTAAAGAGCCTCTGCAGCGCCAGGAGAAAAAGGCTCCCTTTGTATCACAAGTCCACGGTAATTCATTTTAATGAAGTGGCACATCCTGTACGGCATTCGCTGCCAAACGCCTGCTGTACGCCTTCATCAGTGCAACAAATGCCGGCGTCCAGTGATTGATTGGGTTTTATATCTTTAATTCAGTGGAGCTTTGCTCATTCGCCCTGATCCTGAGGCGCAGTGCGTCACCTCTCTCCCCTCCAGACCAGCAGCCGAGGGAACGTTTGCTATATTTAACACTATTTTGGGTCTGTTCTCTCTACTAAACCTGGGACCAACACATGAGGAGCCCACTGAGATGCCTCAGGAATGTTCTGCTAGTTTGAATGTTAATATAAAAGGCCATGAATAGTTCATTAAGTAAGAGTGTCTTGGTATTTTAGGTAGATCACACTGTTTTTACCATGCAATTCTGTTCCTTTGATTAATCTTCCTCATTGAAATGTACGCCTCTCATATTTCCAGGGTCTGATCAAAATATAAACATCATCATCAAGAGTGCCAATAGTTCTGGAGAACATAGGTGTAAGATATTTTCCACACTGTTTGCCTTCAAATTTGCATGAAAAACTCTTTGTTCCCCGCATTACTTAAATTTTTTAACATTTCTAGTTTTTTCCTCACACTGACACACTGTAACAAATACTAGGATGTCGCAGATGGAGTTACAAGCAGTGCTTTTAAAGGCATCTCACATACAGATCACAAGCTGAGTGAGTATGCTTAGGGGAGTAATACGCAATCTGATGACCTCTTGCCTAAGCAGTGTATCTATGTCCTCCCTTTCTGTCCTCAAAACGAGAGCCCCTAATAAAGAGTCTCTCCCCTGAGCTTAGACGCAGTGGCCAGAACCATCCAAAAATAATATTCTGTTTGTTCAAGGCTGCGGCCAAGGCAAAATATTTTGACTCTCCCAAATTGAAGTATTGCAAACAATCTTTTACAGCAGCGAAAGATCAGCAATAACAAGACAATGTGTTTAAAGAGAGCGAGTGTAACTCCTGGAGCTGAACTTGGTGAAGGGGGGTGGGGAGCGTGAGGGTGTGGGCCCGATATTAGATTAAAATCCTTCAGCCTCTGGAAAATATAGAGGCATGTATAGAGGCATGAGACACAGACACACACACACACACACACACTCTCATAGACGGAAACATGTATACAAATGTACAAGTACGTACAATATATATGTACAAATGTATTGAGATCCCTGACCATTACACCAGCAGGGACTTTAATGACATTGCATTCAAATCCATAGACTTTATTATGGAGTTGGTCCCTTTTTGCAGCTGTAACAGCTTCCACTCTTCTTGGAAGACTTTCCACAAGATTTTGGAGTTTCTGTGAGAATTTGTGCCCATTCATTCAGAAGAGCATTTATGAGGTCAGACATGGATGAGAAGGCCTGACTCACAAGAAGGAGGTGTGTCCCCATATTTTTGTCCATATAATGTGTGTGTGTGTGTGTATGTATGTAAGTATATCTATCTATTTATCGATCTATCTATCTATCGATCTATCGATCTATCTATCTATCTAATTATCTCTCTATATATATACATACATATAAATACATAGATATAGATACATCTAGATTCATATGTATGTATGTAGAGGCACGAGAGCCACTAAGAGAAAACTGAGGAGTTGAGAATGCCTGTGCTTGGAAACATCCATTACAGAGAAGAAAATCCCCCCCCCCCCCACCAAAAATACTGTGGTTTAGCTGCTACAAATTATCACACACTATAACTGGCCGATTTAGGGAGCTTTACACTGCATTACAATATGTTTCCCTCAATTTACCAAAATATAAGGTCATGTCTGAGAATGTCGCTGGTTGAAGGGGGTTACTGAGTTTAATTTCATGTTCAAAGTAAGAAAAAAATTATGATTCACTGTTAAATTAGCCTTAGCATTTTAATCATTAGAATGAAACCACATAGGCAAAATCAAATCCACTTTCTGGGCTACTCAAGGCCCCACGGCTATCCTGCAAAATATCCAGGACTGTCAACACTTTCACAGGGGCATACACTGTCGCCATGCCCTCTTAAGTCATCCTGACCGCTGCCAAAACCAAGTCTACACTCCCGGCCTATGCCAGACTAAGGGAATATTATTATTACACAATCATAAAATGAAATGCGGAAAACCCGCACTGCAGCAGTGCTGCTTTCCATGCGGGGCCTCCGAGGGGTCTTACCCAGACATCTCCCACCGGCAGGCCTGAAGCCAGAGTCACATGTTTGGCACTGGAAGGAGCCCTGGGTGTTCACACATGCACCACCAGGGCAGACACTGGGGCTCCTGCACTCATCCACATCTGTGACACAGAGAGCGAGAGAGGGAAATTCCAACTGAACAAGCAGCCATTCAGACATCTCTATTAGATTAGGTGGGCTCATCATGTGTGTATGAGTTATACTTGGTTTTGGTAGAGAAATGATATAACAAGGAAACAAACAGAACCCTTAAACATGAATGTGTACACTAGCACACTATATGGACAAAAGTATTGGGACATCTGACCAATAGGGACTTTAGTAACACTGCATTCAGACTTTATTATGGAGTTGGTGCCCCTTTGCAGCTATAACAGTTTCCACTCTTCTTGGAAGGATTTCCACAAGATTTTGGAGTTTCTGTGGGAATTTGTGTCCATTCATTCTGTAGAGCA
>JBBPCX010000001.1:29508297-29551158 GCA_037974365.1 Hydrocynus forskahlii
ACACACACACACACACACACACCACACACACACACACACACACACACACACACACACACACACCACACACACACACACACACACACACACACACAGCAAGCATTCTTACTGAGGTGAGGACCACAATTCAGAGGTGACTGCACAATATTTGACTAAATTCTAAATGTGCGGAATGGTACGAAGGTTAATATTAACAAAACATAAGGAGGGGAGAAGACTAATATCATAAATTAAAGCAAAAAACGTTACAGAATCATCATTTTTTGGCGAGAAAACCTATTTAGATCTATTGCTAAAGGATAAAGACGGCATTTGGCTGACACTCTTATCCAAAGCGACTTACAATCATTAGTTACAGGGACAGTCCCTGGAGACACTGAGGCTTAAGTATCTTGCTCAGTGGTGGGGGGGGGCAGGTTCGAACCTTCAGCTTTGTGGTCATCGGGTTCACAGGCAAGTCTTTAACCTGCTAGGCTACTAGAACCCCACAATGGAGTTTTCCCAACAGTAATATGACTAAAGGTTTGAAATCCTGTTTTTCATGAATTTGCCCACAGATAGACAAGAATCAGACGTGAAGACTGAAAATTCAGAACTTCTTGTGGTGTCCTGATGATGAGAAAAAGGAATTCTGCAGTGACTAACCTACGGTTTGTGTGGCGACGTTAATCGGAGCGGTGTCCGAGCTGTCAGTCTCTGGCTTCAGCAGGGTGGGAAAGTGGGACGTGGCCTCCACCACATCTATGAAGAAGAAACAGTAATAACCAACACATGAAGGATTCTGGAGACAGTTACATGGTATGTTTTGATGACCATATTCCCTTATGGGTCACAAGCTTTCATAGTATATGACTTAAGGAATACGGTGTGGTGTTATCTTTATTTCTAACAGCTTCTCATATAGGTCTTGTACAGTAGCAACACAGACATAAAAATAAAATATGCCTTTCTGCCAGCTAAAACCAGCAGAAAAACATTCATAAATCTGTGAGATTATCAGGGGCCCAAAGAGCTCCAGCATGGTGGACGTGGGCTTTCTCTGTGTTTTTACTGGCAATAGGACTCAATTGTAGGTTGCTTGACTTTTATATGGACGATTTATAGAAAATGAATTAGAGCCCCAGCGCCCCAAGACTAATCTTTGTTTTGCCTGGCCTTAAAATTGTTGTTTTTTGTGGAGAATAGAGCGAACAGTCCGTTAACGTAATGTTTCTCGCTCGTTTGCAATCAAATGATCCAAAATGATTATTATCCACAAAGAGTCAGAAAGGAAAATGATACCTGGATATGGTGGAAGCGAATCGGTAAAATTTGGCTGTTGGGATAAAATACAACACAAATGATCAGTAAAATGATTAATTAGTCAATAACTTCACTAGACAATATCTTATAATGTAAATGTTCAGACTTCACAAAATTGAACACGCTGCATCACTATCACGTTCTCTGGCTGCACACCAAATTCCATCCTTGGGGGCACTTCATCTGACGCGTTCCATAATAACAAGAACCGCTAAAATTTAGACATCTCTTGTGTTTATGCTCGGTCACATTTCCTCACATCTCATACAGTTTCATTTGGCACACTCAACAAAATGGCTTCCATAACCAATCAGAATTTAGCTGCCAATTCATGTCTGTGTGAATGATCAATACAAGATTAAACTTGACTTCAAATACAATTTTGTTTTTCCGACATTCTGTAGTTTTTTTTTCTGGAGATACAAAGTTTAGTTCGAACATTCATGCTATATAACGTCAAGTTTTTAAAAATATATTCAGTTGGCTTACCACATTCCATGTTTCAGCTATGACGAGGAAGACCATGGAAGAGGAAGAAGGAGAAAAAGACAAGAGGAGAGCAAAAGAAAGAAGAGAAAGTAGCCAGTTAACTCATGATAAGCACACGTCACACATTTTTACTATTTACACAGTAAGCTCAGCTCATGTTGTGTCTAGGAGCTTCTCTACCCAGAATCCATCTTAAAGTATTTATTTCTAATAAAACAAAGCTTAGAGCACATCCATGCCCTAACTTTTCCACAGCACGAAGCTGAAGACCAGCTCCACAGTTCTGAAAAATACAAATACTGGAGTGGGAGAAAAGATGAGTTTGTTTATGAGGAGACAATTCATAAATATTTACAGTATCTTCAGATAAATCTCTCGGGCTCGGCAATACCAGCGGATTATCTCAGAACCATAAATCTAGACGATGCTTCAGACAGATTTCCAAGGTTATAGATGTTTCGCCTCTTTGGATTAAGATCTCAGGAAAAATGTTGTGGGATGCATAAGGGATGTGAATGCGTGGTCACTAGAAGAGATGTTTTTAAAATTAGAGACTTGATGCTGAAATCAGGTTTAATGACCCTTACAAATCTGTTCACATTACAAATCTTTTAAACCAACTCCGACAATAAAATGTCTACTGAAAACAAGTACATCCACATCATTGGTTGTGATACTACTATACCTAACAAAAAGTGCCAAAAGTCCTTTGGAGAGATGCCACTGAAGAATTATCTTTGGTTCCCTCATGTAATACCACAGTAAGCTGAAATACTCCAGTAATTCAGACATTTCCATCTGTCAGTTTGTTTTCTGTTCCTTCTGAGGTACAGGGAAAAGTGTTATTGTCCATAGGGAGAAGCCATATCCTACAAATGCAGCAAACAGTATTGCTTTAACCCTTAGAACTCAGAATGTATCTGTAAACTCTGATTTCAGTAAATATAACCGGTGTAAAACAGTCTAGAACCGGTGTTTACCCTCAGAACTCAGAGTGTATCAGTAAACTCTGATATCAGTAATTATAAAAATTATATAAAATTATTTCCTTCACGCTCGCGGTTTGCTGCGCTTTGCTGGTTTTCCACACCCACTTGTGGGAGGAGACTATCCTGAAAGTTCTCCCGGCTTCAAAGATCTTGTGTTTTTTCTGTTTGTTTCTCAGATCTAAAATAAAAGAAATTTGTTCATTTTTGTTCATGTTCATTTACATGTGACATAAAAAAAACAGTAATGGTTATTATTATTATTTCATGTTTTCAAATGACAGTAACTTTGATTCTATGCGAGACAGGAACACCAAAAAAAGCTCAGCATGACGTCTGACACCTCCAGCATCAACACAAACCGGGGGAACTTCCATATAAAGAGTCGTTTGGCCATATGACGACAATTTACCATTTGTTGCGCTTACGTTCCGCTCGTGTTCTAAGGGTTAACGAACCATCTTTTGAACCAAAGGTAGTTCTTCTATGGTCTTGAGCCAATGAACCTTTCTAACACCTTTATTCAAAAGATTGGAGATTATACCAGCTTCATACTCACTATCAGGGAACGATGGGGGCACATGTACAGGGTGCTGGGGGTCTGTCTGAGGATGATGATGGTTCTGTCCTGTCCTGGGTGGTTGTACAGGCTGCGGTGTTCGAGGTGGCTGCGGCCTTGTTGGGGCCTGAGGGCGGTGATGGGGGGGTGGTGGAGAGTGGGGTACCTGTGGGAAGTGATGGGGGATCTCTGGAAGAGTCTCGTCAGGCTGAGGATATGTGGGGATCTGAGAAAGGAAAGACTCGACTCTACTAATCTCCTCATCCTCCAGCTCTCGCAGAGTGATCTGGATGTCTGAGCGAGAGTAGGTGTAGCCATGGCCTGCAGGACAGATTTCCTTGAAGTGGTCTGTGAAAATGAAACACAAACACAAGTCACTTCGTATCATCAACTTCGTCATGGATAAAAATAACCGACCACTTTTTGGATGAAAAGAATAGGATCAACTTTCTTAAATGGCCAATAGAAAATCTTCCAATCTGATTTTTTTGCTCCATGGCAAGCTCCTCCATTGCTTAAGATTTCAGGGGCCTGTTTGAAGATTTATTAAGTCAGATCCACTATCGACATATTTAGGGATCCAAAGCTTATGTTTTGATTTCCAGTGGGCGGAGTGAATTTCCTAGATACATCAGTAACTGAGGCCAGTGGTAGCTCTAGATCTTTACTGCAGGAGTCACTGTAGACATACTACATACAACAACACTATATTTATTTTAATGTCTGATTCATACTTCGGACCACATTTACATTTTATCCAAAGCAACTTCCATTCCCAACAGGGGGCAGTCTCCCTGGAGCAACTTGGGGTTGAGGGTCTTGCTCAGGAACCCAGTGGTGGTATGCTGAAGGTAGGATTCAAAACCATGACCTCCAGAGGAAAGTATCCTACCCACTCGGCCACCACCACCAATGTAATCGTGTTTAATCTTGAACGTCTAAAAATTGGTATTGAGCAATGCTGCCAGCTTTAGGTTAACATACTACTATAATCCTGACAAAAGTTAGCATATTATAGAGAGAAATGTTTTTTTTTTACAGTTTTTAGGTTTTTTTCTATATTTCGACAGGCCAAACTGAAGGTCTAGCTTTAATAGCCACAGTTAGGTGCTTCAGACATCACAAATGGCATCTAAACCAGGTTAATGCCATTAAAATCACCCAATCCATATGTGTTACCTGTAGTGCGAGACTCATTTTCATACAGCTCTGCTGGACACCAACAATAAAGTTTCTGAATATGTAGTTCAAGCGACGCCGACACATGGTGGATTTCATGCAGTGTTTCCTAAACTGCAAGGAAACCCCATTTATCAAACAAGTCCAGTCCCTTCTTCCTTTGCACTAAAGCATTTTTGCCACAGAAAGCATGACTAACTAAAAATATGCTGGATGTTCCAGCGTACTGTTCTGATCTGCACTGTCTGCCCGGAACAGATGGGAGGTGAGGAGGAGCCGTTGCAGCGCTTTAGATGTAAGACTGATGGCCACTTTATTCATGTCCTTTACATGAATAATGACCAAAGCTCAGCATGGAGGTCTGCCTGTTCAATAACACTGCTGTGACATTTCTGTAAATCACCACACACTGAACACAGAGTGCGAAGTCTTCCCTTAATCTTTGAAGATGAGGAGAGTGAAAAGAAAATGGCCTTTTTTCCACGGATTCATTTGGTACTTTCCCTCTATGGCTGCTGACGCTTTCCTTCACTTTCCTCAAATAACCAAATGACATTTGGTGTCTAGCAACATTTCTCCTTTTCTCCATTAAGCATGTCATGGAATGTCTGACTTGGCATCACTCAGTCTTGGCTCCAACCCAGACTCCACTCCGACACCCCTCCACCGTCAGGATCGTTATGATTGTTTCTTGTTTGGATAAGTGGTGTGTATATCAGGGGTGGAAAATACCTAAAGCCCCAGGAAACCCAAATCCAAGTTTCCTTTCTAAGTAGGTTAAGTTGCTCTTGTGGACACAAAATATACATGAACAAAGCATTTCCTGTGAATGACATTCCAGTGTTCACTAAATGCTCCATATATTTTGCCAACATTCCCCTCTTTCAGTGTAAACTGGACAGTAGTGATGCACGGGTTCATCCACAAACTGCAGGCCCAGCAAGTGGACCCAGTTGACCCCTGGGTTGAGCGAATTCCGGTCTGATCATTTGAGAATTTCCTGGTTGTTGGTGGGTCAAAAACTCAAAAGCAGCATTCCAACTAAGTTATAAATTTACATTTACTTAATTTAGCAGACACTTATACCCAAAGTGACGTCCATTCGCTAACTACAGGGGGCAGTCTCCCTGAAGCAACTTAGGTCTTGCTCAGGAACCCAATGGTTGTATGCTGAAGGTAGGATTCGAATCCATGACCTCCAGAGGCAAGTATCCTACCCACTAGGCCTCCACCTCCACCACCCAGCTCATAGACATTTTAAGTGGGGTCGGGTTTGTATCGTTAATTAACAAATATTTTTATGGATGGGGCGGCAGGGCGGCTCTCATAAAAACCTTGACCTTCACTTACAGGCAGTCTCAATATGGATCACCCCTACATCCTCATCAATCACGAGGCAGTCTTGGCTCCTCCTGCCCTTTAAAAAAACCTGTGTTTGAGTCTAATAAACTTGCTGTGCAAAAGTTAAAGCACCAAGTGAAAGCTAACCTAGCATGCATAAGTGAGCTATCAAGCCCATTTTCTGCCTGTTGTCTATCTGTTCATTCAACAAGGATTTCCGCATTGTGCATCCAACAGTAAAGTGAATAAGAGCCTTACTTTTTTTTTTAAGACATCCTCGATATGTGCTCTGTACATTTGGTGCATAAAATTCAAACTATGCCATAAGTTTATATATTTTATGCTTTAGTTTTTATTGTTCAAAGCATTACAAATTAAATGGGTAGACACTGAGATGGGTAGAAATGTGTTTGATGTAGAAGATTACAATTATTTTTAATTAAACAGGAAATAAAATATTGTTTTTCTAGGGCCCAGGGTTCAGGGGTCTCTCAACTTACTCTCAACTCAACTGTACTAATAAATGAGACGCTTTATAGCATTTACATTAATCGCTTTATAGCATTTACATTAATCGCTTTTATCCAAAGTGACTTCCATTCCCTAACTACAGAGGGCAGTCTCCCTGGAGCTACTTGGGGTTAAGGGTCTTGCTCAGGAACCCAGCGGTGGTCTGCTGAAGGTAGGATTCTAAACCTTGACCTCTTGGTCCAGAGGCAAGTATCCTACCCACTTGGCCCCCACCCCCACATTACAGCATGCTACAATCACTACTGATAACTGTATGTGTTCTCATTTAACGGCAGTAAGAGATGTCCTTCATAGAGTGAAGTACCTGTATTAGGCAGTGGGCATCTGTCACAGTTCGTGCCCCAGCCTTTGCCCACCCGGCTGCAGCAGCAGATCTGTTTGGTGATTTTCAGCGTCAGCGGGAGGCTACATGAGCCCTGCGATATGGATCTGTAGCACGAGGCTTTTTCCATGGACACTGCTTTATCCGCTGTGAACATCACAAAAACATCAACAACCAAATAAGCAGAGTCCCCGAGACAAACCACAGAGAGCAGATAAGACAAACAGGGACAAGCATTGAGCTAACATAGGCTAATAATACACAATACACAAACAATGCTAGACTGAAACTATCACACATACTCATTCTCTGAATCAGAGCCTCACAGTTCTGGTCCTGGAGCACCATGGCCCTGCATAGTTCCGTTAAATACTTCCCAACCCAGTGCTCCCGGACCGCCAGGGGATTCAACATTTTGCTCGGTCCCAGAACATACTTAAACCACGGGAGGAAAGGAATAAATACTTTTGACTTTCTAGAGAAGTCCCACATGTCAGCGACTGCCCAAGGAGTGTGTTTTATGATCAAAGACTTTCTGCTGTTTTCTAATGTTTTCTAGTATGTTTCTGTTTTCTAATATGTAAAACACACTGAAATTACTGTTCACAGGAAAGAACCTTACAGTATGTGTGGTACAGTACATCTTCCAGAGTGTGCATAAATTGAGAATTTATCTTTAAATTTTTGCATCTATATTTCTGTGTAAAATACCAGGAAATTTTAATATGGAAAAGCAAACCACTTTTGGCATTCCATTATCAGTGCTGTGAAGGAATGATTTTGATGTATTAGAAACGCTCGTCCATTTGCAATTGTATTGTGTCACACTCCAGCTCTACCAAAATGAAACCCTGTTTGCAACTGCACGTTCTCTGTCTATGTGTGTGAGTGTGTGAGTGAATGGTGTGTGTGTGTGTGTGTGTGTGTGTGTGTGCCCTAACCCCAACCAGACAGAAGAGAAGTTTGTTGATCTTCTTGTCGTTTCACAATTTAATATTCAATATTTAAGGTTCCAGATTCTTTATCTGTCACACACACAGTTATACAAGTGAAATGTGCTCCTGAAACGTCTTTCACACTGTTCACACTGTTTCACACAGCTGTGCTGTGGTGTATTCAAGTGTGACACTTTACGTTTAAAGGTCTAAACAAGATCTGAAGTGTGCAAATGTACAGAAGAGAGTGAAGCTGGGAGAGCTGGCAGCGGTCACTCACACTCATGTTGTGTATTTTCAAACTTGATGAATATTCTAATAGGGAGATCTGATCTGCACGGCCTCTCTGTGATAACGGCCTCCCTGTGATATCTGTGATAACTGTCCACCTATTTGGGGTTTCTAAGCAAATCATCCATGGGAGAATGGAGATAGTAACCAAAGTACTAAACAGTTGTCAAAATGTAAGCTCTAGTTGGTCAAGAATAAGCTTTAGTTGGTCAAGAATCATTTCCACGTGAAACAACAGGAAATCCCTTTTAAAATGTTCCACAAGTTATACACAGAAACAGCCACAAAAAAAGCCACAAATAAATGATTAAAATTGCTCTTGAATTCGAAAGAAGTCCAGAGTATGCTGCCATATTATATATACAGATGCAGCAAATGGAGATTAGGTTGTAAGACAATGGAATACTCCTTTAAAGAGACAGTGCTGCCAATAGCAATCACATTTATTTAAGATTAATGACTGTTTCATAGCCATGCATTACAAAAGCCTGTATTTTGAGATAAACAGGTGTTTTTAGAGCAGTGGGAACACTGAAAGGCTACTCCAGGACGAGGACTAAGACAGTTACTCGGACTGTGTGGAGTACAGTCGTGTGCAATTGTGGCTGTGTGGTGGTCACTCACAGACGCAGTGGCTGCGGGCGGCATCCAGCATGAAACCAGGCTTACATGTGCACCTGTAGCTTCCCTTCGTGTTCAGACACTCCGCATTCTTACAGATGCCAGGTATCAGACACTCGTTGATATCTGCAAAAATGAGACACAAGAGATCAACATCGCCCAGTTTGGCACTACGCTGACACACAGTACATTATAACGGTCTAATATTTATATCTGATCTTACAATAACTGAGTGAGTTAAAGACAACACTTCATCAATGAATTCATTTTTTGCCCCCTCTTTTATCACTCTGACAATTTGGATGAGGCCTGCGTGTGGAAATCTGAATTATGAGCGATACTCGAGAAGGTTTATGAGGGGCGTATTTGAACATGACTCTTGTTATAATTATGCCTTGATAGGTGTCCAAGCTCCACACTGGCAAGACAGTTTGATCAGAGATATGAATAACTGGCAAAGACATGAGAGAGTGGTGGAGCTCTGTAAGCAATCTGATACAGTCGAGGAGGTGATATGAACTCTCTCACACGCATGCACACACACACACACATACACACACACAAACACAAACAAACACACAAACATTTAGTGGGCAATCAGCATACTGAAGCGTAAACAACAATTGACATCTAAACTGCCATTCATATAAACATTTGATTTTCCCTTAAACTCTAAGCTAAACCTCCTCCAACACAAACACACACCGCTTAAAAACTCTTAAAAACAAGGTTCTTTAATGGTTCTTGGCCTGGACTTAAAGTTCTGCTCCCCTAAATAAAGTTTTCTTCAATGACACAAGTAAAAAAGAAGACAACTCAAGGAAAAAAAAGTTAAATACTTAAAATGTCCTTTGACTCTTTACATCACTGTTCTAAATGACTGACAACCTTTTGTATAGTGTTCTTTAAAAAAAACTTTTTTGATGCATTAAATGGCACTATGTAGCACCAAAACAGGGTTTCAGAACTGCTATAGGTCAAAGAACCTTTTTGGTACTATATGGAATTCTTTTTGTTAAAACCCTTACTTTTTTCAAGAGGTTCTTTACATTTCAAGAATGTTCTTCACAATCACACATCTCATTTACAAAAATGGGTCCGTAGAAAATAATGAATTAGCCATTGAATGAATAACCATTGGGCCAATGGTTGCCAATCCAGTCCTCAGGGACCCCCAGACAGTCTATTCATACGCACTGGGAGATGGGCTGGAGCAAAATTATGGTCTCTGAGGACCAGTTTGAGAACCATTGCATCAGATAACTAAATACGGTTCTTCAGTTCTTCTATGGCATTGCTCCAAAGATTCTTTTGGTATTCTTTTGCCAATGTTGCTTTCCCCCAACTGACATACATTTGTAATAAATTAAGCAAGAGCCCCTTGACCATCACACTTCTAACCAATGCTTCTGAATCAGGTGTGTCATGACTCCCTGCATTTCCACCATGGTCATAGTACCATTAAAGAACACTTCTGTAAGAGTGTAGAACTTTAAGTCCAAGCCCAGAACCATTAAAGAACCTTGTTGTTAAGAGTGTTAAGCGATGTGTGTTTGTGTTGGAGGAGGTTTAGCTCAGAGTTTAAGGGAAAATCAACTGTTTATATGAATGGCAGTTTAGATGCCACTTGTTGTTTACGCCCGTGCTTGTATGTACATTTTCTTAAACTACACCTTATGGATGGACGTAGCACTGAAGCATTTTCTCCCTCAGCATATTAGGTGATATCTGTAAAAAAGTTATTAAATAAAAGAGACGTAGAGAGTCTGTTATGTTGATCATTCATTCCCTCATATGTCAAAATTCATTTAAATGTGTTAATGAATTTTGGCCGATGAGTGAATGAATAATATATTTATCATATTACCTACGGAGCTCCACCACTCTCTCATGTCTTTGGAAGTACAGGGAGACCAACCCAATATTAGGCAGGTGGTTTTAATGTTGTGGCTGATTGGTGTTTGTTGTCATTGTATCCTGCAACAGAAACAGAATACACTGCAATGTGTTTGGTATTGCAGTCATCCTCATTTTGTATTGTGGGCGCTCTAAATTCGGCCACTCTGCCATTGTTCGGACAGTTTGTTTTCCTGCTCTCTCAAGACAGCGATGGGATTTTTGCCTCCTGTGGAGTGGAGCCTGTCAGGCTGCCATCCCCATTTTCCCAATAACAATTAATCAGCACGCCTCCAGCGCTGCCTGGCTGTGGGGGAACGTTCTGGAAAAACTGAGTGCAAGAGGGACCTGAGAGAGCTTCACTGGAGACATGGTGACCATGGGAGTCAGCAACAGGCTACAATGCGGTACCACACTGCCAAGCCTATCCGCATGCACAGCTCATGACATAATATCTTGTGTTGTTTCGGCCTCGGTTTTAAGAAATATATATAATTCATATTCTTAGGCTGTACTTTGTAAGGATTTTCCCACCGTCTCAATGTTTTGATATTTCATTTGTATTTACTTGCTATTTAAAGTAATAGTTCAGAACAAATCTACACAGTTCTCACTTTCTCTTAGCTGATCAGCCAAGACATGTTTGGAGTCTGAAAGCTGCTCTTTTAGTTTTCTCTGGAGCTACAAGGCCAGTGCAGGTAAAATGTAATGAAAGTTTTATTCCACCAATCAGCGGTGCATGTCTAAATCATCGCCCGCTTGCTTCAAAGCATGTTGAGTTGTTAAAAAACAAATTACACCAATATTTCTAAATGTATGCAAAATGCAGACTTGTTAAGATGTGCCTTGATGTGAAATGTTTAGTACAAAAACTGGCCAAGTCTGTATTACTCACAGTGGTGGAACCAGACTTACAGAGAATTTAATGTTGCTAGAAGCTCTCTCGATTCAAACACCAACGGTTAAGAATAAATTGCCTGATGTCTGAGATGTTGTTTTGAAAAGATTTAGGGATACAATGCATTTTTATTCAACTCATAATATAGGGGTACAAGCAGGTCATTGTGACGCAAAATAATCCTTAAAAAACTTGGTTTATTTACCACTCTGTAATCATACCTATGTTACATATAAAGCTCAGAGGTGTAGACTCATTAGTGGTTTTAGACAGGTGAGTTTATCAACAATACACCTTTTCACATCAAAACACATGGGCATTTAGAATAATTGGTGGAATTCCCCTTTAAGTGATTTCTAATGGCCTTGCCTATATATGTGTATGATACATTATTAGGTATAAAGTTGGTGGTCTGGTGGTTTGGGAGTTGCCCCTGGGATCAGAAGAGAGTTCAAATCCGAGGACTGCCACTGGCACCACTGAGGTACCCTTGAGCAAGTTACCGTCCACCCAAACACTGCTCCCCAGGCGCTGTGTTCCCGGCTGCCTGGTGAATGGGTTAAAGGGGTTAAATGCAGAGGGAGAATTTCACACTGTCCACACTGCGTAGTGTGCTATGCTGTGTTCATGTATGTCAAATGGGAAAGTCCTGCTATTAGACTGTAGTAACAGAACCCGCTCCCTCCAGCCCTGATCTGGTTCTAGCAGAGGCAGTAGCCAAAAAGACTCAAAGCATCCAAAGTAAAAGCCTTTAGCTGAAAACAGTGAAATCTTCTATATCGGATGCTTTGAGTAAACTGAGGCGGAGAACTCACTGACTTGTATATGACGGAGAAGTAAATGTTTCGTTTCAAAACGTTGCCAATTTAGCTTTCAATCTCAAGTACATGCATTTCACCTGCATTAACACCGGACTAATTTTAACAGAGTTCGCAGCGTTGGACATAAAGAGGAACTGTTTGTGACTGTGCTAGTCTGACATTTCTACAGAGGGCCGGTATGTTTAGCTACTTCTGTTAAGAACGGCATGGCGCTAAATAGCTAGTATGCCATGTCATCCTCTGGAACCATAACAACTATTCAGCAGAGCCATTAGCCGCTCCCCTCGGTCGAGATAACTGTCTGCCAGTGGAGGACTCATTCTGTTTTCCATGAGACAGGAAGGAGATAGAGGGACTGATGTGAAGACCAGCTGCCCTGGGTTCACTGGAGAGTTTTGGCAAGCAGGGGTGTGTGTGTTTATGTGTTGAGGGGTCAGCAGAGCTGGACTTCGTTCTGAGGAACTCTTTTTGTGCAGATTGATGAGACACGTGCATCTGACACTGTTCCCCATGGGTTTTCGTCGGTGCATTTGAAATTGAGCAAACTGCATGCAGCATTAAAATAAATAAATAAATAAATAAATAGTCTAGAACAATGTAAACGAGTTACAGATTAGATGTTAGCTCATTATGATGTCACCTTATTTTACTCATTTATTTCTACTGGTTCTTCATTTTAGGAATGGTTTATGGTTTATGGTCATCCATCTGCTATCTGATCTGCTTATTCTTAACCAGGGACGTGGGGGAGTTGGAACCTGTCCCAGTGGTCAGAGGGCAGAAGGCAGATCACCAGTCCATCACAGGGCAGACACACAGACGCACCGCAGCACAGCACATAGTGTGACCGGTGTGAAATTCTTTCTCTTTATTTAACCCCTTCACCAAGTGAAGCAGCGGGCAGCCAGGAGAGCAGTGTGTAGGGCAATCCTGATCAGTGGTGCTACTGGCAATCCTGGGATTCAAGCCCACAGACTTCCAATCACAGAGACAACTCCCTAACCATCAGGCCACCAGCTTACTCATGTATGTCTGAGGACTGTGGGAGGACACCAGAGTACCCGACAGAAACCCATGCAGACAGAGAGAACAAACTCCACTGAAAGGACCCTCTGCTGCCCAGGCCGGGAACCAACAATCACACCCAGGCCTTTCTAGCTGTGAGGCAACAGTGCTACCCACTGCATCCTAGGAATGGTTCAACTGAGTTTACTCATGATTATAGCATATTGTATGTTTTAAGTATATTTTTGCTGAGTTTTTATTTGGGGTTTAGTTTAGGCTTTATAGTTTATTGTTCTTGTCTTGGTGTCTCCCTGTGACTGTCCAATCATAACATAAGAAAAATTCTCCTGGATCAATAAAGTTTTCCGATAGCGGTTATTAATCAGGTAATTAAAATCATAAAGCTGTGACCGAAATGGATGCCTACTTGAAGACAATGTCCAAATCACATCACAGAGTGGCACTACAATCTCTCACAGTGCATCTGTCATTTAAAGTGAACATCCAAGACCACTACATCAAGTACATCAACGTCACAAGAGTCTTGTTACTGCAGCAGGCAGAGTAACGGTACATTAACACCAACTGCTGAATCTCTGAAAAGGAAACCTGACCGATTCTCTCTGGAGGAACACAAAAAGACTGCAGCTCTGTATCGTTACAAGCACTTTTATGAAAAAGACTCATGAAGCAATAAACTGACTGCTAACTGCAGGTTGCTGGAGTGCTCACATTAAAAGTGTAGGTTTTTAAAAGTGTTATGACAAAACGCTATGACATAAGTAGATGTCAATGGCTACAAATAAGAAGCCAACAGGCAGCCAATGTTAAGGCTTGTTTGGGCACAATCCAAATTAATAATTATGGCTAATGCACTATTACTGCTATTGAGTAATACCTCTTTAGAGCACAACATTAATTAGGGAGAAGGGATCCATTTCAGTCTCAGCTCTACAGTGACCTGTTCCTTGCCAAATAGTGAACTTACATTAATCTACACAGGTAGAACCCAGATCTTGCTGGTTTTGGATCTCGCTTTGTTTTTTCTCTCTGTCTGCATTGCGCCTGTTAGCTTCAACACATATTCATATTCAGCACAAATAACAAATAAGGTTGCTCTTTTTGCATGATGTAACTGCTTAATAACTTTTAATAAACTCATTTTAAACCATTTATGAACCCTTTATAAGGGGGTCTTAATGCAAAGTAGTCCAATTAATTTTTCACCCATTACCATCTTAAGTAATATATTTGGCTAGAATTTTACCTATTTTTTTATATGCTGTTTTTTCCATTCCAATTTGTTTGCAAACTGCAGGAAAAGATGATATTATGTGTAGTAAAAATGGCTTTAAATGTAATTTTATGTTTATCACCCACCCCTAGGCAAGGGAAAGATTATTTAGAAGGGACATTTTCATGCACAGAGGTCATTCAATGTGCTTTACAGAGATCAAATAAGCACATCAATAAAAATCAATACAGAATAAAAAGTAAGATCAGCAAGTAACAAAAGAATATTCAGATAAAAGTGTAGTTGTTGTGCAGGTCTTGATTAACGGGAGACAGTGGGAAACAGGGCTGTTTTAGCTTCGTTTTAAAAACTGGCACACATTGGGGCAGATCTGATCTTCACTGTGTGCTGTTTCCAGCAGTGGGCAGAATAATGACCAGTGCCATTTGACCCAGTTTAGTTTCAGCACTGAGCACCAGTAGGTGACCAGTTCCTAATGACGTGAGACCTACCACACTAATATTCATCAAACATTTCAGAGATATAATGTGCACTCGAATTTAGGGTATGGTGACTTTGTGTGCATGTGTGCGGTTGTATGTGTGTGTGTGTGTGTGTGTGTGTGTGTGTGGTTGTATGTGTGTGTATGTGTGTGTGTGTGTGTATATGTGTCTGTATGTGTGTGTGTGTGTGTGTGTGTGTGTGTGTGTGCCACAATTGGCAGAAAAGTCACCAGCCTGACAATGACAGAATCCCACAAAAATCAGCCCTCTCCGCTCTGGCAGTCCATCTGACGGCAGAAATTAAAAATAATTTTTTTGGGAGAGGGAGAGGCAGAGGAATGAGACTTTGAAGCCAGCCAGGAAATATTGTGAATAACTGTCAGTTTAGCTCTGCAGCATCCCAAAAACACGAGGCTGGGGGGGGGGGGGACATCTTGAAGTGATCAGAAGGGAGGGAACTGAATCAAAGCGGGATAAATTACTGCGTTTGCTGGCAAGGCAACTCCTGACAGCAGTTCAGATCACACGTGTCTGCGTCCACAGCATTTCAGGCAAGAAGAAACATTTTTGGTCTAATCAGTTTGCCTTTCGGTAATTGAATCAAAGCCTTTCTGTAGTTCAGTGAAGACTTACGACGACGGATCAAAAATCACGTTAAACCGAGTTCTCTCCAGTGCGCTGGAGGTTTACACACCTGTGAACGATGTAATTAGAACGACGTAATTATAACTGAGGAAATATTGTGCTTTCTCACTCATGCAGAATAATATGTGCAGAATAAATACCAGCAGGTTTTATAAGGGAACAAGTGAATGACATGCAGTTTAAAACATTTTCTCACAACTCATTTATGCAACGCTTTTGAAAAACGTTTACAATTAAATACATGCACTCACACACACACAAACACACACACACAAACCTTCTCACACACACAAACACACACACACAAACCTTCTCACAGCTGTTAGGATAAAACTTCATGAAAGTAGGATGAAGAACAAAATATACTGAATAGCACAATAACTGTGATGTATAAAATACATACCTAATACAAGTATATTGTCACTGTTGGTATGAATTTACTTTGAATTCAATCTTGCTACATTAAATTCTATTTAAAGTTAAAGGGCCCATATCGTGGCAAACCTGAACCTATTTTGAATTCATTAGTGATGACACTGTCCCGCCTACAGCAGTTTAGCCCCACCCTCTCATAATGAAGTCATAAGCAGCGTTTCTGACTGGTCGGCTTTATGAAAATGGGACAGTATTAGACAGCCAATCATGGCAGAGATTTAAACACTGTTGTACACAAAAGTTTGAACATCCCTGCTCAAATGCCACATTTTGCTCTTTTTCAAAGGTAAAATAAGTTCCTAGACAGGGAACACACGTAAATATAGCATTCTTTGCTAATTTTAGTTCACAATTCCCATTTATTTGCTTAACATACTGAACAAAAATAAAACATAAAATGTACCATTCCTTTTTGGATGTGGGTCCTACAAACAGAAGTTTTTTCTCTTGTAAAGTTATAATTTGGATATACAAGGTTTTATACCCAACAGTGATGCTGTATAACCATGTAACACAACAATCTGAAAGTGCTGTGAACATTTGTTTCACTCTTCAATTGAATCTAACTGTGTCAGGACACTACAAGTGTTTCGTTGTGCAGCTCCTGCATTTATTTTCATCAGCGGTAAATGAGTGTCCGACCTCAGCTCAACCTTCTCAACCAGAGCTGAAAAATTAGTTCCCACTTGTATTTTTACACACAATATTTTTATGGATGCCTGAGGGGTGTATTTATAAACATGCAAGAAGGTACAGTGAGTGCGTGAACATTTATAGTGGAACACGGACTGCGAAACCAAGGCCAAAACCTTCTTTCCATTCACTATTTAAGTTCATTAAAGTTCTTACTGGTCCACCTAGACGTATGATGCCGCGAGGCCCTGCCCAAAAGTCAGAGCGAGTTCAGGTTTGCGGCTACCGAGCAATCTCAGATTACTCACCTTGACAATGAGTCGAATTCATCCTCTTATAGCCTTTAGGACATTCCACTTGGCCGTTCGCAATCACTGCATAAGCTGTGAAAAAAAAGTGAGAAGAAAGAATGAAAGAGAGCCTAAAGCTATAAATTACAGATGTGCATATCTTGGCAGGGAGAGAAATAAGGGGTCCGTCAAGTGGGCCAAATGAGATGTAACAGTGAGATATGTAAGCTGATCCCCTTCATTACATTTCATTACATTTTACGCAGCCATCAAGCAGAATAGAGCAACAAAAAACGTCATGCCATATGTCGGGACTCTGGGTAAGAGGGCTAAGAATAAGCGTGTAAATCACATAAAAACATAGAAATACCCACATAACTCAGGAGAGGATGGAATATATTCTTGACAATTTTGAGTCAGTGCTATCAGGATTCATAACTGGACCCCGATTGTACCCCATAAACAGCCTAATAAATCAACAAAGCCAGTTTTCCCTGAACGCCGCAAGCACATTAAGGTGTTTCTCTGGGAGGAGGAAGGATGTTGAGATGGTCCGGTGACCAGCACATGTAGAGAATCTGGATTAAAGAGCAGACAGCGGCGGAAAGCATACGTAACCCGAGTTGAATGGTTGAGAGGAACTGCAGCATTAATCACAGGTTTTTACCATTTCTCAAACCAACAAGACTCACCTAACAGTTTTCCTTGCAATTTAAGATTTTTCATCAGGGGGGGAAAAAGTACCTCATCGGTGACAAATTATAAAGCTGCCAGAAACATTATCCGGCTTTATAAAAATAGTGTGGGAACCCATGAGGGCTGGTTAAAGTGGTTAAATCTGAGACAACGGCACCATCACTTCCCACAGGACAGTACAGGAGCGCTACTTATAGGTTTTACAGGTTGCAGGTATACAGTACAGTGCTGTACAAAATCAGCCACACGATCCCAAATGACATAACCAGTCACCTTTACTAAACTGGACTATAGTACAAAACACGGTACAATTCAAATAACAGTACAGTAACATCATCATTTCATGCTTTATAGGACTGGACAAGAGGGAGTGCAGTACTGTAATACAATATTGTACTGTAGTGCATTAGTGTCTGTTCATGATACAGTATTACACAGTCCCACGTTACGCATAACCTTCATGTGAGTGGATAGGCAATATGGTACGATATCCTAAAGGAGGGGTCTCAAACTCAAACCAGATTGCATTTCTGAGAGAAAATGCGAATTGTGATTGCGTGGTGTTTAGAGACACCCAAACAATGGTTCTATGGCCAAAAAAAAGTTTGTGTTTAAAAGAAAATGTTCTGCTCAAAATGTGATAATAAACCAATAAACCGTGACCTCTTTTGACCCTCTTCAATCAGAGCACTGCATTTTACTGCTGAACAACTTGCTCTCTCTTACCAAGCCATTTACGATTAAGGAGGGGTGAAAATGGGTGGAGTGAACTTTGCTCACCCGAAAACAGGTGGGAAAAGCACACATAGCCGCATTCACGGGCTGATTATCTTTAATTAAACCACAACAAACAATGACACACATTTTTTTTTCAATAACTGACCTGAGCTTTAGTGTCCGGAAGTCAGTTTATGAGTCTGCTGTGTGTTTAGTTCCGTAAGACTGATTTGTTGCTTCACGTTTTGTCTCTCTCTGGCTGCCATAGCCATGGTGTCACAGACTCTTTTTCCGGTACATTGGAACCATGTAAATATTTCGAAATATTTAAGAGGCACCAAATTCCAGCTATAAAAAGAACAATAATGATAATAAAAATACAACTTAAGAAGAACAATAGTGTAATTGCTACCACAATAACACTAATTACCTGGGAGCCACCAGTTAGGTGGTGCAATAGTATTAATCATGTCTAATAAATATTTTGATATTCAGTTCATTTGGAATGTGGGAATTATTTCACTTACTGTGAGAGCACTGCTCAATTGTCTTGCACGTAAAGCTGATGTTATCTAGCTTTTGTTGAGTGTCTGGTGGATGAAGCAAATCTACCTGTCAGATAGGAATATTTCGCGGTGGAAAAACAAACAAAAAAGATCTATGGGTCTGATTTAGGGAGAAACGGTAAACACGACAGGCCGTATGCAGCTGTCTGGTGGGCAATGGGTCCGCACAAGCAACATATTGGAATGATACCAAGATCCACCTGAAATCAAAAGCATGTGCATGAAGATGATGAAAGGTGTGTTCTCATGTTTATATCGGCTGTCATTTGTTTTTTCTTCAACTAATTTTCACCATTTTTTATAATCAGTGATTATTTAAATGCCTAGTTTATATGGTGCTATATTTGTAAACTGACATCTGTCTTCTTATGGCTGTAATCAGCTTCCTTATCTCAATTCTGACGGCCCACACAGTGAGAGAGAGAGAGGGATTTTTATAGATTTTTCCCCCAACATGTTAAACTAAATAATTCGAAGTTCTGCGATAGAACAGCCAAAAGTGTGCCGTCTGTAGAGAATGCCATCAAAATGTCAACTTTAAGTGCGTCTCTGTAGAGAGTGTCTACATTTTCACTTAGAAATTCAACAAAACATGCCATTTGACCACAAGTGCTTCAAACTTGTCCATACGACTGTATGCGTATCTACTTTTACGATTAGAAACCCTGGCCCTAAAGTATAATACTAACATGGCAAAACTTTCAAACTGTATCCCAGTTTCAGGATATTAGAAGGCACTTAAGCCTTCTCAGCTCAAGTCAAGTTTTTTTTCCCTCAGTGGAGAATCTCCATTCACATTTCTGTGTAGTCCAGGAGGAGGCTTAATCCATGTCTGGCCTAGATGTTCTGGATTGTTTCCAGGAAAATGAAATTTAGAAAACGTACAATGTAATTCGTTTTTATGTGTTACATACACTGTTTTCAAAACAATCGGAAGCACCCAGCAAATTATACATATTGGAGTTGACACCGACCTCGACCCAGATGATGCAGCGCCCAAAAACTAATGAAGTCCAAAATCTCCTCATGCTACACACCCTTCACAGAACTGGACACTAGAGAATACAGTACAGCACAGACCTGTCCACACTATCCTGCACTCTACCCCACAGGCCATTATATCGTGAGCAGATGGCGAGAGGAAACACACATTAATTTGCAGTCACTTTCAATCCAGCACCTCTCTGTGGAAGCTCCTTTATTTGTTTTCCTTTTTTTTGTCCCAAATTAGCAACTAGTGTTAATGGAAGAAAGTCCAAGCTCACGCTGCGCTGCCAATGCCGTCTCCTTCTGGGAGTCTGCTGACCTCCCTTTCATAAACTGGTTGTCAGTGCAGAGTTAGAACCAGTTGTGGTCAAGGTGAGTCTGCAGCAACTGATCCGAGGTCAAACATCAGGAAGATCTTTCAGCGACACTTCGCTGTAATGAACAGAATTAAATTGAACTGAAGGGATGAAGCTGAAATGGACACATGAGCCGCGAGCCTAGCAAGTTCGAAAAGTTTCTCACAGCGATGCTCCCAGTTTGCTGCACTGTATCATTAAACTGTAACTGTTTTCAGACTCAAAGTGATTTATGCAAGCCTAATGTTTTGATTCAGAAAGCCAAAAGACGGTCCAGTGGACACGCTGGCCAGAGGAGCAGATTTAGTGAGGGTCTCCGCTGAATTGGGAAGTCTTGCAACATACTTCGGTCTGTTCTCTTTATTTTGTTACTCATATTCTAGCCTCGCTAGAAATCGGGGAGTGGTTCTCAGGTTCACAAACGGGACAGAGTGTATCGTGTAGCACTCAGGGTCAGGGATCGAAGCAGATTATTTGATTAATGGTGGGCCATTATACCACTGTTCAAACAGTAATCCCACCCTGCTGAAACAGGGGGGTTCAGTGGTCAGCAGTTCACTTCACAGGCAGCGAAAGAGCAGACAATTGATGAGGAGCGGGATGAGGGTCGCGGGCACTGGTGAAAGGGAGAAATGACCTTTGATAGGAGACAGGGTGGGGTCATGAAATGAACAAATCATCGAAAGCAGCTATAAAGTCTCAGTCTTCCTTTAATCTCCTTTGAGAGGAAACAAGTCATCACTGCTCCGAAAGTCAGCTAAGCCCATATATTGTTTGATAAATTGATAAAATTGTATTATACTGACATGCATTAATGTTTTTCTCCTTCACATACTGTGAAAAAACGGGGACTTAAATGTACTAAACTGAACTGAACTAAATCGAACAGATCTGAACTTAACTGAACTGCACTGAATGGAATTGAATCGAAGTATATTCAACTGAACTGAACTGAACTGATCTGAATTTCAATTCACTTGAACTTAAGTTGCGCGGAACTGGACTAAACAGAATTGAGTTAAACTGAATTACAATGAATTTAATTTCACTGAATTAAATAGAATAAACTGAATTTACCTGATTGTTACTAAATTGAAATTAACTGTATTTGATTCGACTGAACTAAATTAAACTGAACTGAACTACACTTAAATCTAACTGAATTGAAGTACACTGACGTTTACTAAACTGACTGTATTGGAAGGATTAGTCCTTCCTATTCTTCAGAAATGAACAGAGCCAGCAGTTTCAAACCAGCCTTATCATCACATCTAACCTGATCTCACAAATACGGGAGCATGAACAGCAGTCTTGCACGGGACATGGAAAAGTAAATGCATGATTCAGCACTGCGGTTGATTCGTTGTGGTCTGGAAGGTGAAACCAGAGTGACTTTGGCTTAAAGTTCCACTCGTGTTTGTCTTTCTTTGTCAAAGCTGTTTATAATACACTGCAAAGTGGCTACTCTTTGAGAAGCTACCATATTACGGCAGTCCCTGTTGAAGCCGCTTCTTCTCATTCGTCTTGTATAGCACAAAATTCACATGTGTACAAGCAAGTGCAAACATGTTTGATTTTGTTTAAAGACAAAACTGTTATGGAAGAAGCATGGCCGTCCTAGCAGAGCCTTAGGAGGCGTGGGAGGCCGCCTCAGTCAGAAAAGGATAAGAGAAGGAGCCGTGTTGGCTCAGGAACATCATTCTCCATTGACAGAAATCTCTTATTGATAATTTAGTGCCCTCACCAGGCAAGACCACCCTGTCTGAGGGAGATCAGTCGAGTCTTAATCACAGCATGAATAACATCATGCGAGCTTCACTGCGTGAGCTGGATGGACTGACAGGGTCTAGAAACAGGACCAGTATGCCTCGCTGAGGAACACACAAAGAGTATTGGAAGGGAACAGAGTGAGGAGAACAGAGAACAATGTTCCTGCTCAGTTCCTCGCTCAGTGGACACTGCTAAGAGCTGAAATCAAGCGCTCTGACACCCCTGGAACAGCGAGACTCCTGAAAGAAAGGACCGGCTTGATGCTAATTACTAAAAAAGGACAAAAGCTCTTTAATCAGCACTTTTTATTTCCTGACCAATTCAAATGACAAAGCCATCTCAATTTAATCTCAGCAGACACCCTGTTTTTCAAAAGACCAAGCTTGATTAGAGAAAGGGCCGATTATTCAAAGGGATGTGTCTCTTTTTCTCTGAAAATCAAAAGAATTACCCGTAAACAACTTAGATTAAGCAATGTGGTGTCGCGGGAAATCACACACTGTTCGCTAATTAAGAATAACAAGTCAACTGGACGGACGATACAAAGTTGTGAAAGTGTGTGATGTGGTTGCTTTCTAACAGCTGCAGCGCTTTTCAGCTCTGCTTTAAAACAAATTGCTCGTCTGATTAAGCTGTTTTCGTGTGCTCTGGTGTCTGCTGGCAGCAAAATAAAGATGACAGGATAGCAGTGGAGTCAATGATTCCTTCCTGAATAATGTATAAAGAGGCAAAGCTTTGTTTTGTTTGGGGTTTTTTTTCTGCTTGGACAGTCTTTCATTTTCTGAACTGCTCTCCTCAAAGGTGGCTGAGGGAGTTCGAAGGGATCCTTCATGAATTATTCCAGGCCATTTCTTCGAGGCACGTGTAAGGCACACAGCGCATCAATTATGACCTCATAACAAATACATTTCTGAGCTGCACGTCAAGTCATACGCCTCGAATATGCCTGTCTTGCATATGACGAAAAGTATGTCCACCCAGAAATGACCAGTTGGTTTAACCATTTTAACGGTAAGTTCGTTACAATTAGCCATAATCAAGGAAATCCCTTTAACAGACCTGACGATCGTCTGAAGCCGAAGTGACGTAGAGCAAAACATTTTTTATTAGCTTTTAGAATGAATTTGAAGGTGATGTGATGTGAGAAAAAGGCAAGAACTACATCAGGCGTCCGATGATCTCAATTCTTTCCCTCTATTTCACTGAAGGCCAGACTGCTGATGTTGATAGTGATCATTAACAAGTGCTCAACGTTTGATCTTGTCTCATAAAAGCATACTAAGCATGTGTCTTTGGCCTCAATTAATAACAGATTAAACATGATGCAGATTGAGGGAAAAGGATGATCTCATGTGGCAGGATGTGGAACTTGGCTTGGCCCCTCCACCCTGTCAAATTTTATTGATCCTGATACTCATGAAAAAAAAACATCTCCAAGAAAGATTCGGGGAAAGGGTTCAAACGGGGAAGAGCTGGGGCGGTTGGCTAATTCGGATGGGCAACCACAATTACCGTGACTCCACTGTCCCCGGGGAGGAAGCAGCGTATGGGCCAGCGCTCCTGTAGGCGTGATTTATTCGGGCCTTTGAGATTGTGGGTATGGCTCTATGGAAAGTGTCCTAATTCCCAGAGAGAGGCCCTGAGAGCAGAGTAACACGGTCAACCACAGGGGGAAGCGTCTAAATGGTTTAACCTTCCATACTTTAATGTGATTAAAGTGATCTTAGTGTTAAGATCAGCTTAACAAAGAGCGAAAGAGCTCAGTGTGATGCACGCTGCACACTTTCAGAATCATTTTCACGCTAAGATGCCTTTGGTAAATGCCAAAATCTGTGACTTTAATCCAGAAAAAGTCTGCAATCTCCATCGTCTACAAGTACTCACCGTGAATGATCTTCTGTAAGTCGTATGATCTGGAGATCAGGACAGTAATCCTGATCAATATGGTTTCACAGTGAAACTAGAACAAATTCTGGTCATACTAAACACCTCTGTGGACAGAAGACTGAACATTTAGGAGTCTTGCCCAAGGACTCATCAGTATGTGGTGTGTTGTTCTGGCCTGGTAAACCCTGCTGCATTAGCATAACATATACATACATACACACACACAGACTCCTAAATACTCCTAAATGCTCGGTCTTCTGTCCACAAAGAGGTGTTTAATATGCCCATCAGGCTCTGTCTAAACATGAAATCTTATGTTTGTCACATTAAAAATTAGGTTAAATTTGGTTTGATTAAATGTCTGTTTGTTTTAATAAAGTTTTGTGAAAAGCTGCCTAGCAGTACCACATCAGCCAACAGGGGTACACAGCCCACAGACCGAAAACTACGGAGTTGGGCTATTTATGTTTGGATTAATTTCATTTTAATTTTCATTGTTACAGTCGGCCAAACAAATCTCTCAAAAAATGCAGTTTAGAACCTCTGTTGGTAAACTAATCAATGGTAAAATGATTAATGTTGGTAAATTAAGATAATAAATCCTAATCTTATAGTGCTCCTGCTCCTCATATAGGGATGGCAGGGGTATGTGCATTGAGTCAGGCTGATAAAGTAATCAGCCCCATCTAAACAGAAACGAGTAACTCCAAGCCAGACCTAGCACTGTTGTTCTTAGAGAGAAATGAAGCAAAATTATTTTTAACACGGGTTACAAAATGTCTGGGACCGTGTCACTTTTCTCGGACCTCATATTTGATTTTTCTGATTCTGTTTTGTCTGTCCATTTTGGCAAACCGTGCCTGCTTTGGAAACGATGACATTTTGGCAAACCGTGACATTTTGTGCTGACCCTTTGAAGCGGTTTTAGATTGGCCTGTACACTTCTGGCTCCTCTCCTTACCACACCTTTCACTCTTAAAACTGAGTCTGAATGTACTTTTGCTGTCCTCGTGTGGCTCTCTGTGTGTCTATGTGCCTGGTAATCCTGCTGCTCCATGAAGAAACCCAGGCCCTTGTCCAGACACCTGTTTCTGGACATGCAGACACAACAGCCAGGATTCAGCCCATCTGCAGCACGTCGCCTTACAACATTGAAGCACATTGGCTAAGACACCGCAAACAGGACTCACACACGGACAACGGTGCGGCTAATCAATTAGCTTTGACCTCAGACCCTCTGGCATGGCTCTCTGGCCACTCGATAGCTCAGTGAAACCAGTTGGGATCACAGTAGAGCTGGACAGGGCTTCAGTTCCCATGGCCTGTGTAACACTAGAACCCAAAACATGGATATGAACTCTTTCGCTTTCTCTCTGTCTCAATTAGTGTCCACTGTAAATCCCTTTTACTGATAAAACGCTTCTTACAGTCATGTTTACGAAACTGAGGAGCCTCAAACTTCCATCTACTGAGCCCAAATTCTGAATGGCATTTGACTACTTAAGAAGAAATCTGAGATGTGGCGAAAGCATTTAACTGTGCATTGATTGTTATCAGAATCCAAGCAGATAAGGAGGTTTGATGATTGACACAGATCTGTTCTTGATCCTTTAAGTTAAGTCTTACAACTACAGTTTGGCAAAAAAAAAAAAATCGAATTGTCCCAAATGTAGTCGAAAAATATAAAATATCAACATAAAACATAAAATATCGAGCGTCATTACTTTTGGCCGGGCCACATTTTGATAGTTTCCATACTAAATAATTCATTCATTCATTCATTTTCTGTAACCACTTATTCCTAACTAGGGCAGCAGGCACCCAGAGCCTATCCCGGGGTCTCACCCTAGGTGGGGCGCCAGCCCACCACAGACTAAAGAGTAATTGTGCACTAAAATGTAAAAAGAGTGTCCTCAATACAGGATGTGTGTTTTTACAAAGAAGATAGACAGTAAATGGGCCAGCCCATCCAAACTTTGCAGACAACTGTAGCATTGTGAAAATGACATGCCTGAATCATCACACACTCACCTCAAACCACATCACAAAAACATTGTGGTTCTCCGTTACATTCTGGAAATATGAGTAAGAATGAGCAAAAGTACACCGCAAGGCTAAAACTTCATCTCCAAACCTGAATTCTCTCTGTTCATTTGTCAGTTTTTATTGACATTATGTCATTCATTATGTCATGTAACGTCAAAGAGTGATAATTTATGCATACAGTCTTCCTGAGGTTAATTAGCGGTCTTATGCTTCCAGTGCTCATTAGCTGCATTTGCCTTGCAGCGCCAGAGCGAAGTGAACTTCAGTCACCGAGCATGTGGCTGATCTATATTTTGTGCAAGGAAGAAAAAACTGTGCAAATTTACTATTTGCGCCAAACTTGTTTTTTTAAAGCCTATTGGACTCCTTGCTATTTTGCCTGGTTTTCATTACTGACCAAAATTTGCAACATCTGAGATGTTAACGAATTGTATCTGTCGCGGCTGCGACCTCCCCTATAAGGCACTCTTCACTATTATCAGCTCCTGAGTTTCCTCCACAGGCTCCGCAGATCACCCTCCACCATACCTCCTCACAGAAAGATAGAACTGACAAAAATCAATCACACATGGCAAAATGAATATGATGGTTTGGCAGTATTTCTGACGGGAGTAGCTTTTATGATAACGAAATCAGACGTGATGGATGTAGTGCATGCCAGTAACTGCATGCAGCACTAGTTCTATTTGAATTTGCAGTTATGGCTATGCCAGGGCTCTCCAAATAACCATTTCTTCAAACTGTAGTTTCAATATTACTTACATAATGCACTGGGCATCCTGCAATCTAATATGACAACTTCATCCCTTGTACCCCATCAGACTTCTGTTTCTGATCAGCTGCAAAATGCTCACAGTGAGATCCAGGGCAATTGACTTCTTACTGTTCTCATATTTACTGTTGCATGCATTCAACATCACAGCCTGCGGAGTTACTCCCAACACTCCCACAGCACTCGCTCTCCGAACTTCTCTCAAACAAACTGAAAATGAGAGAATGGATGGAAATTTCTATTAATCTAAACTTCAAAGAACAGGGAGCGCAGACACATCTGGCACGCTAATAGATCTTGGTACTTTTTTCTCCTGGCAGGCAGAAAAAAGAGAATCGATGGTCGCCAATGATTTACAGAATAGCCACAAGTAAGCCGACGCCTGCGTCAGATTAGAGACAATTGCGAATGCTTAACAGGGAATTGTGTGTGACAGTCTTTCTTGTATGCCATTCGGTACATACAGTATAATGGCAATGCACGGTTTGCCCTCATCAAGGAACCAATCAAATGATACGTGGAGAACACTGTTGTCATTTTACAAACATGTAGTCATAGACAGAGTCAGACCTTTCAAATTATAATACACAATATAGTATTATACCCTATTCTACACTTTATACACAATGTAAAGACTTACCACACACAGTATGATGGGCTGCCAGCACTGACAGCAGTCGACTTTTATTTCATAAACACAAACAAAACCACCCGGAGGGTAAACTGTGGCTTTTCAAAAGAACCACAGATTGGAGAGAACGAGGAGGGGCTCGCTTGTGTTTGCAGTATTGGCTGGGATTTCTACCATAGTGGGTAGAATTTCATTTCTGCCAAGCTTAGGGAAAGTGCTGGCTTGTACTTGTTGCCTTGTTGAGTTCTCTTTCAGAGAAATGAATGAACCATTTCTTCTTCTGTATGAAAGAATACTCTTCTGCACATCTGTTACACTAAAAAACTCACATTTACTTGATTAAAATTTGTACATCAGAATTAAATATATTACATCAACATAATTATTGCCAAAAGAAGGTAAACTGAGGGACAGGGATTTGCATAGATGTACGGCGATTATTTTTCAACTGGTCCAAAAACCAAATCTGAAAGTGAAAGGTCTGGAGCAGGCTAACAAATTATTGGAGCAGAGATAATAACAAAACAATTGCTATTTATTATGACTTTTAAACATCCTGGCAACCTAAAATCAGATATAATTTGTCGGGAAATAATAGGGAGCAGCACAATAGGTCTGTTTGGGGCGCTACATAAAATGAAGGCACCGCTGGGATCAGTTTGCTAGGGTGTTCTTGGTTTAAGTATTTTTAGGTTACCTGTACGTCCATAGGGTGTTAGCAGTCACAACGAAGGTTAATAAGACAAGTTGTAGGCACATTCGTACCCATTCTGTTGGCATATTCTGGTAGTGATGATGGAGCAGCTAAGACAATACAAAGGGGAACTTAGAGGTTGGTGTCGTGGTGAGGGAATTGAGGGAACACATGCCTTAATGTTAATAATTTCAGATGACTTGGAGGTAGGTGACATAGAGAATGCCATGCATAACGTTAACGTTGTCTTTGGCGAGTTCGGGTCAGAGGTAAAATATTCAAACACAAACTGAGCCGATTTTTTGTCTTGTGCGAATGTAAAGAGGAGGTGAAAAGCAAGTTGGTGCCCCCTGAAATATTGCAGCACCAAGATGCTTTACCTTGGCAAGTAATCGTTGCAGGTGAAGACTCATCTGGCCAACATGACTTCACTAGAAAATTGCAAGAGTTGTTACTGTCAGAGGAAAAGTCCATGGATGACATCCATGCTTTGTTTGCTCCTTTGCCTCCAGAGAGCTCTTCCCCTGAATCCATTATTCGTGCAATGGGTGGTTTTTGGGGGGAAACATCAAAGCCATATTCAGAGTGTGGAGGCTATAGACGCCTGCAAACATTTTCAGGCACCTCCCCACCCCAGTGGGTGAGGAACTATTTGAGCACTGGATAGAGCAGGTTTACCTTATGGTAGAGGAGAGTGACTGTCATAGCAAAGAGCAGCGGCGACGTTTTATTGAGTGTCTAAGAGGGCCTGCTTTGGAAATGGATAAAGCGGTCAGGGAAGATGATCCAGATGTTAGTCCTGAAGGGTGTTTGGAAGCTCTTGAGAGTGCTTTTGGAAGTGCTGAATCAGGAGAGGATTTGTATTTTGCTTTTCGTCTTATGCAGCAGCAGGCTGATTAAAAGCTTTCAGATTTCCTGAGGAGACTGGAAAAGTCCTTGTGCAAAGTTGTTCAGAAAGGAGGAGTTTCAGCTACCTTTCTTCACCCAAGTATCAGGCCTGTAATGTTAGTTAAGGGGTACCCAATTCATTTAATTTCATCTGTATCTTATTTTGTTTTATTTTATTTCATTCTTAAGTTATCTTATGTTTTCTGTGTTTGTGTATGTTTAATGAATGTATGGGTTTTACAGGATTCATCCTTATTAAATTGTTCTACGTTTTAAAAGGTGGGTGCTGAGTGTAGTGTGAGGGATGTGCCTATAATCAGCCAGGTCAAATTCACATAGAACATAGGGGAGTATATCCTAGCAACCTAAAATCAGAAATATTTTATGGGGAAATAATAACAGAACTCATGGAGCGCCACAATTGGTCTGTTAGGGGCGCTACATATGCATGACTAATAATGGAGTTTGCGTGTCATAAGTACAGTATCAGACTGTTTTCCTTTTAAACTGTGCTCTTCTTGCTGCCGATAAACATTGTTGTGGAATCTTGTGAATTTTGTGATTACGATGCTTTCAGAGGTGCTCCACTTTTAAAATTTAGTTACCTGCTCTGTTCTGAATGAGAAATGTTCAATGTTCAAACAAATAACCTACTTGCATTATTATTTAATAAAGAAATGCAAGACCAAAACATAAAAATCTCACCATGTAGATGAGAGCTATGCATGCAGATCAGAGAACATGAGCTGTACATGGGCTGAGGGGGAAAACAGTACAAATACAGTATTCGACCGCATTTTTAAATACAGTAAAGTGGAGTGATTTCACACTTTTGTTTTCATTATGTCCATTCTTGGAGCAAAAGACATTAAACTGCACCTTTCAGTGTGGCTGGCGTACTGCCCCTCATGGATATGTCTACAGCACCATCAGTTAAAGAACACAGTAGCATATTTGCTACAATTATTTTTAGGTTCAGGTCTCTGTACATCCTGTCCTGACTAAAAAATATGTGCCGCTCCTCCTGGGAAAGGGAATGCAGTGTATACCTTTGGGTACATAATTGTACCTTAAGCAGTGTTTTGTTCCTTTGAAGGTATTTACGTTGTTTGGACCTGTACAGCGTGTGTTTGGGTGCGGTTTTTGGGACTTACCCGGTTTGCTGGGACACTCTGTGCATTTGTTCAGACCCCATGAAGCTCCCACACTGCCGCAGCAGTCTTCCTGCTTGGTAAGGCCTGGCAGTGGCTTCCCACACTGCAACACAAGCACACAAACACACAATAGCACAACACAGAATTCCACCGACTCCTGTTACAGCGCTGAACAAACACAAGGCCCCTTTTCGAGGGGCTAAATGTTACAAAAGGCTTTGGAACTCTCATTGGAGGTATATTATGAAACCCAGGCCTCCTCTAGCCTCCGAGGAGTTGCATGAAACACAGGCAGCCAGAATAATCACAGGGGTTATCTCCTCTTTTGGAGTGTCCCGCTTTACTCTCTCTGATGCAGAGGTATTCTTTTCGCTCTGCACCTAAATAGGAAGGCGTGCTGTGTCTTAAACAACTTACAGACAGAGCGTGCCTCCTCACGCTGAAAAAGTGCTATCTGAGTTGAGGAGCAGCTGAGTCTGGTTATAGAGGACAAAAACAGCCTCTGCTTCCACTCTCTCCTCCCCTGGCATGCTGCTCAGGGCTCTGAGCTAATTGTGAGGGCAGATTAGGATCAGCCCCTGCTGAATTCCTGGTAAATCGTGAATTATGGGACAAGCACGCCAGTGCTGTGTCAAATACCTTACTAGGGCACTGGCACCACTCTCTATTCTCAAGACACTGGCCAATATTTGAATCATGCAGATGCGTAGTCTTAAATGGAAACAATGCTGAATCATTATGAGTTGTTAGCATTCTCTTGTCAATGCTACTGACTGGCCCGGCAGAGGCAATTAAGAGACATAACAAGGACAAGTACACGTTACCATCCTCCAGCCACTTTTATATTTGAGAGTTCTGTCTCTACACTACATGGACAAAAGTACTGGGACACACCTCTTAATTACGGAATTCAGGTGGCCCCTTACTTCCAGTGAAGAGCAATCTTCAGCAGACAGCCTGGACAATGCCAGGCTTCCAACTTTGTGGACACAGTTTGGGGAAGAACCTTTTCTATTTCAGCATGCCTGGATGAGTTTGGTGTGGAAGAACTTGACTGGCCGCACCAAGCCCTGACCTCAGCTCCATCCAACACCTTTGGGATGATCTAGAACTGAGATTGCGAGCCAGACCTTCTCGTCCAACATCAGTGCCTGATCTCAAAAAAAGAATGGGCACAATGCCCACAGAAACTCCAGATCTTTCTTCCAAGAAGTGTGGAAGCTGTTCCAGCTGCAGAGGGGGACCAACTCCATATTAAAGTCTATGTATTTTAATGTAATGTCATTAAAATCCCTGTTGATGTAATGGTCATTTTGTCCATATAGTGTATTTTAGGTATTTTAGACAGCTAGGTATCTAGTTTAGAGTAAGCCATGTATACTGGCTGTTCTCTAATGGAGCATGAAGTGAATTTGTTTGATATAAACATCATTAACTTCCATAGTATTATTTACACTGGGGACGCCGGGGGCATATCCTCAGCATTTTCAGTGGAAACCAATTTTGTCCCCACCACTTTTAGAAAGCTCGGTAATGAAGGCCTTCCACCTCACCAACAAATACACCGAGTGGTCCCCAGTAAACTCAGAGCTCAGCCTGTGTGCAAGTAAGCCGCAGCCTTTAATGACATGGCGAAGGCCAAGAGTAGCCTGTTGGCCAAACAAAGCTCATTATTTTTCCTTAACACGTGTGAAAATATGAGCAGAAACTCTGGTTCAGTGGAGGCAGCTTAGAAAGCTGGTCAATAGCGCTAGCACCAGTTTCCTAAGTAATATTCTCTACAAACTTTTACAAAGAAATAATTAAAAAAATAGCAATCAACACATCAATCTACCTTTCTAGTTTAAACTATGATGCTCTTATTGTTGATTTAATAGGGACTGGTGACTTTATCTTCACCTGGAAGAGTAAGCATTACCAAAGACAGAGGAGAACACCCTGGAGTTCCTAAGGCCCCACAAAGCTGGACCCTTCTGTTCTAAATCAATGGCCAGTGGAACAGCACAGTTCCAGTTTTGCCATACTGAAGGTCCTGGCACTTTGTGCAGTGGAAAAAACATCCGCCCTGCACTGAAGGATCATGTTAGCCACAGTTTGTGTCTCTTCTACTTCCAGACTGAAATATGGGGTCATGTCTGCTACAGCGGATGCCCCCACTGCCTCATATCATAGCATCTCTGAGGTTGGTGTAAGTTAAATTTCGCCCGAGCTGGAGATGGGAAACACACAATAACACGTATTAGCTATGTCGGGAAGGCAGCTGGAGCTCAGCTGGATCATAACGTTAGTGGTAATTCTTTTAGGATGAGCATTCTCTTAGGTGTGCAGTCAGGTAAACAAGTCCAAATCAGGACCAAATCATAGTTAATGAAACAAGTAAGTAGAGCAGGTGATTCAAGTCAGTTCAAAACTATGACTGAAACTGTTGCCTTACTCAATACAGCCTTTGTTATGACAGAATCAGAATCAGAAAATTTATTGATCCCGGAGGAAATTGCTTATGCTCTGACTGCACAGACACAAAGAGACAAGAAGAATATAAAATATAATCAAACACAAAGTCAAAATAAAGCTCTCCAGAAAACACTATATACACAAAATGCTGTGGTCTCTATGCTATATACATACAATGCTGTGGTCTCTATACTACACACAAAAAATGCTGTGGTCAGTAAGATAGGTGAATATACTATAGATACTATAGATATTATCAAAGATGTTGGTCTTAATACCTTGTACTATATATACTATGTTGTGTACACAAAATGCTGTGGTCTCAATGCTATACACACAAAATACTGAGGACAGTACGAAAGATGGATATAAATACTATAGATGCTATAGATATTATCAAAGAGATTGGTTTTAAAAGTAATGAAACTGTATGTCACAGTTTTAACCAACTTAAATACAGTTTCATGACTCTTAAGACCAAGACAGGCTTTGATTACTGCAGCTCAAATGCATCTATAATCTGTAATTTCAGTAATTTCCTCTAAATGTATTTTACGCACCTGCCCATCAATTGTTTCCTGGAAACACCTTCCTACATATCCACTCAGTCTGTTATGAGGCCTGTGGTGACTGTGCCCACTGCCGCTGTTGCTCCCGCTCCCGCTGCTGCTGGCGTGGCCGTTGCCAGGCTGAGAGCGCTGCTGGACTGAGTGTGCCCCGTCTGCAGCCTGGCCTGGTTTGACTCGAGCGACCTGATGGATCTGGACCTCGGCTTCTGGAGGGTGCTCGACGTGCACGTTCACCAGAGAGGGGAGCAGGGAGGCTGAGGGAGAAAACAGAGGAAATATACAAATCGCTTTCATGACATCAGTGTGACAAAATGACTTTTTGATAGTAGGGTCATTACAGTGCTTTTCCCCTCCAATCGTTTAAGCACATTTCATTCAAGATATTTAAGCTGTGGAACAGACCCTGGGCCTGTCAATGTGCACTATGTCATTCTTAATGATGTCTTTCCTCTTTAAACAAGGCCATCAGGACATGTCTCTCAATTCTGATCTGACTGTGGGAATGTTCGAGTCCAGAAAATTTGGGATCAGATTCCAACGTAATGCAATGGGAATCACTGGAGTCAGTTCCGAGAACCTGTTTCATACATTAATATTGATTTTAAACACCAAACATAGTGAAGGACATCTGGCAAATATTTAGATTACAATCATACATAAAACAATTTTATGATTGATGGCATTAATGAGAGACGATCTTGACATTTGTGAGCATCATAATGCTTATAGTAAACAAATTCACCTAATGCTCCATTATCAGTATGCTCAAAAATCAGTATACTGTACTCTAAAATCCTATACAATGCTACAAGGAAAGTAAAAGTAGGAGAGTCAGTGCTTGCAAAATTAACTTAGCTGCTGGTGAGGTGGATTTTACATTTTAAATCTTGACTTCGTTTTTCGCTTTGTCCGAAGAAAGACACAGTTGAACTATTGATGTGTGTGTTGTGGAAGGACAAATCATTCAGAAAAGCTGTCAAGGCAGTGACAGCAGGACGGGATCCAGTTTCAAAGCTTTGAAGTAAGCTCCTGATTGCCAAATGCCAGGAATCAAAAATCGATTCTGTTTTGGGATCAACTCCCAGGCCTGCAGGACTGTAAGCTAGGCCTGCAGCATCTGCAAACGGTAAAGTAGTGAGTGCTTTACATACCTTCTCCACCACACCACACCAAACCTTGACCTGCGCTCAGCAAGCTGCTTGGCTGCTTTGACGCAGGGTCAGAAAACGCGATGCTCCTAATAAAATAAAGCTGACACGGAGCAGACAAAGCGCATGCCAAAAGAACCCGGTGAACCAGGAGTGCTGCGGGAGGTGAGCACGGTGTTTCCCTCGGAATTCTTTAGGGGATTGACCCTAATTAGCCATTTCTATGAGCCTAAACAAATAAAGTCATATTTTAGCTTAAGCTAGTTTAGCGGCTAATCCCTGACAATCACATGGTATCAAACACGGCTAGCCGTCTGATAAACATAAAAAAACCCGAAAAAAACATGTGGCTAATAATACACAGGACGTCTCAGCGCTGAACACATCACAACACAGCTGTCTTGGGTCAAATCTATCTTTCTATCTGTTACCAACATTCTGTTACCGAACAGCCCGGTTAAAATGCACTAGAATCTATTTTCTGATTAATCATTCTTTTTTTTTTCATTCAATTTAAGCACTTTAATTAATGAACAGTAGATTATGCAAGTCTCCCTTGACCATCTGACACTTGCAAAAGTCCATCACTGAACATGCCAAGCAAAACTTCACCGAAAATTTGGCTTTGGTAAAGCCCTCCATAAATCACTGGTTCCTGGAGAGTGTGTCTGACAGAACACAGAAAGCATCTCCTCATCAGTGAGATACCATCCCCTGCCACTAAAGGGGCTAGGATGCTTGTACAGTGATGTAACAGCAGCCAGATGTGATCCCTGCCACCGAATTAGTCTTATTAAAACACGACCCAGGGGTTGCGCTGCTAAAAGAGGGAGGAATGCAGAGGATCGTAGGACATCTGAGGGAGCTTCTGCTTCTACTTAATGCTGCATGAAGAGAAGGAATGACAATGTGCAGGAAAAGCCAAGAGGCGAAGAATATTTAATATTAACAAGGGAAGAAACTGGAAGAAATACCAAAAAACTTGTTTTCTGTTGAGTTATTTTGGCAATGGGTGAGACATATTCTGGTTTTTATATCAATGATGAGGTTGTTGAAAAAATGAGCGCTCTGTGAACAATATAAAGCCCTGAAAAAAGAGAGAGAGAGAATCAAATATTGCTGTTAGAGTTTGTCCATTTGAGTCGTGTTTTATTTCTTTAACCATTGTTATAAAACGGGCGGATTCTACTTTTAATCATCGCTGCATTCGTGTTTGCAAGTATTCCTGGCATGTTTACGGCTTTGTTTGACATTGATACAAATGGAAATATTTTAGAAGTTGCAGAAAAGAACTTCATGTACTGGGTGGAAAAAATTATGTAATTGTCCTCCTGCCTGCAGTGTCTTTTGGGAGTCCAAATTTTAACATTTTTTTTCTGTTTGACAAATTTTCTATCATAGACGTTTTTGTTGAATAGTTATTAGCATAGTAACAAAATAATCAGACTCTGTGATGATTTCTATTCACATACACTCTTACATAGACATCCACAATTAACCAGAATAATCTGCAGAGTAGAAAATGTACTTGCAGAGTAGAAAATGTGCATTTTCAGTTAAGAGAGCAAAAATATGAGCCATGACAACTGTTCACAGTATTAATAGTGCTAGCACTACAGCTTCGAAGCTGGCTCATGTTACCTTGGTGAACAAATTTCTAAAACTAGACACTTTTCACTTTTCACACAGTGTACGTATTGAAGTACAAGAAGTCATGCTTGGTGACTGATCCTTACCTGCAACAATGAGTTGCATATAATCACTTGCGAATTACATATTGACAGTGACACTGTAAATCTGTGACTTTGTAAGAGTTAAATAAAAAAGTGAAGAGGACACAAACTGAATAAACTTTCAAATGTAGAAACAAAGGCTGCTTAACTAATGCCACATTGTACCCCACTTTAATTCCCCTTGTGTGTTGACCAGAAGTTTGACCTGTACTCACTGGGTCATTGCGACAGGATGTTGTTTTTACCTTGCTGATTGGACAGAGGCAGGGTGTACATGGAGTGAGAGGAGCTGTTCTGCACTGCATTCCCATTGGCTCTTCTGCTGGGGGTGGGTTTGCTGGTGGTTGGAGCTGGAAGGTGACAGAACTTCCCCGTGGAGTTTGATGGACACCAACACTCATTCTGCCCAATGCAGCGTCCACCATTCAAACACGGGATCTGACAAAAGACTAGAAAAGAAAATTAAGAGATAAAGTAATAATTAGCCTCATATTGACATAAGAAAAGGGGCCAATGGGGGAAAGGGGTGGTGACTGTAAGCTATCACACACACATTCATGACCTGAAAACAGAATGGACTCAAAACAGGAGAACATCACTTTTAATTGGACTGATTTATGTATCCTCATATTTAATTGAGTCACAACAAATAGGCACAAGCAGGGGGCGAGGTAATGAGGCCCTTCGAGGGCAGCAAAGCTCCTGAAGCGGGCTGCTGGGCGTACAGCCCTCATTCGTGAGCACGGCTCCTGCTCAGGAACGGATTTACAAAGTCTCAAATTCTCCTTCGGGGGAAGAACGCTGAGATGGTCCTCATATAAGTGAGCAGAAGTTATTGGCCTGACCTCTGCTTCCTTTAACTAATAATGCCTTCCTGAGGACCTCAAATAGCTTCCTGTATGCCAATGAACAGACAGATTCATGTGAAAACCGCCGAACTCATGCAGATCCACATGGAACACATGTGGGGGTGTTGAAGAAGTGAGAAGAAACTGATACTGCAATTTGGTGTAACTGATCTGCCTTTTTACATAAATACTCAGAGATTAGACCAAACCACACACACTCAGAATGTCAAACCATATGAATATTTTCTGGGAAAATGTACTTTTTAATGGTAACATATGGCCATTAACACAGCAAGAACACTCCGTTCCTTTCAGTCGGCGAGCCCGTCCTGCAGGCCTTCCTCAGGGTTGGGCAGGTAGGAGAAATCTCTGAAGGATCTCGGTCCTGACGGGGCCTTTGTGTACGCTGAGATTTATGTGCTGCAATCATACGGCCGTGAAGAGGAACAATGGAATGATACAACAGCTGGAGTTTGATGGAGAGTTTTGTCGGCCCTTTAATTCTCCTTATTTCTTTGGCAGGAGTGCCCAATGCCCCACATACCTGCGACCAGGGGCGTCGGAGCACCCCAAACTGAACCCGCCTGCAGTCAGACTTCAAAGAGGCGCAATGAAAAATACAGAGGCAGTTCACACAATAAAAGACACAGGCTTTAGACACAGAGCAGCGAACGAGAGAAGAGAGAGAGGCGAGAGAGCGAGGAAAAGGGCAGATGAGAAAGAGAGGGAAAAGAACGTGAGGAGGGATAATAGAAAAAAAAAGAGTGAAAGAAAGGAATGAGAGATATGAGTGGGAGAGAGAGAGAGTGCAAGCGAGACAGATAGGGAAGGAGGGAGACAAAGAGACAGAAGTTGAAGTTATAAACCAAAGAGAAAAGGAGGAGACTATGACAGATACAGGAGCGAGAGGGGGGGGAGAGAGAGAGAGACAGAGAGAGAGAGAGAGAGAGAGAGAGAGAGAAAATGGGCAGAACAGAAAGAGGAGAAAGAAAAAGGAGAAAGATGGAAGAGAGATAGAAAAACAGAAGGGTGATAGTAGAAAGAGAAAGAGTGGAGGAAAGGAATAAGAGGTATGAGAGAGAGAGAGAGAGGAGGAAGCGAAAGAGACAATGAAAAGAGATGAAAGACTAAAGAGGAGCCAATGACAGATACAGGAAAGGGAGAAAGAGAGAAAGTTGATATGAGTAAAGAGAGGAGAGAGGGAGAGTAAAATTATGATTATGAGAGAGAAAGAAAGAGAGAGAGAGAGAGAGAGAGAGAGAGAGAGAGAAAGAGAGAGAACCATAATGACCACAGACTGACCAGAGTATCAAAGAGAGTAATTAATGCAGCCTCACTAGCAGCGCCAGCATGGGGCAGGAACTATTCTGTGACATGAACAGTTCCGGCTCTCTGTCTCAGCCTCTTACCTTCTCCAACAGAGTAACCACACACAATTACTCTGGTGTGTGTCTTTTTGTGTGTGTGTGTGTGTGTGTGTGTGTTTGTACATAACACGCCCCCCAGACAGACATACAGGCCTTCCAGTGCTCTGTCTTTTATCCCATTAACTGCCACCAGATTTCACTGCTCATCTCCAAACAGACCCCGCAAAAGTAGGGCATGTCTAAATTTAGGAGTACAGTAACTGCTAAACACAGAGGAACTGAGGAAACTATGTTATTCACGCAGGCTCAAGCAGCCTGGAAGGCTGAACATAACTCCGGCATGAGATAAGTGTTTACCTGCCACCTCACACCCCTAATGGAACGCCAGCAACATCAAACGCCCAGCGCAGACGAACAATTTCCGTCTATTACAGGCTCTTAATGAGCCGAGATTGCCTCAGTAAGGAAACAGGACTACAAGCTCAACCTAATTCTCTCGCGCTGCTCGAATGGTGTGAGGTGCCAGGAATGCATTTTTGCACATCCAAACGCTGCCAAACTGTCAAAGTGTTTGGAGAACCCTGACATGTTCCAAACAGCTATTAATGCGAGCATAAATCTGAAAAACAACCTGTTTATACATCTGTAATTCAAGCAAATGCATTACATCTCCACATACGATAGGGACACACACAGTGTATGTGGTTACAAAATGCATGTCAAAGACACATTTTTAGCACTTCTGGCCATTAAAGCATCATTAATTTGAGTTAGAATTCAACTGCAGTGAAACATGGTCATTACTGGAAGAGGAAGCTCTAGAGTCCCAGTAAAATCCCATGAGCTGAATAGAACTGTCAAGATCTTTGCATTAATTCATCTTTTAAAGGACCTGTCTCGTCAAAAATACATTGCCATGACTTCATTCCAAATAAAAATTTGATAAAGCAAGTTAACATGGTTTTAAACATATTGTTCAATTAAAATGCAAAACTAGTCCACTTAACTTATTTGTCTCTGTGATGTCACAAAAGCCAACACATTTTAAATTCCCCGCATTCGGCGTGCAACAGTTAAGCCTGCCTGTTCTTGTTGAAGTTGTAAGGGGTGTTTTCTTCAATCTGGGGTGATTTTTTGATCATATGGCAACCAATCAGACCAGAGGTTATATAATATATGGTGAAGTATGATAATATAAAGGCAGAGCATCAAAAATAGTCTGTTTAATTGAAAGGGATTTAGAGATTGGTTGAGTAAATGTTCGTGTAATTAGTGTTTTTTAATACATAAACTAGAGAAAAAATATATAAGATAATTAATGAATAAAGGCATATGGCCCCGTTTAGGCTAAGAATAAAACAGTAAACATAATGTATGCTTTAAAAGTGGCAGGAAACAAATCCCAGCCCAGACCCGTGCACTTTCAGTGAAACATGAGGTCCAAACTGAAGTGTATTCTCACCACCGGACAGACTTGGCAAGCCTCCACTGGTGTTAATTGATCTCTTGTGTCTAAAAACATGCTTCATTAACTGTGCACAGACTTGCTGTGGTAGTGTGAGCTTTCCCCGTGTGGCAGCCCCCCGTCCCCCCAGCATTGTTCCCCTCTCCTCAGGCCCTCCGAGCTGGCTTTGGGATTAACCAGGTGGATAATAGTGGCTTTAAAGTAATCCGTGTAAACCCTCGCTCCTTTTCTCCCTCTTTTTCCCACTCTCTCGCTTTCCCTCTCTCCTGGGGAGCGCTTTAAATAGTTAACGGTCAGGTTCAAAGCGAGGTGTAAACCACACAAACACACGCACACACACACACAGGGGCAGAATGGAGGGAGCGTGGGACGAGTACATCCACATGTGTGGTTTACCCATATCCCACCACCATCCACTCTCTCTGCACAGCCACACAGCAGCTTCACTCCTTTTCATTTCTCTCTTTTCTCTTTTAAATGACGAACTGAGAAAAATCTCCTCTGATTCCACCCATAGAATTCCTCAGGCTTTACTTTTGGATCTCAAAATAAAGGCAGGATTTCTCCAGAAATTGCACAAGACCAAACTGAGAAACGCAGGATCTCAGAGCTACTTTTCTCACTAACGCCGAACAAAGGGAGACGTGCATTCCTCGGAATGTCAGTGTTGAGTGTTTCCTCTGAACGCACCTCTGAAGAGAGAAGGAATGCTTCAGGAAACAAAACAAAACTGTTGGATTACACGAGACTCAGGTCCGAAACTATTCATGACGTGTTCGGAAACATTGAATCAGAAATGTATGCACAATGAGACAATGAGAGAGAGAGAGAGAGGGAGAGAGAGAGAGAAACAAATCCCCTCTCCCCCCTTCATTAACCCCCCCGCCCGACCACATATAAGTTGAATCATTATTATTGTTAACATCAGTAATATCAATGAACTAATTGTTGTTAGTTATTATGACTACAGTCATTAGAGAGAAAAGTGACACTGAGTAATAAACTGAGTAACTAATCCCCACTCCCAACCCCCCCCAGTCTTGATTCTCACCCCTCAGTCCTGGTTCTCACGCCCCAACATGTAATAATGTATATCCTTTGTAAGGTTATTATTGCTCCAAACATGTGACAGGCAATGTAATATTTTGATTTTGGCTCATCTGTGTTGAATGTATTGAGGTTAATAACACAAGGCAGGTAAGAGCTGTATGTGAAAGCTGCTGTTGCACCTGTACAGAAATGTCTTAGCATTATAATGAGTAATGAATGTTAAAGACCCTCTTTTTTCGATGGATCTTGTTGTCTAATTAATGTTATTTAACTAGCAAAGTTATTTATGATGCAGCTTGGTCTAAAATAAGGTTTTGGAAAAGTGGTAATGTTTCATGTGTTTATCCCACACAGCATGAGCATAACATTAAAAAGCAAATAAAAAAAACCAAATAAAAATCTATAGGCCAGTCTGTTGGTAAAAATTCTGAAGTGGGCATAGAAGATCGTGTTTGGTGCATCCATAGTTCTTGTTGTTATCATTGCTATTACTGTTCTACTATACTTAAAACTACAGTTTACCGGCAACATTACACTCCATGTAGGCACAGCAATGAAGCTGTGCTGAACTGAGAGAGAGAGAGAGAGAGGCAAATCAGAGAGGAAGAGAGAAATAAAGCACTTACAGAGTCTGAAGCCCTGGCTCTTGGGTGCCGGGCCTTGGTTCTCGCTGTATATTGTGGTTTTATCTCCTCGCTCACAACTGTTGTAGCAGCGCCCCCCGTTACAGGTCCTCCGACACACCATTGGGGTGAAGATGATCTTGATGCGGTCCACGCCGGCCGTCAGGTTGGCACCTGGATACGGCAGAGCAGAGCAGCAGTGAGAGAGGAAGAGCTGAACGCACACAAGAGAGAAATACAGCTGCTGCATCTTCACACTCCTTTCGTCCGGGCACTGCGAGAACAGACGTTTATAACAGTGGAAGTGTGTATGCGTGTAAATGTGAGTGTGTCAGTGTGAGTGTGAGTGTGTGTGTGTGTGTGTGTGTGTGTGTGTGTGTGTGTGTGTGTGTGTGTGTGTAGACCAGCGCCTGGATAGTGGCACGCTGCAGCTGGTGGAAGGATGTGTCACTGCAAAAACTCTCCAGAGGAGGAGAGAGGCCAGTTAAAAGCTTGGGCCCGGCTCCAGCAGACTTTATCATGAGGATAAGGCGTTTGTGAGTGTGTGTGTGTGTGTGTTTAAGTGTGTTTGTGTGTTTGAGTGTGTGTTGATTTTTGTGTGTGTACATGCACACTCATGGGAGTGTGTGTGTGTGTGTGTGTGTGTGTGTGTGCGTGTATGCTTGTGTATCTGTTTGCGGTTGGAAGGGAAGCTGTGTGTAATGGTGGGACCAGGTTCAACTGCTTTTGCCTTGTAAATGAGGGAGTAAACCAAAACAGAGGACTTTCTGTTTGCAAGGATCAAACGGGCCAAAAATGGTCGCCATAACATGACTTTCGCCGTGTTGTTAGGCTACATTCACACTGCAGGGAAAATCAGAAATTTGTTTCTTTACTCAGATTTGTAGAGGCATTTGCTTGCATTGCCACACTGGTCGCTGACTGTAACAAGTAAAATAATTATTCAGAATTTTTACCGCAGCACATAAATCCATGTTTAGGCCGTAACACGATGGAGCACCGACTTCACTAATGTCAAGAATGAATGACAGAAAAACACCACAATACAAATCTGCCTGATTTAGTCACATGTCCAGAGACCCGATTTGAATCAGATCTGAAACATCATCTACAAATGTGGCTTAAACAGTTCAAAAAAAGGTTTTCAGTCATTCAAAGAAACTCCTTTGAATGACACTTACTCTATATGGACAAAAGTATTGGGACGCCTGACCATTACACCAACCCTGTATTCAACAACACTGACACTGTATTCAAATACAGCTATAACAACTTGCACTCTTCCTTCCACAAGATTTTGGAGTTTCTGTGGGAATTTGTGCCCATTCATTCTGCAGAGCATTTATGAGGTCAGAAACTCATGTTGAATGAGAGGGCCTGGCTCGCAATCTCTGTTTTAGGATGAGGCTGAGGTCAGGACCAGGCCAGTCAAGTTCTTCCACACTGAGGACACAGTTTGGGGAAGAACCTTTTCTATTCCAGCATGACTGTGCCCCAGTGCACAAAGCGAGCTCCATAAAGACA
>JBBPCX010000001.1:29551258-29573722 GCA_037974365.1 Hydrocynus forskahlii
GCTTAATATAGCTCATTCTAGTTAACTATTGCATTAGAGTTACCCAAATTACCTATGCACATAGTTGAAATATTAATGACAATGACTAGTTGGTTGTTTTGGTTGTATACTGATAATTGTAGGAATATTTAACAAGCAAAGTTTAACCTCGCTCAAGGGAACCTCAGTAGCAGTGCTGGGATTCGAACCCACAACCGTCTGATGGCAGGGGCAACATCCTAACCACTAGGCCACCAGCTGCCCCTTTGCTCATTAAATGTCCCATGACATGAAAACTTCACTTTTTTTAACATTTGTCACGCACACCAGAGCACGTGACGTCAATCGGTCTCGAAATTGACTCACGTCTAGACTATATAAACAGGAAATATGGTTTCCTCTGCATACAGACATTGGAGTTTCATGCCCCAACAATGTGTCGTCTTCTCTACGGTTCCGTGAGTACTCTGACTCTCTCGAGTCATCTCTTACCTTCTCTCTGTGTGTTTGAGAACGCAGGTTCCTTTGGTGGGAATCTTTACTCCTCGCGTGGAGTGCTCTCAGAGTAAACGCGTGATAAACCAGCTCTCTCGTGCTTTCCGCGACTGGGCTTCTCCGTCATGCGACATTTGGGTTCCGGATCTTCAGTCATTTATGTTCACTCGTGACAGAATATCTGTGTCTCCTGGAAGCCCAGCAGATCTCGCTTGCGTTTGGGAAGTGGTTAATCAGCAGGCGGTTGAGATGCAGGGTTTGACGTAGGAAGTGACGAATCTCCGTGCGGAGGTTGCCACCTTGCGGCAGATTCTGCAAAACTGCCCTGCTGAACCTACTCCCCAACTGGCGGTCCAACCTCCTCCTCCTCCTCCTGCTCCAACTTCAACTCTATATCCTAAAATGGCTTTACCAGACAAGTGGGATGGGACCGGGATGAAGTGTGATGTATTTCTACCCAATCACTCTCTCTTGTTTGAGCTGTAGCCGCAGCGCTATCCCACATCACACTTCTCTCGTCCCTTCTCACTGGTCAGGCAGCCGAGTGGGCTACCACGGTCTTGAGGTCCGGAAACGACGTCACCTATTCCTACCCCAACTTCACTCAACAACTCAAGGCCGCATTTCAACATCCTGAGAGCGAGGTGGTGGTGGATTCTAAACTGTATCACCTCCGGCAAGGAGATCGACCGGTTTCTAAATACACCGCGGAATTCCGGACCCTAGTGGTGCAAACCACCTGGAGCAATGCGGCGCTCTGTACCGCCTACTATGAGGGTCTATCTTCATGGATGAAGACTGAGCTGGCAGGACGAGAGCTGCCGGAGATGTATGAAGGCATGATCGAGCTATGTCTTCGAGTGGACCTTCGGCTAGCCTCAATCCCTAAGACAGCTCCACGGAACAGGCCCCTCGACTTCTTTGCTTCAGCCTCCTCCTCGACACGATCTACACCACCACCACCTCTTCCATCTGCCTCAGAGGCCCACTCCGGAGCCAGGGAACCCATGCAGATAGGACACACCTCCCTGAACATGGCGGAGAGAGAACGTCGCTACCGCGAAGGCCTGTGTGCCTACCGTGCCTCCCCCGATCACCACCGAGCCATCTGCACTCTCCGCCCGGGAAATGGTCAGACCAGGTGAAGGGGGGGAGGAATTCACCTGGTCCGATGATTGCGACTTCCTGTCTTCCAACCGTTTCCCATGATCCGCTCATCTCTTGGACCCGTCACAAGATTCTTCAATGGGGACCGACATGTCGGGAGCTGTGTCTCCAGGCAAGGGCTGAGACGTGTTCAGGGGAGTCTGAGGCCCTCAATGTCGACCTTGAGTCCATTCTCGTCCCGTATCGTGACCTGACTGGTGTGTTCAGCAAGAAAAAAGCCACCCAGCTCCCTCCTCATTGTCCTTATGACCTGGCCATTTCAAAGTTTCATAAATGTCATTCTCCGTGATTTTCTGGGTAAATGGTGTTTCACTTACCTGGATGACATACTCATTTACTCCCACTCTGAAGCAGAGCGCATCCTGCACGTCAGCGCGGTCCTGAAGAGGTTGCTGGCCCATCAGTTGTTCTGTAAGTTGGAGAAATGTGCCTTTCACCCGCACACCACCACATTCCTCAGCTTCATCTCATCCCAGGGTGTGGCCATGGATCCCCAGAAGCTGGAGGCTGTGCGTTCTTTTCTGGGGTTCGCCAATTTCTACCGGCGATTCATCCAGGGCTTCAGTTCAGCTGCAGCACCTTTGACGGCCCTCACCAAACCACAGCCCCGACGTTTCTCTCTCAACCCCTCAGCTATCAAAGCCTTCAAGAATCTCTGCCACCTCTTCACCAGTGCACCCATTCTCCTCCATCCAGATCCCACCAAGCCGTTTGTTGTTGAGGTGGACGCCGTCCTCTCACAGCGAGGTCCAGATCAGAAACTCCATCCATGCTGTTTCTTCTCTAGGAAGTTCTCTCCCACTCAACAACAATACGGGGTAGGGGACCGTGAGTTGTTGCCATCAAATGGGCCCTAGAGGAATGGCGTCACTGGCTCCAGGGCGGCAGTGACCCGTTTGTGGTCTGGACCGATCAACAGAACCTTCTCACGATCCTCAACAGGCGCGGTGGGCTGTGTTCTTTGAACACTTTAACTTCCAACTCTCGTACCGTCCAGGGTCTCGTACCGTCAAGGTTAATGCCCTCTCATGCCAGCACCAGACTGAGAGTCCCCGGACGGACCCCGTGCCTGTCCTGCCACCAGAAATCATCTTGGCTCCTCTCCGGTGGGGGTTAGAAGACAGAATCCGCCAGGCGCACACCTAGGATCCTCCTCAGGCCAATACACCACCTGGTCGGCTATATGTACCTCCCACGGTCCGACAGGAGGTCCTCCAGTGGGGGCATTCTTCAGCCGTGGCCAGCCATCCGGGAACAGCTCGCACGTTAACCAACATCCAACGCACCTTCTGGTGGCCATCCATGGCTTCGGACACCAAGGGTTACGTCCAGGCGTGCGAAACCTGCGCTAGAGCCAAGACCACCAACACTCCTCCTCCGGGCACTCTCCAGCCTTTGCCTGTTCCACGTCGACCCTGGACTCATACAGTGTTGGATTTCGTGACTGGACTGTCCAAATCCCAAGGAAAGGATACCATCCTCACCATTATCGACCGTTTCTCCAAGGCTGTGCACCTGGTGGCTCTGACCGGACTCCCCTTGGCAAAAACCACTGCTGAACTAATCATCGAGCACGTAGTCTGCTTGCATGGGTTCCCTGTCTTGGACAGAGGGCCCCAGTTCATGGCCAAGTTCTGGCAGGCCTTCTGCCGTCTGATCAACGTCTCCACTAGCCTCTCCTCTGGATACCACCCCCAGATGAATGGTCAGACGGAGCGGGCCAACCAATAGCTGGAACGCTTTCTCCACTGCTTCGTGGCGGATCGACAGCGCTCCTGGGCACGTTACCTCGTTTGGGCCGAGCTCTCCAACAATCTCCTCAAGTCCTCCGCCACTGGACTGAGCCCTTTCGAGGTATGCTGTGGGTACTTCCCTTCCATTTTCACTCATCAAGAACCGGAAGTGGAGGTGCCCTCTGCCAAACAGTTGGTCTGCAGGTGCCGGCAGGTTTGGAACAGTGCCAGAGAATCCATCCTTCGCGCCAACGGCTGCTACGTGCAGCAACATCACCGCCGGCACCCTCTAGGACGATTGTTCCACGTTGTGGTGACAGGGTTTACCTCTCCACTCGTCACATCAAAATTCACACCGAATCCAAGAAGCTCTCACCCCGGTTCATTGGCCCGTACAAGATCACCAAACGGATCAACCCTGTCACCTTCCGGCTCTAGCTGCCTGCCTCCCTCCGGATCCATCCTGTATTTCACATGTTGCAACTAAAACCAGTATTTTTCTCTCCTCTGTCTCCCCAGGCACCGGCTCCTCCTCCGCCCCGGATCATCGACGGTGGTCCTGCGTACACTGTTCAGTGGATCCTGGACTCGCAACGCCATGGCCGTGGCACCCAGTACCTCGTCGACTGGGAGGGCTACGGTCCGGAAGAACGGTCCTGGGTCCCGTCCCGTAAACACATTTGGGCATCCGGATCCTCAGTCATTTATGTTCACTCGTGACAACATATCTGTCTTTCCCCTCATTGAAAAGACTATGAGTGAGCACCTCTGCAAACCAGGGTGATCAGATGAGAATGGGTCAAATTTGAGGAGTCTTACAGCGACAGGGCTATAGGCACTGATCTCAACTGCCTGGCTATCAAGGAAATGTCCCAAATCTCACTACAGATGAATACAACTGTCTTTTACCAGCTAGCTGGCCCCTCCCTCACCCTCCTCCTCATTTCCCCGCCTCTCTCCTCCTCGCCCCCGCCTCTCTCCTCCTCATTATCATTTAAAGCTACAGACACAGAAACGGCGCATCCTGGGGAAATCTCATTGTGGGACTGGCTCGAAGTGGCTGTAATTCTGCACCAAGGCTGAATTTCGGAAAGAGACTTAAGATACAGTATTAGGGGATCACTAAGACCTATATAAAAGCATAACAAATCAGCATGTCATGGGACCTTTAAGCCAATAAATAAGAGATATAAAAGTTTTTTCTTCTGCCCCTATCATCGGGGAGTTCGATCTCCAGTGGTGTGGCAGCCGTTCATGGCCGTGAGTCCAAAAGAGCTCCATTAGATTTTTTTTTCTAGGTGGGAAGGGTGGACTTCCCTCTTCCCTCATCACTCAGAGCAATACTGATGAGTACAGGTGTCCAAGCTAGTGGTTGGAATCAGAGACAACTAAAAATTGGGCGGAAAATTGGAAAATATCTACAAAATACAGACAGTTCCCTTGCCCACCCTGGCAATAATCCCTTAGTTTTTATATTATTGCCTGTCCAATTTGTCTGGTGTCTGACTCAATGTATTTAGTTTGCACTGGATTAAATTGCCTGAAGCTCTTCAAAGAAGAAATAGGACTCTCCATTTATTTGCATTACTTAGACACCAGACGTGGCACAAAGAGGGTGAAGAAGCTCTATTATTATCTATCTGCCTGGATGACATGCTTTAACACAGTCTCACCAAATTCCTCTGAACACAAAGTCACACACAAAGCACGGGCCTCAACACGTCCCCGTGTTCCGAAGCGTCCAAGCTGCATTCTTACTGCTAATGTAACAGGGAAACCAAGAGCAAGACAGAAGAAAACATTTGATAATGGTTTGTCATGCCATCCTTCAACAAGGCCAAAAACCCTACACCTAGCAGACAGCTGTTGACCCAGTTCCCAGCAGCCAGACGCACCAGCCGCATTCTTTATAGGGAAGGGGACGGAGGGAAACAATGTGGTGCTATCAGTCTTGGTGTAGTAGCCTGAGCCTGTCCCGATGGCCTCTTTTTTCCAGTTGGCTTTGTGAGAGACACCTGGCTGATCTCGCTCTGCCCCACCAGATGTCTCGCCTTGCAATCTCAGTTCCTTTTCCTCCCGCTATGAGGTCACCGCTGCCCTCACCACAATCGGACGAAGAAGCCTCATTTTCTTTGCCCAGTGTCCTCATCGTGACTTCAAGGCTCACTGCACTAAGATGGGAGGAACGACCTCGGATGCTTCGGGTGAACAAGAGGTGATCCGATCCGACCTGATCCGAAGTGAAAAGCCAAGATTACATCTATGAAAACCTGCTGGGGGAGCAGGAAGAAAAACACTTTTAAGCATCACATAATCAAATCTGGATCCGAAAGCATGAGTGTACCCCTGTGTGTAGTCTTGATGCAAAGAAGATGGGGCGGAGTAATTTGGTGAGAAATGATTGAATTCCTGGAAAGATTTATTCAATTTTCCTCTCGATTTCTCTGTGTGCATCCAGCTCTCTGCTCAAGAAAAAAAAGATTAACGATCAAATAAATAATGAGCATTTTGTTCCCTTGTGGACTCACACACAAACACATACTGCAGTGTGTAACTGAAGACGAGGGAGTCGCACACGTTCTAACTGGTCGAAATGAGACCAAAAGCCGCAGCAGGTCATTACTAAGAGTAATCGCATATCCTCCAGACATCACCGGTCCCTCGGAGCACAAGAAGAGCATGACGAGAGCCGTGCGACCGCCAAGTCGCGTTTTTCAGCATCCCAGCAGACAAATCCAATTACATAAGGGAGTAAGCAAAACTTTGTCAAGTGTGTTTGTGTGTGTGTGTGTGTGTGTGTGTGTGTGTCTATGTGTGTGTGAGTGCCTGTGTGTGTGAATGTGTGTGTGTGTGTGTGTGTGTGAGTGTGTGTGTGTCAGTGAGTGTGAGAGAGACAGTGTGTGTGTGTTTGTGTGTGAGTAAATGCATGTGTGTGTGTCTGAGTGTGTGTGTGTATGAGAGTGCGAATGTGTGTGTGTGTGTGTGTGTGTGAATGTGCGTGTGTGTGTGAATGTGTGTGTGTATGAGAGTGTGAATGTGTGTGCGTGTGTGTGTGTGTGTAAAGAGTGCATCGTTTCAAATTGCCGGTCACAGTTGCTCAGTGAGTTTCATGTGGGTCGAGGCCAGAATGCTGTTCCTGTTGGTTTGATTAAAGCCTCTTCCTGGCTCGTGCTGTTGACGAGCTTTATGTGGTTACGGCTGGAGACCACACCTCGCGTCAGACGCTCCTCACGCGGTTACAGGCACGCACAGATTACAGCGAATGTATACAAGGCTGATTAGTGGATACATTTGATCATGGGCTCAGTGCAGTCAATGAGGAAACCAACCTCCAACAGCAACCCGGCGTTGACCCTCACTGAAGAGAGCAATGTGCTCATACACACTTGACAATGTTTTGGCAAACACTGGGATTTTCTACATTTGCATGCTACTCACTTAATATTTACTAAAACTACACTCAGTAGTCTTTGCTAACTAATGTAAGATGAGATTTATTTTCATTAAGATTCATTACTTTATAATTTCATGATAATTTTTATTGATTCTTTTTGTAATGCATAAAAAGAGAAGGGAACTATATAACGCTTTGGAGCAGAGTGATATCGGAGCTCCGGCTGTTAGGAGCCAGTGGTCGCTTCTTGGATGAGGAATAAATCATGGAGCAAAAACTTTTGACAGGTAGTGTACATGCGCATGTATGGATTACATCATCATCAAAATATTTCTTTTAAATTTAAAGTACTTTAAAAGAACATAAATTTTCGTCATGCTAGTAAACCTAGACATAAATGAACAGCTAGTTAAATTGGTTTTAAAACATGAACATGTCGTCATTATCCTGAGTGCACACTGAAGCGGTGGGTCGCTTGAAGACAGTGAAGGACTCAGCAGTCGTAACAGTCAGGGGACATTCATTCCACCACTTGGGTGGCAAAACTGGCACACCAGCGGCATGCCCAGGTCCAGGCCATTGGGCTATAACCCAATAACCCTTAGAGTGTATCAGTGGAATCTGATTTCAACAAAATAAAGTGGCCCCTTATAGTCATACATGAACACGCCACAGTGTGAACAGTGTGAAATTCTTTCTCTGCATTTAACCCATTCACCACGTGAAGCAGGGGGCTGCCACCAACGAGGGGCGCCGGGAACCAGTGTGTGTTGACGGTACCTTGCTCAAGGGCACCTCAGTGGTGCCACTAGCAGCTGGGTTTCAAACCTTCTGATTGCAGGGACAACACCCTAACCACTAGGCCACCAGCTACCTCAATAATGATCCTTCACAGGTGTAAACGGTGTAAAAAAATCTAAAATCGGTGTTTGCTCTCCTACACGCTCCTCATTTGCTGCTCTATCGCTCAGTTTATTGTTTGCTGTGCTGCTGGATCAGAGCCGCTCACATTCCAAGGGTTAATGGTCCGGTTTTGTTCAGTATGGATTCTTAATACGACACTTAAATGCCCCCCAAGTCAAATACATTACCACAACAATGGAAGGGCTCAGATTCTGATGTTGGGAGACTTCATGTGATTACTTTAATACACAGATTATGGCAGATTAAAATAAACTGGTAATGTTTACCTGGCTGTGAAGGGTCCAGATAGCAAAGCTGCTAGGTAGACGGCACAGACAACATGAATAAAATAACTCCAGATTAGAGTGTCAGCTGTGTGCATAAATGGAAATGGAAATGTAGAGAGAAACACTAACAAACATGGCAAAGTGTGTAGATGTTGACCAAGTTAATATCTGTGGCCACATTCTATTCTGTGCTGGAGCTGGACACTTGTTTGTAAATGATTAAAACTATACCTGATTTGTTTTGCACACATTATTGAGTGTAGAACCAACAACCATTAGTTACGCAACTAAAAATAGATGCTCGAAAACTACTCATACCCCGCCAGGGATGGATGACCCCACTCCTTGTCTTTCTGATCTGATGTCAGGTGATGAATAGGCTAGAAATTAGTATCCTGATATCAATTTCAAATGTGCACATTCTTTGTGATTTTTGCATTGAAAAACAGTGAATGTGGAAAAAAATATGTATTTGAAATACTTTGCATTATCATTACCATTATTTTATTTTTATTAAATAAATTTTGAGGAGTGAAATAACTCCAGCTGTTGGTGTGTGTATTGTGTGTGTGTGTGTGTGTGTGTGTGTGTGTGTGTGTGTGTGTGTGAACCAGTGGTAGAGGCGGAAAGGAAAAGTAGTTCACTTTTTCAGCATTAAAGACACATTAAGGTTAATATATAAACTTGCTTTATAAGAATTAGTGTCCATGTTTATGTGAGAGGACTGATTCCTAAAAAGCTCAGGGTCGGAGGTATCAATATGTCAGGAACACACACAGAGTGACTGTATGTTATTTCAGGCTAAATTTGTTGGACCTAATCCATTTTTCCTGTCCTCACTCTGATACTGAAATGTCCTTTCAGTCACTGAGGAGACATTCATGGCCAAATGGTCAAAAATCACACGAAATTTACATCTGGACACCTCCTTGCTTCTCCATTTTCCCACACTTTTCAAGACCCCCTGGCACCTGCGGAATGGTTGCACTGGTACCATTATGAGGATTTTTCTGTCAGCGGCAAGGGAAGGGAAAGCAAGGGAAAACTCCAGTAGTGTGAGATCGTTTGCTCTGAGTGGCGAGACTCCCTGCACACCCTGAGAGTCTGCTTCCACTTTGCAATGTTAAAAACTCGCTGCGGAGAAATCAAAACTCAGTCATGCCACCAAGGACCTTAAACATACCAGGCAATCTCGTGTTCAAACACCTGATGAAAGCCTTGGGATTGCACCTGACAGAGGACAAGCAGTGCTTGAGCGCAGCGGTGCATCTGGAAGTGACAGCATCAGTTTATCATGCCTGATGTGTAGCACGCTACTAAATGAGTTTTACCAGGCCTGGGAAACAACCAATCATGTAAACGGCCGAGCAAAAGAAAACAGCGCTCCTTGTTTGTGTTCCAGCGCGTTTCTACACACGGCAGTCCTTTTGGCACGGCCCTTGCTCTTTCCCATAGAATCGCCTCAGCATGCAGGCATGTGCGCTGCACCTTTTTTAGCAGGGAAAAGTGGTGCGTTCTCTCCTTGGCTGCACTTTAACAAACAGATCAGGTAAACTGAGGGCAATAAAATACAACTTTATGAATATTGGAGACCGGACAGCAGTCAAAAGCAGCCAAAAAAAGAGATTCCGTGAATATTTTTGACTCACTTCCCGTAAAACGGGGAGCGAAAAAAATACCAAGTGACATGAGCCTGCCAAGCAAAATGTCTGGCATTCCGCAGTCGGAGGGGGTATAGGCAAGTTTCCATCGTGCCGCTGAGTATGTGGGCTTCGCTGGTCTGCCAGCCGCTGGGTTTGGGTAGAGGCAGGTAAAGAGCCAGTTTCATTTCCATCCCTATTGTTCCGAATTCATTCCTGTTTGCTTGTAGGTGCCTATAGGAAACCGCAGCCCTTTAGGCCCCATTGGGCTGCACTGGTGGCATGAGCACGCAGAAATAAAACCATGGGCTGCTAAACACACTTGACCTAGTTTCGACTATCACAATTCCACTGAGAGAATGTAAACTGTCATAAATTGTGATTGTTTTTGTTACGTGACAACAGTTCGTTCCATACAGCGCAAAGCAAGCGTTTGTTTCCTTACATGTTAATAGTTTGATCATACTTCTTAAATCTAGACAAAAAAGCATAATCCCCAAATGTATCTTTTACATATACAAATATATATTTTTGTATATACACTACCGGCCAAAGGTTTTAGAACACCCCAGTGTTTCAAGCTTTTTTTATTGAAATTCAATCAGTTCATGTCCAATGAATAGCATGAAATGGTAAAAAGGACAGAGCTGAACTGCGAGAAGTTTAAAAATGGTGAGGTTACCCAGAAGTGAGAAATAATTCTGTAGCTCCATGCAGGACCTCTGGTATGTGCCTAGTTGGTCGGGTTCGTCCTACAGCAAGATGGTGACCCAAAACATAAGTCCAAGCTCTGCCAGAACTACCTCAGAAAACAGAACAAGATGGTGAGCTGGAAAACATGGAGTGGCCGGAAGTCCCCAGACTTAAACCCCACTGAGCTGCTTTAGGATGAACTGGACAGAAGAGTGAAAGCAAAGCAGCCTATAAGTGCCAAACACTTATGGAACATAGTTGGGAAGAACTTTCTGCAGAATGAACAATGAGACATTGAACTGCTTGAATTTCAATACAAAAACCTATATATATATATATATATATATATATAGACAGATAGATAGAGAGATAGATAGAGAGAGAGAGAGAGAGAGAGAGAACTTTGTTTGTTCGTTTTATACTTTCAAAATGAAAAAGAAATCCAGTTTTTGATAGTTTTACACATGCATGCCAATGTTTTCACAAACACATTCAGGCCAGCCCAAACTTTCACTGGTGGTCTCAGACTTTTGGCCTCCACTGTGTCAATGGGCATCTCTCATGTTTTAGTCAAAATGAAAATTTTGTTGTGTACATTTGTCCCCGTGCAAGACCAGGAATGAACAGCACTGTTTGCTGAGTGTATTTATCCACAATTCTGATTTATGAACCGCATTACCGAACATCAGCCAACACATTTAATTTTGTTTGGTTATGAGTCTTTGTTCTGCAGGACCAGGCGTACGATATGACTTTAAGGTTTGTATCGGTTTCTGAACATCAAGAGGTAGGCTCAGAGAAAGTCTTATACCATGGCAAAGCCCATTTGTCATCCTGAGTTGTTTGGAAGTACCAAACCCACATCTGATGTCCCAGCATTTGGCATCAGTCAGTTAAAACAGAAATAGCCTGATATGAGGATTGTGTTTGGGGCTTGGAAATAGTCATTTGGCTATGCACTGACTGTCTAAACAAAGCTGTCTGACATCAGGCAGGACTCTCTGGCATCGCTTGCATCGTCTGGGATTTGGTGCACAGTGCTCAAATTGCCAACAACAAAGGAAAAGTGAAAACGGCCCATGCCCGGGCCTTATATTTAGCAATGGACTGGAAATAACCTGAGAAGGGGGGCCTGCAGTGGCGAGAGCCCAGTCTAGAGGCTAAGAACAATCCAGCACACAGTTCTCACAGCACTGTGAGACACTTCATCAAGACAAGAAATAAGGTCTGCTGAAAAAAAAGGAAAATACGCAAGAAAAGATTTAACTATATTTATACAATACGCTTAATGTTCCTGCTCCCCTCTTAACGAACTGACAATTCATCTAAATGGCATTCAGAGCTCAGCATAATTTGCAGCAATCAAAAAGCTGGTTGGCAAACCGGCCGGTGAGTGGCGGCTGGTGGAGGTCAAGTGGAAATCCAAGCTTGCTCAAAGTTCTCGTTAAAAAAAAAAGAAGTAGAAGAAGGAACTCAAACCACAGCGTTCTTAATTTCAGAGCTAGAAACTGAACATGTAGATCATCAGACTAATTTGGAACAGCAGCACTTTGGCAAATGGCATAATTGTTATTGAGCTTTGTGGCCTGTAGCTAAAACAGGGGGACATTGTGCAAACCCTTCTCCTCCAAAGCAATGAAGGCTTTAAAAATTAAAGAACACTTCCAAATGTGGAATTTTAAGTGGCCTTGTACTAAAAATACCAGTACATGTTTATAGGGGAAAAATATAAATGCACAAGTGAAGTTACAGATTACATAATCATAACATGTTCGAGAGCCAAATTGTCACATTATTTAATGGAGGACTTCACAGAAATAGCTCCCTCCACTTCATATTTTGCTTTTATTGCTTTAAACTGAGTCATAATAAGGTTTCTCAGCCCATTGGAGCGATGCAAAAGGTCACATGGTCATTACATTGGTTAGACAAATGATGGTGCTTATGCCTTCAAAGTCCACGACCGCTGTTTATAGTAGAGCCTAACTTTCTTCCAAGCAAACATCTGCAGTGTTGCCCTTTCTCATGTAATCATACCACTTGTACATGTAAACACAACCTAGCCTGTCAGATTTTAACAAATCACATCAGATGATATAAGATGATTTGTTCATGGTTTAAACCAATTTATGGTCTTAAAATCACCACTAAATGGATTGTAAGCACAAACATCTTGTGTTGGACCTGTACCTGTAGCAGCTGAACTAATAACTAGAAAAGTATCATCAACAAGGCAGGTGTTGCGATGAGACATGTCTTCAAAAATGCCATAAAAATGTTAGAGAAACACCTGAATACTTTCATTTAGTAGATCAAGAGTGATAAAAGCCCCCAAATGTCCTCTATAAAAAGTCTTGCACTTCTTGTGAATAGCCCAAAGGAGAGAAGTCATCAGATATAACCCTTATTTACCATATTAGTAATCTCCTTTTAGGTCCTCAGGAACTAAGATGGCTTTGAATGGATTATACCCAGTATGTTACTCACTGTTCAGCTGCCACGGAATGCACTAAACATACACTATATGGACAAAAGTAGTGGGACACACCTCAATTCAGGGTTTTGGCAAGACAGCTTACATCCAGTGAAGTGTAATCTTAATGCTTCAGCAGACCACGACATTTTGGACAACACCATGCTTTTAACTTTGTGGACACAGTTTAGGGAAGAACCTTTTCTATTCCAGCTAGCAAGGTCCATAAAAACGTGGCTGGAGGAGTTCAGTGTGAAAGAACTTGACTGGCCACACAGAGCTCTGACCTCAACCCCATCCAGCACCTTTGGGATGAACTGGAACGGAGATTGTGATCCAGACCTTCTCGTCCAACATCAGTGTCTGACCTCATAAATGCTCTACAGAATTAATGGACACAAATTCCCACAGAAACTCCAAAATCTTGTGGAAAGCCTTCCAAGAAGAGTGGAAGCTGTTATATCTGCAAGGAGGGACCAACTCCATATTAAAGTCTATGGATTTGAATGCAATGTCATTAAAGTCCCTGTTGGTGTAATGGTCAGACATCTCAATACTTTTGTCCAGACAGTGTATTATGACAGTTCTGGGAAAATTATAACTAGAAGTGTGACTGTTGGGTCAGTTCTTGTTTTCGGTTGAGCACTTTAAGATTGGTATAATGGCCAGGCGTCCCAATACTTTTGTCCATATAGTGTACTCAATACTGAGTACTGTATGGTATTCAGGAATTGTTCAGGAGACAGCTGTCACAGAATGCACTAGATACATGATCTGTTGTAAATAGCAGACAACACTGAACATATTATGAGGTTAACACAGAAAGAAAATAAATAAATAAACCACACAAGACCAGACTTTGAGACTCCTACCTTTCTCTCCCCATTTTAGCTCTATTCTGTTATACATGCTCGCAAAGGCTCCCCCAGTCTCACAACACTACCAGTGCTGGGAGGGTGAAAACTAGAATGGGCTTATATTTACATTTTGTTCTTTCCTACTAATTTAAAATCAGTGACTATGATCCATAAATTATCTCAGCGGCTGACCTTGCGCTTTGTTTTACGTTATCTTGTGCTGTTGTGTGCATAAATCATCTTTAATGTGATATTTTACGTGTCTTGGATTTTTTTTCTTTTTTGTATCTGCCCTGGGACTGTGGCTGAAAATAAGCCAAAGCAGCTAAACTGGAACGTTTGTGAAATGTTTATTAATGTGCCTTATCCATGTAAATCTAAACTGAATAAAGGAAGGAAAATGGTCTGGATGTCTGGGTACACTTAGTACTGCATGTTTCGAGTTTATGAGATAACTGCTTAGAGTTTATGAGATAACTTTAAACCTCTGTGCAAAGACAGAGGCAACCAGGCTCACATGGACCTGCAAAATCAGAACCATGACTGACCTGTTTTCAGTGAGTCGAGGCCTAAGATGCACCAAGTGGTGCTACTGTGCCTAATGGGGCAACTGGGGGCCTGGTGGTTAGGGAGTTGCACCCGCAATCAGAAGGTAGTGGGTTTGAATCCCAGGACTGCCAATGGCACCACTGATGTATCCTTGAACAAGGTACTGCCCCCCCACTGCTTCACTTGGTGAAGGGGTTAAATGCAGAGAAAGAATTTCACTCTGTGTGCTGTGGTGTGTTCATGCATGACTATAAGGGGCCACTTTACCGTACTTTAATTAGATATTTGATCACAGCTAGGATTGGTAACCTCTCTGTGCAACTGCAGTCCAAACTAGTCTGTCTCATACAAACTGCATGGAAGATAACAGGTGTAAGACAGCATCCATCCCTGCAGTGCACCTACGAGTAGACTGTGAAAGACCAGCCACCAAGATGAGAATCAGAAGTCTTTATTGATCCCGGAGGAAACTTTATTGTGTTTTAAAATGAGTACCAGCTACTGCCATCAGGGAATAGGTTTAAAACACCACAGTGTCACTGAAATTGCGTTAAAATGTCTTTTATCTCCACTTCAATCAATTTTTTGCAGATGGTGAAAGCTGTAGGTTTAATCTCTCTCTCCCTCTCTCTCTCTCTCTCTCTCTCTCTCTCTGTATATATATATATGTGTGTGTGTGTGTGTGTGTGTGTGTGTGTGCGTGTGTGTGTGTGTGTGTGCGTGTGTGTGTGGGACAATCAAGTGAATCTTGAGTCTCTATTCTCTAGTAGCTTCCGTTCACTCCTTATAATTTTACTGTTCTTGAGAATCTTGAGTTTCCATATCATTTTGATTTGAGCTGACTTTCCTTTTACTTTTTACAGTGTATCTGTCATGATGATTAATGAACAAAAACAAATTGTAACATTTCCAGCATCCCTGAACATGATAACAGCAAATTATCATAAACACTTTTGACATTCTGTTTCTGTTTCACGCTGCCGCAGCATTATCCCGTTCCCTCCGTCTCACGACCGGAGGACAGGGGAACACATCAAGTGTTCCTGAATACGATTAGCTAATCCTTTTCATTTTTGGAAGTCTCTGGGAATTTCTAAATGAGATGTGAGGGAGGCGGTAGGGGTGCGGTAGCCATGCCGTTTTCACATTATGATCCACTATTACTCACGAAAATAACACCCAGCTGCCCTCTTAGTGGTCAACCACCCCGAACTGACAGCTCCGCTTTCCCAGGCGTTATATGTAGAGTCTGAGGTTGCTCCCATGCTCTTTTCAATGAGGCCCTTGTAACATAACATTTACCATGCCCCAACATATAAACTGCAATATTTTCCCCCTCAATATATGTCCGTGCGAGCTTAATAAACGCTGCTGTGACTCATCTCTCTTGACAACACGGGATTTTCACAGAGGCAAGCTGCTATGGTCTTTGTCCACGACCGAATAAAACAAAAATAACCCAGAGGTTTCTGTCACTTCAAAGCATGAACGTAAATTGCAGCCCTTCGGGGAAGTTTAATCTCTCGTGGTCATTCTTACGTGCAGGACTCGGCTGAGCTGCTAGTTTGTGGTGTGAGGGATTTAGGGCAAACACTGTTTAGCCTTCTTTATATCTTTATGTCTGCTCACATGTACAGCACAGTCTGTAAGTTACTGGACAGTGATGCACTTCATCTGTTTTGACCTTTAAGTCCAGCACGTTGGAATAAAATGATGACCGTGAATGGAGAAAATCTTTTACTTTTTCATACTCGCTTTGTAATTCCTGTCTGATTTGGAGGTTCCAAGGCATTCTTTGGTAATGCTGGTTGAATATATTTGTCGGATGGAAATGTGTATGGCGTATAAAATGTTTTTTTATTGTGTACCAGCAAGTCAGCATCCTTAAATGTATTTCACTTGTGTTTAAATGCTTAGGCAGTTGAGGCAGTTTGTGATCTTTTTAATATCAGGAAGGTCCTCAACCCTCATTGCTTGCTAGCAGCTGAACAGAGATGGGCACAAAGCCAACAGTGTCATAGTTCATTTGAAAAATATTTTATTTAACTATATAAAGACTCATGTTACCCTATGACAAACTCTAAACCCTAAACCATAACTCTGAAGTGGAATGGCTACTAGGGGGGCTACAGAAAGAAGCTGCTTGATTTTAATCCAAGGTATTTTCATCTATACTGGGTGAAGTGCATAGAAATACATGCATAGTTTCTCATGCCAACAATTAGAAAGTTTCGTGACCAGCTGTGTGCGCTAATCTACTACTGTCATTACTGTGTATCAAACATCTATCAGATATATGATTTTCACACACTAAGGCTGGCCTAAATGATTTGAATACTAGAGTATTTGTTCATTGCGTCTGACTTCAGTTTTATATTGTTTTGTATTAAGCATTTTATATTGTTTTAAGTTGTACATTTACAACCATATCACCTCAAAGCCTATATGTCCATCAAAGCTAAACAAGCAGAGATGTCTGGTGGCAAGTAAAGCTCAATATTTAAGATAAGAGGCTGATATCAATGCACTGAAAGTTTTTCAGTCACTACTCTAGTGACAGTGACACTAAAACCAGGAACTCAGAGCCTCTGAGCCTTAAAAGCTTCTGTTGGCACTTCCAGTGTTGTTCTCCTGATGCTCAGACAGGGCCATAGCTCTAAAAACTCCTCCATATTTTGCTCAGCGCTCTGAATAAAATAACGATTCAGATTATACACCCGTACAATCCATGTGACTCAACAGCTGTATTTGAATGAGCTAACACTCAGGGTGTCCATAGCAACCTGTGTGGTGTGATACATTGTTGCTGCCTACTGGATATATTTTGAACTGCAGTAACAAAAGTATGTGTGATTATTAATCGAAAATATTATTTTAAGTGTGTTTGACTTGCAAATTTAGATTAGTCCGCCAATTGCAACGAATATTCCAAGCCTGGGAAAAGCTACTGAGGCCAGTAATATTGCACATGTCTCTGATTGATTTGTCCAGGCTCCCCACTTCGGTCCTTCTAATGACAGGCATCGACTCCAAGTGTATATGGCACATTTAAAATCAACCCCACACCTTCTGTTAGCTCTCTTGTGCTTGAACATGAGGCAACATCGCACAGCTTGCCAACTGAGTGGCCGACTGCACTGTTTCTAATGGTGCTCTGAAATGAGGGCATGATGTTATTACCATGTCCCAATATAGACACCCCTAACTCAATATAGATATATATACCCTCAAATCAAAGCTGATACTCTGCACATTGGAGCCATCATTTCATTCCAATTTGCTCCAGTCCGGCGCCAAAACAACATCTCCATTCAGGAAGCACCACTACATTTCATCTGAAACTCTCCAAAAATCTGTGCATTTTGTAATTGACTTTATCAACATCTGTCTTCCCGAGACTTAATGACATGTAAAGAGCCAGTGTCCTCCTTATCAATTTACCATGTAGTAATATTTTAGCAGAGGCATGTGGCTTCAATCAGAGACTCCACGATGAAAGATTGCATAGAACATTCTCTCGAGTCTACTCATTACGGCCCCCTCCAAAAGCCTGTCCTTTCCATTTTTATTCCCTTTTTTTATGAGCAGGCGTACAGCAGACTAGGAAGCTAGCTGAGAGTTTTATTGGCGTTTTTCTTTCTGCTGGCTACAGTTCCTCTGCCACATTAAGAGGACCAACGTATTGCTAAGACACGTTAAGCATCACCCTGAGAAGACCGTGGCGAAAACTCCCATGCTAGGAAATTGTCAAAGACAGAATGAGCTGTATGGCTAGTTATGAGGAGAGCCATTGTCACAAAAAAGTCAAACAATGTAAAAAACGTATGCACACTGTAAAACACACACATCTGCAATGCTTCGTCATGCTCTGTCAAATTAGCACGTCTATATCCAGTCGTATGAACACACTTTCACAGTTAAGCTCAAAGTAAAAAAAATTCTGATTCATTAGGCTTATAAAGCATGACAAGGAACACAAATGAATGACTTTAAACAGTAATAAATAAGACGTTCTTGTGCTCTGCTAGCTAGACAGCTGCACACCTGGTATTTAAGACAGTGCCTTGGCCACTGATTATTTTCCTGCATTAAGTGGGCTGGGGGGGTTGCGGTCTCCACTATTACCTACAGTGCACAGGGCCAAACATCAGTGAACAATTAAGCCTCCGATTGGCCAATTGTGCACTGATAGCATCTCGAATAGTTGAGGTTTTGGCTAATTGCTGCTCCTGGCATACAGTGCCTCTATTATGAAAAGGTGATTGTGGCACGAGACAAGACTTCCTTAGTAAAAAGCCAAATCGATGTACATTCTCTCTTTTCTACCCACCTGCTATTAAGGTTAATGATTCTGATGCTGTGGCCTGGGTATGTGATGTCTGAGTGATTATATTAAACCAACCAGAGCAGACACTCAAGTGTTGAGCACTACGCACTCTTCTTGTAAGCTGTATTAGGAGTCGCCATTTTTTCTACAAAAAGAACCCAACACCTTCTGATCTTCATGATTCCAGTTTTCAGTTTGTGTATTGTTTTTGACATAAAGGAGCTTCACTGAATTCCTTGTTCACACTGCAATTAATCTTAGTTTTATTGCCATCGCCATTTGAGTTTCTGCAGTACACACATTGTTAAAGGCTGCGATGATATGCCAGATAAAATTATCTTACATATGCCAATTACAAAACAGCAGCACAAAAATTAAATGCTTAATTACGAGCCTGTGAAAAAGCCAGTGTTTAAAATTTTGTGCCAAATAGAAAATGCTAGTTTTCAGGATTTTTTTTTACAAGCATTTTAGGAAAATTTTATGAAATACATTTAATTGGCTTGGCTTGAGAACACCCTGTTCGTCATTTCACTTGTATTATTCCATTCATAAAGTTGTCAACACTACTCTTCCTACAGCTTTCAAGCCAGAAACTCCAAACACTGCAGGACAGTAAACCGAACAGCGTGCTTGTGCTGTTTGAAGCAATTTGGTTGTATGATTTTTCCCATAAGAATGAATGGTAGAATGCTTAACATCCTGAAAATGAATTGTTCTTCTTAAGTAAACCTCTTGTTACACCATGATGCTCTGCACAGGCCTAATTCTGTACCTTTTATTCCACCATGGTACAAATACACAAGCAACACCCTAACAATGACCCACAATACCATCTGGAGCACCATCGCAACGTCCCATATGCTGTACAGCAGCTACATACAAACATATATTGCCACTCTAACAACTTATTATATCACACCCTAGCAAATGCCAAGCATCCACCAGAGATAGGATGACAATGTCTTTACAACACTCTAACAACCTCCTTCAGTCCTACTACAAAAACACTGCAATCACTTGGAACAATATATGAACAGTTTAGTAATACCCAAGCAACCACCAAAGATACCGTAGTAACTTTCCCCTTTGTGATTAATTTTTATAGGCCTATATAGATGTAAAATATTTATTTACATATTTTATATATTTTTACAAGCCTATATAGAAACATTCATTCCGTATTCCACTGCTTTTTTATTATTAACATATAAATATTTATCATGTCAAATGAAACAGAATTTATTGCTCCGTTATTATTATAGCGAAATCCAACCGCTTTGTCAAACATTACATTTCACATCCCTACCATGCATCCCTTATGTACAGACCCTGTATGAGCAAGTAGAGTGCCACAGCGTCAGAACAAAGTCAAGAAAAGAAAAGAACTAGAGGTGGAAAGGTTAGCAAAACTCAGATGTTAACAAAACCCAATCCTCTTGTTGGTCACAGTATGATTTAAAATCCTAAAATTTCCAGATAGGATTAAACAGAGGCATTCACTTATACAGAGGAAAGATCTGTGAGATAAGCCAGTAACCATTGGCCAGTCTGGACGGCATTCATACAGTGACGCAGCTATTTCAGTAAATGATCACATCCTGACACTTGCAGATGCTTTTTCATGTGCGCATGCTTTCTGGCTAGCATCTTTGAAAACTGTGAAATAACCGAAACTGTTGTTTTCCCCTGGAGACACATATAACATGTCACTTGCACCAGCCCATCAATTTTCCCCTCAACACTTGAAGTGAGGAGTGAGAATAGAGGACAGAAAGGACAGCCAGAGACCATTGGCTCCTGGGAGAGGAGGGGGGTGGATGAGGGGCTGCGGTTCTGCGGTTGAAGGCACCGGCCCAACAGGCCTGGAGGCGACGTGCCGAACTTAAGAGATCGTGCAAAACGTCTCTGGAACATTCTGGCCACATACATACATGTAATTAATTTGCCAAATTAGACAGAGGCAGCCATGGCGGAAATGGCCCTGCGTGATGCCAAGTCCTAAAAACATAAAGATTTAGCTTTGACACAGCTCTGCGGGCTCGCACTGCAGCCAAACAGGTGCACAGCAGACTGCGGCGGAGGGGACGGAGCGGAGCCGCAGGCCAGGCAGCACCATGTCCTGTACATCTTTCACAGAGAAGATCTGATCATCCTACTCTTACATCCAGTTGGGATCTTTTACCCTGAGTGGATTAGAAGGAAAATAGTTTTTAATAATAAATAAGTTCATGTGATGGCGGTTTATGGCTGGAAGGCAATTCTGTGAACACAAAAAGAAAACCTTAAGGAAAAGTGTTACCACATGTTTTGAAATCCTCTCTCCCTCATTACCATAACCTTCATTCACAGATTTCTTTCCCTCCCTGACTAATTCCAGTTCTGTAACAGGAACAGATGGCTAGATAAGAATTAGGTTAAGAATTAAATACTGAAAGGTACAAGTCCTGAATGGATTGGAGAGGATTGGACTGGAGGCATGGACAGATGAGCAGATGGATGATTGGACTGGATTGGACTGGATTAGATTTGATTGGACTGGACTGAACTGAACTGAACTGAATATTGAATTGAATTGAATTGAATTGAATTGAATTGAATTGAAATGGACTGGACTGGACTGGATTGGACAGGACTGGACTGGACTAGACAGGACTGGGCTGGACTGGACAGGACTAGACTACACTGGACTTGATTGAATTGGACTGCACTGGATAGAACTGGACTGGATTAGACGGGATTTGATTGAACTGGACTGGAACGTTTTGGATGGAATTTGACTGGAGCGGACTGGACTAGAGTAGATTGGATTGGATTGGATTGGATTGGACTGGACTGGATTGAGCTGGACTGAGCTGGACTGGACTGGACTGGACTACACTGGACTGGATTGAGTTGGACTGCACTGGATTGAACTGGACTGGATTAGACTGGATTTGATTGAACTGGACTGGACGGATGGATGGGTGGGGGCGGATGGACGATTGGAATGGGTTGGATTGACTCTGTAAGCAGTAAGGTGTTCTGACACCTTTCTATCACAGCCAGCATGAACTTTTTAAGCAATTTGTGCTGCTGTAGTTCTTCTGTGTGATCAGACCAGACAGGCTAGTCCTGCGCATCAATAAACCATGTCCAATAAACCTAGTCTTGTACCACTTTTGGTAGGTACTGACCACTGCATACTGGGAGCACCTCACAAGATCTTTTGGAGATACTCTAACCCCGTCATCTTGCCATCACAGTTTGGACCTTGGCAGAGTTATTTAGATCTACGTGCTTGTACAGTTTTCTTGCTTCCAGGACATCATCCAGGACTGTTCTCTTGCTGCCTAACAAAGCCCAACCCTCGCCAGGAGCCAGTGTAATGAGATTATCAATGCTACTCACTTCTCCTGTCAGTGGTTTTAAAGTTGTGGCTGGTCATTGCATATGAAAGTTAAAATCAAACAGAGCCTTTTTTTATTGTGCTGAAGATACGATGACATGTTGGAACTGGAGAGCAGGTTGCGGGTTCATGTGAGGCCGTGGTGAACGCTGAGCCTGCAGCCTCTGTTCTGTTGACGTTACATAATCCAGCAACTACAGAGAAACCTTACGGAACAGCCTGCTCTAAATCACTGGAGAGGATGTCACCACCACTCCGGATAACCCTGATGCCTCACACACCCTCCACTGCACAGAGTGACACTGTTCAACAGGGAACGCTAGGGTTAGAGGTCAAACCTGTGTCAGCAGCAAACTTGCATACCCTCCCGACACCCTCCAGCCTTGGCCACCGGCGCGCTGGGGAACTCCACCCAGGCACAGCAACACCGAGGACATGCAGCTCACACAGATCTATGGGTTTCCCAGATTAACATAAATTGAGAACAGCAGTTTAAATCAGAAAAACAGCAAGAGATATTCCATATGTGAAGGTGAGTGTTTGTCATGAAAGTGTTTGGCCCCCTCTCCCCCAACCCCC
>JBBPCX010000001.1:29587884-29599326 GCA_037974365.1 Hydrocynus forskahlii
AAGCAACTTTAATGAATATTTAAACAGATAAAAGTGCATGCGTTTATCCAAATATATTACCGCGATAAAAGTAGAGCCAGCTGATTCATTGAACCAAACGATTTTTGCTTTTTAAAACTGGCAATAGTTGGGGTAGATCTGATCTCCATGGTGCGCTGGATCCAGCAGTGAGCAACATAATGACCAGTGCCATTTCACCCTATTTAGTTTCAGCACTGGGTACCAGTAGAGATCTACCAGGCTGATATTCATTAAACATTACTGAGATATTACAGAGATTAGGGCCCAGACCATTGACTCACTTGTAAACAATGAGTAATACTTTGAACCTTTTCTGTATTTGATTGGAAGCCAGTGTAAAACCTGAAGACTGGAGTAATGTGCTCTCTTTTCTTGTTTTTCTTGAATTCTAGCAGTAACAAGATAACACCAAGAAATGTGGCCTCAGTTGTACTCTTTGCTGTCTGATTCCAAATAGGAAAGAAAGTTGCAAATAGGAAAGAAATTGTCTTCATTTCACTGAGGGAAATCTTCTTGCATCCAGCCATTTACTTTTTCAGGGCATAAACAAAATGAGCCTATAGGACATTAAAAAAAATATTTTGTCTGCATGGCTCCGAACAATCTGCTATGAATAAACAAACTTACACAATACCATTTAGTTTGTTTATGTAAAGTAACATTTTTACCCTGTTGATGCTACTACTTTGACAATTTTTGCGCATTAATTTGTTATTTATTATTGTTGGAACATCGGGTGATTGGTCTAAATCCTCATAAAACACAACAAAAAAACGTTCAATATTTAGCCAGAGGCTGATTTGCATACGGTCAACTTCTGCAATAATGACAGTAACAATGTTATCATGATAACCATCAGCAGTCATTTTATTGTGCAGCCCTAACTCAATGTGTCATGACTGTAATTTAGTGGTGAGATAATTATAATAATTAGGGATGCACTGAAAAAATAATGTACTGAAAACTTTAGCCCAAAACTGGGGTTCCTACCAGCCCACCACCACCAACAGAAGCCACGGGGTAAACATACAATCACAGAACCATGCAAACAGTACAAAGTGCAAATTATAACTAAAAAGGCAGTTGAAGACAGTTAATTTAATTCATAACACATACTGGAGTCCACATATCATTTTAGTGATTTTATTTTATGAAACATTTTTGTTTCTTATCATTTCTTTTATTTTTGGCAAAGTGTGACCTTAACCATTGGCCAACAACTCAAATGTTTATTTACTGTGAACTGCTATCAGAATTTGGGAATTTTCATTCTAACGGTATCTTATGGCATCATTTAAACTCAGGGTCAAAGTAGAGGTTTACTTCTTCAATGTAAATGTTTATCCTGACATTTTACTGTGCACACAACACAATCCATGCGGTGCTTTATTTAACGTTGTGTACAGCAGTAAATGTATAATCAATCATTTGAACCACGACAGAATCCAACAATACGTATTTAGGAAGCTGTTCAATTCAGTCTCCACTTCTATGTATACATTCATGATTAAAAAGGGCCCAAAGCCAGAACGCATTCTTCTGCTTTATGCCGCACTCAGTTCTATATAAAGGAAAGCAGCATGCTCACAGCCATCATTTAACTCTAAAAGAAAGGAAAATCTCACAGTCTGAGGCTTGCTGGCAGATGTATATAACTTATGTATGTAAATGTGTTGTCCAGAAGGGGATAAATTAAGATGTGCTCTGTTTGGGAAGCAGTAAATCCTACCCAGCTAGCCAGTTTTCCTAGTATTTCCTAGTATTTCAGCATTATGAAAGACAAAGGAGCCTTAATATTTCTGAATTCTGACACATTCAATGCATTTAAGGCTTGATTATTTTGTATTTGGCAAGTTACCATGCATATGATTTTAATATCTTTGGCCACTCTTTCCACTGATTCTCTGCGTTTTTTCCCTTGTTCACAACGCATGTGTAAATTTGGTAGGACTTTGGCGAATTAACTAGGCTCTGAGAGCCAGATACAAAACCAGTAAAAGGTTAATTATGTTTCTTCAGTATGGGCGTTTTTTTGTTCTTTACAGACAGCCAGCCACTACCCTAAATCCTATGACTAAAAATAGCTGTGACACTTGAAGCTCTCTAAATGTCGTTTTTTATGTGGTTTTACTGTGCCGTCACTCCTTCATGAGTGGGTCTCCACGCCCAGCTCGGCCTACTAACGTTGCATTAATTGCTGTCGTGCTGATTTGTCTTGCACATCATTAAAACTAATTGCTTCGCATTCCTTTCATTGCACAAAAATGTGCTTTAATTGTCGCATTGGGGTATAATAAAAAACAAAATTTGTAAAGGAAAAATGAAATGGGAAACATTCTCTGCATAGCCACTGTCATAATAATTACAGCGGGGACAGAGAGTCCAGTCATGGGTGGAAAGGCAAAGAGATGCAGTGGTCCAAAGAGTGAGCATGATGCAGACTCAGACTCCATTTCTTCTCATTTACGACGCAATGGCCCTGTTCATCAGTGGAATGAGTGGCATGCTTTCTCATGGCCACCATTATTTTATTTCATTTCATTATTTTTGCACTGGAGGAAATAGGGACGTCTACAAGAACACAAAGCTGCCATCATCAATTGTGAATAAAAGCTAATAGGGGACAAGTAAACAAATGAGATGTCTGTTTTTTTAGCTCATTCAGAGAATCCACTGTTCCAATCAGAGAACAATGTGAAAGGCCTGTTGAAAAGCATGGCTTATTAAACTTACAGGGCCACAGACAAATCAAGGGGGTTGGAATCTCAAAGTGCTCAATCGAAAACAAGAACTGACCCAACAGTCCCGCTTTTAGTTATAGATAATTTTCCCAGAACTGTCATAATACACTGTCTGGACAAAAGTTTTGGGACGTCTGACCATTGCACCAACAGAGACTTTAATGACACTGCATTCAAATCCATAGACTTTAATATGGAGTTGGTCCCCTTTGCAGCTATAACAGTTTCCACTCTTCTTGGAAGGCTTTCCACAAGACTTCGGAGTTTCTGTGGGAATTTGTGCCCATTCATTCTGTAGAGCATTTATGAGGCACTGATGTTGGATGAGAAGGCCTGGATCACAATCTCTGTTCCAGGTCATACCAAAGGTGCTGGATGGGGCTGAAGTTAGGGCTCTGTGTGGCCAGTCAAGTTCTTCCACACTGAACTCATCCAGCCATGTCTTTATGGAGCTTCCTTTGTGCACTGGGACACAGTCATGCTGGAATAGAAAAGGTTCTTCCCCAAACTGTGTCCACAAAGTTGGAAGCATGGCATTGTCCAAAATGTCTTGTTCTGCTGAAGCATTAAGATCGTACTTCACTGGAAGTAGGGGGCCTAGCCCAAACCCTGAAAAACAAGTGTGTCCCAATACTTTTGTCCATATAGTGTATCACCGATAAGCCTATACCACTTAATTTGTATATACCTTAGTGTATTTGTACAGAATTTTATGTTTGACTTTATATAATTCTTGTCTTTATGTCTCAGTGTGAAATAGCAATTACTTTAGCATATCTTTTGGCAGAAATGAAACAAAGCACTGCAGTTTTCTGTGAACACACAGTCCCAAAACACACACACTTGTGGATAGTCAAGCAAAGCTTAGATTTTTTCTCTTCAGAGTGCGAATTGATTAGCTATGCTATCTTGTTTAGCTTAGCATTAGCTGTGCTGGAAATAAAACAGCATGCTTTTCTAGTGTAAAGAGGGCCAAACCTTTTGCAGACAGCTACAGGTCAGCCACGGGACAGTTAACATTAACCTCTCTCCAAAAAATGCCCAGAGGGGATCGGCAATTAAATGTACAGTAGATCTCTCACGTAAAGAGTGATGGGTAACGACAGAGGAGGAGGGAGTGCTGGACAGCTCCTACAATACATGGCCACTGCTCCACTGCGGCTCAAAGGTTTTCAATCACGAGAAACCCAAGCTGATTTAACCTAAACATGTGTCTACAGTCACCAGACACAGTAACCAGCCCAGACAGAGTGTGATGTTTCAGCTTTAACGTCCAGCGAGTGGATTTCCGTCCTTTGTAAAGATACTCGTCATGAGAAATTATCGCATTCACCGAACTAATTGACAAAGTTTAGAAGGCCAAGCGTTACGGACCTTGGGGGCTTCATTAGGGAATAAGAATCAAGCTTGAGCTGGCTAATGTGTGTGCAAAAAGAGAAGCTCTGCTATTTGCTCAAAACCTTCCATACGAAAATAAATAAAGAAGATACAGAGAACCTTTTCATTTCATTTAAAGTTTTATAAATACATAATAAAAAGGTGTTAAAGGACCTATACTTCAGTCCCTCACTCTCATAACCGCCTGACACATTTTTGTGCATTTTCACTTTTTTACATTATTAGTCTTTCATATGGTCTGAATATTTCCTAATGGACCGACAGAAGTGGTTCAGAATTACTTTTTACTAAAAAACTCAGATTTAGAAAATTTTTCCTTGTCCTGAGAAGGTACGAGTTTGCAGATACAAGGTTTTGTTATGACAGCGATGATATGCTGCTTTCAGATAAAACAAATAAAATGGCTTTATTTGTGAAGTAGACACATTATTTTCATAGATGGTGCCACATAATTCATAGGCGGTTGAGTAGAAAAGTCTTAAGACTAATAACAAATAGGCCTCAGGTTCAAGGGGTTAGAATCTCATGGAGGGCTGTTGGATTTTCCGAATGGCTGAGATTAATCACGGTGGAAAACGTGCAGTAAGAGACTATATAAAGTATGTCACCACGAAGGCTTCATTCCCACGTGTAATGAAAATGCAATGAACAGCGATGATTGGATTTCACAACATCACTTCAGTTTCGGTCTCTCTGGTTCTCTGTAGGCCTACTTAGAGTCTAATGCCATAGTTCATCATTTGAACTCTACGCTGCCCTGAAAGCTGTTTGGAAATCTAATCTTACCGAAACCTCTGTCTGACCCATGACACTGGGACCCGAACATTACCTCTGTCTATTAGCGGAACATTAATCTGACAGGGTGATGAAACACGTTGAAGGAGAAGTTAGTTTAACAGACTCTTTCCTGATGGTTAATCACCGTGCCTGGTGTGTACACCAGACCCCACAAACCTCCAGAGCAGCAACCTCAGGACAACGCCATGCAATACGAACGATCTCCATCAGGGAACGAGGTGGAATCATGTCTGTAATTAATGACTGACAGTGTATTGTGAGGCTGCTAATAAAGAGAGCATAAGTTAAAGGGGAATTCCATTGATTTTTCATACATTGCTGCATAATTCAGACACTGAGATGTAAACAAAGTCATTGAGAGTGGCTTGATGAGAAATGCTCCATTTTAGAAATGTATTGTTGAAATGGATTCATTCTTTATAATTTAATCGCATTGCATTTTTGCACACGTAACTCTCTTCTGCTACAAATACGAAACACAATGTACTTAAAATGTGCTTGACCCGACCTTAATTTATCCCTGAAAATACATCAAACCCCTTCATTTGAACGAAGTGGCCGTTAATTTGGGAAAGCAACCCTTGTGTTACCTTAAAATTAAATTCAAGGCCTGAGTGTGGAACCCCTTAATCTTAAATGTAAGGGGTTGATTGTTTAATTTGAAAAAGTAAGGGGAAAATTCAGTAGTTTTACTCAGAAAAAAGTGCTAAGACTAAGGGGTCAAATTAAGGCGTTTGGTTTCATACCGTATACAACAGCATCTGTCATAACACTGTATTCATTCAGACTAGTCTGGTTGCTACTATACCAAATGTTGTCTTGTGTTGTCTCATCTGGTTGTTTTGTTGCTCTTGTGTTGTTCTTGCACTCTCTTCTGTCCTGTCTGCACTTATGTAGTCTTGTGGTGTTCTGTTTCTGTTCTGGTGTTGCTCCATGGTCCTGGAGGAACATTGTTTGGTTTCACGGTACGCTGTGTGTAGATAGTTGAAATGACAATAAACCTACTTGACTTGACTTGAGTATTAATTTTTCCACAGTAGTGCTGATAGGAACCAGATCTCACAATGTTTTCAACTCATTTTGCCTCTGATCTAAACCACTAAAGAACCTGCATGTGTTTTCATGTTCTTTAGTTCTCAAGTTTTTATATGTGGTGATGGTGGTAAATTTGTGGCAAATCTAAACAAAACCCAAGATTTTTATAAAAATAGGCTTGGAATGAAATTCACTTTTGGAACGTCAGGGCCAGAATATGCAGTTTAATGTGGTAATAAACTGAAATTTACTGTAGCTGTGATCCATTAATGAAGATTCATAAAATGTTAGTGAAATAACGCCTAATCTACAGGTTGGAAGTGAGAGTAAGAAACCAGTCACCCTGGTCTGTCCTGCTAATTGAAAGCATGTCAGCAGTGCGGTGAGGGTAACAATGGCCTCTTGCTATGGTGTGTATTAATTTCAGGCTCTGTCTGATGGCCCATAAAACTCTCCAGTCTGTCAGAAAGAGTTATGTCCCGGCGCTGTGAACTGCGTAACCCCTCTACTAACCCACCCAGGCCTAGTAAAGCACTGAAAGGGCTCCACGACTGTCTATGTAGCGCACTTATGTAGGCAAGCTTGTTCTACAGTGGTTATCCCTTCGACTTCTGCACACCGAATATTCAGTGGGTTTCAGTCGGAACCATGAAATGACTGTTCTAATGGCGTGGTGGTACATTTGTCAACCCTTAGCATGTGTTAAGCTCAGCAGTTCATTCCACTTTGGTTTTCTTCATCATATGCTGAAGCACTCCAGCTGGGTGGCACATGGTGATGTGTGTAGAAGCTGTTAAAATTGGGCTTAGCTTCTCTTCTCTCTACCAAACACACACGTTGAGGTCATGATCCCAGATTTGACAGGTCCTGAATGAGAACTTATTGCCAGTGTGCTGTTTCAACTTAGTTGGTTTCAACCAAGCTACAAATGCACAGTTAGCAAAAGGCCTTGATAAGATAAGATAAGATAACCCTTTATAAGTTCCACAGGTGGGAAGTTTGAAATTTTTATTTAGTTTGCATAAACCATTAGAGAAATAATTCTAAAAAATGGGGTTTCTGAGAATCTCAACCCCTCATCCTCTCTAAAAGTCTCCTATGTTAAGTATGAAAATCCACTCATGCATTAGAGCTGTAATGCTGATTGAGCATGTATATTCAACCTACACCAGGCTTTTCTACAAGAACCAGAAAACAAACATAAAGGCCTCCAGACCATCATTTATAGTATTAGGACACTTAGGACAGCCAGGACAGCCTTTGTACATCTATTTCATAAACTGCAGATTTTTATTCTTGTTAAATACTGAAAAGTTCTTGCGTCAACAACAAGTTTCCTTTATAAAATGAACAGTGCATGTCTGACATCCTATTAACTGGTTGTGAGGTGATGCAGAGTCAAATTCCAGACTGTTCTTTAACTTTAAATGCATTTGTTAACTGTTTCATCCCTCTGGCTGTCTCTTGATAGATCATTAAATATCTATCAGGTGACTTTTCATAGGTCGGTAGTGATGAAGAAAAATATGACCTTTTTATGCTAATAAAGGTCCCCAGAAGGTGAACATACTGTACATTTATTTGTTAGCAAAGAATATTGATTGTCTTTTTAGTAAATATTAATTGAGTAACATGCAAATGTAGAAAATCTCAGTGTGCGCCAAAACTTTTGGCTAGTAGTGATTATAGTAGTGAGTATTCTAACTCATTTTGACATTCAAGTATCTGTAAGAGTTAATGAATGAATATGCAGTTAAATGATGAAAGAAAAACACCTTTCACCTGATGTTAACATATAATTCAGTTGTGATGTTCTTTACTGGCTGACACAAAAAGTTACACCCTCACTATTGTGTGCTAATGTGTGAGTTTATGAGTCTGCTGGTGTGTGTCCCATCCCTTAAACACGAAAAACACAAGAGCACCCTAAATACACTCTGGCCGGTAGACCTCATCAACACAATACTCAGTAGGCACTGGTCCCATTCCTTCATGCCATTTTATAAATACCGGGAAAGGGCATTAGTATCACGAGAATGTCTGCAACTATTTGTTCTTTCATGGTCTTAACAAGTACTTGCAAATTTCTGCAGATGTTTTAGGTCCATAAAGACAAACAGATTCAGAAACAGTTTCTACCCTTCAGGCATTACTGTATTAAATGCTGCTAAGTCCATGTAGTGCACTTTATTATTACAAACAGTCATATGTTTACATCTCCATATCTTTACATGCTCCTTTTTAACAGTTTATGTAGCACATTTATAATAGTTTGAGTATTTATAATAGTCCTAGAAATATTAAAATAGTCTTTCATATTTATACGTCTGTACTTTTTTACTTGAACATTCTTGCACTACGAGATTTGCACAGTTGTACAGCTGCTACAGTGACAATAAAGAGATTCTGATTCTGTTTCTGATTCTGAAATCCGTGACATTACCATGACAAAACCACATATTGCACGTGTGGAGCCCAATGTCACCACATGGGTTTATAATAATAAATTGGTTCTAGGAGAGTATACAATTATTATACCACAGTTTAGCAGCTCACAGAAATGTGCATTTGAAATATCTTTGTAATGTGCATTTGAGAGGAGAAATATCTTTTCATTGTTTTACCATGTAAAATGTCAGCTAGCAGAGATGGGGACTCGAGTCTGAGACTCGGACTCAAGTCACACTTAAGTCGCACAAACAAAGACTTGAGACTTGACTTGGACTTGGTAACAATGACCTGTGAACGTCTCTGTCAGATAGTGAGGTTGACCTAGTTACGGCCATGTTTCTGACCACTCAGTCACATCCTTAGCTATGGATCCGTCGTCATTTTATCTGAGTAGAGGTTTTCGTATTAGAATACTGGGATCTAGAACTGTCAACCAAATGCATTCTAGGAGACAGATATTTGAAAGCCTGAGGCACTTTGTATCGCACACACCTGCATTCTATACCACATCCAGCTTTGCAATGTATCTATTATATTTCTATTTTTACATTTAGAAAACATGTGGCTTGAAATGTACAGTGAGAAAATGTCCATTTATATGCAAGATTTGTACTGCCTGCAACCCAACCCCAAAGACCCACTAGTGGCACCGCATGGCACAGAGCTGTGTGTGGTAGTCTTTAGCAGACTGCAGTAGTCTAAAATCCCTTCTTTGGACTAAGATTAAAAAACAAAACTTTGCAGGTTCCTCACTCCCTTCAGGAGGAGCACGGACTCTTTCATCGCTCTTATGAGAACGTAGAACATCAGAGAGGGGCACTTTTGCACATTAAGTAGCTTAATTTACTGTTTGATTTATTTAAACTTTCGTGACTGTTTAAATATTCAGACTCATCCATGCTGATAAGTACAGCATAAAGCATTTGTGTTATTTCACTGACATTGTTTACCAGATACTAGTGCATACATGTGTTCAGACATAGGACATGCACTGTCCTATGGTCCAATTAACCTGTCCAATTTAAAAAACAAACTTTTCCAAGCACACAATAGGTATTTTGTAGAACGGCATACTTGCAGGATTGAAAAGGTTTGTGAATTCCACTGCATCACAAACAAAAGTTATTTAAAAGCTGACGGGTTTTCTTCAAAAATTTAGTAGCTAGTCAAAATCTTTGCATATATTCTGACACATACCACTTTGTTTCCCACAGGCTGTTTGCATGGCTGTCTGGCTGTTTTCCACTTTTAGCCATGGACTCACCAGCATGAAGTGCTCCACAGAAACACCATAGAAAATCTTTCCTCTCCATCAGACTCTTTAACTCCTCCCACACAGTAATCCATTCAACAACCTGCTGCTACTCAGAAGTGCAATCTCGTATTGGGTTTAAATCATTATCATTATGTGCAATATCTTATTATTATGTGCAATATTCTTACCATCACTACTTATGTCAATGTTACTGATGTACTTCTTATCTCTATTATGTACAATAATGGACTCGGTATGGAGAACAACCCCTAACCACTATATGTGTTACTAGTAGATCACTTAGTACTAAGTTATTCATCTACAGTATATATACCCCAGCATTTTGTTTATATGCTATAGTTTATTACTTACAGAGTCTTTCTGCAGGTTTATCTGACTTTATATTTTATATTGTTCTTGTCTCTGTGTCTCTGTGTGTCTGTGCGGTTTCCTCTGGGATCAATAAAGTTTTCTGATTCTGATTCTGACCACACTCAATAAGCATGCAGTGCACTACTATAACTAAGGGAGCTCCAGGTTTGGCCTGTGATAGAAGGTTATTCACTCCAAAATGTACTGGTAAAAACTACAAACAGGGCAGATTAAAATCTCAGAACTTGCCAGTAATCACTAAAGTTGCAGTAAAATGCCCAGGTAAAAGTAAACCATCTCGGATAGAGCTGTACATCCCTGCCTGTGAGTGACCAACCCCTGAGATAAAAACTTCAGTGATTCCAAGTAGGCTCAACAATATGGTCTGGTTTTAATTGGTCTGGACAAAAACAGCAATTACGAAGAACCTCATCTGCAATGGAGGCCAGCAATAAAAGTAACAGATGGTGTGGACTTAGTTATACAATTCTAGTAAACAAACAAACAAAAACAAATAAATAAATATTTGCTCAAGGGTTTAACTATAATGAAGATGTTTGTCTACCAAAACTGAAAGGAATGAAGGAAACAACAACATATTACAATTTTAGAAGCTTTTTAATCGCTATTACAACCTGTGTAAAACATCCAAGCTAAAAACATCCGCTTGACCGAGTGTTTTATGGACAGAACCTCCTGCCAGACAGGATCGTTAAGAGCATTTATCCACCTGCATTACTTTGGAAAACCAAACACATTGTCTGGAAATAGCAAAGAAGCTCAAATGCTTGGTGATGTATTGTCTGTACCAGTATACTGACACTGCTGCTACGCAACAGTATTCATTTTTAGTTTTAGTAACATTGAAGTATTGAGGGTCCCTTTTGGTATAATTTAAAAAAAGGGTATTTTAAGCCCCTTACAATAAGCTGTGTCAGGTTGGTAAGACATTCATGTAGGACACAGTTAACAGGAATTATATTTATAACATTATTAATGCAAACAAACTGATACAGAGATATACAATCATGTCCAAAAATTTGAGTGCCCTCAGTCAAATAGTTTTTTATTCTATTTCCTAATATGTACACATCCTCTACAGAGAACACACTTGTTTTTGTTTTCATTTTAAACATTTAAACATCATATATTTGCTGAATTTTATATATTAGTATATGAAATGTGGTCTGTGCAAAAGTTATGGCACATTTTATATATTACATTTTTTCTAGTGTATGAGCCTTGAGGTAGCACATAGCAAGAGGGTCCTGGGCTCCATTCAGCCCAGTGTGGCTGAGAGAAATCTCATGTCTGTGCAGCAGGCCTGTCAGGTGAACTGGAGATGCTAAATTGCCCCTATGTGTGTCTGTC
>JBBPCX010000001.1:29599426-29611926 GCA_037974365.1 Hydrocynus forskahlii
TGAGAGAAATCTCATGTCTGTGCAGCAGGCCTGTCAGGTGAACTGGAGATGCTAAATTGCCCCTATGTGTGTCTGTCCTGTGAGGGACTGGTGACCTGTCTGTCTTTTGCCCGATGAGTGCTGGGACAGACTGGCCCATGACCCTGTGGGGTGGTGGAGGCCGAGAGGATAGGATACTTGCCTCTGGACCAAGAGGTAATGGGTTCGAATCCTACCTTCAGCACACCACCACTGAGAATGACCCTTATGCAAATGGCCACTTTGGTCAAGCGTGAACACAGCATATAGTTTTAAAATCTTTCTCTGCGCTAACCACCAGGCCACCAGCGACTCAGATACTGGATGAATGTTAACCTCATTCACTAACTACAGGGGACAGTCTCCCTCGAGCAACCTGGGGTTAAGGGTCTTGCTCAGGATCCCAGTGGTGGCGTGCTCAAGGTAGGATTCGAACCCATGAGGCATGTGTCCTACCCTCTAGCTGACCACCACCCCACAGGGTCATGGCTGTCCCAGCGGCTCAGATACTGGATGAATGTTCACCTCAAAGAAACTGCACTGATACTTGCAGAAAATGCGTGCACAATTCAGGGTGTTCAAACATTTGCATCTAAGGGAATTTTAAAAATACTGTGATATAGAATTACATCAGTACTTTCCAGCAATAAAAGGCTAATTGTTCAGAAAACTACCCTTTTTGTATCCATTGTTTAGACCACCCTAAACAGGACCAGCAAATTTCAAATAGACTCCATTTACAGCACTTGGTAGACCAGGCAATTCAAAATCAGGGCACATCTGTAGGCAGGTATTTTCACTGTAATATTATTACATAACTCTCACACTCATGGTCGATGTTTCTCCCTCTCTTTCTCTCTCTTTCTCTCTCTCTCTCTCTCTCTCTCTCTCTCTCTCTCTCTCTCCCTCTATCTCTCTCTCCTTAGTTCCTGTCATACAACATGAATTATGGAGGTATGGCACTACTTGACTACCATAACAACAGATCTGTCCTAATGGGAATAGCACACCTCTCACAGTTTTAATATCAAATGTCCAGAATTCTGGGAGGCAGAAAAGCAACCCCAGGGTATAATGTTTTTACAAATGGCAAAGATGACAGTCTGTTCCTTTGCTTTCCCCCACTGTGCTTATGTTTTTTCTAGCAGCCTGCCTTCCTCCAACTCTAACCCCCCACCACAGTCGTGCTTGCTGCCAGTCTATGGGGTGTGAGTGTAAGTATGTGTCCTGCCTGATCGTGTCTACATTTCTAGGATGTATCAATACGAACAGGAAGCAATGCAATGTGTGTAAAGGGAGGAAAGCATGCATGCCAGTGGCTGAGAGTGTGTGTGCATGAAACACGAAGAAGCTTCCATCTCAGTGGAGGTCTAGAGTGTGAGGTCTTCCAGACTAGGAACCATGGCGCTTGCATTGGCCCCTAGCCCCTAGCTCTTGGCCCCGGAGTGGGCCTTTAGTCAGCTGATGCTGCAGTATAGTCCCACCTGGCTAGGAGCCAAGCACTAAAAGAGACCAGATGTACCGAGAGGAGTGATCCTGCAAGCCACAATTTGATTCCAATGTGCAAATAGCTTTAGAGGGGATGCGCCACTTTTTTATCCCTCTTGAAAGCTCCTGCGCTGTTCACATGCAGTTGACAGTATTGTTTCCCACATTTTCACAGAGTCGTCCAATGTCTTTATAACTGTAACTAATTAGCAAGCAAGTAAATTGACTCCCCACTAACTAGAATTGGCATATTTATTCAAGAAGTTCAGCAGAAAATCTAATTTACATCGTTTTCCACCCTTTTTCCAAACGGACTCAACCTGCCAAGGCATGCGTGGCCTGTGAAGTTTGACTGAAGTCTATTAAAATGAACAAAATTATACTGTATAGTCAAAGTACAGTGAAAGCTGCCACAGCAAGACTGAATTTTGTCTCTAGGTTTTTCTTTGTCAGTAATAAAGCCAAATGGCATAGACTGCAGTATGTTGTATAGTGTGAGGAACCCTATAAACAGGTCAGTTTGAGATTATTTAGCTCAGTGGTGCAAGTATGAGAAGATTTGGACATGCAGTTTGCATAGCTGGTGGTTTACCATAATAAAAAAGTAGATGCTTGATATGATTGTGTGTGTATTTTCTGTCTATGTGTGTTTAACAGCATATCTTAATGCATTAAAGACGCAAAAGTGGAAAAAAAGCGCTTTCAGCACAGTCCTGTGAAGCGGTCAGTTATAATATATTATTAAGACCACTATATGGACTCAGTGAGCACCATGTTTTAGGAACAAACATTCATGTGTACTGTGGTCGTAAAACCTAAAGGTACCGCAACCAAGAGCTTTTCTGAAACTCACAACAAACAAAAATATGGACGAAAATATGGAAAGAACTGATGCTTTCATTAAGCTTTCTGCTGTTCAGTTGGGTGGGTGTTGTTTCGTTAAGGCTGGGTGGTCTCCTGGTCTTTAAAAGGTATGAGCTTGAGGTATGATTTTCAAGTCATATCACAAAAAGTAAAGCCATTATTTTCAATGCATCACTCAATAAACCAGTCTAACAAAGTTAGGATCGTAGAGTGCTGCTGAGCTACCGGGGTAATGGCTCCACGCACCACGAGACGGGATTGATTCCTGCTATTATGCCCCGAACACCGGCCACATCTGTTTCATGTCTTGAGGGGTTTGATAATTATCTGATGAATCAGGAACAGGCCCTTGAAACGCATTTATCTTATTGACCGAGAAAGACTTCCATTCCGTCATTCCATTCAGTCCCTAATTACACTAGCTATGTGGTCAGTCTTAGCATCTGTGAGCCAAAAAGGATGCTCGTTCCAAAATCCAGACAGCTGACTGGCTATTTCAATGACATTCTGCATGCATGTTATTAAAGGGCCCATATCCTGGAAAACCTAATTTTCCATGTTTTTAGGTTTAACCCTGTTTAAGACGTACCATTTACTTTCCAGTCCAAATGGTCCATTTATGTGACTTGAGCAGGAAACATGGCCTGTTTCGAATTCACTGATTTTGCGATTTCAGGAAAACCAACACATTTATACACATCCACCTAGCTAGCTTGCACCTATCCACCCTGAAGTTATAAGGAGTGTTTCAGCCTGGAGAGCTCTTTGAATGGGGCACAATAGAGGATGGCCAGTCAGAACAGAGGTCATTTACATCTATCAGACCTAAAGGCACAGACTGGTTAATGCTAAGGAATATAGGTTGACAATGTAAAATGTATTGATGACTGTTTTCAAGCAGTTTCCTCTGGGATCAAAACAGTATTCTGATTCTGATTCTGATTTTAGTGAAGGCCACACATCGATGTTATGACATGAATGTAAACATATAATGCAAGAAAACTGTAGGATATGGGACCTTTAACGTCAACACTTTTTAATTAAGCAGCAGTCGACTGCCCTCAGGTCACTTTTGGATTCTAATTGAAAAGAAAAAATGAAAGAAACTCATGTTCAGGAACCTGTATCAAAGTACCAGCATTGGTATCAGTACTGAAAACCACACTCAGGTAGAATGAGCTCGTCCACACAGCAGCAACACTTTCTGAGAGCTTGCAGTGTTCAGTTACAAGCTTTTCTAAAACACTGAAGGCACAATTACGCCCGGGAACACGGCAGTAGAGTTGTTAACATTCTGGTGAAATTGCACTTTTAAAAAAGTGGCTCATTATTCACCCCTCCTTCTGCATTATCGGTGCTTTAGCTTTTAATTACATTGCAATTAAGGTATCCAATATTGCTGCGGTCAAATAAAAACGTGGCGCTACACCCATAATTAAGCGCCTGTGTCAGAGCATTTTTTTTGTTTGTTCTTTTCGTTGTGCTGCAGGGGAGAGCTGTGTGAGCCAGATGCTGAGGGCTGGTAATTGATGCCCTAAAATGAACACAATGTGAAACTCGGTGTGGCAATCAAAAATGTCTTATTCTGGGACCATAATCCTGGGCTTAAAGGACATTTGCTGTGTTGCAACACTGCGCCTTACAAAACTAAATGATGTGGTGATGCACAATGATAAACAGAATCATATTGGAATCACCAATATTTTACATTTTTGTTGCATTTATTGTACTCTAGAAAAAGTGGAACATTTTACTGAGCTATAGTGACTTCATTCATTTTACTGCATTTGTAACCACAGAGAAATAGTGATGCTAATCCAGGCGTATAAAGTCCCAGCTTCCATATGAGTAGGTGTGTATATTAAAAAATATCAGACAGCAGCATCAACCCACAATCCCGTTATTGTAGCATCACTCATTTTATGGAATTATGTAATTTTTTAACCCTGCCAGTGACCTAATATACAGCATACTTTTAGATGTATCATCATGCAGTCTGCATGAAGCTGGACACACAAATAACAGTGGATTTCTGTTGTATATAACAGAATATTCTGCGCAAGTCAGTACAGTGGTTGATGTTAATAAAGTTATGATTATATCACTGTTTTTTTGAAAGAACCAGTAAAAAATGGTATACCTGTTCTGTTACTACTCCATTAAGGCGAATTAAGTCATTATTTGTCTATTAACTCATATCGATAATCACCGTTCGCAGCCCTAGTCCTGTTTAACTGTAATTACAGTAACACTGAGGAGCGAAATGACCACTCATACACCTTTGAAAAACAAATTTAATGAAAGGTTCTCTGGATGATGCTATAGAGGAACCATTTTGGTTCCCTAAAGAACCTTGCAAAGGAGGGTGAACCATTTTTCTGTAAAAAGGCCCGAACCTCAGTGTAATTGAAACCTTTTTGAGAGAACCGTTAAACTGGTTCTTTTTTAAAAAAAAGGGACATTGGTGCTATGTGAAGAGTCTTTGTTCCTTTAAAAGTTTCACTGTTGGGTAGGTGGTGAGGGAGAGGCACTTACGTTTGATGCAGCGGTTTGTCCCGGGTGCCACGGCCCATCCTGAACAGCACTGCTGACCCCCACACACATGTGGCCTATAGGAGGAGAGGGTGACAGAAACACCTTTCTATTAAAACAGTGACGGACAGTACGGCCTGGTACAGTATTTCAACACTTCAACTAGAATAAAGGTCTCTGTCTCCATAACCTCACTTGACACACCCGAGACTTCAACATTCTACAGATTTTTATGAAGCTGGTCATTACAGTTTCAGCTCACTCTGATGCGGCTCGGCCAGGAAAGGAATACCTCTGAGAATTACACTTAAATTGTATTTGATTCAATAACATTTTTGGGCGGGGTGCGTAACTCTAGCTGGTGCTGGGGTTCCGTGGCGTTATGCATGGGGAGCGATGTGCAAACAAATACCGGGGTTATCTGGAACACTGAGGGAGACGGCAGCAGCAGTGGATATGAAAAGCACCCTGCGCTGTGCATAAATCTCCACTCAAATGAAGGACGACAAGTTTAATACTGCAATAACTAGATTCCTGGCATAGCTCTGTCCACAAACATGGCTCTCCATGACTTAACCGACTGCCCACAGCAACATGAAAAGACTCAAGGGCGGTGAAACTGTAAGAGACAGAACATCAATGTAGCAGGCAAACATGAGATTCAAAATGATGGAAACAAAGGCGAGAGGCCTTTCAGTTCACCACAGGTGAATTAGGATGCTTTTGACAGGGTTCCAAAAGTGAAAGCATGTAGATCTCCAGTAATGACTGTGACTCGACTGTAATGACACTGTAAAGTTGATCCAAAAGTTTAGGTCAGTAGGTAAAGTTTTGTACCTCTGCATTAATGTAATTGGAGCAGCTGGTGGACTAGTGGTTAGGGCACTGCCCATGCGATCACAAGTACTGAGGTACCTTTGAGCAAAGTATTGTCCCTACACTCTGCTCCCCAGGTGCCCCCCGTTGGTGGCAGCCCCCTGCTTCACTTGGTGAATGGGTTAAATACAGAGAAAGAATTTCATCTTGTTATGTGCTATGGTGTGATAACGTGTGACTATAAGGGGCCACTTTGCTTTAACATCTACTGGGGAGGCCAATATGGCAAAAAAATAATATAATATATGTGATGATTTTTTTTTTAATTCTGAAAGGCGGGAACAGTCAAAAAGTACCAGTGGTTAGGGATGGGTATTGAGAACTTATTCTTAACCGGCACCAGTTCCTAACTGACAGTTCCCACATTTTAACACAGCTGCATTTTCAAATAGTTGCTGCTGGATTGGATCTCTGCTCATCACCAACACATATTTGTAGTGATCACACCTCCCTTTAGGTTTAGATCCTTATTTCCCCAAACATCACAAGAAAACAACTCCTGAATCTTTTCACAACTTTTAATGCAATCTCTTATTGTAGTACCAAATAATGGAAAGTGTGGTCAATTAGAGTATGTATCAGTATCGATAAGCAGTACCAGCATCGATATCAGTGCAGTTCTAAAAATATCCATCCCTACTGTTGGTACAACATTTAAAAATGTACTAAGGTGCAATCAGTTTTATAGTGTTTGCCACTTTCTCTGCACTTAATCCTGTCTTATTTGTGCTCTGTTTACAAGTAAACATGCAGTGGGTCAGTGTATTTTAATTACCGATTTCAAAATATACTTTATACATACATAAGTATAATGTGACACTATTTATCACAATAAATGTCATAATATTGTCCAGCCCTGTGATCTACAGCCAGGACAGAATGTGTAAAGTGCAGTTAAAGAGCTTTTCTAATACTTTATAAAGCCCGGTGGTACTCAGAGAGAAAAAAAAACATGCCATGATGTCAATAATATCCTCAAAGGGGAATCAAAATCGCATAATTGAATCACTGAGATCCACATAAAGTCATTCGGAGTGGGTTTAACATGAAATGGTTAAATGTAGAGACACTGACTAACAGTGATAGTGACAGGAACCACCATTATTCACAGCGACCTTACACATGCATTCTAATATATAATGTTAAAAGTGTACCATTTTTCTAATGTGAATTAATTTTAGGAATAATTTAAACTGTCTCAGCCATCAGGCATCATAGTTATAATCAATTCATGTCATAACGTTATGTGAGGAAGCTTTTAGAGACATTAAACTCTCCAGATGTCTGGTTCCTATTACCAGAACAATTCTGGCTCTCCAAACCATTCTGGTAAGTTTCTCTAGAGCAGAGAATTTCACATCAAACCGCTCTGAATGACTTTATTAACGCCTCATCCATGTAATTATGCAGTAGTCAGTAGAATTCCCTTTTAAAAGTGATTCTGTTCAAAGCCTTTCTGGTACAGACGTGGGTGCAAGCATTAACGTTACATGTCAAACTGTGAGATGCAAGTAAGTGAGCCAGAGAGCAGCGGGAACTTTCAGAGAAAAAAGTATCATCCAAACATGCTGACACAAGTCACTGAAAGATGATTTAGTCACAGTTAATGAGCATGCAAAAAACTTATCAGAGCACCGTGACTAATGATTTATGACACCTGTTTGATTCGGCTCTCTGTGCTTCAGCAACACCACTGGCTGAAATTCAACTGGGCTTGTACACAACATTTAACTGATGCTGAGGAAAAAAACAACTCTTTAAAATAACAAAAGACCATTAAAATATTGGATTGCACTTTGGCGCTCCATTCTGAGATGGGCCAAACGGATTCTTTGACTATCAATGATATACTTTCAAGTCCGTAAATCCGCAGCTGGATGTGGTGTAGATTAGGGTTGTCAAAAAAAATTGATTCTCAGATACTAATCGATACTAAAATTTTGTATCGATTTCGATATCAGTTAGCACTGGTATCGATACTTAAATGCCAGTTTTGTGTCTGTCGGTTCACGGAACTCACCAGCAGACTACAACAATTTTCAACAGGCATTGCAGTGGGCAGCCCCTCCCCTGGCTACCTGGAGGACCCCGTAACTCGGCTGGGGAACAACCTAGAGCCGCGAAATTTTACACGGACCTTCAGCTGGTGTTGCTTTCTCAACGAAAATTATCACTTAATAACGTCGTAAACGAACATTTATCACATGACAAAAACGAGACGAGACGCAACATAAATGCTGGTCATGTGACAATAACTAACGAAATATATCATGTAATATTGTTGAACGGCGCTACGTTCCAATACTTTTGTCCCTTGAGAGGCATACTTTTGTCCCTGCGAAGGCCAGGGAGAGAGAAATGACACACACACTGGAATGGATGTACAGCATTCTTGAGTCTATAAGGTAACAATAATTTAATAATAAGATAACCTTGTTTGAATTGTGAAATAGTTTTGACTAAAAGAAAATTTCGATTTTGTCTATTCTACTATGTACTATACTCATACTATATTAAGTGGGTTAATTAGAATTGCATTACTAAAAAAAGAGACAAAATGCAACTTTCATTGACTAAAACTAGACTAAATGTCATGAGTTTTCATTGACTAAAACTAGAGGAAAATAGTTGTGGATAATTCTAACAAATAAGAGAAAAATGCTCAGACTGAGCATTTTGTTTGTCTACTCACACATTACTTTTTTTAATTAAAAGTTCCTGTGTTTGTTTTTTCTCCCCCTGCAGTATCGAAAATAGTATTGAGTATTAAGTACAATCCTTAGTATCGGTACTGAGTTTGAAATTTCAGTATCGTGACAAGCCTAGTGTAGATATAAACGGAGACTTGGCAGCGCAAACAGATTAAATCAGTACGTAGGGCACTTCCATCACACTGTGTGATGACAGCAACAACGGTTACTTAAAATCAAACATAAACTAAGGGTGACCTAGAAATGACTAATAGGTTAAACCAGACCATATTTTTAGGAGTATTATGCCAAACCATGATTGGAGACTGGCTAATTACAGTAATTCTGTCTGCAGTAAAGACTTGTTTTATTATGTTATGCCATCCCTACGACATACGGGTGAAACGAGACTATTAAAACTAGGCCTTCAGTTTAGGCCATAAATATTAAAACACAGCTAAAATGCAAAGAAAAACACACTTTTACAGTCATTCTAATTTTGTCTATGGGATTCTTATATCTATTCAGCATTAAGCTAACACCACTGCACAGGAACATTGTTCATCCTAGAGTAAACATGATCTTCTGAAGCGTGTAAAAGATATTACATGCTTTACTTGAAATGTGTATCGGAATATTACCATATGTTCAAGCTTGTATGTTGCATTTCTACAGAGACTCCTTCAGTAAAGAGCCCACAGAGTTTGCTTCTGTTTACTATCTGACACAAACTCACTGGTTGGGTTGCTGATCGTATATTGTAAAGTCAGTGATGTATCTAGAACATCCAGAAGGCCTAGAGTGATGTTTTCCCTCATTAATTTGGTTTCACCCATTGCAAATGTAACAATATTGATCATCCAACTTCTTAATTATGTGTGGTTAATCTCATCCGTTAGACCTTCAATCCATCACCTGAAGTCTTAACCAACAGGAGAGCTCGCTTATCTATGTCCATCCAGACACCATAAAGGAAAAATCCAGACTGGATAGTTTTCTGTTGGGTGAATTTGACTTAATGTTTGATGTGACTTTGTCGAATGAAAATGAACTTAAAACTACGGACATGTATTTTAAAGTCCCCAGAAGTCATTAGGCCCTCCCCTGCAGGCTTAGAAGGCCTTGCCACTCTTATAGAGGTGAAGTCGAGGGGTTCTCTAAGTATGACCTACATCCATCTGCAGATGGTGGACCACTTACAGTCTGGTCCTCTATTGCTCATAAATGGGCTCATAGAAATTGGGCATATAAATTATACGCTTCCCATAAGGCCTGCCGCCCTGTCCTGATACGACATGCGAAAGAATGTGGCATTCACACTTGTTTGTAACCCGAGCTGAACTTATAAAGGATGCTAGAGCCGTTGTGTAAACATAATTCGCTCTCACGTGCACAATGCCTTGTTATGTGAAGGAAGGAACAGAGTCTTCATTGAGAGAGAGAGAGAGAGAGAGAGAAAGACAAAAAAGGGAGATGGAAACTACCGATGGATCTGTTTAGGTTTAAAAAAAGGTAAAAAGAATCTTGAGGGCTTTTCAACATTGAGAGATGGCCGTCAAGAGAAACAGGTGTTTCTGATCACAAATTGAATGTGCAAATGGGTGCCAGAGCTTTGAGGGAGAACCACATGGCTGTAGGCATCCACAGTAACGCGCACACACACACACACACACACACACACAAATGCTTTCTCTCTCCTTTTTCTCTCTCCCTCTCCCTCTCTCTCACTCCCTCTTTCTCTCTCTCTCTCTCTCTCTCTCTCTCACACACACACACACACACACCACCAGGAATAGTCCAAGCTCACACAATAGCTTCAATGTGGGTCACAAGAAGAGGCACATTCAAAAGGAATGCTGCCGGGTTAACATCAAATGTTACTACTAGTAGTCGCCTTTGCATTGGTTGCATTACGAAAGAGGCTTCGGAGTAATTTTTCCATACTTACGGATTCAAAATTGATTCGACACCTAGGAGTAACTGAGAACAAGAACAGTGAATGAAGTGCACTCGAGTTAAACCGAGGGCACACTCTCTGAGTTGCTCTCATTTTTGATCAGGAGCAGGGCAGCACTGGAGCTTGCATGGAAAAGGGAACACAGCCCATGCAATTAAAGTGCAATTACACTCAGCTGTGACAAGTTATCATGGCAGAACTAGACTTTAAGATTGGAAGCTCAATAAAGTAAGAATGTGCCTCAAAATGAACAGAATAAACAGATCCCACTCATGCATTCCTCAGGTCTGTCCTGTTCATGCTTCATTCTTTATGGAGCAGGATTCATTCATGGAAGATATTCCTTTGCTAAACATGCCAAGCTGCTGGTTTGTCCAACCAGTGGCTTAGAATAGGGGTCACCGATCCCACAAAGGGCCAGAATGAGCTTTTATTCCAAACTCATTCTGCTTCTGCTTGATATGAAAACCAGCAGCCATGCCGGCCCCTTGTGGATATGATTAGTGACCCCTAGTTTAGTGTACTGGCCATACATCCTTCAAGCCCTACGTCTATTTAGCATTCAGCAGGTAAAGTGAGTTTCAAGTCTAAATGTTTGCCCACACCTACTTGTTACCAAACAGCCTAAAACTCAGACCAAGGGAGCAGTTTAAGGCAAATTCCGCTATTTTTTTCTTTGAAACATCTGCATAATAAGTTCAACGTGTAGGCCAAGTCTTTCAGGGTGGATTGGTGTGAAACACTAAGTTATTCACAATGGTAGTGAATGGAACCAGACGTAGAAAGAGTTGAATGCCTCTAAAAGCTCCCCAGAAAAGTTTTACATGAAAACGCTATACATTGTCTTCTGCCCGGAACATGTTTTTGTGCTTTTATGACTGTTTAGCACCTGATTGTGGCCTAAACTGTACTTTTTAAATGACACGAAGAGGTGAAGAGGTGCATGCAGAAGCTGATCAGTTTTCACCATTTTACCATCACTGCATATAAAGACATGTGAGGGTTCACTGGTGGTTCTCGATAGTAAATAAAATGGATATATTTGTGTTGTTGACCTTGTGATCCCTGGTTCCATTCACCACCATTGTAAAGAAATCCAATAAAAGACTTTTTGTGAAGTTTCTCTACAATTAACAATTTCACATCAAACCACTCAGAGAGAATCTGTTCATCTCAAATGACTCCAATTGCGTTTGAAAAATCAGTGGAATTCACCTTTAAACACAATCAAACTCTTTCTCAGTAATCTCCTAACATGCATAGCCATTCAGAACCTGAAGAGCCTGATGTTGAGGTGGTTCTGGCCATCTGCGGTCACTAAAGTGTTTCCGGTTTATATAGTAGAATCTGAGACCAAGAAGGGTTTCATTTTGTGAGTTATAAAGAACTACTACTGTATTTTGCCAAATGGCATTGCAACCTGCTTGCATCATTCATCACTGATATTACTCAGAATGTTCTCAGCACTTTCTACATCCACTATGAGCTTGCTGAAGTCTGTGTGTCAGACTCTGGACATCTTTATGGGGAATCCACACTGATTATGTTTTTGAGCACCACAGTTTCACTGTTTTTTTTCCTTGTACCAAAGTTGCTCAACCAAAGAAAAGTCACCTTTATCGTCATGCATGGTCACACCACACCGTAAAAAATGTGAAATTCTTTCTCTGTATTTAACTCATTCACTAAGTGAAGCAGGGGGGCAGCCAGGAACACAGTGCCCAGGGGGAAGTGTGTGGGGACAATACCTGCCACTAGCAGTCCTGGGATTTGAACCCATGACCTTCTGATCGCAGGGACAACTCCCTAATCACCAGACCACCAGCTGCCTCTAAGTGATCCGTATTCTTGAATCAATAAGGTGATAACTGAGTCTCAATATGTTTTTCTAATTTAGTGCATTAAAGGCACTTCTTGGTAGTGGACACTCTTGGACCCTGCAAGTGGCTGCTGGTGGACCCACAGCTCCAGATGTGCTCTTACCCAACAAGCCTCCTGGGCTGCGTGGCTTTGCTGTCCTGATGGTCAGGTGGGCTCTGCTTGGTGCCTCCTCTGCCTCTGCCCACCGTCCTCAG
>JBBPCX010000001.1:29613108-29627515 GCA_037974365.1 Hydrocynus forskahlii
AATCCACTCTCACTTTTGACAGTAAAGTGTAATCTGCACTGTAGTTTTATGAAAAGATTTAACAATAACCTTGATTACCTTAATTACTTTCATGCCTCAACAAATAAAGTGGAGACAGGATATAACAGCTTCTTCTCCGGTGACTCTTACAATGAAGCAGGTATTTCACTCACTCGTGCTCGCAGGACCACATGAGAGTGCCTGTTAGCCTTAGCGGACTTGCTAATGTGGATGCAAAGCCTGAGAATTGGAGTGTGACAATGTTGCTTTGATTAATGTCAAGCCAGGATCGGCGTAAAAATCTAAAACACGCTCTATTTTACAAAACTAATAATTTATTGAAGCATACACTTAATTGCATTGCGCCAATGCATTCCTAATATGATGAGTGGACTGGGTCCGGAACTATTTGCAGTTCGGTCCGGATACCTGCTATTGCTGCTGTGCACTATGTGGGTCACACCTGTTTTTCAGGGTTTAGGCTAGACCCCTTACTTCCAGTGAATGACAATCTTAATGCTTCAGCAGATCAAGACATTTTGGACAACGCCATGCTTCCAACTTTGTGGACCCAGTTTGGGGAAGAGCCTTTTCTATTCCAGCTTGACTGTGTCCCAGTGCACAAAGCGAGCTACATAAAGACGTGGCTGGAGGAGTTCGGTGTGGAAGAACTTGACTGGTCCACACAGAGCTCTGACCTCACCTCCATCCAGCACCTTTGGGATGAACTGGAACAGAGATTGTGATCCAGACCTTCTCATTCAACATCAGTGTCTGACCTCATAAAGAACGAATGGACATAAATTCCCACAGAAACTCCAAAATCTTGTAGAAAGTCTTCCAAGAAGAGTGGAAGCTGTTATAGCTGCAAATGGGACCAATTCCATATTAAAGTCTATGGATTTGAATGCAGTGTCATTAAAGTCCCTCTTGGTGTAATGGTCAGGTGTCCCAATTATTTTGTCCATGTAGTGTATATATATATGAAGACAAGTCAAGTAGGTTTATTGTCCTGTCGGCCTACACAGTACACAGTAAAATGAAACGATGCTCCTCCAGGACCAACGCAAAGAACAAAAACAATCACCACATACTAGATAAGATTTTATTATAATAATTATATTCTAAAATTATATAAACGATATGGGAGCAAGGGGAATGTCTTTGGGAATGTCCCTATGTAACCACCTTATTTGGCCACTGATGTGTCAGACAACTAAATATGATGTACAATTATTGCAGCTGTTAAAGTCAAAGATATTTAGATTAATGTTAGATGGAAAAAAGTACATTCCAAGAAAAAAGTTCTGTGTTGTAGAGTTCTGTATGGTTAGCAGGCGCTTGTTGGTGCTTTATAGAACCATTTATGAAAAACTTCCTCGAAGATCCATTTACACAGATGGAGAAGATCCATCTACCCGAAGAGTGAACCATGCAAATGGTTCTTGAGGGTGAACAGTTCTGTAAAGAACCATGTATTTACTACAGAACCCCTTGAAGGACCATTTTAGAGTCCACTGCTCTGGTCCACTTTTGTTCACCAAAATACAGATGTGGTACAACAGTAGTGCTGAGGCCTGATTGTGCCCCGTAGACGAGATTTGAAAGTACACAATATTCACTGTCTCGGTAAAAAGGGGCTTTCATAAACTGACACTTTAAAATACAAATCTGGAATCTTGGCAGGGTGTATGGAGACAACACAGCTTCAAAAATATAACTGCAATGGATCACATGTCCTGACTGAGGATATTGAATACGTACCACCTAATGAAAAATGAATAACTATTTTCTGAGAGTGTAGTGGGTGGAGTGACATGTCTTAACAAGCAAACTATATTGTAATTTTTTTATTCATTGAAAGTCAGTGGGTGGACTCCAGGAATTCACTGTTCCCACTGGGGCTGATAAGATTATTTACACCACCGTATAAACCCATCTGTCATAAGCGCCCACAGTGCCAGATTAAGTGTACATCCCAGCGATAGACTTTTTTTTGGGTTTGTATTGATAGGAAAAAGGCTTCGTCAGCATCATGCTGCATGCACCAACACGTTCTGTAGATAACTGTTCTAAAACAGAGTTAAGGCACTGGCTGCATGAACTAAGTTTTTAATGTTGCTTGAAATATATAGATCAGTGTTTCCCAGGACAGCTCATCTGCTCTGGATTTTAGTGGTTTCACTGAACACACCTGATCCAACTAGTCAACAAATTACAGTAGGTATGTTTGATAGATGGATAGACAGATAGATAGATAGATAGATAGATAGACAGATCGATAGATAAATAGACAGATAGACAGACAGACAGATAGATAATACTATATGGACCAAAGTATTGGGACACCTAACCTTTGTACAAATCCATAGACTTTAATAAGGAGTTGGTCCCCCTTTACAACTATAACAGCTTCCACCCTTCTTGGAAGACTTTCCACAAGGTTTTGGAGTTTCTGTGGGAATTTGTGCCCATTCATTCTGTAGAGCATTTATGAGGTCAGGCACTGATGTTGGACTAGAAGGTCTGGATCACAATCTCCGTTCCAGTTCATCCCAAAGGTGCTGGATGGGGTTGAGGTCAGGGCTCTGTGTGGGACAGTCAAGTTCTTCCACACTGAACTCCTCCAGCTGTGTCTTTGTGCACTGGGGCACAGCCATGCTGGAACAGAAAAGGTTCTTCACCAAACTGGGGAACTGCGTCCACAATGCTGGAAGCATGATGTTGTCCAAAATGTCTTGATCTGCAGAAGCATTAAGATTAAGCCTTTCGCTGGAAGTAAGGGGCCTAGCCCAAACCCTGAAACAACTGGTGTGTCCCAGTACAGCGTAGATATATACATATAGATATATATGTATATATGATTGACTGAGGGATTGATTGATCTTATTGGTCCCCAGGGAGAAAATTGCATGCAACAGTAGCAGAAGAACAGGGGACATAACAAATAAACAAATGACACACAGTGCATTCATCTAGAAGTACTTTCACAACCAAGACATCGCCACACTTTTGTTTTGCAGAACTCAAACAATGCATTCTTAGCTTAATAGAGTTCTTGGAAAATGGGCCTTATATAATACATCACATCCATCTTTCCTCATCCTTCCTTACTATATCATCAGTTTTCATCCGCTGTCTGGAAAAGACACTTTCCTCATCTCCCTCAAGAGTTTAAACAATCCAAAGAGAATTGGCAAACCCATCTCTCTCTAGCCGCAAGGAGACATTTGTACTTCTCATCCCCTGGTTCTGCAGCACTACTCGGAGAATCACGTCCAATTCCATTACACTCCATTAGCCCCTCTCCAAAAATCACAACTGAACAGGCCTTTGCATTGAACTGTACGCTGCCCGTAATCACAGAACACCAGAAGTGAAATAGATGCGTACACCTTCAGGGCAAGCTGAGCGGAGGCTGATCAGATGCTTGACTGAACAACAATTCATCCCCACAGAGACTAAGAGCAGTATTTATTACAGTAAGCAGCAGAACTGGGGGCAGTTCAATCATGTCCAAAACCGCTAATGGAAACAGCGCTGAACTGGCAAACAAACTGAAAATCTGTTCACAGAGTGGGCATCTCTACAGTTCAGAAGTGCAGAAACTCTGGAAGAGAAATGAAATAGACCGCAACCGCTGCAGTTTTTCAGGCAAAACTACTATTCTCAGCTTGTTTTGCTGAAAGGGAGATGTCTGGGGTTTGTAACATGAAGGTACCGAGTGGTCAATATGTGTTACATTATGGTAATCAAGGGAGAGCAAAAAGCCAGCTGAGAGGAAGTAAAAGCCCACAGTAGATGGAAAAGTCAGTCCACTGTATGACTTCCTAAAGTTAATCCAAGAGAAAATACCTGGTAATTTTCTAATGCATGACACCAAGCAAAACTCTCAACTCTGAAGTGGCCTTCATTATAACAGTCAAAACATGGCGAAGTGACTGGCAGAATTAAATCAAGCAAAACTGTGCTTATAATATTTTATTATTATAACTAACTGAGTTACTCACAGTGGTGGTGAATGGAACCAGACATTTAAAGAGTTTAATGCCTCTAAAAGCTCGGTCAAAAAGTCATGGTTATGAATATGCCTGAGACATTAATTTACAGTAGTTTTAATGTAAGAATGTGGCTATTCTTTATACTATAAATTATCAATTTTAAATCTCATCGCGGAGGGTATATGCATTGAAAAAATGTATAGAAAGGAACTTTTTGTTCAAATTCTGTGCTGTTTTACAATTAACAGCACCATTACAACATAAAAACAGTAGCTGTGTGGGTTCACTGGTGATTTCACAAAGTAAATGTAGACATTTAACCACGGACTCAGTTTGGATCTCAGAGATTCAGCTGATGCAGAAATTTTGACAAAGGACCAATGACTTAAATGCCTTTTAAAGGTTCTTTCTTAGAGGAAAGGTGCTCAGCTGTATCTTTTATAGCATAATAATGTTTTAGAATCTAATAAAAAACATGGAGTCAAGAAAGGACTCAAACATTGACAGTACAAGATGGAATTATCAAATTATCAAACGTAATCCAGTGATATTTCTGCCCTAAATGGTACAGTTTACTATCTTTTTATTGCCTGCACTGAGAGTGCATGAGTCATATACCTCACACACTGAAAGTGGACAACTCATCCTTTACTAAAACAGCAAGAAAACATCTCTCTCTGACCAGCTTCCCACTTGTGGTGTAGATCTGTGAGTCAGACTTTGAGTCACCGCTGCTGTAACATAACCTCACAATCAACTGGCAGCTTCACCTTTAATGCGAGTTAATGCTGCAAGACTTTTGGACCATGTCTGTTGGTCCATTTAACACGAAATGGTTGTATGATCCAAAGAGTGGCTAAAAAAATGGAAAAATTAGAGTTATGAGGGTTTGATGCGACGATACAGGCCCTGTGTACGTATATGGGTGGTTCTTCCGGTCCCGTGCTGCACTCTTCCAGCGGTCTCTCGGCTTAGACCTTTTTCCGCAACTCCCCTCCAGCCTGTCAGTGTTTCTCAACCCAAACACACACAGTTAGAGAAACGAGACGTGCTCAGACTGATTAGCGGCCCTCCCCTCACCCATGGGAAATATAATTAGGCAAGGCTAGATGCAGTTGTCTTATGACTCCGGACAGCACTCATTCCAGGACCCTGGTGTGTTGACCTTAGCACTGTGGGGGCTGTAGGTTAGACCCCAGCTCCGTCTCGGAATACCCTCGGTCACGCACGCTGGTAAAAGTCCAATTAATTCCAATTTTTGCATGAGCAGGCTGTGAGGGGTAATTTGAGTTAAAGACCCGCCGTAACACACTCGCGGATGTGGGTTTTGTCGGGAGGCTGCTTATAAATGACAAATAGGCATACATTCCAATACGCCGTGCTGTATTTGTGTTCGCATTAGTGTTCGCATCATGGCGTGTTTGTTGCTGGTTCTTCACCATGTAATTTCATTAAGCTGGGGGACAGGTCTGCCGTGGGTGGAAAGACCCTCCTGGTGTTCGCAGGCTGTATCTATGGAGGGAACTTTCAGCAGCAAGTTATGAAAGCAGAGCTTTAATCTGGTCCAATTTCACACAATTTGCAGCATCTGGAACGACTCGGGAACGAGCACCAGGAGAATCCTTCTGGCTGCCACGGCACTCCCAACACAAAGAGGCCTTTTAAAAACCCAGCCGGACGACAGGGCCACTCCTCAGCGCATCCCAACACAGCCCAAAATAAAAATTGCTTAAGTGGACCAACACTGAGGAAGCAGCACAGAGTGCTGAAGAACAGGGTCTTTCTCTCGGTTAAGGGCCAATTTGCGTTTACATTTACATAAACCTTTTCTGCATCAGCCGCTACTGTCACCCAGGTGACTTACAAATCCTGCAAACGGTAAACCAGGCCATACTCAGCACATCTACAAGGAATAAAGGTACAAAGAATAAAGGTGCTATACATATTAAATGGCAGATTTTTATCATTATTAATAGTAGCAGTAATAGTAATAGTAGTAATAGCAGTAGTATTGTATTAGTAGTAGTTGTTGTCGTTACTGTTTTAAAAGACAAGAGTGCTATTATTTGACATTTTCATAAATACATGTAAGGAGAAATATTAATTAATACATTTCTGCAAAATCACAAGTGCAGAAGGTGCCAAAGACCATGGATTGGCTTCACCAAACTGCTGTCTTATTCCAGGGGAATTCCAATATTTTTAAAAAACATTTCTGCATAATTCAGTCATTAACATAAAAAAGAGTTATCCAGGGTGGGTCTGAAGCAAAGTGGTGCATTGCAGAGAAACTTAGCAAGTCTGATTTCTTTACAGTAGTTGGGAATGGAACCAGGAGTCATGATCCGTTTTATGTAGCAACATTTTGTGAGAGAACATGTCTGGTTTCACTCACCACCACTATGAAAAACATCACCACTTTGAACAAAGTTATTCTGGAACTGTGCATTTCATACCTAACCTTTCTGAATGACATAATGCTTAAATAATGCTAAAATTTCTCTTTAACCTTCCATATATGAATATTTGAATGGCTGTTTTATATATTTTGTTGTCGTTTGGCTCTCAAAGAGACTTCGTTATTAAGGGTTTATTAGTTATGAGTGTCTGCGTAGGTGTGAGTGTGTAACTCTTGGAAGATAAGTGGTAACGACGTTGCTGGTGAATTTTAACCGCATCCGTGGAGGGTTGAATAGAAAAACAAGCCTTTTAAGGTCTGATGCTTTTCTCTGAACATCATGTCTGTGTATTTGTCTCAATTCTGTTCTATTTCTGTGTGGATACACTGTGAAGCTGCCAGCTGCTACCATAGATGTCTCCTGAAGTTTCAGAGAACCCTGAGAGAGTATGACCAGACCGTGGTTATTTTTAAGAGTATTACATTTGGATTTGGATGAAGCATTGTGGCCATGGAGTTTTATAGAGAGAGAGATACTGAGCGAGGCCTGCGAGGAGAAAAGAACAAAGCTTCTCTTACCTTCACTTTTGACGTTTCTGGTCTAGACCATAACGTGAGGTAATGTTCTGTGGAACCGGTTTTGTATTTTGGAATAAATATTTTATAGTTGCGATGATTTGTCTGCGTACAGTTCCCTCTGGAAGGCCTAATTCCAAACCCATGACAGCAATGTCATGCAGACACATTGCATGATACAACTGGTCAGTTCATGTTTCTTCAGTTCTAGAACAGTCCGTAGAGGAATAATTGGGTTGTAGACACAACTACGTTTTCCTTGCATGTTACAGTTGGTCAGAACATTCTGTCCGAATTCTAATCATTCAGTCCCCATAATGTAAGGCTGAAGTGGACATTGGTCGCTACGTTTACATTTACGGCATTTAGCTGACGCTCTTATCCAGAGCGACATACATCAGTGCTCGAGTAGTCACTAAAAGACTAGATTCTTGTCTATAATTTATTATTCATGGTTTGTACTGAAGTATAATTCCAATCAATTGTGCCCAAAATCTCAGAATCTCTGAATTTTGTATTAGAAAGTAAAAATGTTGAACTAAAAGACTTCAAAAAGGGAGTGTGTTTTTGCGGATAACTGTATGGCTTGCCGTTATCGCTGTTCTATGAAATAAACACTGAACATTAAACATTGTGTCAAATATAATTTAATATCAGCAATTATTTCCATCAAAAAAGAAATCAAAGTTGCTTTCTGTGATACAGGTGGAGCCGTGAAACTGTCCCGATAACTTGTGCAGCCAGAGTCTAACCACAATGTATTACATTTAATATACGGTTGCTGTCATAACACAACTTCTTATCTGCAGAATGGCAGCTTCAGAGGAGTAGGAGAAATGATTCTCAACTTTCAGTGTCAGCTAATGGAACTAGATTTTTTCAGATAATATTAGACCTTTTTTTTTTAGACCTTTTAGCATGTTACCCACTTTGCTCCACCAACCATATTGTACTATGAAAGTCAGCTCATGTGCATTTCCTGCTTTTTGCATGGGCAAAATCAGAAAATGAGCCGCAGAATAAAGCAAATCATTATTTGGCAACCAGACCTGAACAGTAATGATATAGTTATTGTGAGGAACAAAAACATGCATCATGTCCAAATCAGCCAAACTACTGTCCAAAAAGTTTCACCCTCTTGTGAACACATTATTTATTTGTAAGCTTGTGTTTTTTTTCCTATTTAAAACATCATGTTTAAATTTGCAAATTGTTCAGAAACACTTTCTGTAAGGCTGCACAACACCTACATCAGCCTTTCATGACAACTAACATAAAGATACATCAACATTTCCAAAAAGCGCCAGTTGTCATAAAGGCTTCTTAAGTCAGTTTAAATGCCACTGGTCCATTCATAAGGCTACACGACGCCTAAATAAGCCTTATGTACAACTTTAACGTAATTTCATGTTTGTTATGAAAGGTTTATGTAGGTCTTATGTAGACTTATGAAGACATAAAATGTAAAAACTATTCAAATGTAATTTCATTCAGATTCACTACTATAGTGATTCTGTTTCCTGAGCTCACAACGTGTGTGTGTGTGTGTGTGTGTGTGTGTGTGTGAGTTTCAAAGGACTTCTGATTTCCTTTCAAGGATTTGGACTACATTCATGCGATGGAGGGCATTCTTCAGCCGTCAGTCATTCCAGTCCTCGGCTCCGACACTTCGTAATCAATTTTTGCTGGGTTACAAATAGCAATGGATTGCCCTCCCGTCACTAAATTTCCCAGGAGGGACTCATTTGCATTCATTTGGTCAGGAGTACAATGATTGAATGCCCAGCCCCCACTGGAGAGCTGGCAAAGGGGTCAGAGTTCAAGTGTACCCATTAGAAGCCCAAACACTATCATTGCACTGTGAATGTAGGGCCTTCATTGTATCAACAGTGCATTCTAAGGCATGGCCACAGAATCTTAAGTGCTCTTTTTGAATCCAACCCTCTCAAGGGCAGATCGGAAGGCCAGCGGCAGGCATAATACAGAAACTGCTCAGACTGGGGCAGCGGTTAAGGCCTGGGATTGAGGAGAAAAGACTACAAAACATTTTAGCTGACAGGAAATGGGCCTTCAGCTCCATCACTCAAAACCATTCTTGTGTAGCGGCGTATGCTTTCATTGTGTTCTATTAATATTTGCCCTCATTGGACATGACAGCTGTGCTCGAGGCAGAGGATATTAGAAGCGACTCTCACTGCACTCACCATGCATTACAGAGCAGTTGTACATAAACCAGACATGAACCGCAGTGCTCTAGACTGGAGACATTAGAGACCAAGCCTACACTCCGTGTACAAACTCTGTAGGATTTTGGCTCATTGAAAGTCAGTGCTGTCAGCAGAGGGACCAGCAACGCTTCCCTAAGACACTGTTGATTGCACGCCCATGTCTTCGTCCTCACTGTAACATTATGTATTGCTAACTGGGGAATTTCAAGTGTGTGTGTGTGAGTGTGTGCGCGCAATAGTTTAGCGTTCTCATGGTAAGCATTGCACAGCTTTAGTGTGGAAGAGAGGTATTGTTCTGTCCACATCTGGTAGGAGGCAAAATGGAAAGAAATAATATAAATACGAGTTGTCTGAATGAACAATAGACTCCTGAAAGGCTTTGAAGCTACAAAGAGCTCAACAGTATTGACAGGGTGTGTTAGTATGTCATTCATCATTGACATCTCTTACATACAGCATTAGTGAGTGAATGATGGTTTCCTTCATTTTAGAATGAGATTTGTTCCTGATTTACAAAACAAATACATGCATAGATGGATGGATGGATGGATGGATGGATAGATTACTTAGAAGACCTTCTATGGCTGTATTGACGGCCTCCAAATGTGTCTTGACCCCGCTAAAAGGGAGATTTCCCTCCAGTTTTCCTTGCAGAATGCCTCTAGTTCATAACGTGCACAGCATGTTTAAGATCTAATCACAGATTTTTTTTTAAATATTATTGAACGGTCGAGATGGCGAGGGCCATTTTAAAACCTTCACATTTCATTTCAGTGCTGATTCTGATGTGTGTTTTGGATCATAGTTTTGTTGTAATATCCAACCTATTTTCTTCATCGGTTTTTTTACTGACTGCGGGACATTAGCTTCCCTCTATCAACAACATTTCCTGTGCTGCTGTCTTTTATGATGAGATCGCAGTTAAGGTTACCTTCTGATGACACCTTGCATGTAGATTATGTAGATATGGCCAGAACATCACAGTGTCCATGCCAGCCAAACCTTCTTGTAGGTCCTTGGCAGTGCTGTGGGTGCTTTACTTTGCATGAGGTCAGATTTATCTTTGTCTTCCAGATCTTGTCTTCAACCATCCCTTTCATTTCCATTGCTTAATGATATTTTGAACCGTGAAAATTACAAACGGGGAACATTTGGATATCTCTTATAGTCTTCTCTTGCATTCTAGGAGCCCATTAGTCCTTTAGATGAGCCTGTGGCTGCTGAGTGGGAGCACAACATCCTGAGTGGTTTGAAGGGTCGCATAATTTATTAGGCTCTGGAATCATCTACACATGACTTGGATTAAGGCCTAATGAGTTAAACGAGCTCTGAAACCTCACAGACAAAAAACACTAGTGGGGAGCCCAAACCTTTGCACATGCCATGTTTTAGGTTTTTTCTATACAGATAAGATTTAGCATGCAATTGATAATCATGGATTCAGATGTGTAGAAACATCTTTAGGTTTGTTCCATGCTTTCCAATGAGCAAAGCATGTTATTTGACCCAGGGGTGCCCAAACATATGCATACAGCTGTGGCCTGTGTCAAGAGTTAAAATAAATCACACTTTCAACATTTGTGAGTCATTCTGGACCACATCTATTTGTCCATTCATCGTTCAATTTTCAAATGATATGAAACATATAAATGGCAAAATGAAAGAAGACAAGAATGAAGATCCAATGGTAACAATAAACAATGTTTTTCTTAACAGGCCTTTATTACTAAGGAGCCAAGACTACTGAAGGACTGAAGTAGCCTCTTCATTTGACTGGTGGCCTCTCGGAGAACTGTCCACATGACAGTCCTGTGGAACTCGGTATGAATCTCTAGCAGCTCTATTCCACATCAGACGTGGTTTTCCACAGACTGACAGAGGTCAAGTAAGCTAAACGTTCCTGGAGCCTCCTGAGACCCGTGGTATCTGTTGTTTATTTTTTGGCTTCAGATCGCTCTTTCCATGATTCACCATCATGATATGATAACTTCAGACTTGTTGTGTAACGCTAATGTGTAGATCTTTCAACCGGAGTGTGAACGTGGCCTCGTGGTTGGTCTTCTGTCCGACAGATCGCCCTCCTGACCTCTGTCAGATTGACAGTGATAGAGAGGTGTTTGCTTTTTGGCTTTTTTCCTCCATTTTGGCTGTGAATGGACTCCCAATGTTTCACACACACACATGTGCTTTTCACCTCAATGATGTGGTCCAATGCTATGAGCTTCAAGTCTAGCTGAAACAAATGAGGAAATCAAAGCTCTGATAACAAACGTTAATTTTGTACCGTTTTATTAGATTACTGATATGAATGATATTACTGACATTATTGTAGTATATGCACATACTCCAGAGGGGAAACCTCAGGATCTTCTAGGCCTCCAGTAAAGGGCAGTCTTAATGCTTCAGCAGACATTTTGGACAATGCCATGCTTCCAGCTTTGTGGACCCAGTTTGGGGAAGAACCTTTTCTGTTCAAGCATCACTGTGTGCCAGTGCACAAAGCAAGCTCCATAAAGACACGGCTGGAGGAGTTCAGTGTGGAAGAACTTGACTGGCTGCACAGAGCCCTGACCTCAACCCCATCCAGCACCTTTATGATGAACTGGAACTGAGATTGTGAGTCAGGCCTTCTCATCCAGCGTCAGTGTCTGACCTCAAAAATGCTCTACAGAATGAATTGACACAAATTCCCACAGAAACAGAGTGGAAGCTGTTATAGCTTCAAGAGGGACCAACTCCATATTAAAGTCTAGGGATCTGAATGCAATATCATTAAAGACACACACACATTTGACCATAGCTAGATACACACGTAGACACACAGACAGAGTGGTGGTCTGTGAGATGAGACCTGCTCTGAGCTGCTAGAAGAATTTCATTGTGCAGAGGGCTTTTAAACATTAAAAAGTTTCTGTACCCTCATACATGCATACATCTCATTAACGGAAAGGAGACCATCCAATGAAATCTTGTTCCTCTATGGTCATCACTCTAAAGAACAATCACTTTTTAAAACAAAAGCTGTTTTAAAGGCCTGACAGTTTTTATGCGTCTTCTTTAGTCCTTTGCTTTGAGAAATTCTTTATCGTTACACATAATCCTTTATAAGATTTCCTGCTTTAGACAGTTGTTTACTTTCCCTATTAACCCATTTATTCTCAAGGCATATACAAATTAAATTTATTTTTAATTCAGCATCTCTATGACTCTGACCATTCCATGCCAATGTCTGTTCAATTCCTACACAAGCACCTCATTCTGCTTAATGAGGGATTGATTAGTGATCACCTGAATCACATCTTATTTAATGAGGAAAATTATAAAAACACTGCTGTAATCAACACTCTCCTCTCACAATGAGACCTTTTGGATGGAAAAATACTGCTAGAAGCTCATAAAAGATAATTATTGCCGTTTAGTTTAAGAGTGAACGAGAGATTTGATTTCTTTGAATTATTCAAGTTCTGTAAACTGCATCATTTCTCTCATTCTGATGTTTTGTCATTTCCTTTGAAATTATTCTTTAAAGAACAAATTTTTTATTTGGAAATTAGGAGAAAAATTGTCAGCAGTTCTTAAAACTATGGCAAAGCTGTTCAGTTCAATACTTGCACCTATAAAGGATAAAACCTGAGAAACTGAACATTTTTGCAGTGGTCTCATTTTTTTCTGGAGCTGATTTTTCAGCTGTTCATTTTAATACCTGTTATACAGAAAGTACTATAATTGATTCAGTAACTACTGTAAAACTAATTTGTGAGCTATGCAGTTCTGAGAATGAGGTCCTGAAGCACGGACACACATAAGGACCCTTACAGTTTACGGGGTTAAAGGCAGGAGGAGGTTAATGAGCAGGTCAAAAGTAGACCACAAGGGAAAGGGCGTGCCCTGTTTGCTGAGTTTGGAGTGAGCAGGAGAAAACCTGCTGAGAAGGAACTCATCTGTGCTGAGGAATTCTCTGGCCTCACCATCAACCATGCTCCCCGCGGCTCCACCACTGTCTGCCTCACACTCACACTCTGTACTCACTGCAGAAAAAATCACAGCCAGAAGGATTCCGATGGATTTCATTTTTCTCATTCTGAAAGTGTAATATCTGTTCAATTAAATGACTTGAAACAGCAAAAAAAAAAAGGAAATGTCAGAAAAGTCAAGAATTAAGTCTTATAAGTTATCTAGTGAAAATCATCTTTAATGGACTCAATATATGAGACTGTCAGATTATTCTATCATGATTTTCAGACAATATATCACTGCAGAAATGGCTTTGGTCGGAATAAAGTGTTAAACTTGAATAAAAGAAATATTAAAGCTTAATAGAAATATTGTTGTGTTCCCTAATGTCTGACTGCATTCCCTGCTGTTCTCTGAGATCTTACTGGGTCATGCAGCTCTGAGACCTTTGTTTAAAACTGTTCTAAATCAACTTTTTCTTTCTGTCTGTCTCTCTCTCTCCCTCTCTCTCTGTCTCTCTCTGTCTGTCTCTCACTCTCTATCTCTATCTTCTGTCTGTCTGTCTTCCCTCTCTCTATCTTCTCTCTCTCTCTGTCTCTCTCTCTCTCTCTTCTCTCTGTCTCTGTCTCTCTCTCTTCTCTCTCTGTCTCTCTCTCTCTCTCTCTCTCTCTCTCTCTCTGTCTCTTCTCTCTCTTTGTCTTTCTCTCTCTCTCTTTCTCTCTCTTTCTCTTCTTTCTCTGTCTCTCTCTCTCTCTCTCTCTCTCTCTCTCTATCTATCCCCCTTTCTCTCTCTATCTATCTCTCTCTGTTTCTCTCTGTCTCTCTCTCTCTCTCTCTTTCTCTCTCTTTCTCTTCTCTCTCTCTTTCTCTCTCTCTCTCTCTCTCTCTCTCTCTATCTTCTCTCTCTGTCTCTCTCTCTCTCTCTCTCTCTCTCTCTCTATCTATCTCCATTTCTCTCTCTATCTATCTCTCTCTGTTTCTCTCTGTCTCTCTCTCTCTCTATCTTCTCTGTCTATCTTCCCTCTCTCTATCTTCTCTCTCTCTCTCTCTCTCTCTCTGTCTCTCTCTATCTTCTCTCTCTGTCTCTGTCTCTCTGTCTCTCTCTTCTCTCTCTCTCTCTCTCTCTCTTCTCTCTCTCTCTCTCTCTTCTCTCTCTCTCTCTGTCTCTCTCTGTCTCTCTCTCTCTCCTCTGTCTTTCCCTCTTTGTCTCTCTCTCTCTGTCTCTCTCTCTCTCTCTCCTCCTTTCTCTC
>JBBPCX010000001.1:29627615-29647803 GCA_037974365.1 Hydrocynus forskahlii
TAACGCGTTATTTTTTTCTGTGATTAATTAATCTAATTAACGCGTTAAATTCCCAGCCCTAATATATATATATATATGTGTGCATGTACATCGTGGAAAGATATGTATGTATATACAAACTACCAGTCAAAAGAAGTTTGGACACACCTTCTCCTTCAATGTTTTTTCTTTGTTTTTATTATTTTCTACTTTGTAGATTAATAATTGAAAACAAACAAACAAGGAACACACAAAAAAAGAGTTAAACAAACCAGAATTCATTTCATAATAAGGTAATGATGGACTGTTGTTTCTTTTTACTTAGTTAAGTGGTTTTTGCCATAATGTGCAGTTGAACCGTAGTGGAACAGGATCACTAACTGTGTACCAACCCGACCATCACAACTGATGATCCCAAACACATTACAAAGGCAAGAAATTCCACTAATGAACTCTTGATGAAGAACACCTGTTAATTAAACACCTGATTTAAATCTGACTGAAAAAATGCCAAGAGTGTGCAAAGCTGTCATTAGAGCAATAGGTGATGTTTTCAATATTAATCTACAATGTAGCCAATAATACAAACAAAGGAAATTGTTGAATGAGAAGGTGTATCCAAACTTTTGACTGGTAGTATATGTATGAACGCTGTGGATAAATATACAGATACACATTGGAGTGTCCTCAGCAGACATTCACAAAACAGTAATAATGTAACAAGACCAACTGCACATTGCTCACAGTAATATTATACTCCTAAAAATTGTGCATGTTGCACCAGAAAAAAACTCAAAATTTGCACATGTTGCACCAGAATATCACACACAAGAGAAACATCCACTAATCACACAAGCCGGTCTTGGTTATCTTTAGAAATTATGCAGGTTTTTCTTAATAAATGAGCAGCAAATAACTGGTGGACAGAATAAGAACAATTTGTTGAAAGGGGCACAGAAGTGGTTGAGGACATTTTATGCATTTAGTGACCTTTAAGGAGAGAAACTGAAAAATCCAGAGAACTTGCAGGCCAGTATGAGTGGAGGGGAAGTACCACTATGTCATATGAGTGTGATGTGCTTGAAGATTAATTAACTGTTGAGTTTTCCAAGTAAATATGACTGGAGGACAACATTCTGTGTCTTTTACTACTAAAACAGAGCTCTGTGAGAAGGCACAGCTGCCACCAGATGTCTGTGCACCTTTGAATTCTGTGCAGTCTTTGAACCTTTGAATTCATGGAAAACAAACAGAGTTCTAAAATTGTTCCCACTGCCATAACACAATACTGGTGTGTGTTACTTGCACACAGTGAATCTTACAAAGGGCAAAGCAGTGAGCTGGTAATAAAAAAAACGAAGATGGAAAAGGTCAGAGGGCAAAACAGCTCATAGCACAGGGCCGCCACTGAGTCTATGCAAGCAATCTTTACTTTGGGTGAAAAAATTCAATTTCTGCAGTTTTCTATCTACACCAGATGCACTTGATCAGCGTCTTTGGTTTAGCACAGGAACAATGAGGCTACTGAACTGGAGAGTCAACAGTCACCCAAATCTCTTTTGTAAAACACATCACCAAAACTTCTCTCAACCTGCTCAAACCACACCCAGCTCTTCATTAACCCTCAGAACGCAGAGTGTGTTAGTAAAGTCTGATTTCCGTAAATATAAAGTGTAAAATATAAACGCTGTAAGACCCCCTCCCTCTGCGGGCTTTCCCCACCCACTTGTGGGCGGAGACTATCCTGAAAGTTCTCCGGGTTCAAAGATCTTTTATTTTTTTGACCTAAAATAGTGCAAATTTGTTCATTTTTGTTCTTTATGTTCATTTGCGTGTGACACCATTTTTAAAACCCCAGTAGTGGTTATTATAATTATTAAATGTTTTTAAAATTACAGTAACTTTGGTTCTATGTGACACAGAAACACCTAACAAAGCTCAGCCTGACACCTGACACCTCGAACATCAACAGAAACCAGGGAAACTTCCAGATAAAGAGTTTTTACTATTTGTTGCACTTCCAGGATGGAAGTTGAGGTGGTACAAACTCCTTACGCCTGGACCACCTTGATGAAGAGCTGGATGTGGTTTAAGCAGTTTTAGAGAGGTTCTGGTGATATATTTTTATGGAGACAATTTGGGTGACCATTGATTTCTTATGTTTGCAAGCAATGTTAGCCATGTTGCTCCAGTCCTGATCTAAAGAAGCAAATTTTGGACTCCAAGAGTCTTTGCTGATCGTCTACATATGGGGGGAAAAATGTGTACATCTGTTTTTATTGCCTCATCATTTGTTTGAGAAAGAAACATTGCCCAGAATGAGGTAAACAGTCCATGGTTCTGGTCTTTATCGTGTAATTACATGCTTTTGTGTGTAGTTTCATGCTGATGGTCTTTTATCTCCGCCCAGTACAGAGCACCACCATGCTGGCAAGCTTGTATTCAGGAACATGCTATATTGTGTTCCCAGTTCTGAATTTAAGTGTTTTCCATGCTGTAACTCACCTGATCCAATAATGAGCCCTTCCTCAGTTAAAGTGGGTGAGCTACAGTAGGAAAAACTGGACAGGACAGCTCCAGGACCAACGCTGGCACTACTATACAAGCCGCACCTCGTACCAGTAACAGCCATTTGGAGCTCAGTCTCCACACAAAGAAATGAAACTGTCGGCTCTTACAGAGAGGAAGCACAAATGAAATTTCAAGATTTTAGGAATCACAACTATCCCTCAAACCACCAGCATTTAAAAGGTGTTAATATATATATCCACTTTTAGTATCTAAATCATGTCATTCATCATACCCTCAGACAGTATATCCAATCCAATCCAATCTAATTTATTTATAAAGCACTTATAAAAACAACCACTTGGCCGACCAAAGTGCTGTACATCATATAACAAGTACAAATCTACATACAACCAAAACTTTAAAAAAACACAACAACAAATAAAAGCTAACAGAATAATCAACCAGGGAGAAGAAAGAGGATGAGTCTCAGTCACCACAACACACAGGGTCGAAAGCCAGAGAGTAAAAATGGGTTTTCAAGCGGGATTTAAAAACAACAAGTGATGGAGCTTGCCTCACATGCAGTGGCAAGTTATTCCAAAGTTTTTGGTGCAATTACTGCAAAAGCTCTATCACCCCTTAGTTTACGCTTTACCTTTGGTACAGATAGAAGCATCTGCTCTGCTGATCTAAGTGATAGAGATGGAACATATGGGTGAAGCAGTTCTGCTAAATAAGGTGGAGCACAGCCACTAAGGCACTTAAATACAAATAAAAGAATTTTAAACCGGATTCGAAACTGGACAGGAAGCCAGTGAAGCGAGGCTAAAATTGGTGTAATATGGGAGCAAATACATACCAAGGAATGTTCTGAGACTGAGATTATTAAAAGGAAATGCCAATGGGGTTTTTTTTTAACCCCGCATAATTAAATGGTTAAGATATAAACAAAACAGTTCAGTGTGATTTGATGGGAAATTTTTCTTATAGAGAGAATTATAGAATTAGTGGTGTTGAATGGTTAACTGGTGGTTTATAGTTGTAAATAAACTGCGACCCCTGGCTCCATTCACCACCTCTGTAAAAGTGGCGAGCTGGTTTGTTTCTGCAAAATGAACCTTTTCACATCAAACCCAGTTTGTCACTATTTGATCATCATTCCATATAAAAACTCTGAACAAGGTTCACTGGTGGTTTTAACAGTCAATACATTGACAAATAAACCATGAACAACTTTGCTTATACTTTTAACTGTATTTGCATTGGACATGTTGCGACCCCTGGTTCCATTCATCACCACTGTAAAAGTGGTGAGAGGGTTAATTTCTGCAATATGAATCATGTCACATCTAACCCACTCTGAACGACATCGCTTTTACATACATGAGTTTTCCTTTGGTTATAAAACAGATTAGATGCAGAAAAGGTTAAGAAGTGCGCTTGGTCTGAGCTTTCGCATGGATCTACCTCAGATAAGAGCTCAGTCAGGCTGTGTTATCACTCAGACGAGCGCACAGCAGTCGAAAGGCAAGCCAAAGTCAGTGAGGCAGTTTATTTCCAGAAAGGATAAAGGAATGTTGGGTTACTTTGGTAAAAAACACATTCGGTTTGGTCAAAACACTGAGTTACAAGCAATGTAGCCATAAAGCATCGTCAGAGTCTTATTCTTGTTCATCCGCTGTTGAGAGCAGGGAGCAGGATGCAGGAACTTAAAGCAGATGGAAAATCAGTTGCCTGGACTCAGCACTTTCCAAAAGGTGGGGTACCTAACATTCACTGCCATCGCTCTTGCTCAGTCTGCAACTTCTTTCGTGCTTTATTTTTTTTCTGTAACCGAGCCTCAGTTATCTTCCCTGACAACATCCCTGTTGTCAAGAGTTCATTAGCCAAGCTTTGGAATGGAATGTTCCAATAATGGTGCAGGGCTGGACAGCACTAGAGACATTTTATCCAAAAATGGAGCAGATATGTACACATCTTAGTCTTCTCCCATAAATCCTTGCCGCAATTAAAGCATCTCTCATGAGAGAGAGTTTGCCATTGCGTTAATCGCACACTGCCGGTGTTTGATGTCCTCCACCTGGACACGCCACGCAGGGCTATTCACCGTGCATTTGGCAGCCAGATGTTTGAAATTTGCTTGTTGTTGTTGTTGTTGTTGTCGTCTGCAGCTTCTGTTATGTAAAATGTAAGTCTGTAAATCATTTGTTCTCTTCCACCCAAAAAAAACATGACACCTACACTGTGTTTGGAATGGTACACTCAATAAAGTGTAATACCGTTGTTTTCAAAATGTTTGCTTAATGAAATAGGGGTGAAGTGCTCTGTTGTGGAGAAACGGAATAACTTACTGAGTCAGAATCTATTCCTGGTGGAGGAGCACATGAAGGGCGTTGTGAGGCAATTTTTTTTTTTCCAGATTTGCCACCTTTTATCAGGATTCCATCTAAAAACTCATTTGACTCATATTGTATATAAAATACTTGTGTAGGTCTGTTGGTTGGCTTCGGATAGTAAATGAAATGTCTGTTTTTGCTTTGACCCCTGGTTCCATTCACCACCACTGTAAAGACATCTGAATTGCTAAGAATCTCTACAATGAACCATTTCACACCAAACTACTACGATCTCAATTATTTAATGATGTATGCCTTTTTGAAAATTCAGTGTAACTCACATTTAAATAACTCACTATCGTTTGCAGCATAGTGAACTGACCAGAGAGCAATCACTGGAGCAACTGATCGATAAAACATGCCTCACTATTTCTCGAAAGCAGACTTTGTGCAGTGACGGTCTGAACTGGGAATGTGTAGCTGTGCAGATTTTAGTCCTCTGCAGTGTAAAAGACAGTGATAGAATCACTCCTTTAGAATCACTCCTTTAGGAAGAGCCATGATGTACTCCAGGCAACTATGTGTGTTACAGGGGACCAGAATTTATAATCACATACATTTATTACTGCATATCACTCTAAATCTAACTTCAACTCTCTCCGCACAGGACAACCATAAAGATCCAGATCATAAACATGGGCTCAGCTTTCAGCTGCGTGGACGTCCCAGTACGAATCTGGTAGGATGTGAATGATGGCAGATAAAGCTTTTTTTGGGGGGGTGTCTGCAAATTTACAACTCAGTTATGAACCCTAATTTAATAAGCTTTACTTAAGTGTGAAAAGTGAACACATCCATTTAATAAATGCAGAAAAATCACCTCTAAATGAACATGGCATTCAGGACATCCATGCAAACATGAGAGACAAAGCTCAGGACAGGGAGCATCTGAAGGCTTGGACGCGTGTGAGGCAGCTGGATTACAGTGTGAAGGCTGCAGCAGCTGCGGTTGGAAAGCGGAAGACAGCCTAACGCCAGGCTCATTCCTAGGCACCGGGAGCTGCCAGCCTTTGGCACAAAACCTTACCCACAAGCACCACGCCAGGCCAGCTTGACCTTGTTCTGGTTTTTCTCCTTGCCTTTCAAAATCCTCGATGCTGAGATATCACTGAAAGCCTCGGACAGATCACAATAGTGAAAAATCACACGTTCCGTATCCGTGACAGTGTTTGAACATGTGTTTGCAGTAAAAAGGGAGGTCTGACATGGCCTGGGGGAGGGGGGTATGAGGGAGTCGAGGTCCAGCCTTTTCTTTGCCTGTGTATCAAAGAGCTTCTATTAGTCTACCACCCATGAAGTCCATATCTCTCCTGCGTAGTCTCTGGATGACTGTATGACTACTGTTGCATGATAACAGAGAGCACTTAATGTAATTATGAAACGCACATCCAGAGTAACTTACAGTCTCTGAGGGCAGAGAAGAGTGTCTTTTAAATGAATAAAGGAAAAAGGACATGTGCAAAATTGAACTTATAAACCTGCATTGTATTCTATACATAAAAATAAACATTACATAAGCTGTACTTCTGTGCACTGAGTGGGTTCATTCGGTGCTGATCTGAATTTCAACATTCAGGTCCCTCTCTCTCTGCAAACAGTGGACATGGTCATGAGTCTCTGGGGTGCAAGACAGAGTTCAGTCTAGAGTCTTGAATCTATGAGATTGAACTCTGAATTGAGTCTCAAGTCTCTGGGGTGCGAAGTCTATGGGGCATCTCGAGTCTTGTCACATCAAGTGAAGAGAGCATGAGACAAGTCTTAAGTGTCTGAGTCTCAAGTTGCTGGACTGTGAGTGGAGTCTCAGGTTTCCGGGGTGCAAGATGAGTCTCAAGTCACTGGGATTAGAGTTCCAGTTTAAATCTCAAATCTTTGCAGTTTAAGTCAAGCCTCTGCTCACTGGGGTTTGAGTCCAAGTCAAGTCTCGAGTCTCTGGGCTTTTCTGAAATGAAAGGCTCGTTATTAGGAGCTGTATCAAACAGGAAACCACTGCAGCAGAGCAGCGTGACCGCAGCGAACAGTAGGGCTGGAAATGAAAGGTTAAGGCTGCTGGTTTTAATTTAATTCATTGTTTGCGCTTTTTTCTCCAGCTGAGTCAAGTCACAAGTCAATCAACATGTGACTCAAGTCCAAGTCCCTGACTCAAGTCCCCACCTGTGGCAAGAACCGATAAACTATGATAGGATTCTGGGAGCAGACTATACGAGTCCTGATACACAGTAGTTCACGCTGAGTGACTACTATGAAACAAAAGACCTTCTTAAAATCAAAGCATCAAAGAGGCAACTGGTAAACAGGTAAAGGGGAAGTGATGCCAGTATTAAAAATACATCCCACCATCATAATAAATCATGGTACTGATCATCATCAGCAGTTTTACAAATGAACTCGCTAACCCACTACTACGCATTATCACACCCCCAAACCTCACCGTGGGGGAAAGGGGACCCGGGGCCCGACTGAACGACCAGCCGGGCCCCTGGACACATGGCGGACACAAGAGCACCACAAGCATTTCCTGATGCGCAGAACTGATCGTGGCTGCGCGTCCCTGCAGGACTGCTAACCTCATGAATCAGTGTAGTCATCCCTAAGCCCTTATATAAATCAGCCAGGCCCAGACAGGGGGCACCCTTTTTTCCCCGCAAAACATTTATTTACAGTGACATTTTTACTCGGTATTGTGGACCAGACAGCGTGAAAGATTCGCAGTGTACTTGACCCCGGTCTGGGCTACATAAGCATCGTCCTTTATGTAACTCACTGTAGCTTATGCTTGTCTGCTTTTTATGGGACTGTGTATTTCAGTAGACTAACACGCTTGCGTCATGCGGGGAGAGGTTTTGGCCTGTTTAATGTAAATGATGTAAACCTGGGACATATTAAATGTATTTCACACTTGTATGAAGAGATCTCTTAAGAGGAAAGAGATTTCAGGACCTATAGATACAATCTGAAAAACCATTGTGCATTTGATATCCTAAGCACAAAAACACGCCAGGCGCGGAACGGGCCAAAAACAAATCTTAGACGTTCTGCTTGACTTCTCACGACAGCGACTACACGGCCTGTGCTTTAACGCTGATTGTATTTTCAATGATCACATACTCCAGTCGTTCAACATCAGCAGTAATGAAAGAAGGGAAATATGGAGAGGGAAGTAGTTGGGCTCCAGGCTCTGAGACAGATGCTGGCTTGTGATGAAGGGTCGGGGAGGGGGGGGGATGTTAGCAGATGGAGATCTCACACTCTAACACAGCGGCGGGAATCACTAGAGGCCACATAATGTGATATTATCAAGATCCTTGAACATAATACTAATCTTTTGGGGTTATTCTGATCAGCAATTAGTATTGCGTTGTGACTTGTATTGTGATTTAATACTTTTTAACAGAATTGTGCCTCTGTACCTTTCCTGTTCACATTTTGTCCATATTACTCCACTGGTTTTAGTGAAGGACCACAGAATTGTAAAGATGATCAAACAACATTAACTAATGCTACATTCATACTGCAGGGCGAGTGGGTCTTAAATCTTAGAGTTGAGTGTTCAGATTGTGGCCAAATGTGATTTGGGTGATCAGACAATAGTCATATCTGCTCCCATATCCATGCTGGTTGACATAGTATTGCCTCTGTACACATTAATGAACTTAAATCTGGTATTTTAAAAAAATGATGCTCTTTTTGGCAACTAGAAAAGCACAACATTGGAACTGAATGACCTGGTTTTCAAATAATGTCAGCTAAAAGGCTTATTAATAGGCTCTACCAGTAATAATTATAGACAGACCTGTACTGAAAGTCACTGTAAAACTACAGCACCAAGTAAAATGTGTTTCCTAAATGTCAGTTAAAGCATCAGTGCTCCATGTTTAAGTCATGATATGTGATGAGGGTACTTGCATAATGTAATGCAAAGGGATTTGCACCCAAACAGCAGAGACTTCACATTTCACAAACAGATTCAATAGCAAGTGAGGCGGCGAGGAAAAGCAACAGTTTTTTTAGTATTTCTTCCCTAATAGTGTAAAAGTATTGCTCTTAACTAGATGGGCAATCAAACATTCAATACTTGAATGTAGGAAAATAGTGCATGAACTTTTCTTACCAGTGCTCCAACTGACTGAGCTCAGCAGAAAGGAGAGGAATTATCAGTGCCACCTTGTGGTCTAATGAAACATTGGCTTTCAATGTCCTGTCAGTTTACCAACGGGCCTAAAAGCCAAATACTGAGTGCCTGGAAGATTGGTGATAGCCACCACTTGCTTACCATGCTGGATATGGTAAAAGTACTGATAATCTCAATTTTTGGTCCACCACTACTCTTAGATGTGCCTCTACTGATAACCATCTCAGTTTATCTTAGATGTGCCTCTCTTCTAGGGTCGTCCCTCAGCTTTGGAGATCCTTCACGAGGTCTTGTTGGGAGGAACCCAGGCTGTGATGACTTCCAGCTCACAGCGAGCAGAGGCTCTGCTAATCAGCATCATCCCCCGGCCTCATTCCTCGTACTATCCCGCTGCCAGCTCCCTTCATCACCCCTTTAAGTAGGACAGACAGATTGCTTATTTGCCTCCTAACACTTCAGTATAAGAGATAGGAACAGGAGCTGATCCCGAATCAGCTGCTAAGTGTTTACAGGAAGTTGTGCAGCACCAGCGACGTCTGTTGCCCATCTTTAGCATTAGTCACCATTAGTCATACACGCTTCCAGGCAGCATCTCGTCAGCCACACAGCCGCAGTGTCACAGCACCATAAAACGTCATATGGTGGGCTCTATCGCTTCAGGAAGAGGAAAGACCCAAGAGGACACAACAGCCACTAAAGATCCACAGATCCGTTTGGTTCATCCATCAGCTTGTCAGAGGCAGGCTAGCAGGCCAGCTCTTACAAGCTGCAAGAACATTCACTCTCACGCATCGACTGCATATGTTTGCCAGGGTCTGGAGTCTGGCCTGACAGAACGGTCGCACGGCATGTGAAGTCACTGGCACGAGAGGAACATTTGAGGGACCACATTCTGCCAAACCTGGAGGATTTGTTGGCCAACAGGTCCTGTCGTCCCACACAGATGATTATCATGTCAAAAAGGCCCATTTGCCCATCAGTCTTCCAATTAGTCAACACCTCCAATCAGGAAATCCGGAACTAGGTTTGGGGAGACAGCCAGACCCAGAGGGTATCCAGCAGGTCAGGCATATTCCACACACACTTCCACACTTCTGCTGCCTGAGCCATTGGAAGAACACACACAATCCAATCAGGGGTTCAAGCCATTACCGGGACAACACACTCCACAAGGAATACAATACAAAAGACAGATTACACAAACTTTCATTTGAGGAATATTAGGGTCATACCTGTCATGGCTTTGACAAGCTATGAGGTCCAGAACTTGTTCGTTTCTGAAGGGCTTTTTATTTTACATTTGTCTCATTTTGTCCCTGTTTTAGTTATGTCAGACGACAGAGGACAGGCGATTTCTATGTAATTCAGGATTCAGCAGCCCCATTCTATGGTCAACCACCTTGTGGGTGAGCTGTTGTTTCTCCTAGACACTTCCATTTCACAATAATAGCACTTACAGTTGACTGGGGAAGATCCAGCAGGCCAGAAATTCCATGAGCTGACTCAGGGCAAAGGTGGCATTCTATAACAGTGCCATGTTTAAAGTGAGTTCTTCAGTATGACCCATTCTACTGCACACAGCTCTGCCCTCCACCCCATCCAACACCTTTAGGATGAACTGGAACAGAGATTGTGAGCCAGACCTTCTCGTCCAACAGCAGTGTCTGACCTCATAAATGCTCTACAGAATGAATGGACACAAATTCCCACAGAAGCTCCCACAGAAACTCCAAGAGTGGAAGCTGTTATAGCTGCAAAAGGGGACCAACTCCATATTAAAGTCTATGGATTTGAATGCAATGTCATTGAAGTCTCTCTTGGTGTACTGGTCAAGTGTCCCAATACTTTTATTGATTTAGTGTCTATTAGTGACCACATGAGGACTTTTCAGGTAATGGAACTCAGAAACTTAAGCTGTATTATGTTTCATGAAGTGCATGAGTAGCCTTCTATTACCTACATTACCTAGGGCTTGGTAAAGCCAGTCTTTTTAGTTGTATTTTCATGTCTTTTTTTTTTCATCAGAGGTCCAAGAAGCAAGAGAGAGAGAAAGCACACAGAAGACAAGCACACAGTAAAACTGTGTTAGGTTTGCATAAATTAAACCAATATTAAACTATAATTTGATTATCGACTTCACTGTGTATATAGTTATAAATAAATAAGTAAACAAATCAAATTAAATAATAAAGTATATAAAGTAAACAGCAAAAACCGTAAAAACTGGAACAGTAAAAGCAGTTTATGAAGGAATGAAATAAACAAATGTACGTTATGTAACGAACATTCTGGTGGGTACAAAAGGCATGTGCGCCCTCCCAGCCCTGGCAGCGCTAGTGGAATCCTGTGATCTGTGGTTGAGGAAGTCCAGTGGAACTGGACATGACTAAATTGGGGAGAAAACTGGGGGGCAAGTGTGGTGGGGGGGGGGGTCATGCACGAAATTTTTGATCCTGGTTACGGCTCTGGGCCGGGCATGTGTGTGGCGTGTGTGTCCCTGGACTTGTTTGCCATTACTGTAAACAGTTTATTGAGGCTGTTGTCTTGCCTGGCACAACTTAATCTATGGATCGTACTTGTTTTAGACATGAAGTCTGAGGCCAAATGTGCAGGCATTCCCTTCATAGCATCAGAAACTCTGATCTACTGATTCAAGTGGAATCGATTTAAGTCGAGGGGGTTGCCAAACGTCAGGTTGCATAACCCAGTCCTTCAAATTCCAACGGAAGACAAAACATGAGCCATAATTAAAGAATCATTTAATGGATTACTCGGTAGATCCTAATCTACTAAACTGAGAGCAGGCCTTCTTTTGACGTTTTGACCCGCGTGTGATGCATGAAAGAGCAGAAATGTGGCGTGGTCTCAGCGCTGGCAACTTCAGTGTCAATTCAAAGGATGAATCACAGAGAGATCACACAAATGGCACCAGCAGTCGAGGGTAAAATGTGGAATTTTATTGGAAGCACATAAAGTAAGAACTTACAGGGATCAACAAATAACTCGGGTACCTCTGTAGCGAGAGCCAGCAGTGGATTTTGTGGTTTGCTGGTCAGGGGTCTGCTCTTTGCCCACTGCACATTCCTAAGGGGAAACTGAGAGAGGGACCATTATGCAAATAGTCAGAGCCCTGCCAAGGAAGGAGGACCAGCGCCGCTGCGTGCCAAGTGCTCCGAGATGCCTCGGTCTGATCCAGCACGGCTTAACATAACAACAGTGGGATGAGGCGAGCGAACCAGTCCGCACATGCACAACGGACGTATATACGAAAACACACACAGCATGAATACAGTCCAATATCTACAATAGACTGGTGTACGAGAGCTCTGCATATACACACAGGTGTTAATGGGCTGTTATCACCAAACTGTGACGCTTTCACACCATTCCAGAAGGAGAACTTGAATCAAAGTTTTATTTTCTTTTGGTTTACTGTGATGTTATACAAAAAACACAGGCACCTGCCAGTTAGTAATTCTATACACTTTTCTCAATGATTTCAAATTGGCATTTATATGTTATGGACATTTATCTGTCCAGTATAGCAAGCAATTGACATTTCAACCAAGATGTTTTACAAAAGGTCTTTTCCAACAAAATCTGATAAAATGTATAATAACTGTAGATTCAAAGTAGGTGCACCTAATGTAGTGGCCTATACACCAAAGAGTATATATGAAAATATTTATCAAACATCATGACCTACGCCACAGCTTTCACTTGATCTATCTAAACCAGTCCTTTGTCTCTTCAACAGTGTTTCTATCCCAGTTTCGCTGTCTGTCTGTTTGTTTGTGTATCTATTTATGCATTTATTCATGCATTTATTTCGATACTGACATTGTCATGAAGCAGCTTTACAGAACCCTGGTCCAAACCCTAGTTTACTTCAATTCTTGAGGTCCATAAACTCTGCACCTTTCACCTAACGGGAAAATTTAATAACCAAAGGCTTGACTAAACAAGTAGGTTTTGAGCCTAGACTTGAAACCTGAGAGCGCATCGGAGTCCTGCACATCAACTGGAAGATTTTTCCAAAGCTGGGGGGCTTTGTATGAAAATACTCGTCCCACTGCTGTAGCCCTTATAATTCTGGGAACTAGTAAACAGCAGCACCTTGTGATCCTAGTGTGAAGGTTCGTAACAGGAGACCAGTACAACAAGGTATTCGGGGAGACTGGTGTGGTCAGACTCCTGGTTCTAGTGAGGACCGGAGCTGCCGCATTCTGGACAATGTGAAGTCTGTTTAGGTTTTTGCTGGAACATCCTGACAGCACGGCATTACAATAAACCAGGAAACAAATTATTTCTGTATCATGTAAGAATTGTGCATTTCCTATTTCAAAAAAGAGGAAAGGCTGTTCTAGGAATATCGCCTATATGTGCACCAAAAGATCTGAAAGACACCAAGGTCTTTCACATTTGACACAGAAGAAACCTTCACAGCATCTTCCATCTTAATCAGTCCAAGTTTATCATGGCCTGTAGGCAGTAATGTCTTATGCACATGTGGACTGGTTATATTAAGAAAAAAATTAAAAGAAGAAGGTAGAGCCAGTATTCTGATCAGTTCAGAGGTGGTTTCTTTGTACTGACCGTGGTCAGGAGACACCCAGCTTACTTCCGGCCCTGGAGAAGATTCCAGCCTGCAGCCACACACTCAGGTGAGGAGCAGACGGAGAAGAAAAGTGACTCGGCGAGAAACCGGAAATTTCTGATAAGGATTAGGGAGACTGTGTTGTGAGTGTCTGCTGTTATAATGCTGGCAAGTTCCCACTCACATGCTCATTTACTCACTTCCTAACAGTCCTCTTCCAGCCAATTAACACACACACACACACACACACAGACTTTTCTTCAAATCTTGTTACATTTTGCAGCTTCATGATCCGTGTCTAACATAGCATGAAGCGCAGGTTTAGCCTACATTATGATTAGTCAGATTTCTTCCCCAAACTAGTGTCAAAAGCACATCTTGAAACTCTTTTGGCCCAAAGGTTGTTTAAACACCTGAAAGGAGTACGGACATCAAAACAGGGGCATAAAAGAGATTTATGGACTTTGGCCTTATTCTGAATTGCAGTCACAAATGCTGACACTAATATTACATTGGAAAGTCTTTAAAATGTTAAGTAACTGCAAACCAACAAAGAGAAAACAGTGCATGTGCAAAACACACCAACAAATATAATGTATGTGGGAAAAATCACACACCAGGTCTGTAGTGAGGTGAGGTATTCAGACACTTCTTTTTTTGTTTGACTTACAATGCATATATTCACTTCACGTTTATACACATTTATAGAAACACACACACACACACACACACACACACACACACACACACACACACACACACACACAGAAACCGTTGACAGGAGACGTAAATAAGATTAGTTCAGTACAATAGCACCTGTCAAGAGGTGAGATATATTGGGATTTCAAGATTCAAGATTATTTGTCACAAAGAATTTTGAATCTCGAAATCCTAATATATGACACAAAAGGCAGCAAGTGAAGTCAGTTGATGAGTTGGAAGCAGGAAAAATGGGCGAGCACACGGATCTGAGCATGTCTGGAAATTTGTACTGGATATTTGATTGGGTCAGTGCATACAATGAGCATAGGAGCATCAGAACTGGACCATGGAGCGGGAGAAGGTGGCCTGGTCTGATGGATCACGTTTTCTTTACATTGTGTGGATGGAAAGGTTTGTGTGCATGGGGAGGAGAGGACTCCAGGATGCGCTATGGGAGGAAGGCACGGCGGTGGAGGCTGTGTGACGCTCTGGACAGTGTTCTGCTGGGAAACCTTGGGTCCTACATTCATGTGGATCTTTCTTTGACACAAACCACTTACCGAAACCTTGTTGCAGACCAAGTTCACCCCTTCACGACTGTGTAGAACTCCTTAATGCCAGAGAGCTGAATGTCCTGCTGCAAACACTGTTCAGGAATGGTTTGAGGAGTGTGACTTGTTGACTCAGTCTGATCAAGCACCTGTGGGATGTGCTGGTGACATAAGGGGGGCCTCCACACTATTAGGCAGATGGTTTTAATGGTGTGGTTGATTGGTGTACATATTTACATACAAACACATATACGTATTTATATACACATTCCTAACGTGTAGTGGAGAAATGTACCGAACCTATTAAGCTATCAAGCAGCAGAGGCCCTGTCCAAGCAAATCTCATTTGTGCGAGTAATGGGGACTCACTGTTGATTCCAACTCACAAGACGAATGAGTCAGGAATTTACTGTCAGCGACTTAAATCGCTGTGTGGACGTGTCGGCGTGGGTCTGGGGTGTGCAGTGTTTGCCCTCGACAGGACAGCCCCATCATTCTTCCATAAGTGAGGGCTGTGTGAGCAACAGTCTGGCGAAAGGGAGAGCGTCTCTGTCTCTCATGTACAACAACTGCCCTCCTGAGGCTGCATGGAGCACTGCACCCAAGACCCAGCCACCAGGCCCGCAGACTGAAGTCCGAAGCCATTTGAATCCACAGTTTGTATTTCAGTAGAAAATGTACATACTTTTTGGATTGAGAGGTTCTAGATTCACCCTGTTTTCACATATAAAGCTTTGGGTATCATCCAGCATTGTTTTTTCTGTTCATATATTAATCTTACTCTTGAACTAAATTACAATTGGAACATCTCAAAGGGAAGAAAAAGACACTTTGGAAAAACTGCCTGTTCAGGGAGATTTCCGCTCCGAACTGATGCGGAGCAGACGTTTCCCTCCAGTGCAAAAGGTGGAATTCCACTGGAAAATCTGAGCAATTTTTCTGTACATTGAAACGATTAGACAAGTCACTGCGACGTCTCGATGGACCTGCTCATCTCTTTTCCCCGAGCAGAGCATGTAACAAATTTCCATACAGACAAATAAAGCTTTGCTGTGTTTGCATCATTCAAATGCAAACTAAATGCCCTACTTACTGGTTCCAGCAACAGTAAGGTGAGTTAATGAAGAGGAGCCTAGTAGTTACGAGTGTGTCAAGTTCATGAGTGTTTTTGTCTTATGTTTGCTTTTTAGTCTTCTTAAGCACGGTCATAAAAATAAAAGTGTTTGTTAGAAAAGCCACTTTTTTGTTATCTAACACACACACACAGTGGTTCTCTTAACTACTAACCCCCCAGAGCGTCCATATTTTTTGCTATATTCCTGTGGTGTTCCTGGGGTTTTTTTCTCAGGACCGGTTTGAGAATTACTGCCCTAAAAAACTTTCAAGAGCTTTTTAGAGCAGGTTTTTCCAACCCTTGTTCTGGAAGCTGTCTGCTCTGCACATTTCAACATTTTCCCAACTCCCAACACACATGATCCATTTAAACAAGGTCTCAAAATCGACTTAGTTTTAACACCATCTTCCTTGTAGAGAGAGTGTTTAGTGTCACTCCACAATTTAAGAACGATCTTTGTCCAAAGATGCTTGTGGGAAACCCAGCCCTCATCATTAACAAGCCCTTACTGACTTGAACTGGGTGTATTAAAGCAAGAAATGCTCTTAAATATGCAGGGCAGGCTCGTTCCAACTCCAGGGTTGAAGGAAAGAGTTTCAGAGAACCATTTTTTCAATTAGTTGTTTTCATATGAAGAACCCTCTCAAGGTTTAAAGAATTTTCATATGATTTGAAGGTTCTGGGAAGAATCCTTAAACTGGTAATGAACCGTCGCATTATGTGACTTCCAAAAGGCTCTTCACATTCACAATTCTCTTTTAAAACAACCCAACGTGGCTCCTAGAAGAATGTGGCAATGTATTTTATACGAGCACAAACATGTCAATAAAGTTTACCTTGACCAGAAACATGTGCATAGTTAACTAATCATTACTTAAGTAGTATATGGCACCAGTTACAGGCAGTAATAAACTAACATAAGACCAAATGGTACCATACTGATGTATATTCTGACACAATTTCCACATTGCATACAGAGATAACACCTTGCCATGTACCTTTTACCATTCAACTCTCCATTTAAAAACCTGTGTAGTCCAGGACTAGGCCATATTCTTGTCTAATAAACTGCCATGTAGAACAGTTTCAAACATGACCATATCAATATATTAAGTGACAGAGATGACTGATAAAGTCCCACTTTTTTATTTTGTCACATAAATAAGAGAGGAACTGATGTAGCCAACAGAACAGTGCTGAAAACCCGAGACATTCGCACTGCAGGTGAGAGCAGCCTCCCACTTTACACAGGAAAAAAAATACCCCGATCAATCAAACCCCAAGCCATCAGCTTAGTATATTACAATATATACATCAAATTCCAGTTCCAAACCATTTCAAATCTTAGTTTCAAAGTAAAACCAAGTTCTTTTCATATTCCCAAGCCAGCAAACTAAGAGGAAAACTCAAAGGCCTTGTACTGAAATGTAAGCAAAAAATAACAGAACCTACCCAGAACTGCTCTAAGCTGTGATATATGTTTCCCTTGCGTGTGTATTCTACCCCCCTGGAGGATGGCTTCAAAAGAACATTCCTAGCATGCATGCAATGTGACAGTGACAGTACTGCAGAGTGCTTTTCGGCCACCGTGTTTTTAAAATAAAGCGATTCGCAATAAGCCCTGGCCTTCATGCACAGTAAGAACCATATGCTGTGATTTCATCCTCACTCGGACCACACCCAGCAGGCTCTTCGGCCGGACTAAGAGGAAAAATCCGCAGCTCTTGTCTGTCAGGGGTCAGAGCACACCGGTCCTACAGTGAGATCATCCTGGAGCTTCTCTGGTGGCATTAAAGGGTGGAGATGACTGCAGGCCTAGAACGTATACTTGAGTTTAACTTTCTCACTTAATATATTCTTTCAGGATACGAGGATAAAATGCTCTGTATGACACAATACTCTACAGATTATTCGACAGGACTTGAGTGCCAAAGCTATGTTTGGTTTTTTTTGCCTTGCAGCAATGTTACACAGCGCGTACAGTACATGTTAAGACACAATCGACGACGGCGTGTAGGCTTTGCAAATGAGCGTCCACAACACGTAGCACGAGACGCACTGAATAAGCTCCACTCACATGAGAAGCCGTGCCCGAGTACCAACTGGAACGAAGCTCACTGTCCTCTACTGGTCACCTGCACTGCTCTCAGATCAGTCTTTGGAGGAAATTATCTTCTAGACGCTTCAACAAAGAGGTATTAGGATAAATCTCTGTGGCGGTCTTTGATGGGTCCTCTTCAAGATGAAAAATACAAAAAACATACAAAGGACTGGTGGAGAACAACACAATACACTCAATGCAGTGCTGTATAAGCAAAATCATGTGTTCAATTATGAACAGTAGAAATGAAACAAGCATTCAGTTAATGGAAACAACCTCAGACTTACAAATGCAACACGTACGAACTAAACACACACTTGTCGTTCAGCTTCTCACTTCACATTAGCACCTATTTCAACAACACAAGCACAGCGTCAAGTGACATTTTGGTCAGTGATAAACGTAAATACATTTCAATAAATAAGGTCATAAATAACAAAATAAATCTCAGAGCAAATCTGAAACCCTTTGCATTAGTATGACATCCCCTTCCCTTGTCCTGATGCGACGTCCCGTACAGGCCGCAGAAACGTAAGGTTTCTCAGTTGGTAGGACTGGTTAATAAAGATGCATAGATGTTACCCAGAGACTTGAAAGCAACACTGGAGAAAGGAGGACATGCTCTTTTCCATCCAGCGCTCCAGATCGTTATGGATGAGTATCAAGTTTTGTGGTACAGTTCTCTTCGGTGACCATATAGGAAAAAATGTATATATCCCTAAGCTCAGTCTAAATCATTTTAGCGCCGTCTCACTCCTAACCCCTCACTACAGGAGGCTGAAAGAAGGCAAGCTGTTAACAGAGGAGAAGTAACAACTGAAACTTCTGCACGGTCCACTTGTGAGGCTGCCGCCAGACAAATGACCAATCGATGGCCGCCAACAGTCATTGTGTAATAAAAACAAACAAAAAGGAATTAAGAAATAAAACTGATGAGACATTCCTAATGAACGATGTTCATTTCTGTTTACGCACATCCAAGTCCCTTAGATATCAAACGAAAAAGATGAAATGAAAAATATCCACACCTTCTATTTACACAACTTGCAAAAAAATTTAAAATAAAAAGAACAGCAATATATATCTATATATACACACACACACATACCTACACACACAAACAACCTTCCCTGATCAGTTAAGGCCAAAGTGCAGTGAGTGTGTAATAGAAACACACATCTTATAGGCTGCTACACTCTATTTGAATGTTCCCAGCTTTTGTTAATGCCATAAATGTAATAGTAGCTTACATGGGCCCTCGTATATAAACGACCGCGCTAACTCATACGTAAAACGAAGCAAATGTACCATCTAGAATAAAAGTCAATGTAGCTCTTCGTTCATTCTTCGTTTTTTTTTTTAACAATACAAAAAGGAAACAGTGTTTACATATTTACAGAGCTCCAGCATCCACTGGAATTAGCCAAAGGCATCTCAGGATCACGTGTAATGTCCTCTTAGAAGGTCCTGCTTGAAAGAGAAACTCTGGGTGTCCAGGAAAGTTGGGCTTGAGCTAAGAGGTCTGTTATTGGAGGCAAAAGGTGCATTGGCTCATATACAGCAGCTCACTCGCTCGGTCGAGAGAAGGAAAGAGAAAAAAAAAAAAAAAGAAGAAGAGAGAGAGAGAGACTTTCCCAGGGTATCTGATAGGTCAGAGCATGCCGAAGCCCTCGCTGCCCTCACTGATGGCCAGCTTCAACAGTTTGTGCAGCTCCTCATAGGAGTCATAGGTAGGGAGGCACAGCTGGTTAAAACTAAAAAACAAACAAGAAAAAAAAAAAAGACACCGATTACATTGGGATTCTGCACTAACAGATCTACTGCAGCCCCTGGACTGTGCAATTGATTCATGATTTGAAAGAAATTCTCCTGTAGTATCAAGTCCCTTCCACAGACAAATGCAAAATGACCCCAGTGTACAGAGTGAATTCACCCAAGTGTCCATATTATGGTAAAACCTTATTAGTTTCATAGTAATATGCAATTTATGAATGTGCAATTTATAATTTGCAACTTTTCTGGAGTATTATTACTGTTTTTGTCAGTGCCTGTCAAAAACATTGCGTACCCGTGTATGTATGTATGTATATATCTATATATCTAATATA
>JBBPCX010000001.1:29650275-29660658 GCA_037974365.1 Hydrocynus forskahlii
CACACACACACACACACACACACACACACACACACACACACACACACACACACACACACACACACACACAAAGAAAATAAATAATGCAAATAAAGCTGATGGACTGCAATCTATAACTGTAGAACCAGAACGTGCACCTACATGGAAAGTAAACCTGATAAAATGACAATAGATAAAAAGTGGCAGTTGTATGTACATATAATAGCTGTCAGACTCACCGATGTTCTTGTGCAAGAAGCGGATAAATGTGGCTGCCATGATGTTTCTGTCCTTGCAGCTCAGCTCCACAGGAGGCTGAATGCCATCATCCACCACCAGCGTCAGGTACTTATGGACTGGGTCTGGCCCGTGGTATGTGAACTAATACAAAAAAGTGGAAGTAAGGATAATCCTTCCACTTTTAATGTTTAAAAAATGTTGAGTCTTGTATCAGATCTGTGCTAACCTTTGTTCCTGGGCACACGCGAAAAGTGAAAAGGCGCCATGGGATAATCTTCAGGTAAAACTCCTTCACCGAGAGTTGCTGAAATAAAACAAAGCTCAGATAAACAAGAAAATGCAAAGGGAGAAAAAAATGTTTATAGTGTTGCGAACCCCAATACTGGTCACCTACCTTTGGCGATATGTAGCAGTAGACCTTTTTTGGTTTCTTGACCTTCTCTGGCTGACCCTCAACTGGAGAGTCGTGCTCATCCTCATCATCGCCCATGGAAGGCCGCCTCTGTGGAGACAGCAAGGAGGATGCTGGGAACTGCCAGGAGGAGCTGCTGTAGTTGCCAGTGCTGTAGAGGTAGGCCTCGAAGTAGATACTAATGCCTGGAGTGGACACGTTCTTCTCCACGCAGCTCTTCTCATTCTCTGTGACAATGAGATTACAGATATCAGTGCATGGGCTTTTTTAAAGCACTCACATTTAGAAGTGCCTGCTGGAAATTATGCACACAAGCAAATGATTCACACATTTGCCCATGTAAACGCACACATCCAAAACATCTGCATGTCCAAATGTGCTCGAATAGAGGCTATGGAAGAAATTTGCCCTGTCCTTCTGTGTGCCACAGCTTCTGGCACCATCAAGAGCAGAGCTATTGACGAACCAGTTTAATCAACAGGTCTCTGAAATTCCAATCCAGATGTTAACTGGAAAAACACAAGAGAAACTCACCACTTAGCACAATGATGTCAAACTCTCCGTTGCTGAGCGGCTGGTCCCTGTAAGTGATGCGTGCCCGAAAGCAGCCCTTCTTCTTAAGAGTGAGCCTCAGCAGAACCTGACACTGCTGCTTATTACAAGAGACAGCCACGCTATAATAGTCTTCAGAACTGTCCTCTTCCACAGTGCCCAACTAAGAGAACAAAACATTACAACAGAAAGAATGCGGGAAGAAGAACAGTCATTTCACTAGTTTTGTCTCTTGTTCAGGGATGCGAGCTGGTGAGGGGGGCTGCAGAAAGACTGTTTAACTACAAATTATACACAACTGCAAAAAAACACAACACTTTTGAGCATAGTAAAGATATGTGTATTTTGGATTTGGGGTGGAGTTTGCATTATTATTCTGTTGCAGTACTGTGTAAACTGTTTAAAGCCATTTATCTGAGCAGTAAGAGACTTTCTGCCAGCAAATACATTAACAGTGGAGAAAATGCTAACAAACAAGAAACTATTTGTTTATTTGATTTGTTTTGTGTGTAAAAAGTACTTGAAGTTCTGTGAACTAGTTGGAAGAACACATGTTCGCTTCCAGATTTCTCCTCCAGTCTTTGCATGGATTTGTGAAACTCCATTAGCAGCTCTTGATTTAATCTAATGAAGAATCAACTGAGCTGAACCAGGTATTTGAAGTATTTGATGAGAACTACAATGTAAAAATGGGCCTGCATGAGGAGGTCTAGGAATGATTAAGCAATCCATGAAATCACTATTTACTGTATTTATATTATGTGGATATATTCTAATATTAGCTTTTAAAAGCATATACTCCTCAGCTAAACGGGTCTTAAATATAATGTTGTCCGGTGTCTAAGACTTTTGCACAGTACCGTATATCTTCAAAATTTTAGTAACTCGACATGATTTAAGTTAACACAGCATTTTCATTACTGTGAAGAGACTACATCACAGGTGTGCCCCTAAAACATAATGCCCAGAGGAAAAGCATGTATAGGGTTGTGTCCCAAAGTGGCCTAATATTGTTTTTAAACCTAAAAACTAGTCTAACATAAATGCCCCACGCTTTGAATGTACTCATTTTGATGATTACATCTCCAGTGTGTGTTAAAATGAATGAATGACTATGGGTGTAACATATATTAGCTTCCACCTCACATATCAACAATCTGATTGGTCACCGCCTGACTCATTTCCCTAAAGTTTGTCAAGGAGGAGAGCAAGAAGAGCAGGGAGTGCGTCGGTGGTTATATATGTACATTGCAGTCTCTCACCATATCATGTCTAATGTAAACATAATGCTTGATGCAAACTTCTTAAAAAATGAAATAAAAAGGGCAAATAATTTTCCATGACTTCACCATGCTCATCACATATATTCTTCTTATTCTTCTTCTTCAGCACCCCCAACTTAAAACATGCAAATCTGAACACCCCTGGTAAAATGACATTCATTTTTCTTCCTTTTGAAAACAGCACATCCTCTATAAAGACCACACTTAAACTTTAGTGCATGATTTCCATTTAGTTTCTGAGTTCAACATATCTGAAAACAATTTGTACACAAAACATAAAATGTGCACAGATTGTGTTTTGTGCATGTCTACACAGATGACATTTTTCTCTAATATGCTCAATTCAGCAAAAAAAGGATCTGTGCATAAAACACAGAAGAGTTCTCTGTAGACGAGCTGCACTTCCCTTTACTTAGAAAATCAACAAAATGTCATTTGTCCTTTGCACATTTGCACAAGTCGCACTTTTTCTCTAATACGCTCAATACAGCAAAAAGGGATCTGTGCATAAAAAGCAAAGTGAGCTCTCTGTGGACAAACTGCTTTTAGCTTTACTTAGAAAATCAACAAAATGTAATTTGTCCTTTGCACATTTGCACAAGTCACACATTTTCTCCAATATGCTAAATTAAGCTAAAAAATGTAACAGTGCATAAAACAGAGACTTGTTCCCTGCAGAAGAAGTTCCTTTAGCCTTACGCAGAAAATCAACAAAATGTCATTTGACAGGGGTGCCCAAACTTTTGCACACAGTTGACTTCTTGAGTGGTAAAGAGCTCTTACTGAGTGAATATGCACACTGTAGTTGACCTCATCCACAAGGGACACCGAGTTACTGGTAGGGTTGCCGTACTCATCCCGAGGCTCAATCTGCAGCGTGTGCTGTTGACCATATGTCAGCACCAGAGTGGAAAAGTGGTATGCGATCTTTGTTTTGGATGGCACCACTGTTCCTGAAACAAACGCACAGTCGCTTCATTCAGACAAAACACTCAGTACTCGCTATCCAGTAATCAACAGAATGAAACAAACATGATTCGAAAATTACACTCGGGTTCAATTTTTAAGCGTTCAAACATGTACCATGCTCAAATCAGCGTAAAACCCAAGACAAACATTTCAGTCAAAATGTCATAAACATGACAGACAAACAAAAATGTTTGCAAACAATATTCATATAAATAAACCAGCTTTTAGCACAGCTGACTAATGAGATGAACCTCCTTATGAACCTTGCAGAAAGTACACAGACACCTGTGTATATCTGTTATATCTGTAATTGCATGCCTGTCTGTGAAATAGAATATGAGTGTTTCATGAATGTAAAACAAGATAAAGTGAGATACTATCAAAAGAGGACAGCATCCTTGTTCTCACGTTTCAAGAGTGTCACGTTTCTTACCTGGCTGGAATATTTTATAATACGGGCTGTAGGCCACATTGAGGCCCCCCAGTTTAACAGCCACTTCATATCGGCCTGCCTTGCGCACAGTGAAGGTCACTTTTACTACGTTGGACTCTGGTTCCTGAAGAACCTCCTGGGTGACAGGAATGTCCAGAGCAAGTTCTATGTGAGTGATGTTCACTCTCAACCCCACAGGCCTGTGGGCTGGGAACGGCTGGCCATTCTTATAGAAGAGCTGGAGGGAAGGACACGTAGCAAAGGGTTAATGAGGTTATAAACTTATTCTAAAGCTGGATTGGCTGAGCCGATTTCAAAGCTGTTGTCAATCACTCTATAACCATGTGACCACACCTTAATTAGTTATATTGTTATAATAAGTTCATGGAATAACCTTTGACTTACTTTGATTATCAACTCCAGTCAAGAATTACTGCAATATTGTCAGTTATAAATGGATTTATGTAATCAGTCTGTACTTCAACTTGTACATCACATTATATACTGTCACTTTTATATAAAAGCAAAAAGCCATTTGAGGATAATTGTTAATATTAACAAAGTCAGGCTATTATTCACTAACAGTCTTTACCACAAAGACTTACAATCAATCATCACATGCATTTGAGCAACACTGAGGATACCTGCACCCGGAAGCTCATAGTCTGGCCCACTTCTTGTGGTTCTTTCCAGTCCCAGGAGACTTTGCAAGAGCGTGGGTCCAGGTAGTTCCCCCGCACATAGTCATAAATGCTGCGATCACCGCGGCGTCCAGGGTCCTCATTCTGCAGAAAGCTGACCACTCGTGCAGCAAGCTCACATAGGAACTTGATGGTGAAGACGAATGCGATGATGGAAACAGTTATTCCACCTGTTTGGGATAGAGATGGCCATGGTCTATCAAGCAGTCATTTGAAGCCCAACAGCAACTCCAACAAGAACAGCATGTGAGCAAAGAGTCAGGAAACAAGCCCGTCAGGTTCTTCATGGTAAAATACAAACGTTGTCAAAGGCTGAAATGTTGACACTAACTAACAAGAAGAACTTCTTCTGACAAAGGAGAAAAAAAAGATTAACTTACAGACTATGTGTTATAAAAATGACACTGAGAAACTGTACATTCATAGTGTACACTGGAAAACTAATCTGGACATTTCACTGTGCTAAGTAGCACAGCATGTGACAAATAAACCTCTTGAAATAGGTGTGAGAGTAAACATGTCTAAAAACGAAGGACATAAAAACTCACCAATCACGTAAAACATGAGGTCCCTTATCAGAAAACACAGTGCAACAGTACAGCCAAATATCACAGCTCCGGCTGGATAAAGAATAAAGACATTTTCATGGTAACTCAGTCATTTACTTAAAACAATGTCATTCCTAAAAGGAACAGAACAAAGTGCAATAGAGTCTGGAACTGGTGTTATTTACACCTAGAATCATTAACTATCCTGGTTTCCTTCCATTGATTTTCTTTGCCCTCTAACAGGCAGTGAGCCTTACCTCGCTTCAGCTGAGAAACGATACACTACAATGCTGTAAAATTACATAAACTTCGGCTACCCCCCCCCCCAGCAGCTACAGACAGAAGTGAGTGGGTGTTAGCAGCCATGTGTGAGTGACAGCGAAGTCTACAAAGGCAAAGGTGCACACATTCTTGATGTTATCAGGGGCGTGGTGTTCTTACATAACTTCTTTCTAAGTAATGAACGCACATTCACACACTCAACAACATGACACTTAAGTTAATTCTGTCAACCTCACTAGTCCCACATCGCAACTGAGGCTATGTCCTCATGTCTCAGATTCTACTCACCAATGGACCACTTCTCATTGAGGCGCCTCTCAGCAAGGCTGTGCACCAGCTGAATCTCGTAGTCCTGGTCTCTGCTGCCCCTGGAGGCTTGGAGAACTTTCACTCCGGTGGAGAGTTTGATGTAATCTTCGTAGTAATAGCCCCAGGCTGCCAGAGAGAGCTGAAGCTGGCTGTCAAACTGAGCCAAGTCATCCAGATTAGTGCATCCCAGAGCCTTCAGACTGCCAAAAGACAAGGCAGGTGCAACACTTAGACTATCCACATTTCACAGACTGTATTTCAGGAAATACTTGCATTCAGCAAAGTGAACCACCCATTTCACATCAATTACATTTTACCCTGATTATCCACAGAGTTCAGAACCTCAAAGACCAGTACTTGATGTTTTAAGGTTTTATCATGTTTTTACAGGCAAACACTTACCTACTTACTGTCCAAAATAATGGGCTAAAGTTTTTGTATGCGACAATTTATTTATGGCACACCAAGTCATAACTGGCATATTTAGGACATAACTAAGCGGTGCACATAAACAGGAAAGACCTGTAACAGATTTGAGAAGGAGAGGGCCGAACCCAGTGGACCTATGAGCTCAATGAGGAAGACATATTTAAAGAACACTGTCAATTTCTGTAAACCAGTGTGACAAAACCTGAAGTTATAATAATCTAGCCCACACCAGAACAAAATACATTTATAGGACCAAAATAAGCACAAATCAGATCCATGGCACAAATCACATTCATGTTGGGATAAACTGATGAAACATCTTTATTTTGCAGTTAATAACATCATAAATGGTGCTGTTAATGTCCACTTTGCGGCTAAAATGTCAATATGTCAGCATATTCATGAAGTAAAAGCTCATTTGTGCAGTCCAGCTGTAGACAGAATGCTACAGTACATACTGCAGCATTTCAGAGGTTCAGTACGTATCGCTTCTCAGTCTAACAGACCTACAGAACACTGCTGCAATGACCCCCACTTCACTGCAGCTGCCAGAGCCCAGCGGCATTCAACTCAAATATGTATAGCCCCTACTGCCCCCTGGTGGACTGAAGGGCCAACCACAATAACATCCAACCCATTTGTGGCAAGCGTGTGAAAACTGACCAATGGTCTGAAAGATCTAAAGCACAATTACTAATGAATTTGAATAGAAATGTGTGTGTGTGTGCATGAGTGTGTATGTGCTCACGTATTATAGTAGTGCTCCAGGCTCTGAGAGCACAGCCACTCCTGAAAGGCAAAGTCTCTGAGTAGATGGAGGTGAGCTTCAGTGATGTCCCTCCAGCGCCGCTGTTCCTTCACCACCTCCTCCAAACGGGCCAACACACTCAGACTCAGCTCTTCCAGAGACTGCACATCTATACACAGAGAGCGGGAGTTACACACATGGTTGAGGATGTGGCAAAGTAACACTGGCATTTCTGCTTAAATGATGATATACTCTGTAGCTCACTTATCCGTAGAACTTATATATCCTGCCCATTCACTACCATGTTCTCAGACAGAAAACTGTAATCATTCAGGCCACTTGACAAATAAATACTGAACGGGACTGAAATCAATTCAATTCCTGGATGCTGGTAAATGTCCAACCACAATGGATTATTCTAATCTGAACAATGACCTACAAGTCCAGTTTTGTCTTTGTCAGAACAACTAATGAATCTCAACCACAAACAAAACGCAGTACAAACTAAAATTTCCCGCAGTGAACTAAGTGCCACTGTAATCTCTATATTCTACTGACCTTCAAATAAATACTTGTATTCTGAGAGGCTATGCCCCTGCAGCCATTCTTCAATCTGACTTTCCTTGCTTTTCTTCCAGCGCACTTCCCAAAAGAATATCCACGAAGCTGAACAGAAGATGAAGGTCAGCAAGAAGCGGCGGTCCATCAGACCATCTTCAGTCTTAACTCAGACCCCCGTCTGTATAGCAGTGGACGTCATTGGGCCAGAGCTTTTCTCTCTCACGTTCTCCAGATATCTGTGATGTTTACATGCCTATCCTCCTCTGTGTCCTCCTGTCATCTCAGGTATTACAGTACCTCTATTAAAAAAATCAATATTCGTTATTGTACACTAGTTATAATCAATTCAGTGACCGTCCAAAACAGCTGTAATCCACACAAGTGTAAAGATGGGACTTTGTACCTGTTCCTATGTCTCTGAGCATGTAATTTAATATTTAAAAAGTGACACACAGGGGTGGCAGGAGCATGTAACCCAGATGCATTCAATATGCATGAGCCAAGCTGACGAAAAGTGTCATTACTTATAATGAAATGGCATCACAACAGTGCATAATTAATGGTGCACACATCTTAGACACAGAATTGGAATTACTTTTTGCATTATGCATCGTCCACATTCTTGTGTCCTTGAGGGTGAAGGCCTTTGCTCCATCTACTAAATTAAGCTGGAAGACAAAGGGTGACCATAATCACAGTCCTACTAGACACATTAAGTGCTGTATATGGCGTACACACACGGGTTTAGGTGATATGTGGGTTTCCTTCCTGAACACAACAGCGTAGAGAGAACATTACAAAGCAGTTTTTTCTACAATTTCTGCTCCAGAACACATTAAGCTGGGGAAAACACCAGGTTGCTATGAACGAGGCACTAAGAGACATTAAGCTAACCTAGCTGCATTATACACAAAGCAGTCAGTCCTGGGTCTAAAACCCATCCAACAGTGCTGGCATTTGAGGGTGAGTGCTGCAGAGAGAGAGGCAGATAAAGGCAGAGAGGGGCAGAAAGAGTCAGAGTGAGGAGCTGCCCCGAGCAGAGCGTTTAACTCGTTTCAGCTCCTTCCAGGAGGACAGACAGAGAATTAGCAAAGCTAGCTCACCTCTGCTACATGTAAACACCACAATAAATTCAGTATTACCAGGCTGTCGTGTGGGTTTGAGAGCTCGAACCGGCCCGTTGGCTCGTACCAGGTTTTTCTGTTCCTCTCTCTCTTGCTTTCTCTCATACACACACATTCACACTCTCTCTCTCTCTCTCTCTCGCTCTCACACACACTCTCTCTCTCTCTCTCACTCACTCTCACACACACACACACACACACACACACAGAGCGAGTCGCTGCTGCTGCTGCTGAAGGCCCTCCTAGCTGTCGACCGTGGATGACGTCAGCCGTTCCTCCGCTTCCATGGAGACACGAGGGTTCCGTTAGCCTTACCTGAGCTCAGTCCTGCAAAAATGGTACGCATAAACTTTAATCCGAGGAAATCAAGTATAAATATATTTATATTGTACGGTAAAACTAAGGTTAATATCCTCAAACAACATGCGGCAACTTTATATTTCGTTTAGGGAGCCTTTTTATGGAGGAAAATAGCCACCGAGCTAACTGTGCTATAGCCTAGCCTGCAGCTCAAAAGTAAATAAAGCAAAACTGCAGCTGATTCTGGTGTTTAAAGTAGTTTCTGCTACTGTTGTCTGCTTAAAAATGCTGAATTTTTTAAGTTATGGTAAGACAATCAATACTTGTAAAATCGGCTAGTTTTATTTTTTGGCAGTACTCAGTGTAGCATGAAATAAGGATTTGCCACAGATATGTAACTGTAAACTGAAGTTTGATTTCTCTAGTGTATCACCGGATGAGCACAAGAACTAAATATATGTACAGTATAAGGAACCCATAGTAGTGGGGCCATAGCTGAGGGGCTCTTTCAGGGGGACGTTGGCTAAGGGCTTATTATAGAAAACCTTTATGAAACTTTTGTAAGTGTTGTTCAGTAATAGTACACTCGATTCGGGTTCACATGCTAATTCTTGTTTCAGCATCAAACTGAAAACGCTTAAGTTATTAAAATACATCTAGTTCACATAAGGGAATTAGTGCTGTGCCTACTGATTATATTAATAAATAAGCCATCTGGCAACTAATCAAGCGGTCATGTACATTTTACTTCACAAAACGTGTAACTCCAAGTGTATGTACAAATGCCCTAAAATGAATTTATGTTTTAGTATTTTTTTCTGAACTTGTAGGGGAAGCAGAAGAAGCAGAAATATGCATCTATGAAAAGAATGATAAGCTTGAAGGATCAAAGAATGTAAGTATGTGTTTATGTATGGCTGAATTCTTCACACCATGTGCTGTCTGTTTAGCTGAATATGTGAGAGTTTAGTCGTATCCAAGACTGGCACAATAAAGCACACAGGACTGACTCAGTTGTATTATTTTTTTTCCAGAAAGGAGAAGGATCGAGCAAAAACACAGAAAAAGGAGAAAGAAGACCCCTCAGCCATCCAAATACAAGAAGCGTAAGAAGTGTTTCTACACTGATGGGCTTTATTTGAGTGATGTTTTAATTTTTTTCACCCCAACACACTATATTACCCTCCCTAGGCCTAAGTATCCATCATGTATGTTCTTCCAGTACAACACTCAACTTGGTCCTCCTTATCATATCCTTGTGGATACGAACTTCATCAACTTTTCCATAAAGGCCAAACTTGACGTAGTTCAGTCAATGATGGACTGCCTTTATGCGAAATGTGAGTGATTATACGCTATCTGTCTCCCTAATACATGATCATATTCACAAATTGCTGTGTGCATTACATTTTGTTTGTGCTATTCAGGTATTCCTTGCATCACAGACTGTGTCATGGCTGAGCTTGAGAAGTTAGGGATGAAATACAGAGTTGCCTTGAGGTAAACCCCCCCC
>JBBPCX010000001.1:29675226-29701832 GCA_037974365.1 Hydrocynus forskahlii
GTTCAGGGACTGGACTGGAAATGAGAGTCTCTGAAAGTCCTTCAGGAAGCCTGGAGAACTGTTCCTCAAGACCACATGAAAAATACAAGAACGCCTGGATATTTGGAAGCATAATATGAAGAAATGTGGGGTGGCTCAAGACTTTCACAGTATAATCTATATACCGTAAAAAAATAGTCTATAGAAATTTTAAAAAATGAGCACTGAGAGATGTCTTGGCAAATCAAACTGAACCATGACCTGCTTAGAGAGTCACACCACGTGTAGGCCTACTGGCATGCACAGACCCAACAGAAGTACAGTTATGTGGTTGGCATGTCCTTAAATAATAATAAATAGAACATGGTATCTGCATTGGTATGCAATCTCCAACCTGCAAAACAAGTGTACATCAATGAGAAATACAGGTTAGAACACTATTTGGTAACCAACTTCCTTTCATAGTGTTTAAGTTCAGAATAAGCCTAGGATCAGCTATTCAGTCACAGAATATAATACTGTAATATAAAGTACAGATACTGTGTTTTCAGATTTAACACAGAGAATGAACTTTTCTTTTGTCTTCTAGTGGATCCGAACAAGGAGAGGCGGGAGGCTGTGAAGCGGAAGACCACCCAGTACCTGAAGAGAGCTGAGGAGATCTTCAACTCTCATCTACAGAATAATCTCAGCAAAGGCACCACACAGTTAGGGGTATAAGTCTTACACACATGCATGCACCCAGTGTCCCCCTGGCAAATCATTTCTGGTTGATATCGTCATTTTCCGTTTCATACAAAAGTCAGCCTCTTGGTCACATTTCCACAATTTCTGCTTTTATTCTATTTCTTACAGTCTGTATGAATTTCTTTTGAGCCATCAGCTCTTACTTCCCTCTCCTAGCATTAGTGTGCTCAATAATACAAGACAAGGGCGTATCTCTATCTGCATCATCCACTGTTTAGCCGAACGCATGTCTCTTCCAATAAAGCCAGTCTGGGCTGCCTGTCTCTTCCTCTTTGGATTTAAAGTGCAAAGCAATACAGCAGACTCCCTCCTCCACTTTACCGTGGAGAAGAATGAGATTAATCCTGAGTGCGTTCAGCTCTGAGCCCTCGCATGCAGCCTAATCCCCAGATGTGGGCCTCCTTTTGGACCCATGCAGGCAGACTGGTGGCTCTGGAGCAGCTCTTATTCTGTAGTAATGCTCGTGATGTCTGGTCCGCAGGGTTACAGCAGCCTCAGGTTCAGGTCTATCAGACACCTCAGCTCGCCCGTGGAGGATCTGGAGATGTGTAAAGTGGTGGGGATTATTGATAAGGTGAGAAAAGTAAATGTGCTCTATGGCAGTTGAGCACTGTTTGGCCAGGTGAGACTGACATGAACTGAGGCAGGAAACATCAGTTTCTAAAAATAATTTTCTGTGGAAGATTTGACTAAAAAAAACAGAAGTGAAACTTCTGTCACTTCTAAACTGTTTCTATGATGGTTTTGAAACTGTTCAGAACGAACTGAACTGAACTGAACTAATGTCGTTGTGATAAAAAGTGCAAGTCTCTTTGGTTAATAGTATCTACACATATCTAAACGCCCATACGTCCACACAATTTATTATTATACTTCTTGATAATCTTTGATTTTGATTGTATTCACACTAAATCAGTATGTAACCATTGGTGATGTCTTTATTCTGACCCATATATAATAACCTTGCCATGCCTTTCTTGGTCGCATGTATGTAATGAGACTTGAAGTGTGAAATAATCCAAAAATCCTTGGAAATTAAGTGAATTGAGTGTTGAAAATGTGTTTAACTGGACGTGGTGACTTATACCAAATTGTACCAAAACTTGCCCATGCATCAAGCAATATTAATAGCAGTGCTCCTACTGTAATGTTAATTCTTGTAAAACAAAATAAATATACCAATGGATAGTTAGAAATTTACATATTGTGAATAGACAATTTTAGGTCCACAATAGTAAACAACTAGTAAAAGAAACAAATAAGTGCCACAATTCAAATGAGACAAAGCACTTTCCACTTTAATTGTATTGCTGGTACTGCAATTATCACATTTTTTATTTTGTCAGATATGTTTTACTGAATATACAGTCTAGTTTCACTGCCATAGATTTCTAAAGCTGTATTTGTGCTTGTGTCCGTAGGTTCTGACTGTTCAAAACCGTATTAGCAAGGAGATGTTTGTGATTAAGGTAGGTGTTTGGCCTGCAGCAGTGTCCTAATGCTTTAACTCCTGACGCTCAGCCAAAAAGCCCTGAGCACGCAGTTCTGCTATAGTGCCATATTGCCAGAACACTAATAACATCGCTTGGAATACTCTTAGGCCTCCTTTCCTTATGAAGCTATCAACATTGATCCACTTAAAAGCTCCTGGGCCTCTCAGTACAAAGCATCTCATGTTTCTAAAGCCAAAAGCTTGATTTTGGAAGCAGACAGCTATTTTCTAGACACCACATTTCATATATACAGCGATGCACTAATTAGTTTTCCTCTGAGATGGTTCATTATGGTTGATGAACAACAATGAGTCAGCAGGCCCTCATATGTTTGATTGAAGTTCAGTATATACTTTATGGGCAAAAGTATGTGTTCCACACTCATTACTAACTGGTTATAAATTCAAGCCTACACCCATAGACAGATAAAGAGTGGGTCGTACTGAAGAGCTCAGTTACTTCAAACATGGTCATTGGATGACACAATTGCTACAAGGTCATGAAATTTTTGTCCTGATAGATCTGCCCTTGTCAACTGTAAGAGTGATTAGGGGAAGCATTTATGTGAATCAAACTCACGATTTGAAGCACATAATGTGTTAGAATCGCACTTCCCCTGTTGTCTTACATTATAGACAATCCAAAACTGCCTCTGAACATATTTTGTGAGCTTCATGGAATGGGTTTCTATGGCTGAGCAGTTACAAACGAATTGCAGTACACAATGCCTGTAGGAAAGTTTGGTGGGGGAGGAATAATGGGCAGGGGCTAGTTTTTAGTATTTGGCCTCTTAGGTTCAGTGAAGAGTAATGTTAATGCTACAGCATACAAAGACATTATGGACAATGATATGTTTCCAATTTTGTGGCCACTGTCTGAGGCCTTTGCTGTTCTAGCATGACTGGGCCCCTGTACAGAAAGCAAGGTCCATAAGCACAGGTTTGTAATGGATCTCCAGTGGCCCAGGTTTGGAAGCACAGGTTTGGAATGGATCTCCAATGGCCTGTACAGAGACCTGGCCTCAATAAAATTAAAAACCTTGGGATGAACTGGAATCCTCATCCAACACTAGTGCTTGACCTTATGAATGTTGGCTGAATTCCCAAAACCTTGTGGACACCCTTCCCATAAGAGTAGAGGCTGTTGTAGATGCAAAGAGGGTCCAATTCCATATTAATGCCTATGGTTTAGAAATGGGAAGTCCAACAAGCTATAATGTGGACAATCTAGTGCCCTGATACTTTTAACCATATGGTGCTGATACACTGGGTAGACAAAGGTATTGGGACACCTGACCATTACACCTACAGGGACTTTATTGACATTGCATTCAGATACATAGACTTCAATAAGGAATTGGTACCCCTTTGTAGCTATAACAGCTTCCACTCTTCTTGGAAGGCTTTCCACAAGATTTTGGAGTTTTGTGGGAATTTGTGCCCATTATTGTAGAGCAGTAATGAGGTCAGGCACTGATGTTGGAGCAGAAGGCCTGGCTTGGAATCTCTGTTCCCAAAGGTGCTGGATGGGGTTGAGGTCAGGGTCCTGTGTGGCCAGTCAAAATCTTCCACACCAAACTCATCCAGCCACATCTTTATAGAGCTCGCTTTGTGCACTGGGACACAGTCATACTGGAATAGAAACGGTTCTTCCCCAAACTGGGTCCGCAAAGTTGTAAGCATGACGTTGGCCAAAATATCTTGGTTTGCTGAAGCATTAAGATTGTCCTTCACTGGAAGTAAGGGGCCTAGTCTAAACCCTGAAAAACAGGTTTGTCCCAGTACTTTTGTCCATATAGTGTATGTATAGTAGTGTCAAGTTAGCACGATTCATTTTATGTCATAATCCATAATGTATCATTTTAAACTATTCATTCCAGATTGTCTGCAAAAACATAATAATGCATTAATAATTCCTACTGATGTCTAGAGCCTTCCTAAGTCCAGCTGGGAAAGCCGAGAGCGCCCCACCATCATTCCTCAGGGGGTTCCTTTCATGGTGAAGTTGCTGAGGTACTACATCAGTGAAGACTCAGTTTTCCTGCATCTAGAACATGTTCAAGGTGAGCCGAGGAAAGTGATGTGCTAAGCAAGAGCAATTTGGCACAAATACAATGTCAATGAAAAACTTCCAGCAGGAATTCAGGGGCTGTTCTTGCAGTAACACTTCAATAGAAAAAACACTGCACTAGATTTGTAGTGAGGGGAAGCAAGTATTCAGACACTTTTTTCTTATTTAATGTTCTTGCATGTATTTAAAATGTAAAACGTGTTTATACTTATGAATAAATACTTTTGTGTTTTATACGGCAGTGTCAAAAAATAGTACATTTGAAGAGAGTATATTAAATAACAAAAGTGTCTGAACACTAAAAAAAATACAGTGCTGCTAGAAACGTATTGTTTTTAGAAAATATTTTTTGTCATCCTGTGGCTCAATACTTCACTGTAAAAGTATAAAAAGCGCTGGGTTTTAATGGAGTTATTATTAGGGGTCCAAGCATCAGAGCTGCTAGAAACGTATTGTTACAGAAAATATTTTTGGCGTCTTTCAGGTGGAAGACTCTTCTCCAAATTGCACAAGATCAGGAGTGAGGCAGCCAGAGAGCATCCAGACTGCTTCGGCCCACACCAGCACAAGCTCCAGCTAAAGAACAGCTACACCTCCCCTGCTCTCAGTCAGCTGTATGCCCTGAACAGAGGGGATAGTAATGGGACGTCTGCACTTCTCGAAATGGGGAGCTTTGAAAGCTCAGACACAGACTCACTTGCGTCTTGGAACGAGACTCAGCATCAGTTAGAGAGCTGTGGCACTCACTCCTACTGTGAGGAGACGGGATGTCTGCAGAATTCCAGACTGGACAAGGCTGGACTCCAGCTGGGGAAATCCTCAAACTCTGGCGCAATAAGGACAGACTCTGGTTCCGGTGTTAGTCCAGCTCGTCTTGTTTCTCAGGACATTTCGCCACTTCCCGTTCATCCCTGTGTGATAGTGGACACCCGAGATCCGCTCAGCGTCACTTCGGACCTTTTAGGAAACGATGTCCGCATTGAGTGGGTCGACTCCTGCTCGAATTTCGACAAAGCCTGGAATGCTACTGACCTTGCTCAGGATCACAGGGGTTTAACAGCCACAGGGTCACATAATTCAGACATTCTGGGAATCAGCAGTGTACCTCAGATCTCTCTGAGCTCCTTATTTGGAGGGGACACTCAGCCAGTCCTCTGTAGCACCGTCAACATCCTTCCGCAGAAAGTGCGTATAGTTCCCAACACGCTCCATCTACCTGTGGAGAGACAAATGCAAGAGGACATTACTCATGGACAAAACATATGTAACTCACAAACTGGCTCCCAGTTTGTGGCAAGCTTGAACTCAGGAAATTCTCAGCCATGCACAGTTTCTCCAAATGAAACCAAAATTCCTAGGCCTGTAAGTTTCTCCTGGGACTTCATGAGGATGGCTCCTCAGTTAAACAGTACAAGTAAAGCCGGGGTGAAGGAGGTGCAGGAGGTTGGCGAGGAGAGCTGGGAACTCCTCAGTCCTCCATGTAGAAAAGTTGGAAGGGATCCTCTCTCCAGTCCTCCTGTCACCTCCACTAACAGCTTTTCTTACAGGCAGACTGGCCCAGAGAGATCGTGTGTTGAGCAGCTGATAGAGACTGGTGGCCTGGGTCTCCAGGCCCGGTCTAGAGTCAGGAGCTTCAGGTCTCAGCACGGTCGATGGGGCCTCCCTGAGGCAGATGTACGAATGTGGGGTGCTCAGATCCTGCTGGCCCTTGAGGGCCTTCATGAGCAAGGCATTGTGTGCCAGGATCTCAATCCCAGGAACGTCCTCCTCAGCAGCAGTGGTGAGTGCATCACTGTACAGTCCTCCAGAAAATAATGAAAAACATAACATGAGAAATAAATGTTAAGATTGTTGTCACAGGTATGGTCTAGAACTGCACGATATTGTGCTGCAATTGCAGAATACCTTGAAATATATATTTAAAAAAAACATGATGTGACTGCATGTGCTGTGGATAGAAACGTCTGCCAAAAACAATGTAGTGTAATGGAATGATGAAAAACTGACCTGCACCGTTTGCATATTGCAGCTGTCTGCAAATGGCAAGACCATAATAACAATTAATGATACAGTGCGGCCTTAATGATTCAGCATTGACTTAAAATGTATAATACTGGGCATCCGAGTGGCACAACTATCCAAACGTTAGTCCTTATTATCAAGAGATAAATATATAAATGTAATGGTTGATAGAAGTTATGGGAATAGTTATGAATTTTTTGGGTCAGTTCCGATTCTAAAAGGCTAAATCACTCAATGGCCATTTTTTTGGCTACTTTTTAAAAGTACTTTAAAAAAAAAAAAGCTCACACTCTGTGGGTGGAATGCATCTTTCTATTATCTAAATTTGCAATATAAACACATTATTTTCTCTTTTACATGAAATAAATAGCATGTTATGTTCTTACATGAGAACAACACAATTCCATAAAGTGCTTTCTGAAAAGGTGACTGGTTATCCTGCAAAGTAAATTAAAGTAAAGTGGCCTTATAGTCACCCATGAACAGTGTGAAATTCTATCTCTGTATTTAACCCATTCACCAAGTGAAGCAGGGGGCTGCCACCAACGAGGGGCGCCTGGGGAGCAATGTGTGGGGATGATACCTCACTCAAGGGTACCTCAGAGATGCTTAGTGGTCTTGGGGTTCAAACCCACAACTTCCTGATTGCAGGGCGGATGCCCCAACCACTCGGCTGCACTGGGCTGGTGCAGGTTTACCAGCAGTTTCCAATAGAGTGTGATCAGCCAAAAGCCAAATAACACATCAATCATGTGTTTAAAGCAACAGTCTGCTTGTTCCTATGTGCATCCCTAGTAGCAACATGCTACTGACCTATTGTACATGACAAGACAAACAGGGCAAATTATACACATCCAAACTTACTGACATCTGTTCTGAACAGGATCGGCATGTCTGACATACTTTGGCCAGTGGACAGAGGTTCAGTCCGAAATTAGCCCTAAAGCGATAGAACAAATGTACTGTGCCCCAGGTAAGCATGCTTAAGAAACATTCACATATAAACAGCTGTAAGGAAACTTGTTACGCGGATGTCATCAATCAGTACGTAATTAACCGTAATGTAATTATTCATCTGGGAACAGAAATCGGGGGTGTATGCAAAACCACAGAAGCCTGTGATTGGTGGAGTCTGGGAGCTTTACTGTTTGAACTTCTTACTGGAATGGTAAGGGACTTTTAACTTCTGTCATAGAAGTGGACGGTATAAATAAGAGTAAAAAAAAAAGGTTTTCAGGACATTTTCCTACACACTCTTACAGGCCACTTTCTTAGACACACATACGCTAAATGGACAAAAGTATTGGAACGCATCTCTTAATTACTGACTTCAGGTGACCCCTTACTTCCAGTGCAGGGCTTAATCTTAATGCTTCAGGATTCTGGACGATGCCATGCTTCCATCTTTGTGGACGCAGTTTGGGAAGAACCTTTTCTATTCCAGCATGACTGTGTCCCAGTGCACAAAGGAAGCTCCATAAAGACACGGCTGGATGAGTTCAGTGTGGAAGAACGTGACCGGCCCACACAGAGCCCTGACCTCAACCCCATCCAGCACCTCTGGGATGAACTGGAACGGAGACAGCAAGCCAGTCCAACATTAGTGTCTGACCTCATAAATGCTCTACAGAATGAATGGTCACAAATTCTCACAGAAACTCCAAAATCTTGTGGAAAGCCTTCCAAGAAGAGTGGAAGCTGTTATATCTGCAAAGGGGGACCAAATCCATGTTAAAGTCTATGGATTTGAATGCAATGTCATTAAAGTCCCCGTTGGTGTAATGGTCAGGCCTCCCAATACTTTTGCTCATGTAGTGTACCTTGTAGGCTCACCTTGTTGGAGTACAGTCATCTTGTTGGTGGTCAGTTTCTGGCCACAGGACCACAGTGACCTGGAAGAAGCACGACTGCACAGTGACCTTGAGGTGTTTAAAAATCCCAGCACCTTTGCTGTGCCTGATACACTCAAACTATCACCACAAACACAATGACACTGCTGTGCTGAGAACAGTCCACCACCTAAATGTCTCGTCAGCTGTGGTCCTGTGGAGGCGCCTTAACACTTACGGACAAGGCCGAGGGTGGGGCTGGTGAATTTTTTGGCAATAGTCCAGCTAATTGTAAACCTGTAAAGTGCATTTTTGACGGCAGGTGCACTGGTGGGTGAAAAACTGGCAAGAATTAGGAAGGGGGCCCTTCATAAATCACTGATTTAAGACCAGTTTTAATAGACATCAGAATCAGAAAACCAGAAGGAAATTGCTTATGCTACGACTACAGACATGCAGAGACGAGAACGATATAAAAAAAAGTCCAATAAAAACTTTGCAGAAATACTTTGTATGAAATACAATATATACACAGTGCTGGGGTATAAATACTATTGATAACGTACTGGAGTTGTTCTCTAGTCTGTTCCTGTATTTATTGAGAGCAGTATTAGATTCTGGATACGACTCCGTTCTAGTGCACAATTTGTTCTCTCTGATTATAAAGGCATCACACATTTGTGCTGTAAACAACTCTTTATGAACTTCCAGGTTGCAAAATTGACATTTTATTGCCGAACGTTTAAATAAAAATAGCCTGATTATGTCTCTCCTGTGGTTGTCAGCCACTCTGGCAGTGCCATCCCACTGGAGTGCATCAACACACTCAGCTCCTCATTCCAGACCACCTGAGCACAGCAGCTGCCTCCCTACTGACAGAGGTAAGTGGTGGGTGAAGAAGGGGTTCATTTAACTCTCAGAACTCAGAGTGTATCGGTAAACTCTGATTTCAGTAAATATAACCGGTGTAAAACAGTCTAGAACCGGTGTTTGTTCTCCTACACTCTTGCTGTTTGCTGCTCTTTCTCTTGGCCGCTCTGCGGAACCCCTCCCTCTGCAGGTTTTCCCCACCCACTTGTGGGCAGAGACTATCCTGAAAGCTCTTCCGGCTTCAAAGGTCTTGTGTTTTTCTGTTTGTTTCTAAGACCTAAAATAAGACATTTGTTCATTTTTGTTCTTTATGTTCATTTGTGCGTGACGGCATGTTTAAAACCTCAGTAGTGGTTATTATTACGTTTCTTAAATTACCGTAACTTTGGTTCTAGGAACACCAAACACGTCTGACACCTCAAGCACCAATACAAACCAGGGGAACTTCCAGACAAGTTGTTTTGCCATGTGAATGTTTGTTGTGCTTCTGACACGGATCTGCGCTTGTGTTCTAAGGGTTAACCCATATCAGCACATCCATTAAATGATTAATCAACTCCATGTCTTGTTTTCTGCCGCAGCTCCTTCAGTATGACGCTGGCTGTCGGCTGGGCTCTGGAGGCGGAGGTGTGAGTGACATTAAGTGTCATCCCTTCTTTAACACCGTTCCTTGGCACACGCTGGGCAGTTAATGGACGTGTGACCTCCAGCACATATCAGAGTACCTGCACTCCTTCAAACTATGGGAGACTGTTGGATCAACTGAACCCAAGGGTTCATGAGACGGTTTCTGTCATAAATGCATCTCTGCAGCCCCCTTGTGGTGAACTACGGATAGAGCATCAGTAGTCCCCTGTAATTACTCAGACCTGCCTCTTTGCAAGGTACACCTCCCTTATATCTGCATTTTATAAGGTAGACTTACTTTATTTATGAACTTTGTACGTATAGAGGTATTGACTATAGCTCATCTTTATCCAAGAATGGAAAAGGATCACCACAGGAACAACACTGACCAGATATGATGGTGGACCATTCCCAGCACAGTAGTGGTATTGATATGGCATAGTAGCGTTTTACGTTGATACAAGTATCAGGTCCAGCAGTTCATTTTCATGTATACTCTTACAGGCCACTTTGTTAGACATACCTACCCTGTAGGTTCATCTTGATATCTTTATCCAGGAATGGAAAAGGATCACCACAAGACCACCACTTGCCAGAAATTGTCTGAATGGTGGACCATTCTCAGCACAGTAGTGGAACTAACAAGTCATAGTAGTGTTTTACAAGTATATCAGACCCAACAGTGCATTTTATTGCATACTCTTACAGGCCACTTTATTAGACATGCCTACCTTGAAGGTTCACCTTGTTGGTGCAGTTAGAGATTAGTTCATCCTCCTCCAAATTGTTAGTCCTCAGTGGTCAGTTTCTGGCCACATGACCACAGTTGGCTGGAAGACACTGAGCAGCGCAATGACCTTAAGGTATTTACTGCATTAAGCAGAGGCTTTTATCCAAAGCTACAGGGGACAGTCTCCCTGGAGCAACTTGGGGTTAAGGGTCTTGTTTTGCTGAAGGTAGGATTCGAACCCATGACCTCTTGGTCCAGAGGCAAATATCCTACCCACTAGGCCTCCACCACCACCACCAACACCACCAATGCCACTGCTCTGCTGAGAACAGTCCGGTACCTAAATATCTGGTCTGCGGTGGTGGTGCCTTAACACTTATGGTCAGTGTTGAAGGGGGTTGATGAATTATGCAGCAGCAGATTGGCTACAGTCAGTAACTGTAAACCTGTAAAGTGCATTCTGAGGGAAGGTGTTCCGGATATGGCAACGACCCAAGTACGATTTACAGGTCTGTCAGCTACGGCACATTCAAGCAATTCTGGATTTTTGAATTAAATGGACATTTCTGTCACATCCTCGGTCAGATTCTGTGGTCATTAAGGGAACTACCTGAAATTCAGGCTACCTTACAGTAATCAGTAGTATTTACCGGTAGCCCGTATTGACAGCTCTGGTATGAAAACATAATTGAACTTGTGTTTGACAGATGTACAAGTGATATGCAATATTAACACTGCATTCATGTGTTTTCCCAAACATGAGAAGTCAGTACACATTTTTACACATCTTACTGATTGATATTTTGGACAAAACCATGTTCTTTCATTACAAAAATAAAAGGAAAAGAAGCCTTTTGATTGGTTTGTCAGTGTCTAAAATAATATCTACCTCAAATGAAGTATATTATTTCTGCAGTTATGGATTAATGGGAATGAGGTGTTAGGACAAAGCGAGTATCCTGAAACACTAACATTCAGAAAATGTAGAAAGTGGAACTGCATTTATCTGAATTGAAATGTCGTTTATTTATGCTATGAAAAATGAATAAAATGCATGTTTTAGCAAAGTTTTCCAGTGATTTGCTCTTCCAGTGTATAAGAAATACACCAAATATTGGTATGAAATAACAGAAATCTCAACATAAATCCTGCATCTATCTCTGTTGAAACAAATTTTTATTATAAATCCGTATCTGTAAATGTGTGGTTTTATAGCTAAAATCAGAAAAGACTGAATCTGCTGGATAATTTTAATGGCCCTTTCACCTTTTGCCACTCTGATGCAGAAGAGAGGAAGTCATTTTGACTGCTTGACGCAGAGATGGAAAACCCTCTCCAAAGTCAAGCTTGTGTGCGTCTCTGAGCCTGAGAATAAAGACACTGATATCACCACAAGACCCCCTCGGCAGCCATTCAGAGTATTAGCAAAACTACCGCATCCTGTCTTGCCACTTAAGTCACAGATGTGACTCTGGCCTGATGAATTTATGGGCGTTTACTTTAAAGCACAGCAGACTTACCCACAGCGTGCATATATTTTTAACCACGCGGCTTCATGTCTGCACGGCCTAATACAAGAACGAAAAAAAAAAAAAAAGTATTGTGGCCAATCCACTGCTGGATTACACAAATTTATATTCACCTGCATCTGAATGTTTGTGTCAGGTGCAGAAAAAAAAGTACTCAGCGCAAAGCATGATAAGACAAGAGAAATACTTTCTTCAATTTATTGTTTAAAAGCTCCTTTCCACCTTAAATACTCGTTTCTTTACACGGCATAGACAGAATCTGTTCCCAATGACTGATCTCGAACTGATTTAAGGGACATACCACGAGTTTTATGTATGTACCAAATTGTGTAAAAAAAAAAAAAAAAAGGTCTTGGACACAGAACATAGTGTTTCTGGATTGCTGTTCATCTGATGAATTACAACTTCGATATTCTTTACACAGAATATGAAACATACGACATACTGCATACTACTGTGCTTGCTTCGCCATTTAGAGAGCCGGTTATTGAACAGTTTAAGTAACTTAATTACATGTGAAGTGACTGTAATACTCATACAATTATACACAATTGTATAGGTGTTACAACTGTTACACATTTAATTACATATGAAAAAAATGGCAAAAGCATTTACGAACTTCTTTATAGCTTTCCTGCTAAGAAAAAAAAATCCCAGCTGACAAAAGTTATACAATAAGATCTTTATCGTTCTAACCCATGCAATTGTCAACGGCAGTTTCCCTCTCCTGCTCCTTTCAAACAATAAAGTGTCCTTTCCCTAGTTAACCAACATAGTAAATCAAATGCAGTGAGGAATATCGGGGGACATTAACCACTGTGTGAGATGAGGACTCGGTTTTGCATTCTGAGGAAGTCAGCCACTGGTGTGCGTTTCTTTAAAAATGACATCCTCACATGTCCAGGAGGAGCACCCTGGGGTCCTCGACCACAGACTTGATCTTACGAAGGAAGGTGACTGCCTCTCTGCCGTCAATCAAACGATGGTCGTATGTCAGGGCCACGTACATCATGGGCCTGATCTCAACCTGAGAATGGAGAGAGGGGCGGAGCCACACAGTGAGGCACGGATGGAAGAGGAGTAGAAAAAGAAAGAAGTTGAGCTCTTAACTGACCTTGCCCCCAACAGCTACCGGCCTGTCAAAGATTCCATGCATCCCCAGAATGGCGGACTGAGGTGGGTTAATGATGGGTGTACCAAACATGGAGCCAAACACTCCACCATTACTGATGGTGAATGTGCCGCCATCCATGTCCTCTACCGCCAGCTCATTCTTACGAGCCTGTGCGAAACAAGACATTCCGTTAACCCCTTTATAAAACCATGTATCTTGATTGGACGAGCCACATTTCAAGAGATGAGACAGCATTTGTTAACTGAATTCTGGAGAAAAACTGAACATACGCCTGGCAACCATAATGAAAGTAGTACTTGGGAGAAATACCATTTATTGCAATTATTCACACAGTGAAATATGAGCAATTCATCATAAAATAATGGCAACAAGCCACTCGAGGCTGTGCTACAAGACTGTAGGCACTTTGCATGGTTGATTTAAAACTCTCAACCAGTATGCAGAAAAAATGATTTACAATTCATCTGTTGACCCCTCTCAGAAGTACTACTGATGGAAAGTATTAAGAATATGACATTCTGTTCTAGGACGCTAAAGAGCTCTGAGGGATAACCACCTGTTTTTCAGAAGCTAGGTGGTCAGGGTCCCCCCACCCTTCACTTAACATCTGCTTAGCCCAAAATATAACCGCCTTTGATTTAGGTCATATCACTAATTTATCTAAAAAAAGGCTTCTGGTTAGTTGCCCCATTTACAAGATACCGTTAGTTAGTTCGCTCTCTACTTGTGTGCCTGGAGCATTCGCAACCAAGTCCGAGCTGTTGGTGCAAAGTGCATTAGAAGCACGAAAGCTCAAAAACAGGCAAATATCATTAACCATGTGATACAGTGTGTGATACACATATGAGGAAGATTCCTACCTTTTCTCCAAGCTCATTAATGGCCTTTTCAATGTCAGTGAAGTTCATTCCTTCCACTCCTCTAACTACTGGTACCACTAGTCCCTGTGGGGGAGACAGGTAGATGATAAAGTTCTTCAGGAGTGAGTATGACCATGCTGCATGGTCCACATGCGAGTAATACTTACAAATGTTTCTACCCTAAACAGTCCTAAGATGTTTAGGGTCCTCAGATCAAACTGGGAGTTATTTGTTAAGTGGTTATAATGTATTACCCAAGAAATACAGCACATTAAGTCTGATTCACAAGAGTAAGATTACCATTTTGACTAAATGCATTTACTCACTTGACTCATGTCATTAGACGGTGCACAATGTGTTGGGGCAATCTGTTGCTAAGAGGAACAGACAAACTCAGGGAAGTACCTTTGGCGTTGCTACTGCCACACTGATGTCCACATAATCCCGGTAAACAATCTCTTTGGTTGTGTCATCAATAACTAAAAAAAAAAATGTAAATGGTTAGACACAAGTCCTTTTAAATCCCTTACACGCTATGGGCCCTCAGTCTGATAAGATAAACCTTTATTAGTCCCACAAGTGGGAAATTTACATTGTCATGGCAGAAAGTGGACAGAAACAAAAAGCAGCAAAAATTAAAAACAGCAGAATAGAATAAAGTAGAATAGAGTACAATAACTAATGAGACTCACTGACATTACTGAACAGTTTATGGCAAAAACTGAAGTTTACAAGGAACTTCAGCTTACACAATCTTCACAAACTTTTCTAACAATTCATACAACTATGAATCATGAAGTACGTGATTTCAAGGAACAAAGTTACGAATATCAGTCCATTATTTCTTAGCTGCCCAGCAGGCATGGCCAGGCCAGATGCCATTTAACAATATAATGTGTGTATATATATATATATATATAAAAATCAAGCTAAATTAAGAACTCTGTTCAAGCATAAAGGCAATTACTGTCTAAGTTGTCTATCACTGTCTTCAAAAGTGAAACATTAGACACAACTTGTAGGTACGGAACTGCTGGCCTTTTTAGATGCTGTACACACTGGCTTCGATAAAACCAGGTTTAGTGTGGCTTGCCTATGTAGGCCAGGCCTCTGCGGTTCTGAAGGAAACAGCGGGGGAAAGGTAGTCTGTAAATCGTGATCTTAGACTCGAAATGCACGACCACAATAACCACGCATACTTGCTCGTAGTTGATTTTGAAGTGGCAACATTAAAAACACGACCAAGCTGGGCCTGGAGCACGTACCAGCATTGACTGCTGGCTGATCTATCAGAGCGTAGGCAGCCGCTTTCACAAAGGCAGACATAAAGCCCAGTTTGATGCCGTGCTTCTTCAGGAAAGCATCTTTGTAGACCTTCCTCATCTCCGTGATGTTGCTGCAGTCAGGGGACAAAGAGGACAAAATTAACATGGAAGGCAAGCAACAGAAGTCTGCAGCGAAGAGCCACGCTCAATAGCTAAAGCAGAACTTACATTTATTAGTATTAAACTGGAACATTGTCAGAAAATGAACTCTTTTGATAAATAGTTCCCATGGTTGCTACTGACAGCAATGCAAAAAATTTCCTGTAGAGGCAACAACCTTGAAGTCCTACACCAGGGATGTTACTGACAGTAGTCTGAGTGTATGATAAAAATGGGGCACTTGCCCAGCTCTTTTTAATTGTCTGTTTTCCTGTCTCTAACTCCGCTTAGGCTCTAGGGTTTCTCCGCTAACAGAATTAGCACCGTCCCAAGACACACACTCTCCGAGAAAGGAGAGAAGACGAGATAAAAATCTTCACTCTCCAAACCTCTCAAATCTTATTGGCCTGTCATAAAAGCCCATCACGTTGCAGGCTGCCCACTCTCTGAGGGCCGCTCTCGGGGGAGAGCTGGGCAGATGCTCTTGGCCCCTGACCGGCCGTGCTCCTTCTTCTCCAGACTAACCCTGGCCTGCGGAGTCTTCCTCCATCCCATCAATGCCAACTAGATTTGCGCGAGTACGAAACCCCTGAGCAGCCGTAAGCCGACACCACCATTTGCGCCGGGAGAAATCCTCAAAGTGTCATCTTCTGGAGCGAGGGAGGGGCTCCGAGGACATTAACGTTTCCTTGTAAATTAATAAACCATGTTTTACCCAAATCTTATCTTTGTTTTTACCGACATTAGCACCAAATATTTACATTCCACGCTTTAAGTGGGCATTGGATTTCAAAAAGCTCTTCCTGTAGGGCAGATTCCAATCTATAACCATTTGTGTTAGCATTGCTGAGGTTCTAATCACATTTGGGCAACGAGCAGGATTTTCACTGCACTGTTACAAGACTTCTTTCCATATTATTGACCAGAACTCCATCCGTGACTCAGAGAGCGTCTTTTAAAAGAGATCTATTGTTCTGTGCTGGCAAAAACCAATAATTGTCCTTTCAGTCAGGAGAAAAAATAAAGACAGATACTGGTAGTGAATCTGACCTCATGTCCACCTCGTTGAAAGTTGTCAACATGGCACAGGTGTTCTGGGCTTCCTTTAGCCTTTGGGCAATCCGCAACCTCATGCGGTTCATTTTAACCTGCAGTTTAAAGAAAATGCAAAACATCTGAATTGGTAAAACTACATAAAAATCAAGATGAGCTCTATATACTTGACAACAAATATTTATTTAGGTTGTTTTAGCAGACACTCATACAGAGCAGATCAAAATAGCAGAAAATACAGCAAGAGGAATCTTGCCTCCCACCTGAACAGGGAACTGAACCCCACTGCTCCTTGTGGAGCAGTACACTGCACTACCCGGCCACTTTACATGCATTTCTTTAAGACTTGAGGTGATCCGCAACACACTCATACAGAGAGGTCACATAAGTCACAGTAACATGAGTCATAGCCTTCCGAACACTTAAATGTGTGGATTAAATTCATGTACATTTTGCAGAATATAAATAGATTTGATACAGTGCCCAGCTGTACCTCTGCCGTTGCTTGACAATCACCAGTGGGTGCATTTAAAGAAAGATCCCTAAATGCTAAACGCTGTCTTACCCTGTGCTCTGACCTGGCCCCCTTGACTCCAGTGTCTGAAGGTGCAGCAGCTGGAGCTGCAGTCGGTTTGATGGCTGAAACTGTTGAAGAAAAGAAAGTATATTAAGCTGAATGACTTTATTGCAACCTTGAAACCTGGCATTGTGTCAGTTTTTTTTTTTATTGTGTTAGCTGTTGTTAAAATCAGTTGATGACAAAAGATGTAAAAAAATACTGAATATGATTCCCAGTATGAAACCAATGTGACTCAACTTGAAATCCATGCAATCTAAAATATTCAACATAATGCACAGAAATGTTCAAGATTTGACTACTAGGGCAACTACAATATATTAAGCTCACTTTTGTTACAGACCAAGAGCAAAAGATGACGTTCCCAAAAAAAGGCAGGACAGCTGCTTACTAAGTGAATAATGCATGCAATGTTCCTCTCAGCCCTAAACCCAGATTACCTGGTTTGGAAGCAATGGGCTGGGCTGGCACTGGTGGCACCGGGGGCATGGTCGTTGGGATGGGCCCCACTGCAGCAGGAGCAGGGGCCGGTGGTGCAGAGGGTGGGGGAGGGGCTGCAGCTGCAGGTGCCTCTGCTGCCGGAGCTGGGGCAGGGGTCACTTTAGCAGCAGCAGCTGAGGGGAGCATGAAACCACAGAGAACATCAGTTTCAGTTTTCTCATCACTGGTGTCGATCGTAGACAAATAGGCAGGTTATGTATTGAAATCATACAATATTTTGGAAGCTGTGTATAGATTTTACATTATATAGCCATAAAAATTATAAGATACCACTTTTCCCTTTTTTTCTGTTCACTGTTAGTACAGTTTGCGGCTGTGTGTGTGTGTGTAAAATGCACAGGTTACTATTCTTTTCTGAACTATGGCAGTGTTTGTGTATAAAAATAAGAAACGCCTCCATATGTGTTGTGAGTGCAGTAGTGTGTGTAGGGCAGCTTTTCTATGTGCTGTATTCCAGAAGCTTCACTTCTGATTCAGTTTCTGATGGGATAAAACACATGCATACACTCTGCTCTTAAGATCACTACTTTAATTGTTGCAATTGTAAAATAATGTAAGAGTGTTGTGTAGTTCAACATTTCCAAGGTATAATAAATGTTTATATGCACTATTTTTTACATTTTCTCCAAACATTTTTTGTTTGGAATTTTGAATCGAGTTTGGTCAATAGTGTTTTAAACAATAGTGACATGCACATTTTACACAGACACACTCCCACAAACTACAAAAGCAATAACCAGAAAAAAAATGATGCGGGCTCTTATTTTTTTCCATGACTGTATATCCTGCTGTAAGCATAAATGCACAAAGGCTTGTTTACATTTACAAAATATGACAATTACATTCTTTTGTTCACCCGATCTGATGAACAGCAGCTCAGATACCAACCTCCTTTTCTAAGTTTGAACAGAGGAGTGCCTCCTTCCACTTTGCCTCCATCAGGAACCAGCAGCTCCTCAATCACTCCAGCAGCAGGAGAGGGCACCTGCACTGATGTCTGCAGTAAAAGAGGAGAGAGCATGTCATTTATACAATTATGCCGGTGTATCACCTGCTGAAAATGGACCCTTTGAAGTCATAGATGTTGCCTGGGAATAAACAACTTTTACACTTAAGCATTTGGCAGATGCTCTTATCTAGATCATCACTGAATCAGGTTACAGATGGAGGCAAATGTAGTGTTAGTGTAACCTGATGAAGTATTTCTCACTTGCAGACCTCTGAAACAAGCAGGACCAAGTCGGCTGAATCTGACTAAATGTATTGTGTGCGCAGTATTTACACTGTTGCCACGCTGGCCAAAGTTTACATCATAAAAGTGCAGACTTACATCTAAAGTAAATATAATTGTGTCTTTATAGTTAAATAATTACAATTTCCACACAGAAAAGCTTTTTAATCCTTTACCTTATCAGTCTCAATTTCACAGACAACTTCATCCTCTGCGACTGTATCTCCAACAGCTACGTGACAAGACAAAACAATCGAAAAGAATATAAAATGAAAACATCTTCCTAAAACATGAACCCAGGGTATAAAGTGTCAAACAGAAGAGATGAAATTAAACATGTCTACCTTTCTCCCACCTCACATCCCCCTCTGTGACAGACTCCGCAAACGCAGGTGTGTTGACTGTAACAACTTCATTCCCTGCAAAGGAAAAAGATAAAACACATGAGGATCCTTGTCTTTACCATTCATGTCTTTTGGAAAAGTAGCACAGAAAGTCTTCTTACTGCCTATGCTATTTAAACCTCTGAGTGCAAAACTGAATATAAGAGGCTGGGTGTGCATGTTGTACTTCTAACACTTGCAGGAGACTAAATTAACCACTTTCTTTCTAAAGAAAATATTTATGAATGATTTCCAATGCAGCAAAAGGGTGACAACATTAAAACCACCAACTGGTGAACAGCATGGATTATCTTGTTAAAGTGACCCACATCAAGGGATGGGATTTATTAGGCAGCAAGTGAACAGTCAGTTTTTGAAGTTGATGTGTTGGAAGCAGAAAAAATGGGCGAATGTGAAGATCTGGGTGACTCTGACAAGCGCCAACCCGTAAACAGTCATGGCAAGATGAACCTAAATGCTTATTAAAAATGTAATTTTGACTCTCCTCTCCTAATATGTTTACAAATATGTTTTCTTGGCAGCATAAACAAAAAACTACACCATGCAGCATATTAAGACCTGACCTATATAATGTAATTTCAAAAAAGAGAAGACGACAGAGATGACTTTGGTCTGTGGGCCTCAGATAAGAGAGAAATAGGGTCCAATGTGGACCCAATGGAGTGCTTGTTTAGAAATGTAGTTTTGAATATCCTCTCCTAATATGTTTTAAAATACCTTTCCTGACAGCATATACAAAAACTTCCATGATGTGAGTAAGACAGAGATGACTTTGGTCTGTGGGTCTAAAAAAAGAGAGCTTGTTGTAGATAGCAAGTGAACAGTCAGTTCGTGAAATTGGCAGGTTAAAAGCAGGAAAATGGGCGATTGTGAAGATTTGAGTGACACTGACAAGGGCCAAACTGTAAATTTTTATGGCAAGCTGGGTCAGAGCATCTCCAAATCAGCAGGTCTTGTGGGAGATTCCCAGTCTGCAGTAGTTAGTATCTACTTAAAGTGGTCAACCAGAGAACCAGTGACACTGTCATGGGTGCCCAAGACTCACTGATTGGCCTGGAGGGGCGAAATCTATCCCATCAGGACCAATCACTCAGAACAGCTACTGCAGCACAAACTTATGAAAATGTTAAGGAGAGCTATGACAGAAAGGTGTCAGAACATACAGTGCACTGCGGTCTGAGGTCTTGTGAAGTTCATATTTGAAAAGTCAGCAGTTTTGGTGGCACAAAAGGGACCTACACAATATTAGGGAGGTGTTTTTAATGTTATGGCTGACTGGTGATGACGGCAGAGTGAGAGTGTTAATCTCCTTGGGAACAAGATTGTTTATATGGGTTCCTGTGGAAATTTGTTCTTTTACATGCAATTTTATTTCCATCCAGACTGGCCAGATCAGTTTCTCTCTCCTCCTGTAAGAAAACTACATACTGAATATCCTAATGTATTATTACCAAGTTCAGAAATGCTTTAATAATGCATAATTTTATCTCTGCGTGTCATTTTCATTTGTTAAAACCTGATAACCCAACATGATACTACTGGTGACACAGAAAATCATACAGAACATACTATGGGTCGCAGTGGTCCTGAAGTATCTGATTTGGAAGATGCTGGGCCTGGTCTCACACTTTCTACAATACAAAGTAAATGTGAAATATTAAACAGAAGATATACATTTAAAAGCAAATCAACCATCAATATTATAAGCAAACCTTAATACTTACAAACTGCTCTTGAAGGTGACACACTGAGAAGACGATATGCCTGAAAAAACACATTTCAAGAGAAAAATGATGCAGGTCAGAATTGGCCTGGAAGCTTTTATAGTAATATAACTACGATATCAACTACCTTTAAAAAACATTCTTCAAGTAGAGAACAAAACACTACATAAGATAAATGCCTTAACACAGACATATCACAGAGTTTGGAAGTCAAAGAACTGCAGCTTCACTAAGGGACAGACTTACCTGAAGCAGCTCGTCTTGCTAGGACACTGTTACCCTATAAATAAAAAGCCATTAAAGAATTAAAGTGTGAAAATACTAGACAGCGCATTTAGTGCTGGTGTGTATAGATAGCCAAACAGACAGACAGATAAAAAAGTGCTTTAAAAATGTGTTGGTTAAGATTTTCATTGCAATCTTAAATCACTTTGGTGGCCATTTGGTCTTCTCTGTGGCCTTATTGACCATGTTCACCACAGCAGGCCATGATCATATAAGATATGTGGCCAGATTAAAAACAAACACTACTCTGCTGGGAAGGCACATGTACTTTATACCTAGGGGAAACGCTCGTAGCCACCAGGCTATATTTAACTTGCACAGCTGACATGTTGCGTCTGCCACTGGAGTAGGGAGTAAAATTTCACAATTATTCTCAATGGAAAGGCGAGTGGTTTGTGCACCAATAAAGTATCAGTTAAGATAATGGCTCTTAAAGCAATTGCTCATTTTGAACTCAAACACTCAGACTGCCAGGGTTGCAACTTTGCACCAGGCGCTTCAGTGGCAGGTACAAAGGTCACGAAAGAAGTACAACTAAGAGAAATTGCTGTTTTCATGTGCTTGTGCAGACTTGGCGACAAACACAAACTATCCTTCACCTATATATCTACTTATTTCAACTTTAAAAGCTTTCCTCAACAATGACAGACAAGTTCTGCAAACCTCATCCACAAAAATTGCTGCTAGTTTCCTTGCCAGCACTTTCAGTGTGTGTGTTTTTACCCCCAAAAAATCCATTAATAAAAGCTTATTTCACTTCTGCTCTGTGTCTGTGTAGATCTGCTTTAAGCTGTCTAGTCAGTGACAACTGTCATATGACCGTGAAACCATATGCGCCCTACAGGCAAAAAACACTCTAGCATTTTAACTGCCAGGTTAACCATTTAGGCTATATTACTTTGTTTAAACAGTCTAAAGAGTAGACAGGGAGGGGGTTGAGAGGTCACTTAGTGAACTGACATCTCAGTGCTGTGGACGCTTATGGTGGAGGTAACTTGTTTTTGCCCTCTATATTTAAAAAAAAACTACAGGTGTTTGTATAAAACACACATTAAGAGCTGCATGTTTCAGGTCAATGTAATGTAATTTAAATAAGCAGAAGAAGATAGAGATGACTTTGGTCTGTGGACCTAAGACGAAGTAAAGTAAAATGACAATTATAGTCATGTGTGAACTTCTTTCTCTGCATTTAACCCATTCACAAAGTGAAGCAGTGAGTAGCCAGCGACAGAAAGCAGTGTGTGGCAAGCAAGGGTTTGAGATAGTGGTGCCACTGGCAGTTCTGGGATTCAAACCCACAACCTTCTGATCGCAAGGGCAACTTCCTAACCAGTAGACCACCAGCCACCCCACATAAGAGAGAAAAAGGGACCAACATGCTGCCAATGAACCAAAGTGCACAAACATGTAATTTTGACTCTCCTCTTATGCTTCCTGACAGCATAAACAACAAACTACACTGTGGAGCATATCAAGACCTTATTTTTATATTTTGACTCTCCTCTCATAATATATTTTTTAAAATGCTTCCTGAAAGCATGAACAAACAGCTACAGCATATTAAGATCTATATGATCTATATAATACAACTTCTGTAAGGAGAATAAGACAGAGATTACTTTTATCTGTGGGTCTCAGATAAGAGAGAAAAGGGTCCAACATGCATCTAAGAGCTTATTTAAAATATATTTTTTACTCTAGATGCAAAATCTAGCGATGCAAAAAAAAAAATATGTTTGCTGAAAGCATAAACAAACTCACTCCAGCGTATGGCAGTCCAATGTTAATTAGCTTAGCTTAGCCAGCCAGCAAGCTAACATTTTCAGGTTCTTGTTCCTTCTTTGACCAAAAACACGACGTGAAATAATAAATTAAAAGACTAAAAGCAATGACAGACACTAAAACTGCCGGGACAACCTTGCTTGACCTCCAAGAGTGGACAGAAGCTGGAGGTGACAGATTGAGGGCTAATCGCTAAGCTAACTAGCAAACATGGAAGTTCAGAGTGGTTTTCCTGGATGACCTCAGTGAAAAGACTGGTTTTTCTGGGTTTTACGGGCGAGAGAAGAGCTATCGGGTCCCTCAGAATTAATCAAGGCGATTCTACAAGTTGAAGTTGTGAATAAAATGTTAAAATGGGCTCCAGAAGCTGGCAGCAGGTAGAGGGACATGCTGTCCTTGGTGTTGTAGAGCTGCAGGCGAGGCCTCGGAGCCAGTCCTCTTTAAGGACCTGGTAAAAATGTTTAGGGACAGAAATGGAGAGACCCGTACCTGCCGGAGGGCTGAGATCGAGCGGCCTAGAGTGCGGCTGAGACAGTGGGATCGGGAGAACATATCGGCTCCGAAGCCAGAGATCCGGACCTCCCGGACACAGAGCTGTGAAGGCCCGCAAGAGGAGCAGCAGCAGCAGCGGTGAGAGAGACTCAGCCACGCCGGGGCGAACCAACACCAGACCGGGGAGGGGACTAGGGCGGGTCATACCAAACATACAGCGGCCAAAAGTTTGTGGACGAAAAATCAAGGTTCAAGGTTACTTTATAGGCATCAGCGGCTGTGAAGACGTACCCAAGGTGACTAGACGTTTCTCCATGGACCACGGTGCAACATGCTACAGTCAACAGAGTGCAAGTTACGACAGAGACAATAAGCAAGCAATAAAGAGACAAACACTGGTTCATACCAAAGACAGTTTGTGGACGCAAAATCAACTGTGTGGAATAGTGAAGCCTCAAATCAAGGTTCAGGGTTATTTTATTGTCATCTGCAGCACATAGTGCGGTGAGACGTTTCTCTATGGACTGTGGTGCAACATACAGCAAGTTAAAACAGACAGTAGACAATAGACAAACAATGAAAACACAACTAGTGGATCATACCAAACACACAGTGGCCTAAAGTTTGTGGACGCCTAATCCTAATTCAAACCCGAAGGCTAATCCTACAGTGTTCTACGTTGTAGATGTATTAAAACTGCTTTGAGGATTTGATTGCATCCACAAGAGAGCATGTTGCATGTTTAGTTGTATGTATACAAACATTCAAGGTTCAAGATTTAAGGGCTTTATTTGTCAAAAACATAGTTATCCAGGACAAAATATAGTGAAAGGATAATCTGGCCACCACCCCTCTCTCCAAAACGTGTGGCATGGTGATGCCTCAGATCAAGGCTCATCGTAGTGTACTCTACTCTTTAGATGCTTTCACACTGCGGTGAGGATTTGATTGTTGCCACAAGTACAAGTTGCATATTTAGTTATATATGTCTGTTGCACTTTTTTGTGCCATGGTTGTACTTTATGTCTTCATGTCATAATTTAACTAGTTGCATGATCACAAACACCATTCTCTCCAAAATGTTTCGGATGGTGACACCTCAAATCAAGGCTAATCCTAATATGCTCTACTCTTCAGATGCATTAACACTGCTGTGAGGATTTGATTGCATCCACTAGTGAATGTTGTGTATTTAGTTGTGGATCACAAACACCCCTCTCTCCAGATAGTGTTTCATCACTCCAGTGGCTCCACAGCTCAGGGCTGGTCTGCTATATAACTTACAAGAATCAGTCATGGTGGCCTCATATGCAGCTTCTCCAAAGCGTCCCATTTGTTTATTAGTCCCATTAGTCCAATATTACGTTTGCAAAAGTTTGCTTTTTTTGCATTTTTACTCTCTCCAGAATGAGTGGGATGGTTCTTCATCCCTCTAGTGTCTCGAGAACCAGAATCAGAAAACTTTATTGTTTCCGAAGGTAATTGCTTATGTTACATCAGCACAGAGACACAGAGACAAGAACAATATAAAATATAATATCTAAAATAAATTTCAATAAAAATCTGGAGACCTCAATACGAAATACACTATAAACATGCATTCTGGGTTTAAGTAATATAGATAAGTAACTTACAGTTAAGTGAGTTTCTAACGACACAGACAGTGGATAGGAGTCTGTTATTGTATGTAATGGAGTTCAGTTATATTGACAAAAGTAATGATATTTCATATGGTAAGACTGTTGCACATAATTAGATATTGCACATAATGAAAAGATTCATCCCAGTGCTCGTCCGATTTACCACTTCAAACTGGCATCAGTCATGGTGATCTCATATGTGGCCTCTTCCACAGCATCCCATTCTGTTTAATGGACAGAAGTGAATGAATTTGACAAATCACATCGCAAAAAACCTCTATGTGTTCCACACATGGTGGGTTAGGGGTTACTCAGGGCTGAGAAAGTGAACTAACTGTTTAATACAATGTTTTCAAAACTTTTTTGCAATTTTTTTAGCTATTCATTTCATTTTTGAATGTAAATTTAAATCACATGTTTTCATAAGACATTTTCAAAAGTTTGCTAGCACTTTTTATCTATTTATTTCATTTTTGAATGTAAATTTGAATCATACGTTTTAATTTGACATGCATTTTTTGCTACTTGAACCGTTTTCAATTCATTTTTGAATGCAACACTACAGAACTGGGCACTGAAATGCATGCGGCAGGGTTCTCACGGTTCTGCATCTCTGATGTTCCTTGAACAGGAGGCTGTCCTCCCGCAGCAGAGAGAGCAGAGTGATGAGAAAGCAGGGCCTGTGTGAGCTGGCCTTGCCTGCACTCTGATGCTCAGGCTCCTCCTCTCCATCCTGCAGAGGGTCTGGAGGCACAGCCCCTCTCGCTGCCACTCACACCGCGCAGAGCAACAGGTAAGACGGGCTCCTCTCCTTCTCTCCTCTTTCCTCTGTCCTCCGGGGCTGCTGTTTTATCACATTTCTCATTCCTGATTTGAGCAACTTTGCATGTTAAAGAGATAGTGGTGTTCTGTATGTTATTCTCTCTGTTCACATACTTCTATTCATTGGTATGTTTATATATATGTGTGTATGAGGGTGCATGTTTGGTCTGTAGATATGTTTCGCTCAGTGCAAGTTTTTGGGACATTTTCAAAGCCTTCAGACACCTTGGCAGGTCAAAAGAAAGATTTTAACATATTAACATAATTTAACATAAGTAATCTGTTATCGAGTATTGCAATAGAAGTATGTTGTATGTTGTAGTAGTTGTGGTAGTGATATTAGTATTGTTGTTATTGTGTTAGTATTATTGTAGTGTGTGTGTGTGTGTGTGTATATAGCAACTCTTTGAAATAAGTAAATAAACATATATAAATTGATTTGAATTGTGTACTGTTAAGCTATAATACCATCAATGCATTATTTTTACAATTGATGTTGTTGTTACAACTTATTTTTGTTGAGAGATAATATGGATAGATGTATATTAATTATCTACAAACAGTGGAGCAGCCTTTCATTGAAAACTGGATATTTCTTCAGACATGTTTGCTTTTGTGTAATGTGCTATGTTTCATTTAACTGAATTGTTTACTCTTTGTATAATTTGTTATTCGGTGCAAAAAAGAGTTGCAATTTTTAGAGATATAAAGAAAAAAATACATATGTATTTCTTCATGTCTCTAGGAATTACAACGCTTTTAAATGTATGTATATATATA
>JBBPCX010000001.1:29723735-29735897 GCA_037974365.1 Hydrocynus forskahlii
GCTTAAATACTTGAAAAGTTGGCAAGTGTAGTAAAAATAGTGCAGGACAAATTGAATTTAATTCCAAAATTAATATTTCCATGAAAATAAAGTGACCATTTTTGTCATACGTGAACACACCACATCACGAAATACTTCTCTGCATTTAACCCATTCACCAAGTGAAGCAGCGGGCAGCCAGGAACACAGCGCCCGGGGAGCAATGTGGAGCAGCGTGCGGGGAAGGTACTTTGCTCAAGAGTACCTCAGTGGTGCCACTAGCTGTCCTGGGATTCAAACCCACAACTTTCTGATTGCAGAGGCAACTTCCTAGCCACTAGCCCCAGAGGTAAGATTTGTCTCTGCCTGGTTTTGAACCGGGGGTCTTTTGCGTGTGAGGCAAACGTGATAATGACCACATTACAGAAACCTGCAAACGTCCGTCTTGCCTGTGTGCGTATGCGTATTTGTGTATACAGGGGGCTCTCAAGTTATGACTGAGATCTTTTCCTTCGACAGTGATGTAACCCAAATAGTGGTGTAAGTCAAAAACCTGTCCTTACACAGTTGTAAAATCTATAAACACAACTAAGAAAAAATGACAAAAAATGTGTGTTAAAAAATTCGTTCAGAAGCCGTGATAAAGGCCAAAAAGTCGCCAAACAAAGCAACACAAACGGAACACTTGCGCTTAGATAAGTGTCCTCCCTTACTCATACGATGTCGCCCACGTGAGCGTCGTAAACCCGAAACATCGTATGTCGAGACCCTCGTAACTTGAGAACTGTCTGTATATGTATATATATATATATATATATATGTGTGTGTGTGTGTGTGTGTGTGTATATTTATACATATACATATATATGTACACACACACACACATATACACACACACACACACACATATGGTTTATATATATATATATATATATATAAAAACAGATGAATGTGAGAGACTGACAAAGAGCTGCAGAGCTGCGATCTTCCCCCTTTTTGTTGTTTGCTGCTCTTCGTGATGGGGGCAGTTGAGGCGTGATGTTGTTGGCGAGCTGCTTTCTTTACCTGCAGCTAATCCACACCAGCAGAACATGAAAGGAAAATGCTTTTATTAATTTAAAACTGAAAGGGTCCATGTGCATGGGAGGGTCATGCAGGCCTGGACGGCTGGTGTTGCTGAGATTCAGAAAGGGAAACAATACCATCTAGTGGAATCAGAATCAAACAGCACGAGGAAGGACTGAGACCTGCTATCAGCTCTCATGCTTCTGGTCCAAAGGGCGAGGACCCGCACATTTACATCACTGTGTTACTTGGTGTAATAATGAATTAATCAGAAGGCTTTCAGAGTGCACGTGTTTAGAGACCATGTTATTCTTGAAAATACCGGTGTGGAAGAGGTTGAAGAGATTATGAAGAGGTAAAGTCTAGGCTTTTTTTTTACATACGTTACACAGTTTGAGCAACTTTATAAAAAAAAAAGAAACGTATTTGTTTATTCTGTGCAGTTTCCGATGTTGACCACAAGGGGGAAACACTGACACAAACAAATTACACACATATCACCTGTTAAAATGTTATTTTTTAATCCAGTCTTTCAAGGACAAAAGTGAAATACATCAAACTATGGATAATAGTATATATAGTAATTATTAAGAAACTTCAGAGGATCAGAATTCGCTTATATTTTGCGAAGTTTAAAGGTGTTCATGAGAACACCTCCTCCAACAGTCCTGAAGGACACGAACATTTTCATGGGCATTTTAATTTTGGAAATAAATTTTAAATGTCCTGCACTATTGTTACTATATTTGTTCAACTATTCAAGCATTTAAGCCTAACCCTGTAAAATGTCATTAAAGGGCCCATGCCCTACACTTTTCTTGTGTCCTGAATCCCCGAGGTCCACTTTTGATTAGGTGTTTTAATATTAAAAAATTCATTTCCCATAAGATTCAGGAAAACTGAACCTTTTTTCATACGCAGTTTGGAAATACCAGCCGCTGGTTTGACTGTATCAACATTTCATGATGACATCTTGTTGCATTTACCTATAGTAAAAGTTCTTTACAAAAACAGCTGTATTTCATCCTTCAGTTAGGATTTAAATGCATTTCCAATCTCTCTTTATCCCTTAGATTTGCACAGGCTGGTTTTGTTACTGTGTCTGTAAGAGGGATATATGTAAAAGACTTTTGCTCTGATTGGCTGGCCAAGCTCAAACTCTCGTTGTAACTTTAGCCTGAATGGGCAGGGCTAAACTGGTGTGGGCTGAATAGACAGCTATGCTGTATATAATTGTGTTGGTTTTGTGACATCACAAAAACCACAAATTCAAAACTGCATAGTCTCCATGTATGGACAGTATGGACTAGGGGTTGAATGATAGGTATGAATGTTTACATGCTATACGTTAAACACTTTTCTTTTTTAAAAAATGCCATGGAAATTTGATTTGCCATGATTTTGGCCCTTTAAAAATATACACATAAATGCAGATTCATTCACTACAGCTATACAGAAGAAGGAAAAACTTTTAATGTAAGGTGATACAACAAGATTTTCAACAATTAATAATTCACTTTCCCTTTAATACAGACCTATGCATCCCCTGGTCAGTTAATGCAGAGAAAACACACAGAGAACATACTGGGATGAAATACAACAGTTAATATAAAATGTAATAAATGTAATAAAATGTGCCATAACTTTTGCACAGGCCACTATAATTCTATATGTTTTTCATGATGTGCTACACTGAGCAGATAAACAGTGACTGTGCATTAGAATGTGCAGAAATGTGCTCTCTATAGTGGATGTGTTTTTAAGTTCACATGTAATTTGACCAGAGGTGCCCAAACTTTTGCACAGAGTAAAAGACAAGTAAGTGAGTAAAAAGAAAAGAGCCTGGGCTGAGGGGCGGGCCTGGACTACTCTAAATCTTCCTTTGAGGGTTCTGTTTGAAGGTATGAGCGTGTGAATGTGTAGGTGGTCGAGTGTGTGTGTGTGTGTGTGTGTGAGAGAGAGAGAGGGAGCTCTGCCGGCCCGGCAGTGGGAGAACGGAGAACCGGGACAGGGGCTGGGAACTTCAGCGTGGCGGAGCCTGACTTTTGCCTGCCCTTCAGACAGCCACTCCTTGGCGTAGTTTTGTGCGATCACCGGTAAATCTTTATTAATTTTAATTGGAGCCCCCATTTAAAAGAGCAATTAAAGCGGATTAATCGAGCCCATCCCGTATAATGTCTTCTGTTAATTAGTTTGTCAGCACTGTTTTAATATCGCCTAATGACTTCATATTTCAGGCCTGACATTAAAGAGATGCTGAAAGAAAAGAAATGGCCTTATCAGAATGCGACGCTTTAATGGGAGATGTCCTCCCGCCAAGAGGCAAGGTCAGGGACTGCAGGGCCACGGGGGAGGAAGGCCTGGCTGTGAGGGGCTGGGAGCTCCAGAGACCACACACACACACACACACACACTTTAAAGGCAGCCCGTCACGGTGGCTCTTGGCTCCGGAGCGTGTAAACTGTGTTTGAAAAGACAAAAAGCCCTGCCGCTGACGTGCTCTAAACCTCACCCCAGAGATATAATACCAAAGGCTTCACTCTGTAAAGGTTGAAAGGCCTTGAAACGTCTAATCCTGGCAGCAGTGCTGCGTGCCGCCTGTGGAGAGCAGTGCTGGAACGCGCTGCGGTGGTGCTGAGGCCTGGCTGGGCAGGACCAAGGTGGAAGCCGATCTGACCGGGCGCTGCGAGGGCCGAGCTGCCAGCGACACTGTCCAGTCATGGAATACATGTAGCCAAATCTGGCAACCCAGCGCTCTTATTTTTACACGTCAGCCTGCTAGACCCAGACGATGAAAATGAGCCATTTGGATAAACTTGGCACGCTTACATCATGAAATAATGATGTTAATAATTAGTATTGTCCTTGTTAATTAAACAAATAAAGCAGGTAAACTGTCCTCAAAACCCGGTCCCACCCAGGGAGGCTCTATGAGTCGTAAGTATCACTGAAGGGGGATTCCACCCTTTTTTTTTTACATTTAGGTAGTTAAGAAGTTCAAAGTGGTTTGATGTGAAATGCAGAATTTATGGGTCAGAATTGTGAACTGTGGTGATGGTAACCAGACGTCTGAAGTGTTTAATGCTTTAAAAGCTTCCTTACCAATTAGAAATGCTACTGAGACATTGTTCTGTATTAAACTTTTGGTATAAAACATATTTTTATTCTGTTGAAGGCAGAGAGGACATGCAGTTTCATGCATGCAAGGCAAAATAGACCTATAATAGAACTATTCTACAATTCAAAACATCACATGTAAAATCACAGAAGCTGCATGCAGAGGCAGAGCATGGGCTGCTGTTTTGGATGTGCACCATGAATCTGCGGCTGGGATGAACCAAAAAAATTCATCAAAAGAAAACAGAGCTACATTAATTTCATTATACATTCACATTATAGATCACTCATTAAACTTCATACTGAAATGTATTTTTAAAATGTGGAATGTCCCTTTACGTAGATGACAGAAGATCTACACAGTTTGAGCACAGTGTTGGGTGTCATACCTCACATTCATATCTGAGCTCAGAGGAAGAGTTTACTAGAAGCTAAAATAAACCCTTTTGCATAAAGAGATGAAGGCCACTTGTCCATGTTTTACCCAAATGCTGTTCAAAGAATCTTTACTTTTAGAATGGAAATTCCATTCAAGAATACTTCATCTACATTTTGTACAATACACCGTCTATTCTGCAACTCATGAATTCAGTTATTTGAGGGTGCAGCTATTTCTGAGGTTTAAATGTTCAATTATACACACAATGCATGTGTCATTTCCATGTTCCTTCATCTAATGTAAAGCTTTCAAAGAAGAGTAGAGGCTATAAAAGCAGGAAAGGGAGGCAAATTCACTGTTAATATCCACGACTGTCTCTCTGGGGGACATGTATTAATTAATAATGAACGATGGAATAGAGATAAGGGTTGCCAGGTTTCAGGTGAACCACAGGAAACCAACTATTAATGCGGTCTAAAAAGGTCTGAAAGGTTGTCTAAAAATAGACCATTTGAAGTAACTTCTATAATTCTCAACTTTCATTCCTCTCGTCATCTGCTTCAGTAGACCCCCAGACCCCTGAGCAGGACCGCAAAGCAAAGTGCGACATAAGAAATACCCTAGAGGACCCATATAAGAGCTGAGTACTCATATTGTCTGTGTTTTATTGAGTTGTCACAACTTTGCATTTAAAGTAGGACAGTGCTTTGAATATTTTTGCAAGAGCCCACCAGGTGCACACTAAAATCCTGCAATGAGCAACAAAGCACTTCTTCAGGGAAGAAAAAAGCATCCTGAAGTGAAAGTACAGGTGGAAAGTGGAGGTGTGGTCAGAAAGTATTTTTGTTTAAACAAACTCATGCATCAAAAAGGAAATAAGTAAACGCGTAAATGTGTACCTAAATCCATCACTTCAAAAACAAAAAGTAAAAAGTTATCACCTCTGTGTTTGTTCATTTTATTATTTTACATGAAATGAAACCTCTAATAGGCTCCGGGTACCCTAGTAAGGATTCAACGTTTACAGAAAATGAATTAATGAATGAATAAAACCTCTGTCTGCCCTTTATACTGTGGAAATGTTTCGTAATGACTTGACCAATTGAAATGGTCCAAAATTGTGGGAAAAAATCTTTTCTCCACGTTTTTTTCCCCACTCCTGTAAAGTTACCAGTTTGGAAATACAAGGTTTTGTTCTGACATCAACAATATGCCATTAAGCTGAATGTGTTCTCGCTGTAAAAAAAGGGTCTCAACTCTAAATGTGCTGTGCTAATGTGTAATGTGCTGTGCTATGATGGACGCCTTCTTTTTTCACGAAAACGAAATCAGCCCCTCCCAGATTGCTCGCAGGAGGCCGGGCGTTAGTGATGCAGGGTAAACCCAACAAGCCCCGGCGCCGAAGAGGAGGACCCTCTCCCAGCGTTGGCTCACTCAGCTGAGAAATCTCCATATGGCTGCGCACTCACCCTCCAGTCATCCACAGCACAGCCGCCGCTTATTGCCTTTACTGCCATTCAGCCTGATGGTGGTCCTGATGTGGACAGGAGGGGGCTATGGGGGGCAGCTCAGTGAGTCACTGAGCAGATAATCAAACCTCACGATCAACTCAAGTGACCAGTGACCAATTAAGTAACAATAGTTGGGGCCGAATGGAAAGGAAAGATCCGTTTGTAATCCCTCAGCGTCCGGAGCCCTAATCGGGCCTGAGCCTGATTTAATCCGAGCAGGCGCTGATATCCTTCATGTTGATGGGGGATATGGAGGGAGGGAAGAGGGGAGGCAGGAAGGGAGAGAAAGTGAGAGCGATGTGTTGGAGTGATGGAGTGAGGGACAGAAGTTGATTAAAAACAACACAGTGGAGGAAGAGCTCGTTGCGTTTATTGAGGCTTTGGCGCTCATCCCTGCTAATTTGCACTGGCCCCTCTCACACCTCCATTCCTCTCTGCTGGATTCATAAATCTCGTTCCTATTATCCTGCTAATTAGCCGGGATTACAGGAGCATGTAATGCCCCCGCTTCCCCATAGATTGATTGGAGGACGGTCTCTTTGTTTTGAAATCACTTTCTGATTGATGTACAGAGCCCTAGTTTGCAATTGTAATAGCCCAGATGTTAACAATCAAATGTGTTTCCGCTTCAAGAGGTAACAGTCTGTCATGGAAGAGGAGCCAGCCGAGCGTGTAACGACACCTCACTGGAGTGCAAAGGGGAGAGGAGAGGAGAGAGGAGAGAGGAAAAAAGAGAGGAGAGGAGAGAGGAGAGAAAGAGGAGATGAGAGGAGAGGAGAGAGGAGAGAGGAAAAACGAGAGGAGAGGAGAGAAAGAGGAGATGAGAGGAGAGGAGAGAAAGAGGAAATGAGAGGAGACGAGAGGAAAGAAAGAGGAGATGAGAGGAGAGGAGAGAAAGAGGAGATGAGAGGAGAGGAGAGAAAGAGGAGATGAGAGGAGACGAGAGGAGAGAAAGAGGAGATGAGAGGAGACAAAATGAGAGGAGAGAAAGAGGAAAGGAGAGAAAAAGATGGGAGAAGGGAAGAGGAGAAGAGCAGAGAGGAGAGGAGAGAGAGGAGAAGTGGAGAGGAGAGGAAGAAAAGAAGTGAACAGAACAGAACAGAACATAAGAGAAGAGGACAAAAGAGAAGAGAGATAAAGAAAAGAAAGAGAAATGAAAAAGAGAGCTAGAGGGAAGAGATGAAAAGAAGATAATGAGACAGACATTATGATCTCACATTACTGGAAGAAAGCGTCTGATCCATGGATTTCTGGCAGTTTAACAGTTAACAGTGTTAAAGTGAGTTAGGATGAGATCAAGATGGAAGCAGCGATTAAACGTCCATCATTCTTTCCAGATGTTGTAGATACAAAGTCCCAGTTATGACCACTTCTCTGGAGTGTGGGGCGCTCCGAAGCCTCAGAAACAAACAACAAAGAAACAAACAAACCAACACAAAACCACGTGTATTAGAACATAACTGAATGAATCTGACTGACTGTACAAAGTCCATTGATGCACCAAGGGATAAAAGGAGGTGTTCAGTGTCCCCATAGTCTCCGTCTTTGAATCATAATCAATCTCAGGTCTGCTTAGTTCCACTAATCTGTTTTGAGAAGTGTGGATATTTCAAATCACCAGTAGAGGGTACAATTGCCTCACTGAAGCTTCCCTTCCTCCTCCACTCATTTTTTCTCTCCTTGCACTTCACCAATAAATCACTTTCTCACATAGTTAATGGATATAGAGGCAGATCATGAGTGAGCTATCTGTGGTGTGATAATTTAAGAGAAGATCCCTGAAACTGATTGTGGTGAAAGGTTATTTATTTCAACAATAATGTGGAGGAAAAAAGATGGAGTCAAAGTGAGATTAGTGTGGGGTAACTGAGGGCTGCTGCACTTAAACTGGAAAGCGTGAAAATTGGGTTCACACAGGCGGTGGAGGGAGAACGGCTGGCTTTTTACATGAACGGGACACTACACTTGTATAGTTGTGTTTTGGTGTGTGTGTGTGCGTGTGTGTGTGTATGTGAGAGAGAGTGTGTGTTCGGGTGTATAAGCACGTACATGGCCAGGCTTTCAGCGTTTAGACCTTGAGAAATGCCCTATTTGTCCTGTGCCTGACTGAATAGCCCCCCCTCCCAGCACTATCCCAATAATTAAGACATAGGAGGACACCATGGTCAGATTTAATGCCATTGCAGGCCTGGAAGAAAAGCCTGGCATTAGAGTTCAGGCCGATATTGTGGATTTTAGGATAATTTGAATATTCGAAATATCTTCAATCCCATTATTCATATCACTCTTGGGACGTTCCTCAGTGTCCTGGATAAGGTGCTTATATCTGTACCATACAGGACCACACAGCACTGATATACAGATTACTGTCTTTAAACCAAGACCCCTTACAATAATTCATATAAAATGAAATGTTTTACATTACTCACAAATATCATTATAAAGTATTATACAACACTTGTGGTTAATACCAAATAAAAAATGTCCTTTTGCATGTATCAAAATGATATGTAGCATAAAACGCTATATTTTAAATACAAAGACTGGAACGAGACAATTACTTTCACATATTGCATATAGTTCTCCTCCTATAGAATCATTCCAATGGATTTTTTCAGAAATCAATGTCATGTGATGCAGACACTCTAGAAAGGAGCGCTCCGAAGGTACTAGAAGATGTGTGTAATCTTAGCTTTAAATGCTGCTCTCTTACGGAGAGCTAAGTGGGTCTTGACAAGCAGTCCCGCCACCTTGTGTCCCGTGGGGGCGAGGTTGCTCTGAGACAGGCCTGCTGAGGAGATCCTGTCTCCTCCACGGGTCGGGGTGCCCAGATGTCTCTCTTTCTACACCCCGCGCCCCGATGGGTGTCCTGGGACGTCTCTCTAGAGAGCTGGTCTCGCCTGCAGGGCTCCAGAGCTCCAGGGCTCCAGGGCTCCAGGGCTCCAGGGCTCCAGAGCACCAGGGCTCCAGAGCACCAGGGCTGGGTGTCAGTTCCTCTGAGGCCTACCTGCTGCTCAGCAGGTGTTGGGGTGGCCCAGGATGAATGGTGACCTCCTTCTGCTTCCCTGCTTGGATATAATGGGGGTCCTGATAGAGATTGTAACAGAGACAGAAGAAAGGAGAGAAAGAGAGAGAGAAAGAGAGAGAGAGAGAGGGATTCTGCTTCTAATCTTTATTTTTACCGATTGATATTTTCAGCTTCTTTCAGGTTTATAATGTTGTGCATGCTGTTTTTCCCTTCACTGCTTATGTCATCATTAAACATCTAATTCGTATTTCTATATGTTTACAAAGTTTAAGGAGATCACGCCTTCAAGCAAGAAGCCTACGGATGATGCCAAAATTCCAATGACATGTGACACCAAGCCCAGTCTGATAACGGTGCAGTAAAAATATCTATTCATCATTTATCTCTACACTCCATTACAGCTTTAGAGAAAACCAGTACATGAAAAAGCATAAAGAATCAGGAAAAGTTTATGCTGTTCCTACTTGTCCAACACTCCTCAGATTCTTCCCTGGAAATGGAGCATATTTAACACCACCCCTGTAGCTTTTTGTGCCTCCGTGAAGTGAAAGACAACAAAAAAAATGGAAGTGACAACGAAGCCCTGCCTCCCTTTCAACTTTCTGCTGCCTTTATTAAAAGTGGAGGGTGATTGATAACCTGTCAGTTATTGGAATAATCAGGACGAATCCCGCCTGGCTCAGCTGAGCCGGCCCACCACCCCCATTTTTTATCCCCCCCATATCAGCCCAACACATCCCCACACCATTCAAAAGCTGTAATTGAATGAGTTTTTGTCATTATTGTGATTAATCATATTAATTTGTACTAATTAAGAGATGGTTTGAAGTGATGACAATTAGATTAATGAAATTAGTTTTAACTTTCTACCCCCCCCTTTACCACCACCTCTCCTCTCTCCTTACCTTACACCACAAAGGGGGTGGTGGGGGAGACACAGCAAGATTGTTATGAAACAGTTGGCAATCTGGATTTTTTGGACTAATTGAATGTCTGATTTTATTAATGATGAAATTTATAAAAGTCCTTGGGGGGAAAATTAAAGCAGATTCAGCTGGTGCGGGAGGGAAATTAATTAAAATTCCTGAAGATACTCTTCACATTAAAGGCACAGGGCCTCCACTACCCTGGGCCGGAGAGTTTGGCCTACCATTCCCACGCCGTAAAGGAGAAATATAGGCCTTTAAGTGGCTCCAGAGATGAGCTTCGGACGCTCCATAGATTAACGATGGAGCTACCTCAAAGAGAAGTGTGCTCATGATTGGCTGAAACGTACACCAATCAGTATGAGGCAGATAATATTTGCTCCCTGGACTCCAGGCAGATCCCGAGGCAAACACTGCCCCGACTGCTCTGTCTGATACGGGACACACCCGGCGGAAACCCTGACCAGCATCGATAAACACAGCATTATGGCATCCTACACTACATTTACTGAATTACTGAGACTCACTCAATTTATTCAGTAACTATTATTCATCATCCAGTGACTGATATGGAAATAAATAACTTTTCTACATCATTTGAACTCCGAATCTGCCCTTTATACTGTGTAAACTTTCATGATGAATGAACCCCAGTAGAAATGCTCCAAAATGACTCTTGACATTGCCTCTTTACATTAAAATGAACCATTTTGGAGGGACATTTATTTGAACAGCTTATAACAAATCTATATGTTATTCAGCAGTGGATTTTGTATTCAGTGTCTTCTGACATACTAAAAATAATGCCTTTAAATGAACACTTTAAAATAGTTTACAAGGATATAAAACAAAAACATTACAACTTAAACTGTCAAGAAGTAGCAAACCACCACTGATGGAGCAAAAATGCATTTGGAAATTGGTTGATCAGTACATCACAAGTCTATTTACTGAAATTTAAGGGCCCTCATGTTTACCCATATGTCAGCTCATATTAAAAAGTTAAGCAGTTGTTCTGTAGTTACTGAAGATGTAATATTAATAATTGAGTAATGACTCTCAGTTGGAATCTGGCATTAGTACTGACATAATTAACCATTAAATATTTTGTATACAGTATTTTTGGTGGGAAGAAGGATGCCCAGTTTTCTCCCCAGTGCAGTTATAGCCAAGCACAAACCACTGACCAGGACTCCCACAGTCAAATGACACTACCAGTCAGATGAAGCTCAACTGCATATTTTTAAACTGTGGGTTACACAACGCCATCGCCTTGCTGAACATGCTTGGAGGAGAACACTGCCAGGTACATCAGCAAACAGAGGCCCAGCAGCAGAGTAGAGTGAGGGCCTTCATACCCACCCAGAGAGTTTGAGGACGGTTGTACTCTCTTGGTCTCCTGGCCATGGATGGCTGTGGCATCTTCTTCTACCTTAAAGTGACACCAACTGGAACCTTATCTGGTCTTTAAATGGCAACCATAAAGCTGATTGTTCAGAAGTTCTTCTAAAACACAGTGTGAAATTCTTTCTCTGCATTTAACCCATTCACCAAGTGAAGCAGGGGTCTGCCACCAACAAGGGGTGCCTGGGGAGCAGTGTGTGGGGACGATCCCTCGCTCAAGGGAACCTCAGTGATGACATTAGCAGTGCTGGGATTCAAACCCACAACCTACTGATTGCAGGGGCAACTCCCCGCCCACTAGTCTAACAGTATGAAGCACCCAGCAAGTCTGTTGTCTACTCTCGGTATACCAGTATAGACAACATTCCCTCGGACTAAAAACAATTAAAGTCTCTAGTCTCCGAGCCTTTTCAGGTGTTAGGCCGCGGCTGGATGATTGACACTTCCGGCAGCCCCTGTCACTGTGGGCAGCGTGGGCAGGGAGGGTGGGAGTTTGACACTCGTGTTGGATGGGCCCTGGCCGCTCCGCTCTGTTTTGCATATTCACAGCGCTGTCTACTTCTCCACAGGCCAATTCATAATTAACAGCTGTTGAGTTGTCAAAAGTGGCCCTGGCCGTGGCACATGCAAATGTGTTTGTATTCTTACACTGGACCTTAGTGCCACGGCTGCATTTTATAGGCCGTGATCCCTGTCTCTCTCTCTCTCTCTCTCTCTCTCTCTCTCTCTCTCTCTCTCTCTCTCTTTCTCTCT
>JBBPCX010000001.1:29739315-29753329 GCA_037974365.1 Hydrocynus forskahlii
GGGGGGTACTGAATGTGGTGGGGAATCAGAGAGAGAGAGAGAGAGAGAGAGAGAAAGAATATGATGAAGGATGAGGTGGGATGAGGGGTTAGCCCTGTTCATTTCTTGATTTTCTGCATTGCCTTTGCAATTCTCCCATCCATTTAGACACACAATGTCTCTTTTTTTGCTTTTCTTTTAGTCTCCATGAGAAAAACTGATGGGGTGTCGTGATTTAAATTTTAGGATTTAGGTGTGCAGGTCAAAAACACTGCCTAACAAATGTGAGTCTTTCTGCTATTTTGTATTAATTCCAAAAACAGTGACCTAAAACTGTATGCTGGAGTGTTGGTGCTATAGGTTGATTATATTCTGTGTTCATTCAGGCATAGTGACAGTTTGCTGCTCCAGATCAGGGGTCTCAACCTCAAATTACATGGGGGCCACTAACCAGGTGGTCTTCTCCATGGGGTGCATTTTAAAGAAATGCAGAGGAAATAAAGTGTCTCGTATTTTCTCATGATAAGTTGTTTCATTTTTATTTTCAAGCATGAATTTGAACTGTAGTACAAATACACAATTTTTTGTGCATGTCAGTCAGTGTTAATCAGCTATTCTTCTGTCATGACAAACCACAACTACTACTACAAATGATTCATTCATATTATTTCTAGTATTATTATTATTATTATTAACAGTACTAATAGTAGAAGCATAATTACAAGGCTAAGCAAATGTTTGGCCACTACTTTTCAAATGATATGTTGATTTTCTATGTGAAAACAAATATATGTCCTCCACAGAGAACACACTTCTATGCATTTTAACACACAATTACTGTTTATTTACACATTAAGGATAAACAAAAAGTGACCTGTGCAAAAGTGATGGCACACTATTGCATGTTTTTCCATTAAATAGACTGCATACACTTAACAAGCATATAAATAGAATCTATGCTCTAAAATTGGCAGAAAAATGTCCCATTTAGGTGTGTTTGTGGGATGTGCACTTTTTTTCACTTAGGAAATCAACAAAAGGAGTGACCAAACTTTTATATTCGACTGAACATTTAGTGTGGAAGAAATACTTTGTAGTTCTGTTATATCACATTTAAATTTCATTTAAAAGTAGAAATATATTGACTTTTATCATAATAGGATGACATTAATGCTGAACATGAGTGAAGGCATTTCAAAGTTTTGTCATGTATGAACCTGCAAAAGCACATTAACTATTGGTTTCAGTTAGAAAAATAGCTCAGTTAGAGTTTAAGCCCAGGTCTGTTCATGCTCCATCATGGTTTCTGTTTGAATGGTCCCTCCTCTGTGCAGAACTTAATAATATACATTTCAGCTTGAGTTTTTATTGAACTTCTGTGAGGTAACCAGGCTGTCTGATCTGAGGAGCAAATCTGTCTGGCAGTTGTAAATATCATATATATGGATGGATTGATGGATAGATGGATGGATAGATGGATGGATGGATATAGAGACGGATAGATAGATAGACAGATAGATGGATGGATTGATGGACTGATGGATGGATAGATAGATAGATAGATAGATAGATAGATAGATAGATAGATAGATAGATAGATAGATAGATAGATAGATAGCCGGACAGACAGACAGATGGATGGATGGATAGACAGACGGATAGATGAATGGATAGATGGATAGATGGATGGAAGGATGGATGGATAGAGTGCTTGTTCTCAGCAGCTGTTTTACAGATTTACAGATAAATTACTAGGGGCCCTAAGTGTGAGACCCCTCAGAAGATCCACTGATTGACTTTAGCCTGTTTTATGTTCTTGAATGTACCTGAGAGAGATACCTGTCTAAGCTGGTGGAGATGCTACAAAGCCCCCCCCCCCCCTTCAGCCTAGCCCGAGCAGTTGGCCCGTCTGATTAATGGGACCCCACAGTGCACAGACTGGAAAATCTCCAGTTTACACAAGAATTGCCTGAAAAATGAGATCTGTGACTACATTCTTTTCATTAGCGGCCTACGCTAGCGTGGCGCTCGCGGGAGAGCAGCAGCCTCCTAATGATCCGCCGTGCCGCAGCCCCAACAGCTGTTAACAGCTCTGCTGATTACCACCCACATCCCCACCACAAACAAACCCACTCATTCCATTTAGACAACAATTAGAGAGAGAGAAACAAAGTTGGTAAACTTGAGGCAGGGTGGGAGAGAGAGAGAGAGAGAAAGAGAGGCAGAACGAGGGAGACAGTGACAGAGGGAGGGAGGGAGGCAGGGGGAGAGGATTGAGATGGAGAATTAATAAACACAAACTCTCTATAATTATGATGCCAGCTGTATATCCTTATGAGGAAAAACCTCATGTTCCAGGTGGAATACCCCCATTCCGGAAATGCTATTTGTTCAAATTTCAATGGCAATGAATGTTTTAGCCTAAAGATCCTCAGTAAGACTTTCAAGGCTTTATTTGCACAGCGTTAAGAACTATATTACAGCATTCTGCTCCAAAAATGTTATGTAATGAAGAACTAAACACGCTTGAAGGCTGTTCCAGGCAGAGCCTCCGGTCTCTCCAAGCTGCAGGCAGTGAGACCCGGACCGCTGTTCTGTTCTTTTATCTAAATAAGATTTAGCCCTCGTTTAAACCTGCGGCCGCTTCGGCGCAGCAAAAAAGTGATGCCTGAGAAATAGTGTGTGTGAGTGGGAGACCTAGGGCACCTCATTTTATCTTTATTTATGTCCCCCCACAGTGAAGCTGAGGATGCTGCTTATGTGTGTTTGTGTGTATTTGTGTGTGTGTGTGTGTGTGGTGTGGGTGCAGGTGTATGTGTGTGTGTGTGTGTGTGTGTGTCTGTGTCTGTGTGTGTGTGTGTGTGTGTGTGTGATCTAGGCGATGCACTCAACAATGTAATTGGGGTGATGAAAAATTATCGTGATTGAGGTTCTTTCGCACCCCCTCCCCCCTCCTTTTCACCACATCCCCATTCATACTCTACACCACAGCCCACCTCCCCAGACCCCCACAGCCCACCCCCCTCCATCCCCAGCACCCCCGGACTAGCAATAATATCTCTGGGCCCATCTGTCACCATCTAATGTGACAAAGTTTTTATCGCGTGTATTAAGGCGGCCAGATTAAAAAGTAAATACGGCAATCTCGCCCGGGCCCCTTTGGCTGCCGGGTTATGGCACATTTCACGGTGGCCTGAGCACCTCATCAGCGGCCCCGCCTGCGGCCACCCTGGCAGGCGAAACAAACAGGGCCCGAGGGAGAGGGACTCCTGTTTGGGGGGGGTGGGTTAGGTTGGAGCAGGGTTAAGGAGATGTTAAAGGATACCATTAATGTTATATGTCTTCCTCCCCCAGAGGCAGGCCTCGGCTGCAGGAGCAGAATCTCGACCCTTTTATTTTTTCAGTTCTCTATAGTTCTTTCCTTGGCTTTCTGTCTCCCTGCCTTTTACTGCTGAGCAATACATTGTCTATAATAGCGTCCCGATGCTAGCGTCGCACTGAAATTCAGTTTTAACAGTATTGATGTTTATATTTTTGCTGAATTTCTTTACTTTATATTTTGTGCATAAAATGTCCTGTGTTCATTTTTAATTATTATATTTTGTGCACAAAAAGTCCAAGATTTGACAGTTGACTACAATGTTGGTCAATTGTAACATTTCCTTTACAGTACAAGGTTCCCTGTTTTGAGTGTTATTTACGCAATTTTCACCCCCATTTATTCATGACTTGGTAGTTCTCATGAAAACTCCTCCTATGATTTGATACTACCAAGCTGGGGCTCCTTTCACTTCCAAGTCACATGAACTTTTACTGCATCTGCTGGCACAACCTGCCCATGTTGGCTTGTTGTGGGAGGAAGAGGGCCTCCCAGCGAGAGTGGGACTGATAATTCTCTCTTGAGCTCCTGGATACGGATGGCTGTGGCATCACCCAGTGACTGGGCGAGTGGTCTGTACCATTCGAGAGGCCCCCTTTGATGTTACTGTAAGAGAATTAAACAAAATTCTTCAGTCAAATCTAGATGACATTCTTTATGTACCCAGCACTTTACCAATGTTTGTTTTATTAATGCAAATAAAAACACACTGTGATTAAACTGAAAATATCATGGTATTGAATTTGATCAGTATTGCCAAGCTCTTTTAGTATTTTCATCGCTGTTGAAGAAAAAGCAGCTGTAATCTCTCCCCCACCTCCTCTCCTGCTGTATCTGCTTCATTAGAGGCTGCAGGGTTTACTGGCTTATGTTTGTATTGACTGTGTCAAGTCGGCACGCTCATATAAAGCAAGCCAAACAGGTCCCCAGGATCAGAGCCCTGGTTTATAAGGGAACGGCTGCATTTCACACTTTGTTGGGCGAGCTCCCCCAGTGGCTCCAGGAACCGTATTGCTCGGGTTATTATGGATGGCTTCTCCTCACCTGTCCTCGCGCCTGGCTGCAGGCTGCTTTTCTCCTCCATTTCCTCCGGCTCTGCTTAGCGGATCTGATCGACGCTCCTCTGCTCCATCTGTGCTGCAGGAGGAAGCTGAGCATCTCCTGATGAACTTCTGGCAGATGGAGGAAGTGAACAGGGAGTGCCTGCTGTATTGGATGGCTGCAATGGCTCATTGGGGCTCCTATGAGGAGATATTAGCACATGTGTTCAACACGTCTGTTCTCATGCCTCACACTCAGAGATGGAGCAGAGACTTCAATCACACATCCACTGTGAACACACACACACACACACATGCACACACACACACTCACAAATATGTATAGGGCTGAGCGTTATTATAGTGTCAACGCTTTATTTACTCAACAGCGACAATTATTTTCATGCGCATTAATGCAGGATTTTAAAATTCTTTTATTATGAAAGTGTGTTGCTTTTTGTGCTCGTAGGTGCGCACAGCACGCAGCTCTACGTCTCGGTTGGTTTTCACAGGGGTCAGGTGTCCCATTACCTTTATCCATATTATAAATACAGAATCATCTAAATTTTTATTACATGTTTGTATATTGTAGAGTTTTTTATATTATACTATTATATTGAATGTCTTTTATTCTTTTGGTTGTGCTGCTTCTAATTTCTTCTCTTGTTCTGTTCAACTTTACAGCTGTAACAAGGCAAATTTACTACCTGTGAGACCAATAAAGGGCTATCTTATCTTATCTTATCTTACCATACCTTATTCTTATCTTATATACCTTTATATATAATTTAGATAAATCTGATTATGGCGATGTTATGGTTTAAAGAATAGCCCCACCATTTTTAACATTTCTGCATAATTAAATGGTTAAGATGTAATTTGGCATGGCTTAATGTGAAATTCAAAGATTCAAGATTCAAAGATTCAAAGTGTTTACTGTCATATGTACAGAAGAAATTGCATTTCTCTGTGCAATGAACTTCTTTCTTTGCTGTCTACACACAAATGCCGAGTTAGGTTAAGAGTTAATGCATAAAATAAATTAATATAAAATAAAATAAACAATAACATTAAAAACATGTATACATATGTAAAAATAGAGCAGAAATAAAAATAAATAAATAAATAAAAATAAGTAAGTGATGTGCAGATGTGGATAACTATCAGCTGTGCATTTGCAATGAAAGAAATGTGCAAAGGAGCAGAAAAATTACAGTATGAAATGTAACATTCTAAAGAATTTCTAAACTCAGAACAAAATATTCTAGCGGTGATGATAGGAACCATACATCCAAGCAACTGAGGTTGGTAAGTTTCTCTACAATGTATTTCATATTAAACCAATCTGAATGACTTTGTTTTCCCAATAATTTAATTATACAGCAATTTGGAGAATTGGTGGAGTTCCCCTTTAAACGATGGCATGGCTATAAATGAATTCTTTAAAGAGAAAGTTTAAAGAGAATGTAATTTACCTCTGTAACTAAAGTAGCTTTTTAATAATAATTATAATTTGGCATAGTGCAAACGGCATGCTTTTATCTTCATATACCTGTCTCCAGCTCTGACAAGTAATCTCAGTCATGTGTAAAAGAGGACAAAACTAAAAACAGTGGTAGTGGCCAACATAAAGCTGAAACAGTCAGATTGCTTCATGCTTTAAATTACGTGCTCATCAGAAATTCCAAGCAATTTGATCTTTTATCCATTTTTATAGATAACAATGTAAAAGACAGCATAATAGAACTATTTGATACAATTCTACCCTTTTATGGTGAAGGTTAAAAATGTGTCCGCATTTTAATTTAATTTTTCCTAACTACTGTTTTTTTTTTTTTTGTACTTTAGCTGGCACAGCCCCTACATCAGGTCTGTGTCAGAGCCAAGGGATAAGTAAACAGTTCACCAGTGTCGTTGCAACATTCCTGTCATTTGAGAGGTGTAAATAATAATCTCCATTACTTTTGGCAGGGCTACAGTAGAGTCCTCAGCATGCTGCTTCCGGCTGCTCGGTGGGGCCACTGGGGCTCCTCGGAGCCGTGGCGCGGTGACAGGCTGCTGTGGCTGACAGGCCGCTATCTCCTCACGCCTCCAGTGGGAGAGGCTGAACATGTGTAGCTGTCTCCCTGCCTGTCATTAGAGAGGCAGCTAATGGTAAAGCCTCCACGGCTCCCCATTCACAATTAGCTCTGCAGGAGGCTGGGCGTGACAGACACGAGCCAGGAGCGGGGCAGGGAGGAGCAGCCAGGCCAAGCCGCGTGACAGCTCCAACGCTGTCCAGCTCCAGACCCCAGCAGATGCCCAGGAAATGGACCCCGAGCCGACCTGTCATGGAATTAAACTGAACTGAAGGAAAATCATTGCTTGAAAAAGTGTGATGATACAGCTTCTCAGTATATCTCTTTCTCGCTCTGTATATATATATTTATATATATATATATAATTTTTTTCTGGTCACTGCTTTTGTCATTTGTGGGTGCATGTCACTATTGTTTTATACACTATCGACCACACTTGATTCAAAAATCCAAACAAAAACATTTTTGAAAACATTTTTAAAAGTAATACATATAAATAATTTATTATACATTGGAAATGTTAAACTACACAACACTCTTAGATTATTTTACAACTGCAACAATTAAAATAGTTATGTTAAGAGACAGCTCGCACTGCAATAGTTCAGAAAAGAATAGCAACCTGTGCATTTTACACACACACACACACACACACACACACACACACACACACACACACACACACACACACTGCCGCAAATCTTATTTCCATTGCTGTATAAATATATATAAGGAGAGAAAGAGATAGATAGATAGATAGATAGATAGATAGATAGATAGACAGAGAGAGAGATATATATAGAGAGAGGTAGAGAGAGATAGATAGATAAACAGACAGACAGACAGACAGACAGACAGACAGATAGATAGATAGATTGATTGATTGATTGATTGAGTGTGTTTCTATACTGACTCCTTCCGTAAAGGGTCCTGCCACAGAGTCACTGCTGGAGCTGAATACAGAAGGCGTTTTCTCTCCCACCCTTTGTAAATCTAAACATGATTATTTGACTCTTCCGTGAGTTCCCAAGCATGTCAGTAGTTAATCCGACTCTGTAGGACTTCAGTCCAGCTTGCAAAGTCCTGGCCAATGGAGGAGCTCGCTTTTCTAGATGTGTTAAAAAAGAATAAAACCAAAAACAGTAACAGAAGTTAAAGCTGAAAGTGTGAAAGTGATTACTTTATGCTTTCAGTTACTTATACACCAGGACTTCCAAGCAATTTAATCTGTTATTCATTTTAATAGATAATAGTGTACGAGACCACATAAGAGTACTATTTGATATATCGACCGCAGAGGGAAAAAAATCTGATTACATCATTTTCTGTTGGGCTTTTCTTAAATTCAATAAATTATTTTTTCATATTGTTTCACGCAAAGCTCAGTAATTGCACAAGAGTAGTAATGCACAACTTGTGCACAAAACAGTAAAAAGATGCCAAAACAGTAACTTATTAACTGTAATTTATCAATCAATATACAACAACTATCAATGTTTTAATATTTTAAATCTTTATATTTTAAACTGGTCCTGGTGGACCATTTGGTATGCAATCTTCAAACTTTGTGAAGGGCAAAACAGGTGAGTTACTAAAGTTTTCTAAAGAAAGCAACAAAATATATATTTATACTGGATTTTCTGCATTATACTCTTATTGTAATGTAACATATCGACAAAAACCTTAAAGCTTTCTGTTTATAAAAGTCCCAAACTGTTTACAGAATTCAGCAAAGATCAAATCTCAAGATTTTTTGACGTATTGACAAAACATGTCATATAGATCATTACAGAATATTATCTATCCTGTAGAAACCTCTTGCACATAGACGTCTCAAACTATTTCATAAAATATATATAAAAAACTTTGTGGCGAATAGTTTTACATCCACACTGTAATTGACACACTGTAATTGACATGGATATTATTAAATTACAAAACGGTGCAAACTTTTTAGGGGTCAAGTCAATACAAACCACATAGATTTATATATATTTCAGAATAATGTTCTCATGTTCGTCCTGTTTGGCGTTTGAGAGATGCTTTTATGGGACAGATCTGGCAACCTGCCTTTTTACAGAGTGGTGCAGGAAGTAGTGTGATGTGTGCTGGTCCTGCACACAAAGGCCACCCACTGAGCTGAAAAGGCCACAGGAGGAGAAAAAAAACACTTAGAAGTCAAATCAGCCAAAAGAAGTCAAGGAGGAAAGGTCAAGACTAGGATTCATGCGAGAGTGCTACCGAAAGCGGGGAAGAAGACCCTGGATTGTTGGACAAAAAAATCAATTTGAACCTGAATTATGAACTTTCGGGCTCCTGTCTCTATTCTGCGCTCTTCAGTTTCTGAGTGTGCGCTCTAAACACTCACATATGAGAGACTATGTGTTGTTTATCACAGAGTGGAGGAGGATATCAGGCGGAAAAATCGGTGAAATTGCCAGTCAAACTATTTTAAACTCATTTTAAGCATGCCGGTGGATTCAGATACAGATACATTCCTCAGGGGTGATCTTGAGAAAAAAAAAGTATAAAAAGAAAGTTATTGAATATACACTTTGAATATCATGTTGGGTATGGCCTAAAGAATTAGATATGAAGCTTTTTTGTTTATTTAAAAAAATCTTCAATAAAAATGGAATATTATGAGCCTTCCATCCATCTGGTTCTTCTCAGTGCTTGACTGTGGTGTTTTATACTCAAAGAGTCATTGTTTCACATTTCATTGATTATGATTGATTAAGAAAAAACAAACATAACTTTTACTGCACATATATTTATGTTGTTTTCTATTGATTAGGTGGCCTGTGACTGTTGCTGAGCCTTGTAATGTCCCTACTGGTCCCTATATAAGTGTTTTTATTATGAGTGTTTCACCTGGTGAAGTCTACAGAAGTCAAAACATTAAAACAATGCATGAATAAAAGTGGGAGAGCTTTGGTCTGGACAGTGAGCACACATTTGTTTCAATGTTTGTTTTTTGTGTCCTGTGTGATGGGCACACACCTCCTTCGGGCTAGAGTTTGAGTTAAAGACTTTCTTGTTCTGTGGGTAATAATCTTACCGTGTGACTTATCACACACATCCTATACATAATCCATATTGTTGTTGTCAGAACAAAACCTTTTATCTTAAGTTTAGGATGTAAAACAAATTTTGGATTTTTTAGAATAAAAATTCCTATTTTTTACCTAGGAATGTCTATTTATTTCTCTGCATAAGTTATAAAAGTCATACAAAATCATAAGTAAGCGCTGTAGTTAATGTGCAGACGTTTAAGTGTGGTTTTGTTATTTTAAACTTTAGTAAAATGGTAAAACAAAATTTTCATGCAGTACTAAAACTAGCAATTTGGTTCACATAGGAGATTTGGAAGACAAAGACATGGACTTGTGATAACCTGAGCTGCAGTTCACCCTCCTCAACACCGGGGGAGCTAAGGACATGAGGTAAGCTTAAATAAGAATGTCCTGTTTGTAGGACTATTTAAGGACTTGTATTCTGTATTCTGAAAGATTGGTTTTCATGGCGTACTGAGTGATCTGTATCTTTGCACCTCCCTGATTCTTGTTGCTGACTGTTTTGTGCCTCAGCTTCTGCCTCTTGCCTTGCTTCTGACTCTCCTGTTTTTGGTTTTTGGCTTTGTTTTTTTCTGGCCTTGGTTCACATGGGTAGTCTTGCCCTTATGCCACTGTTTGTTCCTGCACCAGTTGGAATGTCATACAGATAACAAGTATTGGGATGCCTGACCTTTAATGACATTGCATTCAAATCCATAGACTTTAATATGGAGTTGGTCCCCCTCTGCAGCTATAACAGCTTCCACTCTTCTTGGAAGACTTTCCACAAGATTTTGGAGTTTTCTGTGGAATTTGTGTCCATTCATTCTGTAGAGCATTTATGAGGTCAGACACTGAGGTTGGACGAGAAGGCCTGGCTCGCAATTTCTGTTCCAGTTCATCCCAAAGGTGCTGGATTGGGTTGAGGTCGGGGCTCTGTTTGGCCAGTCAAGTTCTTCCACACTGAACTCCTCCAGCCATGTCTTTATGGAGTCGCTTTGTGCACTGGGACACAGTCATGCTGGAACAGAAAAGGTTCTTCAACAAACTGGGTCCACAAAGTTGGAAGCTGGTGTTGTCCAAAATGTCTTGGTATGATGAAGCATTAAGATTGTCCTTCACTGGAAGTAAGGGGCAAACCCTGAAACAACAGGTGTGTCCCAATACTTTTTTCTATATAGCATGGGCATCACCGCCATTCAATCTGAAGGAGACGTGTCCCCTTCACATTTCATAATTACTCGTTTGGACCCCCCCACATTTAACATAAAATATTAGCTCACCCAGCGCTCTTGAATCTTGAATCTTTCACAAAAGACTCCATTCCACTTAATCGATAGGAAAATACACATACCACTGGAAATCCGCTATAAGTATCCCAGCCAAGGAAAAGGTCCAAAAAAGTGCCCTTTAAAACAGAACTGGAACTTCTGTATACATCCAGTTCCTAACAGCCTAGAGACGGAAGTCAGGCACTATTCCTCTTGTTTGGGGTCTTTTGGAACCCAAAATAAAAAATAAAATGCTAAAACCCGAGAGCAGCAGGTAAACAGTCTGGGAGCCGAGCCAACAGAACAGAATGAGAAATACAGAAGAATTTAAAAAGGCTAAACTGAAACTGAGTAAAAAGTAGATTACTTTTCTCACACCTCTCTCCATTAAATGTAAGCATAACATCGCTATCAGAGCAAAACATTAATTACCAAAGTAGTAACTTGTCAGGTGAAGGAAAAAAACAAAATAATACAGAATGGAAGCTAAAATAACATATCTTCAAATTTTGAACCACTTCTATATGTCTATCACGAAATGACCACTACATTTTCACACAATGTAAAAACAACTGCTGTTTTCAAATTATATTAAAAAAAACAAGAATGACAAAATGGAGATACAAGGTTTTGTCCTGACTGTAATAAGTAAGTAAAACTATTACCATTCAAAAAATACTCCAGATTGGACAAATGGTGTAAAAACAGAGGTACACTCTAAATGACAGGGGCACTGCGCAGCTTTTTGGCTGGTTAGTTGTAGGGGCAGAACATAGAGCATTACATTTTTTTTTGACAGAAACACTGTCTGACTATAAAAGCTTTCTCTTTTTCTGAAGTCCTGATGTGGACACTGAGTCAGTCTTACTTGCTTTGGGCCTAGTAATGATATGGGTGAGGACTCTGTTACAGTTATGGGTTTAATAGATGTTGAAGTGTTCAAAGTAATAAACAGAAGAAGGTCAATCGTAAGCAAACTGTACTGTAAGTCACTTTGGATAAAAGTTTCTGCCAAATCAATGTAAAGTAATGTAATGTAACTTACACTATATGGACAAAAGTATTGGGACACACCTGTTGTTTCAGGGTTTGCCCCTTACTTCCAGTGAAGGACAATCTTAATGCTCCAGCAGACCAAGACATTTTGGACAACACCTTGCTTCCAACTCTGAGGACCGAGTTTGGGGAAGAACCTTTTCTGTTCCAGCTTGACTGTGTCCCAGTGCACAAAGCGAGCTCCATAAAGACATGGCAGGAGGAGTTCGGTGTGGAAGAACTTGACTGGTCCACACAGAGCTCTGACCTCAACCCCATCCAGCACCTTTGGGATGAACTGGAACGGAGATTGTGATCCAGACCTTGTGTCTGGCCTCATAAATGCTCTACAGAGTGAATGGGCACAAATTCTCACAGAAATTCCAAAATCTTGTGGAAAGCCTTCCAAGAAGAGTGGAAGCTGTTCTAGCTGCAGAGGGGTACCAACTCCATGTTAAAGTCTATGTATCTGAATGCAAAGTCAAAGTTCCTATTGGTGTAATGGTCAGGCGTCCCAATACCTGTTGGGGTGTATACACTAAATGCCTGTTTAGTGTATCCTTGGTGGGGTCTTTCTTTTGAGTGGGACAAAGAGACCTGGAGGGTTTAGAAGCAATGAGGCTGTGATTTATGCCACTACACTCTCACCTATAGAAGGTTTAAAACAGTCGAGAGCGCAGTGCAGATCAAATGAAAGGGACGGTCGTCCTGACGTTGCCAGATCAGTGCTTTTAAACCGGTTGTGATGAGCAGTCAAAATCCGATAGCTTCTTTTCTCTTTGTTAATTGTCCGTTTTGTGGTCTTCCATGCACCACTTCCTTACCTGAAAATTCTGTTCGTAACTGACCACTGAAATGGGCGATTATTTGATATCCTTATTAGTCGGCAATGCAAATATACAAAACTGTCATGTCAGACAAGGTCAAGCGTGGCCGGTCCACCTTCCTCTCCTGCATGGCAATTAAAGCGAGACCCAAGGGAGCGCTCAGCTCGATTTTACAGACCAGAGAAAGTGCCAGCATCAACTGTGATTGCTACATGTAGCCTCTTTTACACATTGCTGGCATGGAAGTCGGATTAACCGACATCTCCATAAATTGATCTGCATCTCAAAGACCAACTGCACACTAAACGCCCCTTTTTTTGGGTTACAAACAGGCCGGGCCTGATTTAATTAACACTTCAATTAGAAGTAATTGTGTGAACACTTTGCTAATAAAGGCTGAGACCCACTGTAAGAGAACAGCTTTTTTCTCATTATGGTACGTAGGGCCACGTTATTATGGAAATGATAATTAGCCGTCATTAGCACACACGCAAACTGGGTTAATTGCAGCAACACAAACAGTTTAGACCAGGGCTTCCCAACCTTTTTCAGCAAATGGGCCACACAAGAGACAACAGAGGCTTTGATGTTCCACACAAACATTTAAAAGACGTTTTTCTGACTTGGCTAAAGAGATTGTTGGTGTTCAGTAGCTACCAAGTGCTGGATGTCAGGTTGGTTGAAGAGAGCTGGTTGAAGTTGTAAACAGAAGTCTGGGTCAGTTCCATTGTGATGGTGTTTGGGCTCCTTTGACAACACAGAGCATTAGTTTTAGTCTAGCCCTAGATAGTCTGATGTCTTTGTATTGTTTCAGTTAATGCTTGATTTTCCCAGTTTTATCACTCTTTGTTACAGTAGCTTTTCAATTAAATGGTCTGGTCCTAAGATCTTTTCACTCATGATGGATTAAATTCCTCTTGATCAAAAAGAGAAATGTTTGACTTGCACTGAAAATGTAGCTAGCTATCGTTCAGTTATGCTGGTTGTAAATCTGGCCAGACAAATTAACAAGCTGGATGTAAATAACAGTTTAATTAGTAATATTTTAAAATGTGTCCTGATGCTTCAAAAGTGACACTTGGATGTTTGCAGAAGGATGAAGATAACATGGACCTTCCATGGCAAGCTGAGTCAGACTTGCACATATTGTGTGTTCATTTTAAGGATGCACATAGACTTTACTTCTTTTTGAGCTTTTAGTCTCTGAAGACAATCTGATCATTAAAATTTTTTTCTGTTGATAATTTTAGAATCGATATCACTATCTAATCTAAACACATATGTTTAAATGCTTGAAATGTGAAGCATTTACAATAATATTTATGCTGCTCAACTATTATTTATATATA
>JBBPCX010000001.1:29782808-29793395 GCA_037974365.1 Hydrocynus forskahlii
AAGACAACATGCATAAAGAGGATGATGTGGACAAAATACTCATTTGCCTAATAATTCTGCACTCCCTGTATGTATGTATGTATATATATATATACAGGACGAACTGGACTACTTTTGATTAAACCCAGAACTCCTAACTCACCCTCCTTTCAACTAACCCAAATATAGTAACACCTGTTGTCCTCTGTGATACGGTAAACATTTGTGGAAGTCTTTACTCCTCCACACACAGCACCGAGACTTCAGCACCAGCACAGTTCATTTTTAGGGACAGTGTACGTCCAGTCGAGGTCCATGCAACTCCACAAAAACACAAAAAAGAAAACGTGACACGAAGAATGGACAGAAACTAAACAGGACGACCATGAGGCAGGGACGTGGAGAGGAAGAGGAAAGAGCAAGAAGCCGGAGACTGATGAGGGAGCGAGGCTTATATTTTATTTCTGTGCCACAAGCTCTCCTGGGACGTTCGCTCGCTCCGTTTTCAATCCTAAGTGTAATTTGAGCCATCGCTTTATGCAAAGTGTATACTGCAGCTCAGTTCAAACCCAATCACTCACACTGACATGCAATTCTTTCCCCGCTCATCATCAACAGCCAGAATAATGGAGCTCAGTTAGGAAATATAAAGGCCTGATCACATACTGATGGGAACGGCATCCTGATGAATAATCTGCAGACGCAACAGAGGAAAACCCGAAAACTGCAAACACACACACACCTCAGCATCTCCCGCCACAGATCACACGTTAAACACACACTCCGGCCTCAAAGGCCTGATGGCTGGATGTCTAATTGAAGAGCAAATTTCCAAAACTGATTTTTTTAGGTAACACTACTATTGGCATATTTTTACGTTACCTCTTTATGCGCAATAGTATAACCGACCAAAACTCACTCAGTCCCTGCATAATACACGGTACAAGATTAGGTGAATTTTCAAAACTCACTCAGTCCACTGAACTGAAAACTGAACTGTATCTTTACCAGTATGGGCAGACAGGTATGTTTACAATTTTTATGCAGTTAGCTGTCATTGACTCTATGCTGTGTCATGCAGTGAGATATAAATATTAAACTTGTACATAATTTTGTGACATTGAATATGGGTTTACTTACAAATCGTTTGTATTATATTTTTTAAACAAATTTGCCCGTACTAAAATGTGTGGGAGTTGCACTTTAGAAACAGGCATTGAAAAATGACAAGTAACTATAAGATTTCAATAAAAAAAATTATTTCCTGTAATAATTGCTTTCCAATAGGTAAAACAAGCAACATTGTCAGAAAAAGTGAGTTTTGGAAATGTGCTCTTCAATTGTAAAATGCAAAACATTTCAAAAACATATTTAATGACTCCAGGCAGGAACACTTCTGCATTGTTTACCAGTAGTCTGATCTGATAAACACATTGGGGTCATATTGTGCTGAACAGGTCAGCTGTGTGGAAAAGTTGGGGCAGCTCGATCCAAATCAATTCAAATTTTTTTGAGCTACTAATTGTAAATAAGTATCCACTGTGCTAAGGGTCTTACTGTTTGATGGCTTACTGCTGAATTTAAAGTACTGGACAAAAAAGTTTAAAATATTATCAGCACAAAAGTGTTATGCACACTTTGTTTTATGTCAAAGTGGTCAAATTTGTTAGAAATATTTGTGTGTTTTTGGTATAGGATGTGTTAATTATTTTGGCTGAGAAAATCAACAGCTGATATAATTTTACTGGGGATACTGAAACATTTTGAATACGACTGACTGAAGAAACACACAACTGCATTCCATTTCCTTTGGAAAGCAACAATTACGCCCATCTGTAAAACATCAAAAGCTATGAACCATTCTAGCAGAGTTAACTGGAGCCTACTGTCCATTCTGCAGCCTGCAGAGCTCATACTGGTCTGTTGCTCGAGCCTGTTTAGTCTATGGACATGTACTCAAGATTAATTTTCATCATGAAAAAAAGCTGAAGAAATGGGACTCTGCTCACTAGATGGACTGTAAAATAATGAAAAGTGTGCAGTTTAAATTGTTTTTAAAAGCAAGGCCCATTTCATATAAGGAGGGACCTAATTGTTAAGTTTTTTTATGTGGAAAAAGAAAATTGGCTCGTATTAATTATATAGATTGGGGAATTAACTAATCCCAGGAAAGTGTTTCATTTTACACAGGCCTTAATGGAAGCGCACAGACTGATATTATCTCACATCGTCCCCTACAGTCATCTGACTAGTGTAACTGAGGAAAAGTGGGCCCTGTAGAAGAGCATTAATAGTCAAAGTGATATTAAATCGGCACTTCATACATATAAATATACACATACACATATGTGTGTGTGTGTGTGTGTGTGTGTGTGTGTTTGTGTATATATGCATGTATATGCATGTATATTTGGTGACTAATAACAGTTTGTAATTTCACTTGTGCAGGTTCCAGTTTATATATATATATATATATATATGAAACAGTAAATGCTGCAGGAGTGCACTGTATTATGTACTGTATTGTGGCTTCAGCAGGAGTGCAGTAGTCTTAGGGGGCAGTTCTTTAATACAGGGCTGCAGCTTGTGTAGCGCTGGCTGGCGCTCCGGCTGTCCCTCTAAGGCTGCTGTGCTCTGTTGTGCTGTGTGTCTCCTGAGACCCAGTCTTCTGATCTTCCGCCACTTAAACAGGAATGTGCTCCGCAAGTGGGGCTCAATCAGAGAGGCTCTAAACTGAGTGGACAAGCTGAAGGCCATCATCGCTGCCTGCTGACCATCGAGGCAATGAAGCGTCGACAGCAGCCGCTCTTTTACACTCGCCTCAAGTGTGTGTCTGGTTATTCCACTAGGCCTGACAGAGAAACACAGACGGTGACACACAATACAGACATGCACCAGAAGCTTATCTTATAATATGCTGATAGATTTTAGGTCATTTCTATATACTTTTTAGTTTTTAGTGTTCATTTGGGGAGCAGTGCAGGTCTTATTTCAGCAGTGAGGAACTGTGCAGTGAGGAATAAGTGAACGTTCAGTGTGCTACAGTTGTCCCAGGAGGGAACAGAGATGCTTTGAGGGCAGCAGGCCTTTCCAAATCACTGCGCTTCTGTGTGGACCAAAAACACAGACACACACACACACACACACACACACACACAAGAGAAAAGCAGTCGCAGTATGTTTGGGAGTATATCTTTTCTTTGTTCCTTTTCTCATTTTTGACATCAAAACAAAAAAAGTAATGTGACACAGGAATTGTTAAATGAACAATCAGAGATATTATTGTACAGTGCAGCCAAAGTGATATAATACACACAATAAATATTTTTTTTTCAGGAGAAAATAAAATCCCTTTTTTCATTTTCGACAATAGAACACGGCGGGACCAATTCTGACTGTTATCACAAAGGGGTTTGGAAGAAGGGGACACTTGGAGAAAATCATCATTAACTGTCTGAGTGATTTTTGTTTTGAGACAAATATCTTTCATTTAAAAGAAGCTGAGGGCTGATATCAGAAAGGTGAGGTGCTTATTAAAAGCAAAGCTTTCATAGAGGTTGGTACTAGGAAGACAAATATCACTGATTTAAAAATAGACAAAATCATTCAGAGTACGCTTGGTGTGAAACTGATACTGAATGGAACCAGACGTCTAAAGAGTTTAATACCTCTAAAAACTCCCACCACAAAACGTTGTTACATGAAATGTCTTAGAATACACTGTGATGGTTTTTGGCCTCGCCATTTTTAAAATCCATCCATGGTTGAGGGGTAGACAAGGCAAAATAGTTCCTATTTTATTTTTTGCTGTTTATGTATCTGTATGCCTTACATATAAACACTCAGAAGTTGTGTGGTTTGACTAGTGGTTTGGACAGTGAATGAAGTGACTTGATTCGTGTTGTAGGACCCCTGGATCCATTCACCACTCCTGTAAAATAATCAGTTAGGTATTATGCCATTTAACACCAAAACCAACCTGAAAGATAATTATTATATTATACAGAAACTTTGCCCTGTAAAGTTGATTTGGAGAGAGAAAGAGGGCGAAAAACTGATTGTGGCGCGGCCGAGTGTCCGTATTAGAGATGTAAATAGAGCAGGTGCCGGGGGCAGTGGTGCTTATTGACAGTCTGCACTTATCTACAGCACTGCCCTCTCGACGCGCTAGAAAACTCTACAGTACAGGTGCCGATCACGTGCACCCAGTGCTTTTTGACTCTTTGCTTCCAAATTGAGAGTCTGGATGAGTGATGAGGTAGTTGCATGTTTCAGTTCAGAGTGACTCATGCTTTGCTCCAAAACTAGACATGGGGCGAGGGGCGTCATCTCTAATGGTGTTTCCTAGAGACGTTTTAATCTCGTCTTGCAAAAAAGAAACGCCTTCTGAAAGATTAAGAACAATAATGGCATGATTTTAGTCAGAATCGGTCCCTGTTGTTGCCCACATATTATGCACAATAAAAAGAAAAATGCCCTGTTTTACATTGTCTTTATCTGCCTGGCGAAACCCACAGCACGGTGGCCACTTCAAGTGTAGACAGTTTGGTGGAGGGGTTCACGACCATCCTCCTTTAAGTAGCCAATGAGTGTACAGCAGGATGCGCCAATGATATAGCGAGCGAGCGAGCTGGCCACCACCACCCTTCACCGTGCCAGTTCCTTTTGATCACAGTATCAAATTGTGACAGCGCCACAATTTACAACATCACATAAAATGACATCAGTAGTATAAGCCATTCCCTTCCCGACGGACTCTCTCAAAGCGGAGGATCAAGGGGTGACGCAAGTCTACAGTACTGAACTACGTTTCCCATCATGCACCACAAAGGTCAAACAAAAACAACATGGCAGCTCTACATTTCGGAGCAGAATTCGCACGGTTGCCGGGATGTTGGCGGTCCCTGTCCTCCGTGGCCTTTTTGCACTGATGGAACCTTTCGGTGGGGAGGGTTTAGGGGGTAATTAGCTGTTTATGTTGATGCCTGCTTCAAAGCCCTATTTAGCAATCAATGCGTCAGCGCTATTGTGTCAACACGAGGTCAAGAGCCCCCGCCACCTTTGGAGGCCTAAAAATAAAGCTGGTGTGAAAGACCTGCACCTGCCGCTCACCTTCATTCGGATGCATTGCTATAAAAGTGCCGGGACTATAAAAAGTCCGGGCCGCTGCTAAAACGGGCCGAGCAGATGCTGGGCACCTTGCTTCCTCTGTGCGGGACGGCTCTACAGGCGGCTTAGCACGCCGAGAATAGTTCCTTTGACATATGGGCCTCTGATTGTTTGAACACGGAATCTGGTGGACCTCTGCCACCCGGCATAAATCCTTTGATACCTCCTCCCCTCCAGCTCACCCCAATCCCGGCCCACCTCCCCCACCAATCCCTCACTCATCTTTCACTCTGCCCAAATCGGGGCTGTTCGTCAGTCTGCCAGCAAACATTTAGCACCAGCTTACTCCGCGACCAAATCGGGGCTGGAGGAAATCATCAGCAACGACAACGACGACGACAACAACAACAAACAAAAAATGGGCCACAGTGCAACCGGCAAGCGGCGCGTTTATTGCCGAAATGCACTTGCCTGCCACACGCAACATATCAAAGGGTATTGTGTTCTAATGGCAGCAGCATCGAAAAGCAGTCAGAGGAGTTGAAACCAGATCGCCCGTCCCGTCAGCTCCCTTTATTGCTGAGTTTTTACTACAGAGTAAGACAAGTGACTACCTGGCTACGCTAGTTTGGTTAAACATGTTTACCAGTTGTGTCTTCCTGCACGTGGTGTGATAAATCAATGCTGCAGGGATCACCGTTCTGAAGAGGTATATCTGAGGACGTTTCAACCAAAAAAAGAGCTCACGTTTGGTTACGGATTACTCCACCCCCCCACCCAACGATCTCGTCATAGCATTTCCCCCAACTCCAACCCCCCTCCCCCCGTGCAGTCATCTCATTTTATCGCACTGTGATGAATATTTACAAGTCCTGGCGTAGTCCTGGTAACGTCCAGAGGCCGAACGTTCACACGCGTTCGGCTTGAGATGCTCCACAATTTATCTAGTGGTTCGGGTTATAATTATGAATTATGACATGTATAGAGATGCTTTCAAAATTGGAAAAAAAAAACAACAACAAAAAAAAACAAAAAACAAACGCAAAACCCCCCAAAAAACCCCAAAAAGCATCTGACCACCTTATCGAGAAAGATCCGAGTTTCTGAGAGACTTCTTCTTTCACACATAACCACAGACCATAAACAAACAAACAAACAAACAAAAACAGAACAAAAAAAGCAAAAATCATTTACTGTACAAGTACATAGGATTTGTTATATATTTTAAATTTTTCTTCTTCATTTATATTTATACTTTGAGTTTTTTTTCCGTCTCATTTCCTTTTTTTTTTGTTTCGTTTGTTTGTATTCAGATCTTCTTTAAAAACGTCTCTTGTCCGTGAGAGACAGAGGGAGACAGGTTTGAAAAGACAGGACGGGGAGAGAGGTGAGTCTATGAGCTGTCTGTGGGTCAACAGTGCGTCTCCCCCCGCGCCTCTCCTCGGCTAGTGTGTCTCTTAACGCGCCCCCTTTCGCCGTTGCGGCGGCGACGTGATCGCGGCCGTCGTGGGTAAGGCCGCTCAGACCTTGGCCTCCAGCATTTCCAGGAATAGTTTGTGCATGGGCACCTTGCCCTGCACCTTGATGCTGTAGAAGTGCTGCACCGCCTTGGTGGCCGTCTGCCGGAGCAGCGGCAGGGTCATTAGCAGCTTCCCGGCCCGCCGAGGATCCTCTGCGTGCTGCCCGCTCTCATAGTCCTGCAGGGCCTCGTGAAGAGCATCCTGGAGCTTCTGAACCGCCTCCACGTCCTCTATGTGCATGGAGTCTACAGGAGGGATGAGAGACACGACACGTGCTGATTAGGCTTTATATTAAACTTCTTTCTGACATGCATTCACTCATCATAAAGCAAATTTACCTCAGAAATAAAACAAACACTCAAGTTGTTGTAGTCTATTATGGTAGACTGATTGACAGAGCATTTCAGTGGTATTCCATTCCCACAGTGTTTTAAATCTCACACAGACAGAAACATGAGTCCACAGTGCCCTCAGAGTTTCACTGTCTGAAAGATCAAGTAGGTGAGATTAAATATAAGCTAACTATAAGAGAGAGGCTCAGATCAGTGGAATCCAATTTTAATATTGTGCTATTTTAATATCAACCAGGCAGAAACTCAATTTAATCCTGTATAAACAAATACATGAATTAAACAAGCCAATAATAATAATAATAATAATACATTTTATTTATAAGCGCCTTTCACGACTCTCAAGGTCACTTTACAGAAGTTATCCAGAAATAAACAATAAATCATAGATAAATTAAATTAAGAGTTCTTTGTGTTCCACATTGGGAACCTTAAGCACAGTGAGTTTAAGCCACTCTCCGCGGGTGCGGGGGGCGAGCTGAATATCTTTAGGCATGATGATGACTCTCTTAGCGAAATGCTGGTTAAAAGTAGAGGCAAAAAATCTGCACAGACTGTATCCCACTTGAACACTGACAAAGTTCAGGAAAAACACATTCAGTCAACAGAACCGTTTACACTTGTTTACTGCAAGTGCATTTCTATTGCTTCACTCATCATGAAGCTTGAACATGATGTGAAAGGTAACCAGTATTTTTTCATTAATTCATAAAAAAACTGACACGTTATTGTTCCAGTAGCAACTATGATATAATGACACTGGCAGTATTTAACATCAATTTAACATCAACAATTTCACACTTGATTTTAAGAATCTGACTACAAATCTTTTTTTGGTATTTGTCTGCAAAAATATAATATTATTTATTAAAAATATATTGGCCTGGCTTTATTTTAAAAAATCACTATAGATATAAACACTATTATCTACTGATGTTACAACCGTTAAACTATATGATAAAAGAGAAAATGAGTGAATTCAATAGTAATTAGTCAAAAAGTCAAGAGGAGAGTTAAATATCTAAGCATTTCAAAACAATCCATAATGATACTTGGATATTACCAACAAAAAGTCAGTGCTGCAGAAATTCATGACATACAGCCTCTAGTCTCCATATGCAAGACTGGTGTGATCTTTCAGTCTGTGTTCTGTCACTCAGTGAATCATTTCCTACAAATTAATAAGTATTTCAACACACATCCATAAAGAGAGGCCATGGATTTAACTCTCTGCCCATATCACTTCTCAGATACACACACACACACACACACGCGTGCCAAGTCAGAGCCAGTGATTGTTAAACTCTGTCCGACACCCTAGCCTGCCTCACCGCAGTGCATATTTCACCATGTGGGGTGATAAAAGGGAAAACAGATTTTCAAATTTGTCAAAAATTAAAATTCAATGACTGGAACAACTGTATTCCCAAGACCCTGAGACCTTTCTCGCCCGCCTGATCCCCCAGCACTAAAGGATTGAAGTCGACCGCGTTTGAAACAAGAGAGCGAAGCGACGACAACGGGTGAGAAACAAACTCCGGGTGAAGGCCCCGAGGGCAGGGACGAAGAAACACCATTTCATTCTGCCCTGCCTGCTTCCCTGCCGCTACAGTCGTATGCAAAAGTTTGTGCACCCCTAGTCTGAAATATTATATTACATTACATTCATTTGGCAGATGCTTTTATCCAAAGCGACCAACAACATGAGGGAGTAGGTAAATATGAAATAAGGAAACATGCTCTGTAAGTACATTTAATACACAGCTATTGTTTACTTGCTCTGTTAATATACTGTTAAAAAAACATGAAACATGGTACAATTTATATACTGTGTTTTTTCCTATATGGTAATGATTAGAAATCGTGCACTAAGGCTTATTCATAATTTAGTAACATTCAAAATGAATAAAATTCAACTATTTGAAAAATGTAAAACATATTTAAGCGTGTATGTATAACTTATTTTGACTCAGAAAGTCAACAAAACATTAGTGTATTGCAGACATGTGTATTCCCTTAATCCTTAAAAGTATTCATTCCAAATCAGTTATTTCTCATCTACAGCATAACATAAGTGTGGACTCTAAGCTTTCAGTCAACACCACATTAGTGTTTGTGTGAGGGAGGACATTTATGCCGAGTTCAGACGAAGCATATCTGATTTGAGCGAGACAGATTTTTGCAGCCTGAGTGGCAGAAAGCCTTAAGAAATCTGACTTTGAATCCAAATGGATTCAAGCCACATTTGTACATGACATGAAACATATTATAGCTTAGACATGCAGAACCGACGCTTTAACAGATGTTTAAGAAACTTATTTTACTCGGCAATGTAGTTTTACAGTAACTTTCAGTGAAGATCTGAACCTGAATATTAATAGTGAGGCCTATTAGTCTTTTACATCTGCTGACCAGGTCATCTGACTCGAATGTCATGTTTTACTGGTTGCTGAAAAGTGCAACACAGTCGTGAAATATGTCATGCCTGCTAGCTGGTTATAGTTGTTGATTAACACATAAATACTGAAGCTCATAAATGCGACTGTTACTCACAGGTGTTTTCTTATTATGGCAACTGGTGTGGACATGCAAACAAATCCAGGCACACAAATCAGATTCAGTCACTTGTACTTTGAAATCTGAACTCATGCATCTGAATTTGCATGAGAACTAGAACAAGATCTGAATTTGAATTTTAATTTCGTGGAAATGATATGCACACCAAAAGGATAACTTTGAAAAAAACAATTTCCACTGTGATCAAAAAGTTTACTGATTGTAATTTTGTCTTTGTGCCACTTTAAAAATGGAAATATCAAAAGTGCCTGTTGATAGAACAAAATGGCAATCAAATGTGAGTGTAATTTTTAATTTTATTAAATGTGTAATCACGTGACTACATTTGAATAGTACATCAAAACCAAATAACTTCAAGCGTTTGAAGGCCTCAAACTACACTTTCGAATGTGGCATCTGAACCTGATGCTGTTATATGTTGAGCTGTAACGGGTAAACACACTCAGGTCCTGATGTGTTTGCACTACTGGGTTCTCAGCAACATGTTTAGTGTTTCTTCTCTATCTTTTCACATGTGCCACTGTGTGTGTGTGTGTTTGTGAGTGTGTGTGTTTCAGACAGAGAGGAAAGCGTGAGTGTGTATGTGTCCAGGAGATAGAGTGTGTAAGGGGAGCATTAAAAAAAACAACTTTGAAGAAACAATTTCCTTGCAATCCATCAGAGAGCCCCCGTCGATCCAATTGATAAACTGCTAATTACAAAATCAATCGCTATGAATTTTCACAGCTGTCAGACAGAGGCGCTCCCACGAGAGCCTTCAAACACACACACACACACACACACACACACACACACACACTGCCCTCGTTCAGGCGGCCGGCACACACACTCACGCTCCTCTGTCTCCCCCACCCCTCCGCACTCTGCTCCAAAAGGTCTGTCAACTGAATGCAAAGCAAAGGCCACCCTCAGCATTTTTCATTTTTCTCACAAAGAAAACGAGGGGGGGGGTGAGAGAGAGAGAGAGAGAGAGAGAGAGAGAGAGAGAAAGAGAGAGAGGGAGAGAGAGAGAGAGAGAGGGATAGAGAAGGAGAGAGAGAGAGAGAGAGAGA
>JBBPCX010000001.1:29867946-29881104 GCA_037974365.1 Hydrocynus forskahlii
GGTGCTTTTGGTTTGGAAAGCAGTGAAAAGCTGATTTGGAGAATAAGAATGGTTCTCAGAACTGCATCAACCAATGAGAACATGTTCCATTTGTGTGGATGTGGCCATTAGTACAAAGGAAAAATTTGGATATTCTAGTGATATTCTACATGAAAGGAGCTTTTTAGGTATAGGACACCATGTGATTGAATGCGGGCAGTTTTCTGTGATTGCAGTTTAAGAAAAAACATCTACTGGATGCAGTTGATCTAGAAATCTGAAAAATGGTTAATGGGACCAAAACCATCAGTTCTGAAGTGTCTCGCTTTAGCTTTGGAATGGGTTTGTCCAACAAGCTCACAGAGGTGAGACGGTCACATGTCCACATACTTTTGGCCATGTACTGTAGATGTGAAGACAAAAGGTGGCCACCTTCATTTCACCATATGGTGACCTACTCCTTTTGACAATGACACTAAATCTGACTAAGCTTTCGGATTTGCTTCATGGGCCTTCCAGCGCGCGCTCTTTGAGCCAAAGGCAGGTACAACTAGCAGGATCAGCGTGCTCGTCTATGAGGTATTCAGGAGCATCAGCGGAGGACTCAGAGGAGTGTTAAACACACGGAACTAAATCTCCCCGCTGATTAAAAATGAATGTTACCATGCAGAGCCCCTGGTGTGGGACTCGGCGGTAAAGGAACTCGTTAATATTCCCCCCCATGTCTTGCTAATGTCTTAAAGTGATAAATAGCAGGGGGTAGGGAGCTGTTTGATTGTTCTTCACAGGCAGCCACAGAGCAAGGAGCGGCTGGAGGTGGAGGGATATTCTCTGTGTGCCCAGGCAACGTCCATGTAACGTTAATAGGGTCATTGTATATGGACATGCTGTTGCGAGGTGTCAGTCGCACTACTGTCAGTCACTGTAGTGGACGAGAGACGATACAGATGTACCTGCTGCTTCCACTCAAAACATTCTGAGTGATCAGATACACTATAATTACCATGCTATTCATCATGGTGCCACGTCTGCGTCAAAATATCTATTGTTAGCAACCAGACGAGCCGCCACTGACCTACAGTCACCAAGCTGTAGTCCCTGAGCATAAGCCCTTCATGAATATGCAAATCCAGACACGTATTCATACATAATATGTAAATCCTGACAGTGATATGCAGTGCTGGATGTAAACGTGGATGTAAAACCATGAGGTGAATTGAATCATTTGGTTGGTACACAGTGGCTTCAACCTTGTCCATAATTCTAGATCCTTTAAGTCCTTCCTCAGCAGAGTTAGGTGAGCTGTTTTACAGTAATAGGTTGCTGCAATCCAGTTATTGTTGCTTTAATCCGCCTTATTTTTCATGCGACCGCTGTTTTTCAAGAACATGGCCAAAATATCTGGTTGCTATAGTAAGTGCTGTTCAGTACTGTTCTAGCAAAGTCAAAGAAAGTCTGCTTACTCTTAAAGGTATTGATTTATATCCCATTCAATGTCTCTGAGACATTTCTGGAACAATGTACAGGTTGTAATGGCCAAGTAAAGCTGAAACTATGGCAAAAACAGGGAAGCTGTGAGCATCAACCTAAGAAAGCACAGCATTAGAATAAGCAGGAATGTGGCTTCATAATCACAATTGTGTTGAAAAAGATTGGTTATAACTGAAATACATACTCATAACATGCAACATGATGAAAAATTGCCAGGGAAGTATCTATTGTCCACATTTTTCTAACAGGTTTGGACATTATATTCCCTGCATTTGGAAATATTCTGCATTAACTAGAACAGGCAAAGGCTCCAGAAATGAAAGGCAGACCTCTGATCACAGTCACTGATCCCAAATCTGTGATTTCTGGAACATAGTGAGTCCATACTCTACATTTTTCTTCCATTTTTTCATTTCTTCCTGTTATGACAGACCGTTTTATATAAGAAAAATGATCATAATTCAATTCAAAAGACAATTTCCAGCTTTTCCTTATGCCTTTCAAGTGTAAGGGTTGTTTTTGTTTCTTGGACCTTAAGCCAAACAGAATTATGTTAATATTCTCTGTTCTAACTGGACGACATATGTAAATACACTGATTTTTGTGACATCACAACAACAACACATTAGTGAAACTGGCCCCTTAATGCAGTTACACCTTTTGGTACATTTACTGTACCTCACTTGTTGGACTCCTGCGACACCGACATCATCTTTATATAGCGCTGACTTCACCTACAGCCCAGTACAGATTCCTTTAAGTTCTATACAGGACAAGGTGAGTGCAGCCTTCAGAACTTCCTCTGGTCCTAAAGGATGAAAGCTCTGCAGTTTGTTTCATCCGGTGTCAAACGAGTGATCCGTTTTGTATTTGTAACCATTATTAGGTATATATACGTCATGGCATGCGCCGCAGCCCTTTTGTCAGTGTTGGAACTGGCCTACTTCACCTGTCACTGAGTCTCGCCCGACTTTCTTAGACCGATATCCCTCTCACCTTCACGGGCTGCAAAGACAAAACATCCAGCAGCGAGGGCCGGCGCAGGCACGGACTGCGGGCCTAACTTTAACAGGACATTTTATGAAGTGCCCTTTGGAATGACATTGCAAGAAGCATTGTACAAATAGAATTGAGTTCAATTGAATTGAGTTGAGCCCATCAGAGGGCTGTGGTGGAGTCCGCACGGGCTCATTCCAGTCACAGCGTGCGAGTTACTACCATGATAAAGCACATATGGTACACCAGGGAGATTTAACCAGCTTGTGACATGGGAATGGAGGCTGAGACTTAGGCACACACACACACACCTATCTGTGCACACACATACACACACAGACAAATGCTTTATGCTCAGTTATAGGATTTTGTCTGCTTATTTCTACAGAGGGCCATTACACAATGGCAGCATTTAATGCCACCGGAGTTGCTCTGCTAATACATTTTTTCCACTCTTATCTCTCTTTCTCTCCCTCTCTCTCTCTCTCTCTTTCTCTCCCTCTCTCTCTCTCTCTCTATTTCTCTCTCTCGCTCTCTCTCTCTCTCTCTCTCTCTCTCCACTTTTTTCCCACTTAACCAGTTCTTGACACATATGAACGGTCCAGTCTTAGACATCTAAAGTTCAAAAGTTTTTCTCTGCTTTTTCCTCTCCCTGGAATTTTGTGCCCTTATACAAGGAATTAGTATGAGCTTTATACAGTTTACCCTATGGGTAGTGTTTAGAGAACTCTTCAGTTAGTAGAGTTAGTGGCTGCAAAACACTTTATTTGAACGTTCAAAAAGTAAGGCATTACAGATATTTGCTTTATCGTTAACTTACACTCACAGAACCTATCTGACCCTAAACTGCAGTTTTCCAGACCCATTTCCAAAGGGGATTCACCATTGGCACTTCAGTTTAGTCCAAGACTGGGCCTAATCCATCCTGAACCTGAATGTAACATTGCACATGACAAGAAGTTTACCTTTACCCTACCATCTCACACCAGCTCCCTTCAGAGCATTTCAGTAACAATATAGTGTGTTATAAAGGATGGTCCTCTTTGTGGTTCCTAAAATCTGACAAGTTTTAAGCCACTGCACAGCACTCACACCTATACACACCTTACATACACACACCTATGACAACCTCACAATAACTGAATTCTGTATTAATGCTCTTTTAAAATCACTGTGCCGTGAAAGAAGTATTCATTGACTCATAGACGCCCAACTAACCAATGAAGTAAACTTAAACTAAGGGGCTTAAATGTGTGTATTTTAGTTTGACATCTGCTTTAAACCCAGGCTAAATTTCAAATATCTCTCTCTCTCTCTCTCTCTCTCTCTTTTTTTTTTTTTTTCTTACATATACATATAGCACTGTCCAAGAGTCTTAAGGCACTGTCTGATGTCTTGAGGAACAGTTCTCCAGGCTTCCTGAAGGACTTTCAACGACTCCCATTTTCAGTCCAGTCCAGTTTCAGAGGAGTGTTTTTTATTTGTTAAGCCAAACAGTGACCTACGTATGAATTTTTCAAGCAGAACAAAGAGCATCTAACTGAAGTCCTGAACCAGTGAAGAACCAGGAGTAGATGATTCCAGATGATTGGGCGGTGATCAGTATACTGGTGGTGCTGAATGCTAAGAGGTTGGAACTCCTTTATCTAGGCTCCTTGTGTCTTTAGGCACTTGTCAGCCATTTGTTCTCTTTAGCTCAGTCTCCTCAATATGCCAAAGATCAGACAGTTTGAGAGGCAAAAAATAGTTTTTTGCTCCAACAAGGTGATTCAAAGCAAAATATGAGTGATGACTCAAGACTTTTGCAGTCCTGTGCATATATATAGCTGACACCTAAACGGGCCACGCTGAAGGAGCACCATTAGTTTCCAGTGACAGTGCTTTTCCTTCGCTTCCTGCCACAGCTCTCTCTCCCTTTCCTGCCATGTTATCTCAAACTTCTCTCTCTCTCTGTGCTTCTGTTTCACTCTTCCATTGTGGTTGCTGTGTTATGGCTGAAGTAAAGGGCTGCCCGCAGTGGGAGAGATCCTAATTAACAGCCTTTTTCATTGGAGTGTGGCTTTTCTGCCACTGCTCTTTTTGCGAGCACTTGTTTTATGGCTGCGCTGGGGAGCCCCGTCCAGGGATTTGGAGAGGGATAATTGCCTTTGCCGCAGGCTGCAGTAATCTGCTGGGCTAATTCATTATTTTAATAAGTTAGCTTCTCCTAGGGGGCGAGCGGCTGGGCGTCGCGCCTCACAGCCCTGACAGTGGGCCCTCGTTACCGCGACGCTCTCTGCACAGCGACGCCCGCGCAGGGTTAATAACAGTTATTAGCCCCTCTCCTCGGCCCCTAATTTCTCCTTTAACTGGGAGCATTCAGACCGCAGCCTCCGTTCAGCGACTCATCATCAGCCCTGCCGTCTCAACCTGGAGAAAATCCTCTTCCTGAAGCTCCACGAGGAGGGGGGAGAGGGGGAGAGTACATCTCCCTCCACCCCCTTGTGCCCACCATCCACCTTCACACCACCCAGCCCCCCATTCACCCCCCTCTACCCACCCACAACGTCCTCAACGTTGTTTGTTTTGCTGTTTTTTCCCTCCTCCATGCGTTCAAATTTCATTTTGGGTAAAATATTCGGCCGCGGTGGCAGGCAGATCAATCCGATTTATCCAAACAAGCTCTTACTCCATGGGCTTTGCGTAACTAATGGCTTCATTTTAGAGACAATCTTCTGTCTGGCTTGCTAATGGACTGCTCGGCGCGTGTGTCCAGGTTTGATGAGCGCAATTCATATGGACATTTTACACAGCCCCTGATTAAAAGGCATGTCATTTAACCAGGGAGGGAATGCAGACGAGGACCTGATGCATAAAAGTATTGGAAAAATCCAATAGTGGAGATGATGGTCACTGCTGGGCATTTGATAGGCTCTGCAGTTAAAATCCAATTAGAGATACAGCTCCAAAGTGGTTAAACGGCTTTCAGCACGGCCTCGGATACATTATTCCGACTCCGAGGAGCAAAAATGCCCAAATGAAATGGCTGATGGACATTGATTGTGCAGTATAATGTCCACTCAAACTGGGCAGCCAAGCACCCGATAGAGATTGTGCCATGATCTGTCTCCTGAGGAAAAAAACAAGTTTCATCACATTTCCAACCACAAGAAGAACATTTAGGGACATAGTATGCATATGTGTGGGTAGAATTTAGTCAGCAGGCCTACTTTAGGAGTTCTTTGGTGGCTTCTATGATGAAGAAACGCATTTGGTTCCCAGGAAAACCTTCTAGGCCTTCAGAGAAGGCCTGATGATTTTTAGTTCATTTTTATTCAATAAAATCATGTTTTATTAGCTAGGAAAATATCACAATGTTGTTCTTAGTTCATTATTAAGCTCTGGTTGGAAACAACAGGGTTAAATTCCCCTAGTAAGGAAACTTCCAAATGATATTTTTCCTTCTGTGGTATTTAGGTAGATATCATTAAGTAAGCTCATTCATTGGTTAGGCCTTCAGGTGATGGAATGAAGGCCCGGTGTGCCAGATTGACCACCAACACAGTTAGGAAGTTACAGTGAAATCAAAGAACAACATCACTACAGGCCAATGGTCACCAACTCTAGTCCTGGAGATCTACCTTCCTGAGAAGTCTAGTTTCAGCCACAATCTGCTCTGGCTAACACCTTATCTGGCTAATGAACGTCTTCAGAAGATTCTGACTGAAGCATTAAATAAGAGGGAAGGGGCCGCAAGTTAGATGTTGGAACTAAATAGGAAAGCAGATCTCCAGGAAGAAGGCTGGTGATCACTGGACCTGGCTTTCCTGAAGTTCTAGTTTTGTTGTTTGCTGTGAAAACCACTGGCAATCTAAGCAATGGGTTTGTGTCCAATAGTAACCAGCAGCAGTTCATAGACTCTGTAATGTAAGGAATCACTAGAAATGCAACATAAAAATGCAAATGTATGCACAGCTTTTTGCTTCTCACTAATAGGTCAATATTACTTATATACTACTGTCTCTATAACATGCAATCACATACTCATAACCAACACTTGTGTTATTAGTTATTCACTTAACTGTAAGTTACTTGTCTTGTATTTGTGAATAGCATGGTGTATTTCATGTTGAGTAATTTTTCCAGAGTTTTTATTGGATTTATTCAGACTATTTTTATTGTCTTTGTGTCTCTGTGTGTCTGTGCAGTCATAACATAAGCAATATCCTTCTGGTGGAGTATAGTTTTCTGATTCTGATTCTGACCAACATACTACTAGAATCCCATAGGGGTGCAGGTATGACTGTGAGATGTTTTGATATTTGGTTCTATACTATCTCAAGGTTTTCTTTCTAGAAATGTACACCCAAGCCATGAACCAGTCATTTTAAAGACTGTATATTAAAGAATTTAAGCCAGAAATGCACGTTTTATTCAAATTGTTCATGCTGCCGTTGCAGGCAACTCCATGAAATCACAGTGAAATCCTGCTGCCATCACTGATGACACTGAGCTGAGCTGCTGTTCTGAGTTTTTGAATGCTCTTCTTGAATGCTCCCTCTATGCAGCAGCTATTACTCAGTGAGGCGGTGGGCTGGCAGTGTGCAGAGTGCTGAATGGACCATGGCACTCTGAGTGCTCTGTGCCCAGGGCTCGGGGTCATGTTCTCCTCGGTAGGCTCAATGGCCTCGCTGTCATCATCCAGCACTCTGCCAGCTTGCGTATTAGACACAGAGCTGCTGGATATTAAAACTGCTCTATCTCTCTATCTGACTTCGACTCTGACGGACATAGTCTGAGCCGGGCCTTCGGTCAGTGATTAAAGAGCCTTAGCTAGAATTAAATGATGAAAGATTACAGTCAGAAAGCATACGGTTAACCCAGTGCTGTCCCAGTGCTGTCAGCCTGCTCTGTATATAAAACTATTACGCTCTTATTAGAGTACAGCATCAGATATGTGTGTCAGAAAAATGTATCTTAGTGTCTGGAGTTATACATTAAGGACACAAACAAACGCTCATTTCAAATGAGTTACTTGTAAAGCTAATATTATGCTTATGGACAAACACGGGCAGAGCCTCAAAAGAAAGTTGGAGAAAGCCCATTCTCATTGGAGAAAGCTCGCCCTGTATGGGCCAAACGGACAAACATATTTTTGCTGCCATTGTCATCTGTAATTTAATAATAATGATAATTGAAAATAATTGACAACTCCAATAAGTTACCAAGCAAAAGTGAAATGGAATATAAAAATAAACATAAATTAACATACAAATCCCCTTTTAACCTTTTAAACTGCAGGTGTAATATTTAGTTTTCATTTGAAGGCTTGTTATCCAGTATCCATGGCTTATTACTCACTCTCTATGGGCCAAATGGCATTGGAGGGACAAGTAAGTATGGACAAGCATGTACTTGCTGCCATTGTAACCTGTAATTTGTTCACTTTATAATAATAATAATTGTAATTAAAAATGACTGATAATTCCAATATGTTACCAAGCAAAGTACTACCTGAAATGGAATATAAAAAGTAAACATAATCAACATACAAATCCCCTTTTAACACTTTAAACTGCTGGTGTATTACTTAGTAATTCACTTTTAAACACTATGCTTTACTGAGTGACTTCTATGAAACGTACTTAGGTTATGTAGGTATGGGTGAGGACATTGAGGGGGCTCAGAAAGAAATAAATCCACATATTAACACCAGAGATAAAATAACATATGCACTGTCCATTTAAATCTAATTGGTCACAAACTAACCTTTCTAGACTGTGAGAGAGACCTGAGGACTGGAGAGTTTTGTGAGTGCAAAGGTCAGTGGCTTTCCGAAATATGTGATAAAAAAAATATATAACTGGTATAAATCTTGTTTATATCTGTTTGAGGAAGTGATGTTAGGACCTCTAGTAGCATTTGAGATTTGAGCACAAAGGACTCACGGTTCACCAGCGGTATAAAGTTAAATAAATAACCTGGGAACACATGATATTTGGCGAAGGAATAAATGCTACACCAGCGTTAATGTGGAAAAGTTGTTTCCAAATGAAGTCATACAGGCTGGCGTGTTCTCATGACTGATTACTCAGTGTTTGTTCAGGCCTTAAAAAGTCTATGAATGAGTTTACAGTGGCATAGATGTGAATCTGCAGGTCAGTCAGTCGCTCTAAAACTCTGGATGTGGCCCATAAAACCCCACGCGTGACATCAATAAGCTAGTACACCATTAACCAGTTAATGTTCACTGTGGGCAACCACATGTGGAGAAGGGGGCAGGGCTCAGGCCTGTGGGATTGCCTGAGGCACGTTAGAGGCCATCGTTTTTCAGAATCGCACAATGCCATCTGCTATTACTGCTGCTGGGTGACCGGCTGCTACTGGCTGGATCTGTCTCACTAACCAGTAATCAAAAGGCTGCTCCGGCTACTTATGCACATGAGAAAGACTACGGTAGGAGTCAGCTGATCTGATGAAAACTGATGGACAATATATTCAAGTTAAGTCAAGTAGAGCTTCATTGTCATCCCTGCCATATACATTTGGTACACAGTGAGCAGAAATATCATCCTCATGGGTACAGGACAATATCCCTGGGTGATAGATTTGGCCTAGTAGGTAAAATACTTGCCTATGAACTTTATCACCACAAAGTCGCGGGTTCAATTATAATTAAACCTATATATATATATATATATATGATATTGTCTAACAAGCCATTAGAATAATTTCACCTAGCAGTTTACACTGGGCTCCATAAGTATTGGGACGCCTGACCATTACACCAACAGGGACTGCATTCAGATACATAGACTTTCAAATGGAGTTGGTCTCACTTTGCTGCTGCTATAATGGTTTCACCCCCCATGCTCTGGACTCTGGAACTTGTTTTTCTATAACAAACTAGATACAATGTGAATTCCCTGCAGTGGCAAATAGCTTTGGTTTTATATTTGATTTGATTACATTAATGTTTAAGTTGAGATTTACAAGAAATATCTGAACTGCAGCTGTGTAACTGTGTTAAAGGGAACAGAGTTGTTAAACACTGCTGTCAATGCCAAGCTCTGATGTTTGGACAACTGGGTCAGAACACCTCCAGAGCAGCAGGTCTTTTGCGGGGTTCCTGGTCAGACTGGGTCAGAACATCTTCAGAGCCGCAGGTCTTGTGGGGGGTTCCTGGTCAGACTGGGTCAGAACATCTTCAGAGCCGCAGGTCTTGTGGGGGGTTCCTGGTCAGTGGTCAGTTCCTACCAAAAGTGGACCAATGACAGGGTCACAGACACCCAAGGGTCTCTGATGTGAGGAGTGAAGACTAGTCTGCTGAAAAAAGTGGCCCCTAGGTCTGTCTTATTGTCTCAGCTCATAACTGATGAATGTTTTTCACCCTCGTGGCTCTCTCGGTTACGCAGATGAGTCCAGGGAGACAAAGTCATGTTCTAGTGCTACTGCATATAAACTAATTAGATTAACTTTCACAATGAAAATCTGCAAAAATCAGAGATGTTTCCACTCATTTAAACGAGTCTGATGATTTTTCAGCAGTGTACGAGCAATTAGAGACTCATGTCCGCTGTAGAACCCCCACTGCAGGTTTGTGCGGAAAATAAGGAAAGGTGGTGAGAATCGATCCATCACAGCACTGAGTAACATCCAGCAAGTTCATTTCAGTATCATCAGTTGAACTTAAATTTCAGTTGCCTACTAACCTACTAATCTGGCTGGGGCTTTTGACCTTTTTATGTAAACATCATAGCTATACATCATTGATGTAATATTCCAAAGACTCTTTTAATTGAGATTAAATGGATTTAGGTATTTTATCAGTAAAATTAATTTGTCCATGTAAATTTGAACCTTATTAACCACTCCTGATTAAACTCATCAGTGCGGCGGTAAAGCCTTTGTGAGCTGAACTCCGATGGTTAAAAGAGAGAAAATGCCGATGTCTGCAGAATTGTGATCCTCCAGGGTCTTGTCACTGGTTTGGCACCCCTGGATTTGGGAGATGGAACCATAGTTTGTTTATGAGAGCCAGAAAGAAATGGACTTGCAGTTTTCCTGCTTTAAGGGAAGGTTATCATTGGGCCAATGGCTCACTTCAATGACATCTTTATATTTGTTCAGTTCAACAGCTTGTCAAGCCCAGTAGCTCACTGGCTTTAGCTGTGGTCTCAAGCTTGGAAGGTTGTAAGATCTAATCAGAGTCTTACTTTTAAAGTTTTTATGTCACACTTCATCTAAAATTCAAATGTCCAAAAATAAGTTGAGTTTCTGGCCTGGCTCTTTAGTGCACTGGTTTAAAGTGTGGGCTCAAGTTTTGAAGGTCATGGGATCAAATCTGAGTTTTCAACTTTATATCTTGCACGTCACATTCATCTGAAAGTAAAATAAAAAAATATAAAAAGTTGGTTAGGACAGCTGAGAGATCCTGTGGCTCAGTGGTAAGAGCACTGCCGCCCAAACCTGGATGTTGTGGGTTCCAGTGCCTTTAGCTTTATGTCTTCTTGTCTTGAACATCAGACCTCATCTGAAAGTGAAATGTCCAAAATAAAGCATGCTAGCTGTGAGATCCTGTGGCTCAGTGGTAAGAGCACTGCCGCCAAGACCTGGCTGTTGCGGGTTCTAATCAGAGCCTTTAGCTTTATGTCTTAAACATCAGCCCTCATCTGAAATTCAAATAAAAAAAAAAAAAAGGCATGACAGCCATGAGATCCTGTGGCTCAGTGGTAAGAGCACTGCCTCCAAGACCTGGCAGTTGTGGGTTCTAATCAGAGCCTTTAACTTTATGTCTTAAACATCAGCCCTCATCTGAAAGTCAAATAAAAAAACAAAAAGGCATGATAGCCATGAGATCCTGTGGCTCAGTGGTAAGAGCAATGCCTCCAAGATTGGGAGGTCATGGGTTCAAGTCCTGAGCAGGGGTCTCCACAAACACCAATACCCCACCACCCGGGGCTCCTGAGTGAGGAGAAGCTGGGGTTATAGAGCCTGAAACTAAGAGACACAGTGTCAAACTTTTAGACAGGAACTGACTAACTTGTCGGGTTCCAGTGTCTTAAAAGTTTGTTCCTTCCAGCTGCTGTATGTGTCTTAGGCAAAATTTGAACCAAGATCCTCCTCCATTAGTGGCAAAGACTTTACCACTACTCCAACAAGTCTTACACAGACCATTGATACTGGTTTAAACCAGAGTAAGAGGAACAATATCAACAGTAAGTGAGTCAGAATCATCATAATCTTTTTTGACTCTGGAGGGAATTGCAAATGAAAGTGAAAGTGAAAGTAAAACTTTTACTTTCACTTTCAATATAACTTTCCTTTGGAATAAAACACAACTGCCAATGGAGGTGAGTTTTACTTTCACTTTCACTTTATTTGCCTTTAATTTACTTTCACTTTCACTTTAATTTGAACCATCTGCAATTATCAGGTTTATAAGTGCTGCTTCTTTGAAGTTTGGTGCTCTGGGGGGTTCTTTGACAGAACAAGAAGACTTGAGCTGAACAGAACAATGACTTTATGAGCTCTGGAGAAGATCAGTGGTGGATGAGGTAAAGGTTATAGTGTGACTTTCATTAGAACATTTTCTGCAGCAGCTTGGTTTCAGTTGGTGGATCATCAGTGAGGTTCTGACGACTCCCATTTGTAAATCTGTTTCTCCGACAGCATCATGTGTTTGAATCAAAAGTAATGTTGATTTGCCGAAAAATCTCCCAAGTATACATACACACACACACACATGCTCTTCCAGTTTCATGAGTGTAGAACTTATGGTTAAGCACCACTTGTCTTTTTGTGCAACATATTTTATTCATTTCAGACAAGGCTGAAATCAGTACATACAAGAATGGAACATTTGCATTTTTAAAAATTCATTTTATATTGTATAAACTCTCAGAAAGGGATCTTTGCTTGAAGCCACAGAACCTTTTTCAGTCGACTGTTCTTTAGAGAACTTCTTTTGTAAACAAGATGCATCAGTAAAGTTTGAAGAACCTCCATAAAGGATCTGTGAATAAACCTTAACCTAGTAAATGACCTATATAATGTGAAGGTTCCCTCACATCTCATTTATAAGCCTGTTTGTTCAGGAACTGAGTTCTAGTAAGTTGCTCCAATAACACAATGCAGCACTTTTTTCCCCTAATCCTGGTCCTTTTAGTACCTTCTCTTCTTTACCAAAAACCCACTTCAGCGCAGTAAGGGCTTGATAACCGGTAATTAGTTGGATCAGGTGAGTTGGAAGCAGTGCTTGAAGTCATAGAACTTGCTTCCGCAAAGAACCTTTCAGTCAGTTGTTCTTTAGAGAATCACTTTTGTAAATGAAACTCCATATAATATAAAGGACATGGTAAATGATCTTTATATTACACAATGGCCTTTAAATACCTTTAAAAGGTTCTTCACACTCATCACAAGCCTGTTTGATCAGAAAGTGAAATAGTTCTACTGAGTTGCTCCAATAATGTTTTTGCCAGTCCTGGTCCTATTAGTGTCGTCCCTTCAACACAGTAAGGCAGGGGTGTCAAACTCCGATCCTGGAGGGTCGGTGTCCAGCACAGTTTGATTCGTTCTCCTCCTCAAACACATTCACTAAATCTGACAATTAACTGGTGAGGAGAACCAGGTATTTCTGAGCAGGGAAATCACCAAAACGTGCTGGACCACGGCCCTCCAGGACTGGAGTTCGACATCCCTGCAGTAAGG
>JBBPCX010000001.1:29886442-29901769 GCA_037974365.1 Hydrocynus forskahlii
CTCCAACACAAACTACCTCTACTGACTCTAACTGTTCCTCCTCACTCAGACTCCAACACAAACTACCTCTACTGACTTTGTTCCTCTCTCCAGGTCGACCAGAGGAGGATGGGTCTCCCTTTTGAGTCTTCGTTCCTCCCGTGGTTTCTTCTTCCAGCTTCCAGAGAGTTTTTCCTCACCTCTGTTGCTCACTAGGGACTCAGACCTGGACCCTGTAAAGATGTTTAATGACAACATCAGTTATAAAAAGCACCATATAAATAAAATTGAACTGAACTGAATGTTCTAGTGATATTAACTATATCTGCATCGAAGGACAGATCCAAATCAGTAGTGAGACAGAGAGAAAAAGAAACAGAACTGGAGAGTAAAAGAAAGGCAACACAATAAAACCATTGTGTAAAACAACAAATAACATCAAAATACCTGCGATAATAAAATAAAATTAAGAAAAATTACTGTCAGACTATGTGTATAGCAGGTACGTACTGAGATAAAAGTGAAGGAGCTCACACTGGTCTTGCCGGGCACTTAAATGAACTAGTTAAATTACAGTAGCCTATCCAGTTCCAATAGGACCTACAGTGTAAAGAGAACGTGACTGTAGCACTAGTAGTCTCTCTGCTGCCTCTTCCTGCTGTCCTAGTCTATATAGCGCTCCTAAATCCGTACCTGCATGATTTGTGAGACAGAGGCCGTCCCAGTGGGAGCTGGACCTCTATGGATGTCTGACCAGCCTCCATCACACAGTCCAGCTTGTCATAACACAGCCTGTAGAAGCAGCATTATCATTTATGTGGGCCACGCTCGGGCCAGAGTGCATGTCTATCTTCCCTCTGATCAAACCAGCCAGATCCCTCTGTCCCTACCTGATTCATAGATTCACAGAACCCCCCAGGGAGGGGTGATTAAACTGGAGCAAGCATGAGTCACTTTGGCACTGAAGTGCTACACCAGCCCCTCTCTACCCACTCAGTGTGAAAAAGCAGAGCGTCAGAAGAAAGACTGGAAATAGAGAGCAGCGTAGAGTGGCTTGACATGAGTGAACTATCGCATAAAAACACAGTGTTGAGGCAAAGATAAATCATATTACTATGTTCAAGTAAATATAAATTAGTGATGACACCTGAAATGACAGGTTGATGTCCTTAATTTCTGCCTCCATATTCTTAAAACACATTTTCCATTCACTGCCACTGTAAAGAAAGCAGAGTTGGTAAGTTTCTCTCCAATAAATCTCCTCTCATTGAACCCACTCTGAATGACTTACTTTACATCTCAGAGATTAAATAATGTAGATATTTTGATGGAACTGGTTAAATTGGTGGTTGTTTTTAAGTGATCGGAATCCAAGTTCCTTGGACAAAGGAAGTGACTATCAGTAAGTTCTACTTACCTAAAACTCTCTGCATGTTAAAAAAAAAAGATCTATACAGACTATTGTTAATTTTTTTCAGGGCACACACTATTTTTGCATCTTTTTACTTTTCTTTCTTTTTCCATTTTTTACAGGTTTTGTCATGACATGGTTTACTCTCCACCCTAAAACCAGGCTGTGATATACTCTGTAATTAATGATATTTTTGAGAGGTCCATCAATGCCTCGGTCTTATCTCGCTCCTTCACGAAGATATCATCTGACAAACACAATTAGACGACGTTCCAGCCCGAAAGATTTTGCATCTTAAGCTTTACATTTTACATGTCTCCAAACAAGCTGATACTGATTCATTAATGTCCTCCAAATCTGCACTGATAAAGATTACAGAGAGAGAGAGTGTGTGTGTGAGAGAGAGAGAGAGTCAGAGAGACATTGAGAATTACTGCACCTCACAGTAAAGTCCTGCTTTAATTCAACCTGTTTCCTGCTTCAGTTTTTACCCCGGGCCCCCCCACGGGGACTTTAACTCTTTCTGCTGTATAATTTTAATCGGATGCTTTTTGTTAAATGTTTAACTTAAATTGGAGCCCTCATAAATATTCCAAATCACTCGCGCAGTGTTTGATGAGGAAATGAGCCTCCTACCCGCCGAGATTCCCCAGGCTACAAGATGAAAAAGAGAAAAATTCCTACAACTTAACACTTAGAAGTAACCCTGTGAGGCGCGCCGGCCGAGCACATTCGGATGCGGGGAGCGGACTCAACACAGTAAGGGATGGCCGTGCACACCAATGATGATTAAATATCTTTTCTGTCAGACCAGCATGTGTTGTAGACACAATTGAGTCATCACTTCGAGCTTTGGAAAGAGAAGAAGCTCCTAACTGAGTGGACATTAAAGGATCTTACTCAACAGCATAATAAGGTTGCTTGTGATTTCATCATGCTTAGAATCACCGCAAGGAAAAAACATCCCAGAAAAGTCTAAATATCATATCAATGTCATATGAATCTTATTAATGCACTGACACCAGGGAGTTCATAAGGCTACACCACACCTGCATGATGACAACTGACATAAATAAATGTAAACATTTATAATGGCTTATTCCAATCTGGAAATGACAAATGACATCAAAATGGCCTAAAACAATCTTTATGACAAGTGATCCTTGCCAGAAAAAGTTTGTGAAGCATCAGTTGTCATAAAAAGGCCTATATGGATATTATGCCACATCCTTAAGGCTGAGAAGTTTCTTAGGATGATTAAATGTCTATGTAGGTGTTATGCAGCTTTCATTAGGTTGTATGATATCAACATACACCTTTTTAAAATGTTAAGTAGGTTTATGTCAGTTCATGTAAGGCTTATGTAGGTGTAATGCAGCCTTATGGATGCCCCCCCCTTCAGTAACAAATTCCTAAAGTTTTTTTGTTAGTTTGTTTATTTATTTTGCTCTTACTCTTTTTATGAAATGGACCAAATGCCAGACATTTGGAACGAAGGTCAGCTGTTCCACCCTCAGTCATAAAATGTTTTCTCGTTAACACTTGTCAGTAGTGTCACAGTGTTTAGTCAAAGAGTTATTTTACTTTGAGAGCAAATTGAGAGAGGCTTGACTGCAATGACGAATAAATATCTAAGTTTAAAACCTAAACACGACCTCATTCTTCTTATGAGTCCATTCTTAAATGCTGGTGCTTATTTGATGTTGCAGTCAAGTTTTCCCCTTTCTGTTATTAATTAAATGTGTAATGTTTAAAGAACGTAAGTATAAAAAGCCTAAAACTTTACAGCATATTTGTAATGCACTTTCGTCCTCATGCCATGTCTCTTGCTCCATCTCTCTCTTTTTCTTCTTTTCTCTCTTCCAAACAGCCTGATCAGCAGCAAGTGGAAATAAATAAACTTTTTCTTCCCCCCCCTCTCTCCCTCTCTCTCTCCCCGCGACTCAGCCGACAGGCAGACAGGGCCGTGAGTCTGTGCCATGTTCTGGGGTCGCGACCTCACTGTGGCAACCACACTAGGAAGTCTCAGTTACACGCTGCAGGAAGCCTTCAGTCAGCGAGCCGGGACATCTCGCCACCTCACGCAACACACACCATTTACATATGCAACGTTTCAGCAGCATCTCTCAGCCCCGACAGCCGCTGCAGCCACGCGGCCAATCAGAATACAAATGTCACTCAGGGCACGGAGAGGGCAAAGAGAAACATGTGGGCAAACTCTTAATTTGGTCCCTTGGTGGGCGCAGAGGACTAACAATGCAAGAGTTCCCAACAGCACCGGCGCCCCGAGCGCTCCATACGAGCTGCAGAGATTTTCATTTAAAAGACCTGCAACTTTGACATACAGCTGCCGAAAACAACTCACTTCCTTAATCCGCCCAACAACTGACCTGTCCATCCTTCACAAACAAATGAGGCAGGTTATGTCAAAATACCCACATTTATTGTGAGTCATTCATTTTAAATGATGTTTATAGTCACACTGTTTGAACAGACTGGTTGCAACTTTTTTTGGATGTGTAATCAAGCCCATGCCAGGATGGTAAGATGAGAAGCAAAAAAACCCAGACTTTCTCTGTAAAAATAATCCTAGTAATTTAGAATGATTTCTATTGGTTACATACTGTGATACGTTTTAACACAGCATCAAGGTCAACTTTGAAAATGTAAAAAAAAAAAACAAAACGACCAAAATGGACATGGACGAAGTTTCATTCCGAATGTGGTTCAGTATAACAATACTGTTTCAATCCAGCCTGGTTTTACTTAAACTTTTACACTGATATTGTTGGCAGATGTTATTATTATTGGGTCAACAATACATTGGAATTCTAATTCAAATTCAAACTGTTTACATTTACATTTTACATTTATGGTATTTATCTGACACTTTTATCCAAAGCGACTTCCATTCCTTAACTACAGGGGGCAGTCTCCCTGGAGCAACTTGGGGTAAAGGGTCTTGCTCAGGTACCCAGTGGTGGTATTTGAACCCATGACCTTCCCACTAGACCACCAACCTACCCACTAGAAACTTCAAAATTGAAAAGTACTACCATTAGTATTCATACCTGTATATCAAAAACAAAAACTTTTGTGACATCAAATGTCATAAATAACATGACACTTTTGAATAAATGTACATAATATTACAACTCATAACATGATACAACATATGCCATTTCTGATATGTTATGTAGTAATGTTCAGGTAAATTTACTCTAATTTGGTCACTTTAAATCTGGAACCACAATCGAAACAGAAGAGACAAGTTAGTCACCTTTGGGCCCACTTTGTTCAGGGTCCGAAATGAAATGCTGAGATTCAACCTCTCTCTCTCTGTCTCTCTCTCTGTCTCTCTCTCTGTCTCTCTCTCTGTCTCTCTCTCTGTCTCTCTCTCTGTCTCTCTCTCTCTCTCTCCTGCTGAGGTCACCCCCGCTGGTATCGCAAGCACAGCAGTCACATTGTGGCACAATGCAGACAGATTGCTTATAATAACTGTTAGGGACCTTTCATTTTTCATTGTCAGCGATTTGTGGGATAATTTTGGCACCCTTTAAGGATACACCTCCACTAATAGGGGGATAAAAATAAACAAGCGAGTTGTGAAAGCTCTATATTGGGACAGTCTAATCCTGTTTACAAGTCTGAACGCCTCCCTTGCAATGATATTGAACGACACCAACATGCTTAGATGTGACAATTTTCACTATTTTTAAAAGCGAGGTACACTTGACCCAAAAGCTTTTCGGTGCCAGCGAGGATAAGAGGATCAAACGTCACGATTCAAATTTCATTAGGAAAGACTGTCTAAGAAGAACCAATTCACCTAATAGTAAAACTGAGCTGTCTCTATTTACAGTGGACCAGAACCACTGTTGTTTTTAGTTTTGGCTATTATTGATCAGTAGTGTCAGGTAATTCAATGAAATGCCTTTACTCCCCCAACCCACAGCACTTTACAACATTATTTCCAAAAGAGACACACAGGCTAGTGAAGATTTCAAAAGAGCATCAAAGTACCAACAGCAGGAAACTTTAAAGAAGCAACTTCAGCTGAACCTTACCAGCATGATGAAGTATGAAGCATTTGACATGTCTGGAAGTCTACATTTATATACGGGTCTGCTTAATGCAGTACAAGTAACCACCATTTTAATAAAATCACAGCAATGTACCAATTCATGCATGATAAAAACCTGCTGAAGAGGCTCTTTTTACGTCTCAATCAGTCCTGTTTTACAAAAACTGCCCTGTTCTGCCCTTCTAACATTGCTAACAACACTAGAAGTCAAGAGTCACCCTTATTTTTCTCCATAAATAAATCCCTAAACTTATCTTACCTTTCTCAAACTGCATTCAGCTGTTCATTAAGGTGGTGCAGACTTGTGGATGTGGTTTAGGATACAGAATGACTGTAAGCTATAAATATGAATAGAACTTCACTATGCAGCCAAATGTTGCAGTTTTACACAACAGGGTCTGTTTTTACAAACACCCTCAAGAGTAGGAGTGCCGACCTAGAACCATTTATTCTGACAGATCCAAAGGAACCTTATGTTGTCAGAAATGGATACTTGTAGTGGTAAAGTTCTGATCATTTTATAACTCACAGTAAGTCATTCTGCACTCTAAACCGCACTGACAAGCCTGTGACACGAAGTGCTGGATGCAGTTTTTAGTAAGTTGAAATAAGTTTTGCATTTATGTATTCATGCATAAGATTTGGGTGACTACTGATTTCTATAGTTAACTACATTAGCTCCAGTTAAAGCTACAAAGTCTAAGTCTGGTTTAAGAGGAAAAAAATGTGTACATTTGATTTTTCTGCCAAACTATTCCTTTAAGCAGTAATAAACCACATGCACTTACTGTTATTGTCCATTATAGTGAATAAGTGAATTTATAATGTGTTTAAACTCAAACACTCCTTTTTTTCTGGCGTGGACTTCGCTATATTGGACGGAAATGACATAAAACGGAGTGACATTCATTTTTGTGTGTGTTATATACTTCCTTTCCTGCACTCTCTTTATGTATCTAATATTTCTAATTTAGCACCGGCCAGGAAAAGTGACACAAGAAGCCATAAATTCCCTTCTAATTCCAAATAATTCCGATTACATGGACGAGTAGTTTTCAATCAGAAAGATAATCTTGGTGATAGATGGTGGGATAATTGGCTGTCTCGGCGACGTAAATATTGTGTCGTTCTATTAATCTTGCCGAATGAGGTGTCAACCTGTCACTCATTCGTCAAACTGAATTAAGAAACATAACGAATAAATAAATGCATGCAAGTCAGGCTCCTGGTGGAGCCTGGGTCTGTTCTGGAGGTGGAGAGGGTGTTCGCCGGCGAGAGGAGGCTGTGGTGAATGTGCTGCCATGGAAATCTGCGGATCATGTTGTTATATGGCACGGACATGCTCCCCTATTTGAAAACCGCAATATTATGTGCAGAATTTTTCACACCTCAGAATCTACAAACTGTTTCACTCTCATCTGCTGTGCATCTGGATTAATGATGTGTACAGCCTTTACCTGCATAATAACCAGACCAGAAATCTTTATTCTCATCATTACAGTCCGCTCTTAAATTCCTTACATCTGTAGTAATGAATAAATAGACATAGTTAGGCCTCTTCCTGACTTTATAAGAGAGATGTATGTTATAAGAGAGATGTATAACTCTCTTACCAGTGTATGTCCCCAGCATGGGCCTCTACAGTACTGAGCAAAAGATTTAGACACCTGTGCGAATTCTTTGAAGCCATTTATATGTGCCATCAAAAACATTAGGGTAAATGCAAACAAACAAGAAAGTGGAATAAAGTATCAAGATTCTTATTTTTCTAAGAAGTAGTTGATATTTCGTGAGCTGGTTAGAAGAACACAGGTTTGGTTCCAAATTTCTCCTCTATGTCTCCAGTCACCGTGTAGATTTATAAAATTCCAACACACTTAATTTAATCTAATGAAGTAAAAAGAGCCAAACCAGGTATTTGATGGAGCTACAAGTAATACTGGACTTCCAGGAAGAAAGAGGTTATTTGTATTTATTGGAATATTAGTGTTTCAACACTAACTTAACACTACTGTTCAGTAATAAACAGCTTTTAGGTATCATTTTCTCAGGTACGACTTTTGCTCAGTACTGTAAATGTCTGCCCACCCACCAACCTGTGAGCAAAAGAGGGAAAAAAAGAGTGACTCAAGCACTGACATCTTCTAAATTTAATTTATAAAGATCATAATTAATGACCTCCAGGCAGAAGAGAACGCCATTTTAAGGTGGCAACTAAAAAGGCCCCCCGCTATAAGAATAAGAATGAAGTTTTCATTGAATTCAGAATGAAATCTCAAATATCAGTAATTTAAAGGAAAAGGTCAGCCCTAATAGAGTCCCTCCCTGCCTTTTAATGGCCCATAATTCTCTTTAAGGAGCTCACCTGGCACGGCTGCGCTCTCAGCTAATTGTGAGCGATTAATGAAGGCAGCATCAGGTGTTGGTAAAGGCAAACAAAGGCTGCGGCGAAGGCCGAGCGGTGCCCGTGCCCTTCGACATCATCATTAGCCACCATCAGGTGAGCGAGCGCCGGCCTGACGCGTGACAGATTACATTTTCTCGGACGACGGGCCACAGATTTATCTGCGTTATAAAGTAAGAGCAGCCCGCGGCTTTCAATCACCAGAAAAGGAAATTAGATTAACGAGCTAATGATCACAACAAGACACAGAGAGAAACCAATATGATGGCCATTATGTGCTGCTGCATGGCCTTGGTGAGCTCATATTCAGCACCTGAACGAGTCCTTGTGTCCACATTTGGACATTTTGAATTCATTTTAAAGGCCCCATCTCAAAATGAAGAAATATTTTCCTTTCTTTTTTAAATACAAGAGTTTGATACAGAATGTACACATGATTAAAGTTTCAAAACTTTCACCTAATCTGTACGAGATCACAAGGTTGCAAAAATAGCCCTAAACCCACACAAACTCAATCAAATACAATATCAGATTATGGGCTCTTTAAAATGGAATTTTAAATTTATTGTTTTTCTGATGTAACAAAAACCAAACGGCAGCATTTTAGCCCCGCCCATTCACACCAGAGTAAATCTTTCAGAACAAATGTTTTTGAATGAGGCTCAATACAGAGCAGCCAATCAGAGCAGAGGTCATTTACACATCAAATCTTTAAAGCATACAAATCTCACTTGACTCTGAAGGATAAAGAGGGCGGCAGTTGGGAAAGGGTTAGTCAAAAATTAATTACAACAGTTTTTGACACATAAAACCACACAAATGTCATAAGAAGACAAAAAATACAAATGCAGAATATGGGGACTTTAAATGTATGAGTGGACCCCCCCACCCCTCAAGTGAGAGGAAGTTTAATTTTAGGATTATATACAAAGGTGGGGTGTGTCAGCTCTCTGTCTAATGAATCTTGTGGTTTTAGAGACAGAACCCAATCTCAGATTCCTCCAGTCTGCATGTGTTATGGCCCCTCTCGCTCCCTTATTAAATCACTAAAGCACAAAGCCTATTTGTAGATTCAGGCTGCCATTCCATCAGGCCCATGCCACGGCCCCAAATTTACAGTAAGTGTCAGAGGCTGATGTGAACCCACCCCCCCCCCCACCCCCACCCCCAGCAGCTATGCCTAAACACCCCCAAACATGGATCATGCCCTCCTGTGCATGTCACACACCTCTCTCACACACACACACACACACACACACACACACACACACACACACACACACACACACACGCGCGTCAACGGTGCGTGCAGGCTGTGTGGCCCAGGCCTCGTAAAGCTGACATCTTCACTAAACTATGCTAACAAGGCTGGGTGATTTGTATATGCACAGCCAGGTGGCACGGCTGTGCTGGAAGCATGCGGAGCCACGGGACGGCTCACATGCTGAGGAGGGGATTAGGGAGAGAATCCTCCACACAGGGGGGCAGCGCTGATCAAAGCACAGCGCCCCCGCATGCGAGCCCGTCCTGCAGCTCAGGGCAGGGGGAACGACCCGGCGGGATCCAGCATCTGCAGGATGGAACATTCCAGCAGTGCTTTAATGCAGACGGAGAGTTTACGGTGCACCTTGCCTTACTGGCAAGTGCAGGTGGAGGAGCAGAACCTCCGGGGCTTATTTTTGAACACGAGCACTAAGCCTCTCTGATGACCCTGGTACATAAAGAGCATGTTGTTTGTAGGTCTGTTGTTTTTGTTCCAGAAATGTTTTACATGCTTCAGTTTATAGATTTTGTAATTTAATTAAAAAAAAACTGCTTACTTTAAAATTGCAAATTTTATGGACATAATAGTGATCATATGCTTAAAATAAGGAATTTGAAGGATAGAATACAAGCTTTTATTCATTTATCTATTGTATTTATCCACCTCTCTCACAGACCACAGCATTTCATGTATTTCGCATAGTGTGTTTAGTACAGAGGATTTTTCTGGAGAGTTTAATTTTGACTTAATATTATATTTTATATTGTTCTTGTCTCTATTTCTGTGCAGTCATGGCACAAGCATTTTCCTCTAGAATCAATAAAGTTTTCTGATTATTTTTTGACCAGCCTTAGCCTTATAGTAATAGAACATTAAGAGAAAATATAAGATCATAATAAATATTGTTAAAATAAGATAAGAAAGTACTTTATTTATCAAGTGGATAATTACTGTGGTATTTGCTGCATATTGCAACAAGACAGAATAAAAGAAAATAAGACAATATTAAAAAAAGATAATAAACAATGAACAATAGTGCAACATTGCTGTATGCATTAATCACCAATTTTGCTTCTAACTGAAAAAATATGTCTCACTGGCTGCCCCAAAGAACCATACCATAATAGATTCACAACAGATATTGAAATGGTTCTCCTTTTTTCTCCAAACACACATGGTGACTGTAGCCAAAGGATAACAGCACGTGATTCAAAAATGCTTCTGAAATGTTTCCAAAATGCTTCTGGTTTATTATTAAGAGTTGTGTTGCAAACTTGAGAGACTGACTTTTGTGATTTCCCTCTTCCAGGATTTCCCTCTGATCCTTCAGTGTAGATGTCTGGGCCACTGGTTCACCATTCTGTGCAACCAAACCCTCCTGTAGGACCTTTGCAGCAATGTGGGGGTCTTGCATTACATACTTAAGCAGTCTATTCGATTTTTTTCCGATCATTTTTAATTTTTCCGATAATATTCCAGATCTTGTTTTCTAAAGTTCTGGCAGGGCTGCTGTAGTTTTTCTATCACAGAAACAATCAATTTGTCTTTTAGTTTTCATACACATCAGGAACGGCCTGAGTGACTGGAGTATTCTGATGTTTTAACAATGTTTACATGCACTTTTCTTTTTTCTTAAGAAAGAAAATCCCTTTTCCATGATATGCGCTCTTTACACAAACCCAAATAGAAACGTCTCCAGCTTTACAGAGGCCTTCTGAGTGCGTCCGAAGCCAGCGATGACCTTTTACCAGAATTTTTGAAAGGGGGGAAGGAGTACAAAAAAAAGTATGTCAGCATCTATTTTTTTCACCTTTAACCATTTTTTTGAAGGTCATGGCAGTGGAGATACAATGCAGGCCAAACTTTTTGGAAGCAAAAATGCTTTATCCTCTAGAAAGAGACATTAGAAGTATGTGAAGCTATACTAGCGTATCCTCGGATATGACTGACAACCTACTGCAAAGAACAAAACCTTGTATCGTTATTTTTTAGTTTTTTTAACTTTAGTTTTCTGATGACATTTAAAAAAGTAAATCTTACAGCAGGGAACGTTTAGAATATAATAAATGAAAACAGAAGTGGATAAATGAGAAAAGTATAAAGGAAAACAAGACAAGACAAGGAAAGAGAAGAGAAGAGAAATAAAGAAAAGTAAAAAGAAGAGAATAACGAAGATAATAGATGAAAACAGAAGAAAATGAATGAGAAAAGAATAAAGAAGAAGGGGACTAACAGAAAAGACAGGAGAACAGTAGAGAGTAAAAAATACAGATAAACCCCATTTCCCTCATTTACCATTTACCCATTAATGGAGGACTGAGGAGGACTACGGAGGAATGAAGAGGACTGAGGAGGACTGAGGGGGACTGAGATGACTGAGGAGGACTGTGGAGGACTGTGGAGGACTGAGACGACTGAGGGGGACTGAGAGGACTGAGGGGGACTGAGAGGACTGAGGAGGACTGAGACGACTCAGACGACTGAGAGGACTGAGGAGGACTGAGAGGACTGAGGAGGACTGAGACGACTCAGACGACTGAGAGGACTGAGGAGGATTGAGGAGGACTGAGATGACTGAGGAGGACTGAGGAGGACTGAGAGGACTGAGAGGACTGAGGAGGACTGAGACGACTGAGGGGGACTGAGACGACTGAGAGGGACTGAGAGGACTGAGGAGGACTGAGAGGACTGAGGAGGACTGAGAGGACTGAGACGACTGAGGGGGACTGAGATGACTGAGGAGGACTGAGAGGACTGAGGAGGACTGAGAGGACTGAGGAGGACTGAGGAGGACTGAGAGGACTGAGAGGACTGTGGAGGACTGAGACGACTCAGACGACTGAGACCACTGAGGAGGACTGAGAGGACTGAGGAGGATTGAGGAGGACTGAATAGGACTGAGGAGGACTTAGACGACTGAGGAGGACTGAGGAGGACTGAGACGACTGAGGGGGACTGAGGAGTACGGAGACGACTGAGATGACGGAGACGACTGAGAGGACTGAGGAGGACTGAGGAGGATTGAGGATACTGAATAGGACTGAGGAGGACTGAGGAGGACTGAGGAGGACTGAGACGACTGAGGAAGACTGGTGAGGACTGAGGAGGACTGAGAGGACTGAGGAGGACTGAGAGGACTGAGGAGGATTGAGGATACTGAATAGGACTGAGGAGGACTGAGGAGGACTGAGACGACTGAGGAGGACTGAGACGACTGAGGAGGACTGGTGAGGACTGAGGAGGACTGAGAGGACTGAGCAGGATTGAGGAGGACTGAGAGGCCTGCGAGGACTGAGGAGGACTGAGGAGGATTGAGAAGGACTGAAAAAGACTGAATAGGACTGAGGAGGACTGAGGAGGACTGAAGAGGACTGTAGAGGACTGAGGAGGACTGAGGAGGACTGAGAGGACTGAGGAGGACTGAGGAGGACTGAGGAGGACTGAAGAGGACTGAAGAGGACGGAAGAGGACGGAAGAGGACTGAGGGGACTGAGAAGGACTGAGGAGGCCTGAGGAGGACTGAGGAGGCCTGAGGAGACCTGAGGAGGCCTGAGGAGGCCTGAGGAGGACTGAGAGGACTGAGGAGGACTGAGGAGGACTGAGAGGACTGAGAGAACCGAGGAGGACTGAAGAAGACTGAGACGACTGAGGAGGACTGAGAGGCCTGAGGAGGCCTGAGGAGGCCTGAGAGGACTGAGGAGGACTGAGAGGCCTGAGGAGGACTGAGCAGGACTGAGAGGTCTGAGGAGGACTGAGGAGGACTGAGGAGGACTGAGAGGTCTAAAGAGGACTGAGAGGACTGAGGAGGACTGAGAGGTCTGAGGAGGACTGAGGAGGACTGAGGAGGACTGAATAGGACTGAGGAGGACTGAGGAGGACTGCAGAGGACTGAATAGGACTGGTGAGGACTGTGGAGGACTGTGGAGGACTGAGGAGGACTGAGGAGGACTGAGAAGGACTGAATAGGACTGAAGAGGACTGGTGAGGACTGAGGAGGACTGGTGAGGACTGGTGAGGACTGGTGAGGACTGAGGAGGCCGCGGGCTGAGCGGCGCTCTGCTCTGTGTGCTGTCAGCAGCTCTGGAGTGGAGCCGTCCTGCGCTGCTGTCAGAGGGTGTCACGTTTCCAGGCCTGACACTGTCCTCCTCTGTGCTGCCTGCGGCCCTGCCTGAATGGGGCTTTTGATGGGGCAGCCCGGGGCCTTTCATCACCTCCGTCCTGCCCCGGAGCAGCGGGGTGTGGGTCACAGCCCACAACACCTGGCAGGTACACTCCACCACGTGCCATGAGCCCAAACAAAAGCCACTCTGTACAGGACGTTTATTGCAAATTAATTTCCTCTCTCGCTCGCCATCCTCTCATCTTTTTTTTTTTTTGCATTCATAAAACAGGAGTCAGGGATGGGGGGCGATCACTCAAAGTGAATCAGAACAGGATTAACTATGACAGGAAGCTGCAGTTATGAGGAGGTGAGCTTGGCCCAAAGTTGCAGTCTCGATTAGTGATGGAAAAAAAAGGCACCCTCATTTTGGATAAAAGTTGAATAGCCCTCACACAACACGGCAACATAAGAGACTGTTATTGCTAGCACCTATTGATTACCATACATAAAAGCACGTCTATCTGCCACGTCAGCTTCCTCTCTGTCTATCTACATGCACACACACACAAAGGGGCATTTCTGGGCTCATCCTCTAACGTACTTATCTGCAGTTCAAAGGCTGATGAGTGAATTATCTCTGGCTGGAGTTGGGGAGGAAGCGGATGTGGGCCTCCGCTCAGCGTGGTGGCCAGCCCGGCGCTCCCTGCGCTCCTGCTTAACCCAGAAACAACCGCTAATCCACACGAAGAGAGATCGCTGGCGAGAGAAAGGGATGAGCGCAGGCTACCGGTGGCCGAACGGTGATCACAGAAGGCTCTACTTTCTCTTTCTTCTCCTGTCCTCCTGTTTCCCAAACCTCTCTCTTTTTTTCTCTCTCTCTCTCTCTTCCCTTCCCTCTGAATCTGAACGTTTGAAAAGGCGTGTGAGCTGTGAGCGGATGATGGAAAAGCTTCATCTCTTCTTTGAACAGACAAGTTTGAGGTGCTGAAAGATGGGAGATTATTATAATCTGAGCACCTGCTGAAGAAGAGCCCTACTATACGGGCCGTTCTGAACTCTGGGCCAGTAGGTCAAACAGATAAGGCACTAAATTATTTGTACAAAGCTTTTAAGTTTTAAATAGATAGTTTGGCAAAAAAAAGACCCCAAATGTAGTGTGGAAAGAAAAAACATGAGCATGTCTATTAGAGAGGATGTATATCAGTGTGATGCATTGGGAAAATTTGGAAAATGTGATTTTTGGCTGAATCATCACTAACGTTTGTTTTCAATGCCTTGTCTCACCGTCACTTTTCTACAATGTACTGGATTCTCCCATTAAGCCCTTCACTCTAGTGATGCAATGCAACCACTCCAGGCCAGAACAGCTCTGCCCTGACCACTCACAAATCTCCAGCAGGCATTAGCATCACCTCTGACATGCAAGGTCACCTGCCAACGAGTCTCCACTCTCCAATTAACGGCCCTGATGGACACTGCTAATTAGCAGGATTTATGGCTCTCTTTTATTGGGCTTTATGAGGAAGGCAAGTGGAGGGCATTAGCATTTATGGGCCCCAGGGCCCACGTTGAGAATGTGGCGCTGTACGCTAGTCCTCAATCTGCTAAAGATCAGGAACATTACTTAGTAAGAGAAAGGAGCCAATAGTCAAGTATTGCACAGCTGACTGCCAAAAAACAGAAGAGAAGAGAAAAGAAGAAAAGAGCAGAGAAAAGAAAATAAGAGGAGTGAAGAGAAGAGAAAAAAAGAGAAGAGGGGAAAATAAGAGAATAAAGGAGAAGACAGCAAATGAAAACAGAAGAGAATACATGAGAAAAGAATAGGAACTATATTTAAACAAAAACAAACCAAAAATCTAACTGTAAAGAATAGATAAGTTAAATGAGAATGAAGAGTGGAGTGGAGAAGAGATTAAGAGACGAGAGAAGATAATGAATGAAAACAAAAGATGAGTAAAGAATAAATGAGAAGAGAGTTCATAGGAGAAGAGACTAAGCAGAAGTGAAGAAAGTAAAGGAGAACAGAATAGAGAAGAGAAGGGAAGGGAAGGGAAGGGAAGGGAAGGGAAGGGAAGGGAAGGGA
>JBBPCX010000001.1:29901869-29918893 GCA_037974365.1 Hydrocynus forskahlii
GAAGGGAAGGGAAGGGAAGGGAAGGGAAGGGAAGGGAAGAGAAGAGAAGAGAAGAGAAGAGAAGAGAAGAGAAGAGAGACGAGACAGCGAGAGATGCAGTCGGTAAAGAGGAGTGTAGGGCATTAATGAATGAAAAGAGGGTTGTGAGTGAGGGAGAGAGCGGTAGGATGGTGGCGGGAAGGAGAAAGAGAGAGAGCGAGAGAGAGACAAGGAGAGAGAGAGGAAGAGGGAGAGAGAGAGAAGGAGAGAGAGGAAGAGAGAGGGAGAGAGAGAGAGAGAGGTCATGTAATGAGAGTGTGGTTATTGATTGTATTGTCAGCAGGGCCATGCAGGGTCTTGAGTGCTGTGGACTCCAGTCCATCTGTGGACAATACAGTCAGTTACAGCTCACTGCTCCGTCTAATAAAGCGCAGGCAGATTCATATCACCCCGCTGCGTGCGTGCGCACTGGAAAACTGCGCGGCACGGCTGCAGGACGGCTCGGAGCAAAGGTGAGGGATTTCATTTCTGAAACGTCATTGGCTTGTGTTTTAAAACTTCCAGCTATAGTCTTAGTGCACAGGGAGCCCACGGCCATAAAATCAGATTAACAGTAATGCCTTTATTTTACAGGGCACACTGTAGGCAAACACAGCAACCGAGAGTCTGAATGATGGAGCCATTTATGCAGCAACTGTGTACTGTTTGAATATTCAGGGCAACTTTGCAGCCTGTTTTCATTTCATCTAGCCTTCATATAGCAATACTTACACCTCCGACCTACTGAGAGCAGCTGAAGTGAAGTGAAAGAGTCTGTTCGTGCAGCACGAAGGCCATAATTGGGCACTGAAGCAGAGAGGGAAGCTTTTAGTTCCTAATGCAGCATAAAAATTGGTACCTTCCTGTTTACCAGATGTCAATAGACTCAAATTCCTACACTTTCCCTCAGATTTAATGAAGTATGGGTGGTTCTTTCACTATGAAAATGTGGCTCCAACATGCTTGTGTTTCGATGAAGCCAGGGCAGAAGAACTCAATAGGTTATGGATGTAGCAATTACCGATTTGATGATAACGGCACTTTAGTCCTACAGACAGTGGTGCACCTCTGTCAGCTCGGGCGTGGGCCTGGGTGGCAGCACCGGCATGAGTGACTGCCCAGGAGCAGCCAGCCAAAACAGAAAAATCAATAAACAATCTCAACGTTTCTGAGGGTCCCACATCTGACCTAATAAATGTCTCCATTCACTGTTATGACTTCATTTCGCCTTAACGTCTTCTTCATGTGCATCTCACACCGATCAATTAAAGAATGGGCTGCCCTCCTGACACCATGCCTGCCCTCTCGCACTCACACACACACACACACACACACACACACACACACCCCTTGTACTTTTTTTGTTTGACTCACACACTGGAACCGAGTCTCCATGGACTTTTTCCTCCACGAAAACATCAAACACAGGCGCCGTGGAGAAGAAGAGACGCTATCCGACCTCCATCTGACATATCTGGACGTGAAAAAATAAACGCATGCGACAAGCCAGTCACTAAAAGGTTCCATGCAGAGATAGATAGGTCGTCCTCCGGGACGTCACAGAGAAAATGCAGTAAGACGGCAAGAAATAGTAAGACATGATTAACAGGATTAGAACTACACTGAGCCCCTACAGCAGGGGTGGCCAGTCGGGACCCCTGGAGAGTTCAGAGCAGACAGGCCTGACACTAATATTCCAATGTACCTGAATCAAGTGTGTACTTTAGTGTCAGAACTAAACTCTGCAGGACACTAGATCTCAAGGATCAGGACTGGACACCCTTTCTCAAAAGAGACCAAAACAAAGATTCAGAATTTTCAGTATTATATGTTTTTAAAGAATGCAATTTTGAAAAACACTGGATAAATGTGAAGGAAAAGAACAATACGCTCTATATAATTTTACTGAGTGTTTAGAAGGACATTTGGAAGCAATTAAAAAGCTGATTTTTTTCCCATTCAAATAAGATTTCCCATTCATACAAGTACACAAACAGGTTTTAATTTAAAAACTACTATGCTTCGTAAATACCGTAGGAATTAAGATTTTATTGTTTCCTTTTTTTCTTTAATTGTTTATTTTTAAATTCACTTCCATTATAATACAACTGGGGTGTTTGATGATATAATTAAACACAATTCAATCACTGAGATGTAAATAAAGTGATTCATTTCTTTCCAGTGGTGCTGATAGGAACCAGGGGTTGTAAGATCTATAATACAACATATTTCTTACATTTCACTATCCAGAACCATTAGAGTTATAAGTAAAATGGTGGTAAATTGTAGTACAATAGTGGTAAATTTGAAAAACATACCCACTAGTTTGCCTTGCAGCACTCAGCATGTGCCTCTCCACTGTGAACAGATTTGAAAACATACATTTTAGGCCATAAGCTAATCTCCAAACTATCATACAACCTCCAGAACGATTTCACGTAATAATTTTCTGTGTGGAAGCTTTTAGAGGCATTAACCTTATCCGATGTCTGGGTCTATTCACTACCACTGTAAACAATTCTGACTCTGTAAAGACCTTTAGAACAGAGCATATCACCCCAAACCATATTTACATCTATGCATGATTTGGAAAAATGGGTGGAACTCCTGTTTTAAGGGTGAGGCAGGCTCATATCACCCGCGCTGCTTCAGAGAGAAATGTGAGTGGCCGGGAGCGTGACAGAGCCCGAACGCGCTCAGTCACTGCTCAGCCGGAGAGAACAGCACACACTCACACACACATGTTCCCTCTCACTTGTCTCCTATTGATCCTGCCACTACCCATTATTGTCAATCAAGTGTGCAGCGTAAGAGCGGAAGGCAGCAAGCGTGCAGCAGAGAGCAGTGAGGTGCGGAGGAGTCAAGGCCAAACCACCACACCTCCACACACCTCCCAGGTGCTGCACACATTTCAGAGAATGGTCCACTATCTCAATAATATCTGGTCAGTAATCAGAAACTGATCAATAATGAACGTAGAGGCACTTTTCCACAGGTCTACAGGAACCGTACTGTACCAAAACTGTACTGTGATGGCATGGAAAAATACGTTTTGATGTTCTCGTGTATCTCGTCCGGTAACAGAGTTTCTGACTCAATTCTCTCCACAGTTTATGGCCGGTCGTCCCAAAACCGCATCCATTGAGTCGAACCGGCGGAAAGTTTCTGCTTTTGTTATTGTGGTCTTGTATTATTTATAGTCTTGTTTGGGTTTTATTTTTCTCAGCATTCTATATCCGTGTGATGAGAACCAAACCCAGTGAACTTGTTAGTGACGCCCTGGATCACCTTCACGTTTCTCACAGCGTTAAAGATAAATTTATTAGTGTCACAGAAAACTGAAATGTATTTTTAGTCCAAACAGTCATGCTTGTACTTCCTCGACTTCACAGCTGTTTTTTGATAGTAAACAAACAGTGGCCTCTTTCCATGTTGTGATGACATTTCGACCAATCAGAAAGCAGTGATGCAGTCAGCTTGGCTGCATCCCACTTTCAGCCCTGCCACCGAGCAGCTCGGGTTCGGCTCGGGTTCTTGTCTCTTTATTTGTATTGGAAAATACTGTATTTGTTAGCGGTACAGAACGGCTTCTTGTGCCAGTAGAAAAGTGCCATAAAGCTGTTTACAGACAAACACACCATCACAGTCCCTGGGCAAGACGCCTAACACTACGTTTACTTACTAACCACAGAATTTTTATTTATATAGCATTGCATATTTAGTACTAAGCATTTTTTTATTTAGACGTATACTATATTTTACAGAGTATTTGTGTCTGTGCAGTCTTTGCAATCTCCTCTGGGATCAATAAAGTTTTCAGATTCTGATTCACTTATATCTGGAACAAGATTAAAATATACAGCACTGTGACAAATGAAACGAGCACCTGACAAAGAAATGAATGAGATATATGTAAATGAGCAGATTAGTGATGAATTGTACATCTATATAGTAGAAACCATTTTCATTAAATATGAAGTGATGAATGATTAAAACAGGGCAGCCATGCATCTCATTATGACTTGATCACTGTTTTTACAACATTAATATGCACAATATGCCTATAATGTATGTATTTGTAAGTGTGAGTGAGAGGGCTTTTATTGTTACATTAAAAGGCCCATGTCCTACAGCCGTCTTACATTTTATTTTTTTCGCCACTTGAAATCTTCTTGCTTGGATTTAAGAACTAATATCATTATTCCCTTTCCCATCTCTCAGATTTAAACATACTGTGTTTATTACTATGCCTGTAAGACGTATATTTGTAAATTACCTATATTCTTATTGGCTACTATGGATGTCTCTACATTGAAAACAGGCTAGGCTGAAACGCGCATTATAACTTCACAGTGCCGGGGTGGAGCTAAGCTTCTGTAGGCCATGCAAAATATGCAAATGCATTAGTTTTGTGACATCACAAACACGTCAAATTCAAAACAGCCTCGTTGGAAGTTTAATTGACATGTGACCTGTATGGAATGAGGACTATTATGTTTACATACTTATTTAAAAAATGAAAATATTAAAATGTGATTGTGTAGAATATGGGCCCTTTAAAAACATAATAGCTTCGATTTAGACATGAACAAAATTTCCCTTTGCAGAGCAAATCTCTCTGGCGCGCTCACGTCCCTGGTGTGTCCCCTGGCCGTGTGCGTGTGTGTGTGTGTGTGTGTGTGTGTGAGGGTGTACTGGGGCTCTTGTGCTGCAGTTCTGCTCGGCCGACAGTCGTGCAGCGGCCATAAGCGCAGGAGATTGATGGACGTGCGGCTCTCCCTCCCTGCGCTGTAAAAGATTATCCGCTTGCCCGCTGGAAACAAAGCTGTGATGGAAATTCGTCGCGCATCATCAGCAACAAAATATCTACACGCCAAGACAGGAGTCTCTCATTTTTCATGGGCTATATATTAAATCAAAAAGGGCATTAAAGGGAGAGGGGAGAGAGAGGGGAAATGAAAGAAAAAGGAAGGGGCCTGAGTGATAGCACTAGTTAGTGTTTTTTAAAATGAGGCCACTTGAATCGAGGAGATTATTGGGTTTTTATTGGCTGTCAGGAAACACAACTTCCTGCGTACTTCATGCGCTCATGCTCGCAGAGGGCTGATTAGAATGCCAGAAAGAATGAAAAGGAATGGAAGTGATGCTGTATGGGTTGGGGGGGGGGGCTGTGTGGGGGTGGGGGAGGTGGGAAAGGGGACGCACTGTTAGGAAAGAGGGAAGTGGGGGAGTGTAGAGATCAGGAATAAACAGCATCAGCGCCAACAAACAACATAAAAACAAAACGATTCATTCACCAAATGTAGAACAAATTCTTCAAATTATTCTCACCAAAATGACTTTAATAATATTAATGACTAAAACTTTTTTCTGATATACAATGATGCTCACTTCAGTAATTAAAAATAAACCTGATTTCATTTATTTTAAATGCATTTTAGTAACATTTTCCAGTTTCAGTGACCAAATTTTATTGCTGCAACACAGTAAAATCTAAGAATAAATATAAGAATATATTTTTATATGAGTATTTTAAAGCTAATTACAAAAGAAAGAAATTGTTAAAGATAATAGTATTTTGCATTGGGCTTCTGTGAGAAAGTCTGGAAATGGTTGAATAAGCACACTGATAAAACTAATGTTACTTTTATTAATGTTATTTGTGTTTATTCTAAAATTGGTGTTTTTCTGGGAGGAAAAAAAAACATTTTCTGAACAGAACAGCTTTTAAACATTTTCCTAGATTTTTTAATCATACGTTTTACACCAATCAGCCAAAACATTAAAACATGTGTTAGAAGTGAATTGCAACGATTATCCTTTTTACAATGGCAAGAGGTGGGTTATATTATAGGTGGCAAGTGATCAGTCTGTTCTTAAAGTTGGTGTGTTCGAAGCAGGAAAAATGGGTGTGAGCAATTTTGACAAGGCCCAAACTGTGATGGCTGGACGACTGGGTCAGAGCATCTCCAAAACTAGGGTTTGTTTGTGGTCAGTATCAGATGTCAGTACCTATCAAAAGTGGTCCAAGAAAGAACAACCGGTGAACTGGCAATAGGGCTGTGGTGAGTTAAATTTAGACCATCTGATCCGATCCTACAGAAGACTGAAAAAGTTTATGACAGAAAGGGATCACAACACACAGTTCATCACAGCTGGCTGTATATTGGGGCTATGTAGCTGCAGACCAGTCAGCGTGCCCATGCTAACCTCTGTCCACGGCCTACAATGGGCAAGTGAGAACTGGACCTTGGAGCAATGGAAGAAGGTGGCCTGGTCTGATGAATCAGGGTATACAAAATTTTATAACACTTGATACTCATTACGAATCTCATAGGGTGTATTCATAAGGCTACATGACTCCTACATGAGCCTTTTATGACAAATGACATAAACCTACATAACCATTAATAAAGGCCCATTCCAACAAGCATCAGCTGTCATGACTTGCTGAAGTCAAACATCAGAATTGACTAAATATAAAAATAATCCTTTATAAATGTTTATGAAGGTTCGTTTCAGTCATGATTCCAAGTTTCAATATTCTAGATTCTTTATTTGTAACATGCTCAGCTATATGTAGTGAAATGAGCCCCAGAAACATCTGCGAGACAATATAGTGCAATATAGTAATAACAAATTAAAGAGAAAATTAAAGACTAGAATTAAGTAATAAAAAATAAGTAGAAAAAAATAAGATTTAAACAAACATCAAAGTAGCATAAACTAACTTTTACAGGAGTATACAGAGATTTGATTGGCTTATGAAAGTGTCATGTGGCTTTATAAAAACGGCCCTCAGTAAATGTTACAGAAAAATATATTGTATTGAAAATACATTGAAGTTTATGTTCATTTAGATTTTGCAATACATTGAGAACATCTGGTCGTCATGACCACACTCTGATTTAAGAACTGAGCGGTCATGGATGTCAGAAAGACAGGGGGGATGAGAGAGAGAAAGAGAGAGAGAGAGAGAGAGAGAGAGAGAGAGAGAGAGAGAGAGAGATCCAGAGATTAGAGTGAATCAAAGCAGGCCACTCTGTCATGTCTGTTTCTCCATGCCACTTTCGCTCAGCTGGGCACGAGGCGATGGAGATCCAGGAAAAAGCCGTGGCTGCACATCAGCTACTCTTAAACATGACAAAGCTTGTTCGCTGCCGTTGCAGGAAAGCATTGATTTTTCCTCCATCTCTCCATCAATCTTCCGGAGGAGAAAAGCAAAGCGGGGAGGGGGGAAACGGCCAGAGCGGCAGACATCTGAAGATGTGATTTGTAACTCAGGACGAACGGTAAGCAGAGAATTGCCGGCTCTCGGCGTGAGGCGAAAGGGGCAGCGGACCTCTCTAGTGGTCATCCAGGCCAGGAGATTAACCAAGAGTCACCTAATGATTGAGTTTAGGCCACAAGCCTGGAGTCATCTGTCTGTCAGAGCAATTTGAAAGGCACAGGAAATGTACTCTTACCTCGTAAGAGAAGGACGAACTGCAGAGCGCAGATTGATCCAACCGCACTTCATGGACGGAGCGCAAGTCTGACTAACGGCCCAAAGCGAAGGGCAGGTCCTACAGATCAAGAACACAGATCAAATGGCCTGCAAGACAGAGACATGCTGGACAGTCAATGTATTTAGAACAGAAAGTCCTGATCATTTACGAATGTAGAAGCACTTTTTGGCTCTCTGAAGAACCTGGAACCTGGATGGAGATCATTTGTGTGAATGTTAACCTTTATAATTTACAAATGAAGTAAAGATTCTTTATCAGTTTTCTAGAATCTTTAGATTAAGAACCTTTAAACTAGTACAAAACCTCTTACCACACTAAAACAAGGGTTCTTTGTGTAATGCCAAAGAAGAACAATTTTAGTTCTCTAAAAAACATTTTGTGGACGAGATGTGTGAAGAACCTTTTAAAGGTACAAAAAACCTTTACAAAACAAAACCAACAATAAAAAGAAGGTAACAATTATCCTCCAATAATGCTTTTATTCTTCATTTCACATTCTTCACGTTATTGGCCGAAAATGAAAAGCACAATGGGCATACAAATACTAACCACTATATGGAGGTCTTTCCCAACAGCCAAAATGAAATTCAATATACTGACTGATGACAAGCAAGTTCCACATTTTTTGTGCTATAATACTGTTGGGTTAAGTAAAAGTTCTGAATGTCTCCATTTTTGCAGTCGTTATTAACTTGTACAGATATTTAACTCAAGCATGTGTTCTAAATCTATCGACCGGTTTTGTTATGAACTGACGAGTACTGAACATGCATGTCCATTACTATACACACACTGTACTAACATGACATATTGTTGCTTCATATTCAATACCTTAATAAATAGCTGCCCAAGCTGATATGAACATGTTTCAGTGAAGCACACAACTTTCCACTCATAATATGAGGACAGTTCTCCAGCTGTTGGATTCAAAGTCCATTGTATCATACTTGTGTTTTCATTATATTCTCTATACAATGACATGTCAAATATTAACACAGAGTACATTTCATCCACAGAGTTGGATATTCATTTTGAGGACAGATCAAGACATTTGCAATACAGAGTTGCCACTTTATTAGGTACACCCCTCGCCTGTCATTTTTCAGGTATTATTTGGGACCACTATTCTCAGCCCTGCAGTGACATTCAAGTGTCTAAACCCCATACTTGTTGTGCACGATACACTCACACCAGTGTCAGACACACTATAATGCCCACTGTCATGTACGTACACTATATGGACAAAAGTACTGGGACACACCTGGGTTTTTTTTCCAGGATTTGGGCTAAACCACTTACTTCCAGTGAAGTTCAATCTTAATGCTTCAGCAGACCAAGACATTTTGGACAACGCCATGCTTCCAGGAATACATCTGTCCATATAGTGTATCACTGCTGTGCAGAGAATGATCCACCTCCCTAATAACGCCTGGTCAGCAGTGGTCCTATAGGGGTCCACTTCCATTGATGGATGAACAGTTGATGAATAGACAGGCTACAGTCAATAACTATACAGTAACCTGCTAAGTGCGCCTCCATGGTAGGTATACCAGATAAAATGGCCAATGTGTTCAGCTACACCAAATAAACTCACAGTTCAGTGTATTTCTCTATAGGTTATTATAGTATACCCCAACTATCCATTTCATTAGTTCTGCCTACATTGTATCTACGCTCACTGTCCGTTTTACCACCTCCACTGACCATATAAATGCACTTTATAGTACACAGTTACAGACTGTAGTCCATCTATGTCTCTGCATCATTTGTTAGACCTCCTTTAATTCCTTCATCAGTGATCAGGACCCTCGAAGCAGCACCAGTGAGCAGAAATTAGATGAGTAGATCGTTCTTAGCACAGCAGTTACACTGATGTGGTAGTGGCTTATTAGTGTGTATGTTGCACAGAGTGGATAACGTAGTAGTTTTGCTAGAGTTTTTAAAAACGTGTTCAATCACTGTCCACTCTATCAGACACACCTACTCTGTTGGCCCAGCTTGTAGGTGTAAATTTACTGATGATGATTCATTTGATGCTGCACAGTATGTGTTGTCGGCCGCTAATTCTTCAGCAGTGGTCAGTTTCTTGCCACAGGACACTGTTGGCTGGTTATTTTTGGTTTTATGTCCAGCAGTTTAAAACTGCAGCAGCACAGCTGTAAGTGTTCCACTCACACACACACAAACACACTCTCAGGTCAGTGAGAAAGATCCACAACCCAAGATACCTTTTTACCTGGTAGCTCAGCGGGGTTCTGACTATTGATGAACTGGAGTCACAAATGATAAAGACAAACAGTCTGTAACTGTGAACTACAAAGCAGTTATCTGATCAGTGGAGCTCATTCAATGGAAAACGAGTGTGGATACAAATTGGGTATAGATAATAAAGTGACTTGTTGGTGTGTAGTACTTCAAAGAGCAAACAATGAGATCAAGCTGCTAAAAAATCACCCACAAGTTTAAGCACAAAGCTCTGTACAACATGCAACAGTGTTTTCAATGCATATTAGTTTCAGTGCTTTTTCCTACAGAAATAGAGGGTTCTGTATGAGGTGTGATGTAGTTACTTCATCTGCGACCAGGACCTTTTAAGCCATTTCTAACAATACAAAAAGAGAAATGTCTTTCGTTCCCTGAACAGACTTCCCGAACATACCGTTAACCCTTAGAAGTCACAGTTATCACGGATGATAACAAAGTTCAGAGTCAGGCCAGTCATAATTATGTTGTTTGCTGATGATTCATTGGCATGTAAATAACTGCAATGAATAATTTAATCTTATTTTTAATGCAGCTATGACGGCAAAGCCTAAAGTGGTCTGGCTGAATGTTGTTTATCGAGCAATCTTTTCTTTCTATTTAACACTACATTGTACTAACATAAAATTCTGTATACACATACAAACAGGTGAAGATCCTGACCAACTTCTGTTCTCATTTTTTTCAAAAAATGACTGACAAACCCTAGAGCATGCCTGAAAGACAGCGTTATGTCTATAAAGTGCTCACTGGTTGGCATTCTGGCATTCTGGCAGTCTAGCTCATTGGCTGTTCAGTCTTACTGCTGTCACAAATGTACATAAGTCATTGTCAAGTTCTCTTACTGGAGCTGAACGGAGTCTTACAACACAAGTGCATTTCTGAATATTTAAAAAAGGCAAGAAATTAAAAGAATTAAAAGTAAAACATGCTCTTGCTGCTGGGAAAGAATGCTTAGTGTGACCAGATTTTTTCTCATTGTTTGACAAAAAGGCAAAGTCAGAAGACTCAGACCTGTTGATACAGAATGTAAACTGAAGCTAAATGCCATTTATGTAACCCACTATGTAATTAAGTAGGTTATTGTACTTTCAAGACTTCTAAGGGTTAAAACGCACCAAATTTACGTCTGGCTCTTTGAAACAAGATACTGACGCATATCTCAGACAACTCCCTTCATCATAACTCTTGCCACTTCTGAGCCAGCTACCTAGAGTAAGAAGTGAGGGTCTAGGACCAAATGGCTCCAGTGAGGACTAGAGTCGGCATGCTGGTCCCGACTTGATGCGCAAGTTCACGTAGAGTTTATGGCGGCATTATCATCCGGTGTGAGTGGTCACTGGAAAGCCCCAATCCACCACACTGGGGTGGAGACGTGAACGGGCATCACTCACTCCCGTACTCCTAGGTGTCTTTGTCAGGTGATTGCTGGCAGAAAAAAAAGGAAAAACAGATCAATACATCTCCTCTGGGGCTGACAGGTAATCTTTACCAAGGATGAAATATGAGCAGCATCAACCCACTGGATTCCTTAACTGTAGCTGTGGCGATTGACTGGGCGCACGCGCCCCCCTCGCCCTCCCCCCGCTCACTTCCTGCCCCGATGACAAAACTCATTTGGGGCCAAACGGGCCGAGGGAGGAGGGGCTCATCGAGTGACGTTGTCATGGTAACAACTAATTACAGCCGGAGGCAGGTGAGGCAATCGCTTTGACGATTGACAAAAACGTGATAAGAAAATATACCAACCTATCTGTCAATTCCTCCGCATCACAAAGGCAGCTGGTCATGAAGATGGAAAACAGGGACTCGGTTACTACAGCTGTCTGCAGGCCCACACGGGTCCGCTTAAAAATGTCAAGCACCCTGTAGTGCGCTGCGTCTTCGTAAAACCTTAACATCTGTTGTATTAAGTGACGATAAATGGGCTCTACCAAGCAACTGGTTCTGAGTAACCAAAGCATAAGCGTAAGGATGTGGGGACTTCTCAGGCGGGCCGTAACACATTTACAACAACTCCATGCTCACAATTAAAACACACAAACTCATGCTAGCATGACACAACTACATCAGCTCCCAGGTACTCAGTCCTGCCCACCGTCCAGCACCAAGCTGCACACTACTTTACAATTAAAATGCACGTTTGAACAAGCACTGGGCTGCACGAAACTTTCATGTGGGAACATTTGAATGTGGAGAATGAAGGGGGGTGCACAAGCCCTGGAGGGTGCAGAAACACACACTCACTCTGTTGTGCTAATGAGTGTTTTTAGAGCACTCTAGCGTTTCATATCCATGCTAATAGGGGGCCTGTGTTTTTGAGCCGTACTTTCGGTGGGCACTCCTCTGAACTTTGTCCCAGCATGAGGCAGAACAGCTTTGCGATGCCACAAAATTAGCTTCAACAGACTGATTTCGCTAATAGACGAAGGTACTAAAAACAAAAGCACCTCTAAAAATGCAAGCCTCTACTACCAGGATGGCAAAGGTGGTCTGTGAATGTACAGCTGTATGCAAAGGTTTGGGGACCCCAAAAGACATGTTTTGCTGAGGTGAAACAGCCTCTACAAGGAACACATTTCTGCACCTTTCAATACATCATTACTGTTAATCTGCTGAATAAACAATAAAACTTAAAATGTGGCATGGGCAAAAGTTTTCATTCTTTACATTATGGCTGTCTTCCTAAATGAATGTACGTTGCACTGTTACCTGTTCCACTGTCTTGTTTTACGTTTTGTCTTCATGTTGTATGTATGTGTTTGTGTTTCTGTGCTGTCCGTGCACCTGGGACTGTAAGAAACGTAATTTCATTCAATCATATACTGTGTATTGGAACGGATGACAATAAACATCATCTTGACTTGACTTATATTAGACATTATATATTAAAATATATGGATGAGATATTAGATAATTATATTACATGCAATATTTAAGTGTATTCTCTGTAGAGGATGTGATTTTCTTCACCTAGAATCATGTCATCTGACTAGGGGTGTTCAAACTTTTGCATACAAAAGGTAGTAGCAGGATCAGGTAGCAGGTGGGCTGACGACTCGAAGATTAAAAACAGGAGCTGCCTTGGGCTAACATCTTGACCCACAAATGGGGACAGCTCTTAAACAAGCCCTCCTCCTTGAGAAAATGGCCAAAGGTGATTAACAGGCTTGATTGCATTAGCATTTTTTGTCTGTAAAATGGCAGCTTCGGACTTAATTCACAACGGGGATTCACGCAGGAGGTTTGTGTTCTGAAGGATCCTCCTATACACTCGCGGCACTGATTCACACATTCCTCTCCTTGTTCTAGCGCAGGTCTTTCTGTCCCCAAGAAGTGGTCAGCCAATGTTAGCGTCTTTGTCAGTCATCCTCGTGTTCCCCGTGGCTGCTAAACGAAGTCCCTGGCTTGATGAAGCAATGCGTCCGTGATGTGGAGGGCAGAGGGCTAGAACATTCTCCTCCAGTGGACGGGGCCTTCATGAAGCCTGGCTCACCATCTTCTCGCCTTGCGTCCTTTCGAAACGGGAGGTAAGCTGTGGAAAGGAGAGAGGTGGCATTAGCTGGCCCCATGCTATTTAAATATACTGTAAATAAAAATTTTTTAAAAAAGTATACACAGGGGGTCCTCGAGTTACAACAGTCTCGACATACAATGTTTCGAGTTTACAACACTCACTCCCACTTGACTTACACCGTTAGCCTCGTACTTATGGTCTACTTGGGCGAACTAGTTTGGTTGCGCGCTGCAGATGAATTCACAGTGATGCGTGAGGGAGTTTTCCTAAAGAGTTTCCACATAAAGGTAGTGGAAGAGTGAGCTAGTGAAGAGATTTGTGCATGGTGTTACGCAAAAGTTTGGACGACCCTGGATTAATGAAATTAATTTTGAAATAAGCTGATTTTGAAATAAGCACATATTCCTTAGAGGACACCCTTCATATGGCATTGTTCTGGTAGTTAAGTGCACAACTTACTCAACGAGGAAAACGGGCTGTTTATTATCGTTCCCTGAGTCCCACTGCTGCCCCTGCATGCAGCATTCATCATGCCACAACGACCAAACTGCCTGACCTAAAAGCTGATCAGACATGCGGGAGGCCGCACGTTCCAAAATAAAAACATCACTTAGAGTGCGCTGTCTTTGTCGGTTGCTCCAGAAGTTTGTTCAGGTTACACAGCCATTTTGAGATGAGGTCTGAGGTTAGAAGACTCGAGAGGGAACTAAAACTGACATTGTGGCTCTGGGCTGTCTCACAGGATTAGGCAGTACAGCCGTCACTGGCATGTGCTTTTGCTAGTTCCCATTATATCTGCTTGTGCTTCTTTCCAAATGACTTCCCCTCCAAACTGATCCGGCGCGGGGAGGAAGGCAGGGATCATTGATTAATATTTCTGGAGGGAATGATGGCTAACCGTGAGGCGCGCTTAACCCAAACAAAAGCACCTGAGGTATTCGAGGCCAAATGCAGAGGCTTGGGTTTACACATTCAGAAACCACACGGCCATGAGAAACATCTGACCTTCAGTTATTTAGGCAAAGGTCAAGACTCTAAAATTGTGCTTGAGAAAACCCATTAGAATCTTTAAAATGGCTTTATAGCATTTCTGGGGAGATCCAAATGCATTCAGCAAGGGAAACTAAACATTTTTCACATTTTGCAAGTATTAGTTAATGGCACATTACCATCCCCGCCACCCACCTCCCCACCCCAAGCAATAAGGCATGAGGGTAATGAGAACTTCCAGCAACAAAGAATACACTGTACATAAACAGAAGATGTAGACATTCTGTAAAGTAATGATCTGGCTTAAATGAAAGGATTTGAATGCCTTAATGGCCCCTTGTGTTCACGCTCTCAAAAAACAATTATTTCACAAGCTCTTCCTGCAGTCCTGCCCTTCCCCTGTTTATTAATCAGCTAATTACACATTGACAGTAATGAGGCCTCTGATTCATGCACTTAAATGAATAGGACTGAATGGCTATTTAATGATTAGCCCTTTGTGCGGCCTACCGTATAAAGCAAGGCAGCAGCCACTCGAGAGGGTGGAGGAAGACAGACGCTGCACATGGAAAACCACTTGATGCTGCTCACTGAAGCAACCAGCACTGCAATCTCTGGGCCACTTGTTTATATAATCATTTATAAAACTGAGGTTTTAAACAACTAGTCAATGTAAATCATGTAAAAAGTAACTTTTAATCTCTTGCAGAAAAATACTGCCATTCACAATTCAACCAGAGGCCATTACTAGGAACGTCTGATACAAATTGCTAATTACTAAATAATCTTCACCAAAAAATTCCATTAGAGATGCACTGCTTGGTCTATGTAAGTAAGTGAGCCAAATAAATGACTTAAGCTTTAATAAAAGCCTAAACTACCATAAGATTCCCTCTTTTTACAGTGTGACCAGCACGGCTGAATAGAAGCATGATGGTTATGATTGAGTGGCTCTCACAAATCCTTTCTCAGGTGCTAATGCTGGTATTTATCACTAGACCTGCTCAATGTGTATCAGACATTACAGGTCTTATCGCACTATGCAGTATTCATAATGGCTTTATGAATGATTGCGTGCCAACATGCAAGCAAAGTGTTCTCATGATCTGTGCTGGATAAAAGAGCCAGGGGAGGAGAGAGGAGAGAGGAAAGAGGAAAACAGAGGAAAAGAGAGGAGAGAAAAAATGAGAGGAGAGGAGAGAAAAAAAGAGGAGAGGACAGGAGAAGAGAGGTGAGAGGAAAGAGGAGAGAGGAGAGAGGAAAGGAGAGAGGAGAGAGGAAAGGAGAGAGGACAGGAGAGGAGAGATGAGAGGAAAGAGGAGAGAGGAAAGGAGAGAGGAGAGAGGAGGGAGGAAAGGAGAGAGGAGAGAGGAGAGAGGAAAGGAGAGAGGAGAGAGGAGAGGAGAGGACAGGAGAGGAGAGAGGAAAAAAGAGAGGGGAGGACAGGAGAGGAGAGGAGAGAGGGAAGGAGAGAGGAGAGGACAGAAGAGAGGAGATGAGGGAAGAAGAGAGGTGAAAAGTGAAGAAGGGAAAGGAGGAAAGGAAGGGGAAAGAAGAGAGTGAGGAGAGAGAGATGTAAATAAGTGAAGGTAAGAGAAGAGGAGTGAAGAGAAGGGAACAGGGGTGTAGAGGAGGGAAGAGTAGATGAGAAGAGCAAAGAGGAGTGAAGGGAAGGGGAGGAGAGGAGTGGAGAAAAGGGAAGAGGGAGGGAAGGGACGAGGAGAGGACGAAGAAGCGAGAGAGGAGTGGAGAGGAGCGAATAAAAGGGGAGGGAAGAGGAGAGGATGTAAAAGGGAAGAGGAAAATAGTGGACAGGAGAGGAGAGGAGACGAGAGAAGAGGAGGGGAGAAGAGAAGAGTAAAGTGGAGTGAGAAGGGGGTGGAGAGGAGGGAAGAGGAGATGAAAACAGTAAAAAGTGTGAAGGGAAGGGAAAGAGATGAGTGGAGAAATGGGAAGAGGATGTAAAAGTGGGAGGAGAGGAGAATACTGGAAGCAAGAAGAAAGGACACGACAGGAAAGGAGAGGAGAAGAGAGGAGAGGAGGGAAAAAGAAAAGAGTGAAGAGGCGAGGAAATAAGTGAAGAGAAAAGGAAGGAAAAGGACAGGAGAGGATGTACAAGGGAGAGGAGAAGACAGTAGAGGAGAAGGGAGGAGAGAGGTGGAGAGAAAGGGAGGGAAGAGGAGAGGATGCAAAAGGGAGGGAAGAAGAGTAGAGGGAAGAGGAGAAGAGAGAAGAGGAGAAGAGAGAAGAGAAGGGGAGAGTAGAAGAGAATAGTGAAAGGGAAAGGAGTGGAGATGAGAGGAAAAGAGATGAAAGTAAAGAAGAGGAGTGGAGAGAAAGGGAGGGAAGGGGAAAGGAGAGGATGCAAAAGGGAGAGAAGAGGACAGTAGGTGAAAGGAGAGGAGAGGAAAGAATGGGAGAGGACACTAGTGGAAGGAAGAGGAGAGCAGAAGAGATGAGAGTAGATGAGAACAGTGGAGAAAAGAGAAGAACAGTGGAGGGAAGAGGAGAGGAGGGTAGAGGAGAAGAGTGAAGAGGAGAGGAGAGGAGAGAAAGGAGAGGAGTGAGGGGGAGAGGAGAGGAGGGTAGAGGAGAGGAGAGGAGAAGAGAGGGGTCGAGAGGAGGGTAGAGGAGAAGAATGAAGGGGAGAGGAGAGGAGGGGAGAGGAGAAGAGTGAAGGGGAGAGGAGAGGAGGGTAGAGGAGAAGAATGAAGGGGAGAGGAGAGGAG
>JBBPCX010000001.1:29919534-29932737 GCA_037974365.1 Hydrocynus forskahlii
AAACATGTACATGCACACAAACTTTTGCACACACTAAAAATACACTCGCTATTCTAATACATTTACAGTGTGTTCACCATTTTAGTACCTTTAGTGAAGAATAAACATTGAAATTGTCACTGTTTATTCATCAATACTGACCTACAAAATACCACCACACAATGGGCTATTCATGAGTTATTAAGTGACAGTTAATAAGTGCATTAAAAGTTAAAGGACAGTCTAGAATTTGACTCTGAATCACCACACAACCGGTTAATAGGAGTCAGACAAGCACTGTTACAGATTATTTGATCTCTTTGGCCTATTTTCATTTATAGCTTAACAAGAATTAAAATCTGCAATTTCTGAAATAAAGTGATAAAAACCTGTGGTTTTTAACACACACACAAATCAATCACAGCATAACAACCTATGACAGGTGAGAAATATATTAGAAATATATTAATTTAACATAAAGCAAGTGAATAGCCTGTTCTTAAAGTTAATGTGTTGGAAGCAGGAAAAAAAATGTACAGAAATGTATAAGGTATAGGGATGTGAGTTATTTTGACAAGATTCAAACTGTGATGGCTAGACGTCTGGGTCGGAGCTTCTCCAGGCTGTTCCTGCAGTGGTCAGCAACAGGGTCGTGATTGCAGAAGACTCACTGATGTGTGTGTGGAAAGTGAAAGCTGGCTTGTCTGGACCTTTTCCACAGCTACTGTGGCACAAACTACTGAAAACCGTAAAAGTTCTATGTAGGTATATATGTTCAAGGTGTTTTTATATGTTAATATATGTTAAAATGTGACAATGTGCACTGTAGAGAACAGGCATTCTGCTCTTGTACTGATCTGTTCTTGTAAGTATGCAAAATAGAATCTTTCTGCAAACTAGAAGAAACATCTCAGCACTGTGGAACCGGCAGAGGGCTATATACAGTTGTATGCAAAGGTTTAGGCACCTGGGTTAATTCACATGTTTTCTTGATTTTCTTTGTGTAAATACGTATACACCCCCTACAGACGACTCTGCAAATTTTAATGTGCTACTTCTTATAGAAATTGTACAAAGACATTTGCAGAAAATGTCAAATGCAAAGGTATTTATTATAAAAGATAATTGATCATTTACACCCAACTGTCAGTGTCACTATATCAAATGAATGTGTATCATTTAACACCAGTTGAGGGTTAAGCAGTGTGCCAGAAAGTTCTGCTGCTTCTAAATAGGCTGTTTCACAGTAGAAGCACAAGACTACAAGGCACAGTATAATCTATCACTGCACATCTTAAACAAGTAGAAAGTATATTAAACAAACAACAATGGACTTAATATACAGCATTTTGCACAGCTACATATAAATGCCGCTGCCTTACTAAGATAAGATAAGATAAGATAAAATAAAATAAGATAAGATAAAGCTTTATTAGACCCACGGTGGGAAATCTGCATTGTCATGGCAGAAAGTGGACAGAACAAAGATAAGAGCAGCAAATGCACAAAGAACAAAAAATGAACAAGGAAAGCAAAATTGTGGTTTTATCTCAGGAAATCTTGGAGAAACATGAAAGCTTTGAGGACAGACAATAATTATTCAAGTCACATGTAGCTCCATCGTTACGTAATGGGAGTATATGGGAACTCCTCCAAACTCCAGTTATATTCCACCATCTATTGATGAATCTGAACCCTGAGCCAAAACTTTTGCGACTTGCAATGTCCAAGTAATTTCTTATATTCGTATAGAGCAAACCATCTTGAATATCAGTTAACTAGTTAAAGAATGTGTTTTCCTTTTGTATCAAATACATTTGGGAATCTCTTTAAACTGAGAGGGACATTTCTGTGCTGCATATTTATTTTATTCATTTTATCAACAACTTCCACAGGGCACAGGGCTTTTTCATCAATGTTACTTAAGCTAAAAAAATCATATGGCTTTCTAGCATTTTTCAAGTGAAAGTTTTTCAAGTTACATTTTTTTTAGCAAATCTTGGGGTATGATTTCTATTTATTTGTGAATTTAACACACTGACGGTGAAATAAATGAAACATAAATCTTGTAACCAGCTGTAACTGTTGCACAGGCCATGTTTCACGCTCATCTAATGTCTTAAATTCAACAAATACATGGCATGTATGATTTAAAATGTGCAGAAATATGTCCAGTACATAGGATATGCACAGTTTACACTTAGAAAATCACTAAAATGTCATTTGACCAAGGTGATAGTCATGGTCATTCTAAGCAAAACTACTATTAAAACTACTAATATCGAAGTTAGTTCTTAACAATATAACAGGATCATTTTTTATATGTATCTGTAACTCTTAGGGATTATATTTAATCATAGATATTATTATTATTATTATTATTATGTTTTATTTATATATTGAATGATCTGGACATGACAGAGGGCCGTACCTGAAGTGGTGGTGGGAACAGCTGTGGTTTTCCTCCTTCTCTTGATGTCTCCTGCACACAGCAATCCCATTTGTACATTTGACTGTCGACTGGAAAAGAAAAAGGTACACAGACACATATTTTCATAATTATATTATTAATAACTCTTCAATAATTAAAATTATACGAAGTTCTGGAAATAACACGAGTTGTGTTCAATAAAAGAATTAAAAAACAAGAAAAAACATTTCCAGTGAGAATTGCTATCATTTCTTTTCTAGTGAGTCAGACACTGAAAATACCCGGTCAGAAAACTGCCACAGCTAATAAGACTGAAAGAGAAAAAACTGTTCAGGGTCTAAGGGTGCAGTTACAGGCAGGGAGCAGTAAGATGTACTGTAGGAGTTTTAACAGAAATATCAGCGGAGGAAAAAGGAGGCGTGTGGGCCGTGTGTCTCTGTCGCTGCCGGTTACAGATAAACAAATTACCCTGGCTACAGACCCCCCCCCCGTGTCATATGTCAGAAGCCCCTCGCACAGTGAACCCTGATTACTCGGATGTAAAGTTAAGGTCAAGGTCCTCTCCGCTGCGGAGGGGGAAGGGACTGATGCTTTAAGAGCTGATGTGTGTATGTGTGTGCATGAGTACACATCATCTGCTTCAATACGAGGAGAAGAAAACACACACCAATAACAAATGCTCATTACAGTGCTGGATTCTCAGGGATGTTTTTAAACCGCCAGGTAGAACACACATACAGTTCAGCCTCTGAATTTTACACAGCACTGATTTCATCTCAAAACTTTTCAATCTTTTTTTTTTTTACTGCATTTGACATTGTAACATTTTATAAAGATGGTCCAAATTACTTGGAAAAAAATGACTTTGAATTAGTGCTGAGACCAGTGATCAATGATTATTAAAAACAGCCATGAAATCGATAAGAAGAATTTCAATTTACTGTAGGGCTATCACGATTACTCAGGACTGAAAAAGGACCGAAAAGATTAAACTACTGAAACTTACATTCTTGACAAATCAGCTTTAAACAATCGTTATAAAGTCATGATCAGCAGTCTGAACATCTGCCACAAGAGGGCATATCATTGTTGTATGTATAATAAAAAAATGAGAGAACACACACCAGTAGGATCTTTTGAACATGCTTCTGTTTATAGTCATAAATGTTATGTACATGAAATACATTTTTTTTATTATGAATAGTTCTAAATAAAGAGGTTTTAACGTGTAGCGACCATACTGTCCCGATTTACACATTTTTCAATGTTTACTTATTGCCTCAACCCATCTTGGAAAAAAGACTGATTATATTTATGCACATTACATGTTTTTCTCCATCTCCTGAAAAAGCCATCGTTTCTGAAACATAAGGTTTCCTTGCAACAGCGATGATACAGTAAAGCCTATGTTTGAGCACATAAAAGAATGGGTAGAGCAGCAGACATCTGAAACCTGCCAGGGTGTAGGTCATTTCTGGCAGCCACATGAACCCCTCACCTCACACGTGTATAGATAGGGCCCCGTCGCAGCCACCTTTTAACTGCCTGCGCATTCCCTGCCCTCAAAAGCCATAAATCACATGATACTGGTGCACCACCTGAGGAGGGGGGCTTGAGCGAAGTCTCTATGTTGTATAATCAATAGGTATAAAAATAAATGGCTTGACCGGTATTCTCCGCCTGATACCCCTCTCTAATAAAATCCCCGTAATGCATATTTCATTTACTTTTATACTTATTGATTAGCTGTAGCCCAGTTAGTAAATCACGCGTCTATCGATCCCTCAATCGTAGCTCTGTCGGACAGCGTATAACCAGCCATTTGCTGCACTGATAAAGAGCTCAGCCATTGAACTCCCCACAGTAAATCTTTGCAAACTAACTTTTTAATTCCAAAATCAATGGGTGCTTAAACACCACATTATTTCACTCACTGCTGCTGCCCAGGCTGGTATTAAAAGTAATACCCAGATGCGCTAGTGTCTAATGCATGGGGCTATGGCCCTTTGCCTCTCCCTCCTTTGCCAGCAATCCCTGTTTTTCTGCTTTTCCCTGGCAGTCAGTTAGAGACGGCAGGGCTCAGCAGAAGCTCTTCTGTCCACAGGCTCTTTCTGCACAGCTTGAAGTTCTGAGTTCATATCCTCAAGAAAGAATAATGGAAAAACACATTTACATTAAAAATGGCTTGACATGTTCTAAGTAACAGGCCTGGAAAATGATAAACGTCCAAAAAGCCATAATACACAATGTGGCTATATCCAACAACGGCGCACCTTTTCAAAGGCATTTATGGAAAGACACCTGTATAAAAATTTACAACAAAATGAATGGATTCCGCGTTAATCACGTCTGGCTGATAAATATGTCTCATGGAATCAGTTGTCCTTATTAAAAGCTTTTAGTGTGAGAAAGAAAGCTTTTATGGATGGAGTAAAAGTATCTGGAGGACGGGATTCATTATGTGGTTGAAAAGTTTTTTTGCTCAGAGTTTTTCCAAACACAGGCAAGTCGGCTCAATATGCAGGAGAACAGCACTTCGACCGACAACCAAAGACGAGAGGGCAAAGCAAAGAAACGCTTAAAAGGTCAACCGAGTCGTCCACAAACGCCTCGGACATTTTTAGCGCTGGCCGGTCCCTGAGGTGCGGAGTGAAAAACGCTCCGAGGCAAGGGTCAATCGGCGTTCGCGTGCCTACGCCTCTGAAGCAGATATATCAATTAAAAATAATAAATCAAAAAGGTGCGAGAGCCGCAGCTAGCAGCCGGACCGCCATCTATTTTCATTAGGCTCCGGGGCGCTCCAGGTGTGAGGAGGATCTTAAGATGAATAGAGGTATTCAAATGAATCAAAAAGGATTAGGGTCCCCTGGGATTGCAATCAATGCAGGCAAATCAATAATCAATAGGCCACTCACACCAATATACTAACTGCTGACATAGAGATCTCACAATTAAAATGAAAAGCAGGCGAGAGGAGTGCCGGAGGACTATGATTTATCTGAAGGCAGCGAATGTCATTTAGAAATAAATAAAGTCGATCGAGAAAACTTGCGTGCAGGCGGGACGCGGTTATGCATTTTAACATGGCAGCAGAGTGTGAGGCATCAGAGGGCGATCCGTCACCGCATGACGCCTGTTCCCACAGGATCCCACCCATAAAAAACAATCCACGGAGAGTGAATAACTCTCACACTACTGTATATGATCTAAACACTCGGAGGGACAATATAGAAACAATATTTTTTTGGCCAAAACAACACATACACAATATATAATTTCACAGAGGACTGATTTAATGGGATTCTACTAAGGGACAGTGGAGGATAGAGACTCACTGACATTTCTTAAAAAGTCATTTATTTACATTTTACATCTATTTATGTACGTAACGTGAAGCAGTCTGAGCTGTATTTTGATGTATGAGCGGCATTATATAAATAAACAATGATTAAAAGTTTCTGGGAGATGCTGTAGTTTCTTTAGAATTGCTGAGGGACCCCTTTATTGTACATTTTACTTTATTTCTCCCTTAATTATTTTCAAAATGATTAAGTAGTCACCCTGAAGAGCCAAATAAAGACTGTTTAATATTAAAAGAATAAGGCCACTGGATTTTACAACTTTTTTAGGTTTACCAATCTGTTTCCAGTCTAATCTAATCAGTTTTATTAGATTACTATTAAATTAGATTTGGTTGAGCAAAAACAAAAAAAAAACATTATATGTGCTGCCTCTGTATAAGCTGATTAAATAAAATAAATAAATAAATAAATAAATAAATAATAAATAAACATGTTTCTTTCTGTCCTTTAATTTATTACTTCATCTGATGTACAACTGTTTGGCTTCACTTGCCATATGAAGACAATATTTAACTAAAAACTAATTTGTATATTTAAATTGTAAAAACTAGACAGCAAGAGGCATTTGCAGTATTGGGAACATTAACAAATGATAAAATGACAATTCAGTGTAACCACCCATTTTGAGAGATATCTGCTTTAGCTGTTATCTGCTTCAAGATTTACCCACCTTCATTATAATTTACATCTCTGTTCATCACTCAACACTGGTTTTCTTCTTTTTCTGATTCTCTGATTCTCATACTAATCAAGCAAAACCTGTGAAGTCTGAGAGTTTTTATTTGTCTGCAGTAAAGTGCAGTAAAGTGCCCCCCTATAGTCACGCGTGAACACACCACAGCCCACAGTGTGAACAGTGTGAAATTCTTTCTTTGCATTTAACCCATTTGCCAAGTGAAGCAAGGGGCTGCCACCAACGAGGGGTGCCCAGGGAGCAGAGTGGGGATGGTACTTTGCTCAAGGGATTCAAACCCACATCCTTCTGATTGCAGGGGCAACTCCCCAACCACTAGGCCACCAACTGCCCCAGCAGTCAAGCAATTCGTGTAAGTAACAGTACTGAGGTTCAGTTCCTGACCAAGGGAACTCCACCACGGTGCAGACTCCTAATGCTACAACCACCTGCATCATCCACATTATCAAACTCTGAATGAAAGCCTTTGACACATGCATTATATGAATCAAGTGGTTAGTATTTTATTTAAATATTAACTCCAAACTTTTGATTTTGAAACCATTTTCTAGCTAATCTTCTAAAATAAGACTGTCGACATTGTCTGCCACCCTGCTTCAGAATAGGACTGTAGATAAATTACACTTATGGAAGACACAGCTCCCGTTAAATAAAGAGCCAGAGCACAATCACAGAAAAGACATTTTACACTTCGTAATCCCTTCATCCTCACTTGCAGAGCAAGTTATGAGCAACACACGTTAGCCATGCCAGTGCCATGTTAATATGAAATTATTTCTCTCTGCGTGAGCATCTAAATCTGAATCCTCAAGAGGAGGAAACAGAGAACTCAATTTCAGCTCAAAATATTCACTGTTTTTTTTCAAATTTCAAAATTTTTTTCAATGTTAAAAACTGAAATTTTCAATTTCAGTTTTTAACATTCACTCTTTTTTGCCCAAATTCCTGCCCACTCTAGTCACTACAGTTGCATCCACTAGCTAAGACTCCCCCAATCACGCAATACCACCAACACTGGGAGGTGGTGTGAAGCTCCACATCATTTCAAACGGTCGATAAACTACCATTACTGAACAGCATTATGTGCTTAAAAAAGAATGTTGACCACCAATACTGTATCATCTAACAGATTCCTGCACTTGACAGTATCACTCGAGTGCTGAGGGGAGATGGGGCCATCCTACCCACCCTCAGGCTAACTGAGTTCTCTTGGAGACACGGGTGGCTGCGGCATCAACGAGTCTCCTTTTTTAACTCTTGAACATCCTCCACGCCTGCAATGCTTGGAAACGTTTTCTTACATTTTGTTTATTTATCGTTCACTTACAGCTCATTCAAATATATAGAATATCCATTGAAAGCTGTGTGTTTGTAAGTAGCCAGAAGTCAACTGTGTTTTCTTGGTCTCCCAGTCACTGACAGCTATGACATCACCAGGGACCGAACTCCCAATCTCCAACACTCAATGCCACTCAGAAGCCCAGGCATTCACCATTTTTTTAAGTCAGCTCAACAATCTGTATTATTAGACTCACTGAGGTTCAGTACAAAAAACCTGTAAAAACATTTGACTAAACTAAATCGGAAAAAACTGTGAAATCAGGCACGCTCTAATGTTGTTTACCTGAATGTTGTATTTTTTTCAGTGAAGACGTTTTCGACGTTCTGAAAGGTCATTAGCCATGCAAGGGCTGACAGCTATTTATAAAGAGGCAAGAATTGTAAAAATACAAAGTTCTTGTTTATGCTTACAGGCCTTCAAAGCAATAAAGTAAAAAATTAGTAAAAAAAAAAAAAATAGTAAAAAAATTCATAATGGGTGTAGACTGCATATGCGAGTTTTAGCACATGCGAGTTTATGCAGGATTAAGGAGACAGTAATTTCTTTCCTTCTGCAGTGTACGCACTGCACATATGTATATGTTGAGTGGCTCATTGTTCCGGCTGGGAGCTTTGCTGGAGGCCTGGGTCAGGAGGACAGACATGTCTTCACCCCAGAGGCCGGATTTGAGCAGCTTTGGGAGCTCAACCCGACTGCCACTAAGCGACGGGACACATCAGAGGCACCATGCGTGAATCCCCTCTCTCCCTCATTCATTTGGGAGTATGATTTATACTTTTTGAAGTAAAAGGGGTCTCGAATTCTTCTATAAAGGAATTAAGAGGCCTCCCCTGAGTACAGCATTCAAATGAGAGCATGGCAATGATACCAGGGCCTTTTAATAGACAGAAATTAGTATTCAACATGCTTCAAACTCCAATCTGAAGAAACCTTTCAGGTGGAGAAGAAAGGCAATGAGTATGAAAGAAAGTGCTAAGAAGTGCGGCCGCTTCATCGGCGTCGTGTTTCTGCCCCTCATCAAGGAAAGAGGGAGAGCTTTTTAGAGCAGCCCAAGAGAGCGAGAGACAGAGGCAGAGGGAGAGAGTGAGGGAGAGAATTAAGAATGCACTGTAAATAGGCACCAAAGGCACAATGCAGTGAAGTCGAACATACTTGGGGCAATTAAACTCTCAGTGAGTCCGCACATCCCTGAGAGTGGCTACTCGCCTCTGAGCCTGCCTCGCCTTTGACAGACAGTCTAAATAAATAAAGAAACAAATACTGAGGAACTTTTTTTTTACTGCTATTTGAACTGTTTCCACTGAGGCAGTAACACCTTCTTCATAGTTTGAGGTAGTTAACAAACAACTCATGTTGCTAACTGAGGCCTGGACTCCACAAGACGTCTGAAGGTGCGCAGTGGTATTTAGCACCAGGATTTTGGGTGGCGTTGGCCTAGTGGGTAGGATACTTGCCTCTGGACCAAGAGATCATGGGTTTGAATCTTACCTTCAGCAAAACCACCACTGGGTTCCTGAGTAAGACCCTTAACTCCAAGTTGCTCCAGGAGACTGTCCCCTGTAGTTGGGGAATTGAAGTCGCTTTGGATGAATGACTTTGGCAGAAGATCATTTCAATTCTGTAAATTGTGAGGTGGGGCTTGCAAGGATTGGAATAGTTTGTCAAGCACATCCACAGATGCTCAGTCTGATTGAGGCCAAGTCAACACCCTGAACTCTTGTTCAGGTTCCTCAAACCATTCCTGAACAAATCCGCAGTGTGGCAGGGTGCATTATTCTGCTGAAAGAGAGTACAGATGAACTCGTTTTGCAACAATGTTTAGGTAGTTGGTATGAGCCAAAGCAACACCAACGTGAATGTCAGGATTTTTCCCAGCAGAGCATTGCCCAGTGCATCACACTGCCTCCAAGGCCTTCCTTCTTTTCATAAGGCACCATGGTGCCATCTCCTCTCCAGGTAAGCGCTGCAAATAGTGACCCGGCCGTCCACATGATGTAAAAGTCATACTGTGTCCTAAACCACATCCACAAGTCTTTGCCACCTTAACGAAGAGTTGATGTGGTTTGAAGGAAATGAGAGAAGCTTTGGTGTATTTTAATGGAAAAAATTTTGACAACTACTTATTTATAGCCTTGTAGCTTCAGTTCTGACCAACTACACCTGGAAATTCGTGTAATTTTTTTGCCAAACTATTCTTTTAAAAACTGCCTTACACACCTATCCTTCCCGGTGCAGTTTATCCACTGTATGACACGGATGCTGCCCTCATCTTTATTTAAATGTATGGTGACCATAAGAAAACACTCAATACACTGTCAGATCAGACACTTCATGCATATCAAGCCCTATAGATCACAAGGTGACAGTTTGAGCTGCACTCCTGAGGGAGTTGTCCACCATCAAAACGACACTAACCCTGGTGAAAACTTTCATGCAGGTCAAATCGGTTAACTCTCGACCCCCGCCACCCCCTCTTGCTCTATGCATGGTTCATTTGGAGGAGTTAACTAAAAAATGGTCCATCAATATATTGAGCTTTGACAGCAAATCTGTTCACTGCTGGTTTCCACACTCCCTGGAGACACAAAAATCTTTTTGATATGTTCTGTAACCAGCTCAATCCCGCCCACACTGAGAGGAGGTTTTTCTGAAGTATCTGGCATAAATACAATAGTGGTTCACCTTGCCGCTCGCCTCAATGATAATTTAGCAGAGTGTTTAGTGGATATAAACAGAGAGACAGAAAGCGAAGCTTAGTTGTTTTACTGCGACGGGGGAAAAGCACTCATAAAAGTCAACACAAAGTTCCTCTAGTAATGACAAGAATAATTCTCGCACCAAAACAAGGCTTACTGTCAAAGTTCTCTGTTGAAAAAGGTTAAAATCAACTGCCAGTATGACTTTTCGTGCTTGTTTTGAGAAACTGAAAGTGTCACAGGCAGACACTCACCTGCTTTTACACACGGACGCAGGGCAGCGAGGATGGTTGCTGTCAGGAACCACGCCAACAGGATACATGGGCAACGGACACAGAGGCTTCAGCTGGAAACAAATTCAGTACCCAAGTGTTATGGAGGAAAAAAAAAAACAGAACAGACAGATAAAATTGATTACAAAAGTCATACCTGACTTCGATCTCGTTTTCCAAAGGAAGGCAACCAAATCCTGAAACATATACATTATGATGATGATGATGATGATTATTATTATTATTAATTATAAAACATTTCACCGAATGAATGTAATTTGAAGAGAAAAGAAGGGTAAAATCTTACTCTTTCTGACAGGTGTCCTGTGGATAGCTCCTCATTTTGTCCACAAAAACAGTCATATTATTATCCTACGACACAAACAGAGAAGCAGAGCTCTGTGTAATGGGCCAGAGGGGTAAACAGGACTGGAGTAGTAGCCTAATGGGTAAAACACATGCCTGTGAACCTGATGACCACAAAGTTGCAGATTCAAACCCCCACTTTCTACCATTGTGTCCCAGAGCAAGACACTTAACCCTCAGTGTCTCCAGGGGGACTGTCCCTGTGACTAATGATTGTAAGTTGCTCTGGATAAGAGCGTCAGCCAAATGCCACCCTTTACCCTTTACATTGCTGTGAGGGTTCTTTAACAAAGAGTAAAAACAGCAGGCACTGCAAGACCTATGATATGTTTATAATATGACAGTTCGGTCTCACCCTGGCAGGCAACCTCCTCCTGCCTCGCCTAATGCAGCGCGCAGCCACGCCGGGCAAACGGTTCAGACGGCCGTGATAACCTGCAACACACACACACACACACACACACACACACACACACACACACACACACACACACACACACACACACACACACACAGTTATGATGCTGATAGAAAGAGTGAGAATAGAATGAAATTGAGAGAGAATTATGTGATCTTTCATAGCCTAGATTTTATATATTCAAGATTCACGTTTTTTTTGTGACATTCATAGTTATACAAGTACAACATGTAGTGAAATGTGTCCCAGAGCTGACCTGTCAGACAAAGTTATCAAGTAATATGAGATAAATTAAAGAGAATTTTTGAAAAGCTAAACTAAGTTAATAAAAACATACACAAAAATATATTCTAACTAAACAAATGTTACGAACAGAAGCAAGATATCTGTGGTGGCTTGCTGTCACATTCATTGTAATAACATTTTTGTTTATCCCTGATGCATCAGAATGACAAATCTCACCAATGGCTGTGTTGTTATCATTGAAAACCATCAACATAGTCTACAATTGGAGCGGGAAATGTTTTTATCATTACTGTGATAAATTAAGTCGTACTATTTCACAATAAGCTGACTCTGAGCATATCATGGACATCATCAGCACTTTCATTATCATCAGATATTCATTTCACTACAAAGTGGGTATAATGAGGCCTGTTAGAGGAGATTTCTTGCAGAACAGTGTTCTTATACTACAAATTTGTCAGAGACTCTGACTCTACCTCTCTGATTGGGGCGGGCCGGCTGGAGGAACGTGGCCGAGCGACTCTTCTCTCTCCTAGCGTCCAGCCCAGCAGGCCTGGGGGCGGTTTCTGACTCTCTGCTGGACCGCAAGCCCTGAACACTCATGCCTGACACACACTCGCCTTCAAAGAACCAGTCACTCTGTTCATCATCACCTGCAGAGAGAAGATCAATCTGGAGCAATCTGTGCAAACTCTTAATGTCATGTTCAGGGAACAACAAACCGAGGGAAAAAACACATATGTCCATAATTCCTGGTATATCACCACAGCCACATACTAGAAATATACTAGAAACATACAAGGAAATAAAGATGAGAGAAAGAAACATACAGAAATAAACATACCAGAAAACAAAGAAAGAGAATATGTTTTGCTTATTTCATGAAGGTTCTTAATAAAAATGTACAATGGATGCTTCTCCACCACACAGTAGATAAGTCAGTAAATCAATGTGGGCAGTGAATAATTTAAGGATCATAACTGGCAAAATTTTACACTGACACTAATCACAACCATCAGCATGGCCTGTACTGCACTTAGTGTTGTTTTGCTTACCATCAGATTATTAATTTGATGCTTTGTTCCACCCCGGTTCCATCTCCACAGATCGGTTAGATCAGTGTTTCTGGCCGAGGAATAATTTCAGGATCATAACTGGCAACATAACATTTCAATTACTCGTGCATGTGCCCTCTGTGTCAAATGGTGTTAAGTGAAGTGCAATCTCACTGTGGCTTCTGGGTCAGTCGAGGGCTTTGTTGCAGCACCACTCACAACAGCAAGAGAGGACCTCTCACACACTCTCACACACACACTCTCTCACACACACACACACACACACACACACACACACACAAACACACAGCGGGCTATTAGTCCCCTGGGGCGTGCACTGAC
>JBBPCX010000001.1:29942785-29958605 GCA_037974365.1 Hydrocynus forskahlii
AAATATAAATTGTAAAACATGTTGCCATGAGCTGCAGGAAAAAGGAATTTCTGAAAGTTCTCAGGACCAACATTATTAAACCACATTTTAATGGAAAACACCAAAAGCCCTAGCAAGTTCGAGTATCCCTGTCATTTCAGCTGGTGTGTTAATGTTAATAATTAAAATAATAATCCCAGACAGGTGTGAAGTGCAAAATTTCACTCAGACCAATGATAAGGAAAGTAAGAGAGAAACCACGAGTCACTGCAAAAGAGTTACAGAACATCCTGAAAGTAGCAGAAACAGCAGAGACACACAGAACAGCAGGCAATGAGCTGCACTGCAATCATCTCCATTTCTGAACCCCAGACAAACCTCCTGTGCTAAAAGAGAAGCACAGAGATGCATACCAAAAAAAACGGAACTGTTTTGAATCAAAATATTCTGGTCAGACACACAAAAGTAAAACTCTTTGGCAATAATTCAGCTTGTCATGTTTGGAGGAAGAAGAGTCGTGCCTGCGATCCCAAGGACACCATACCCACAGTGAAATACGCAGGTGGGAACATCACACTATTGTCAGAAATATGAATGGGGCGATGTACCCAGAGATATTAGAGTAGAATTAAATCTCATCATCAAAGAAAGGGGAGAAGATACATACTGCAACATGACAGCAAGCCCAAACATTCTGCCTAAATTATTTTTAGAAAAAGTGAAGGTCCTTGAAAGGAACCACAATGATGCAACAAACTTGATTCCTTTTTACCATTGACATTTTGAATTTTTTGATTGCAAAAATGGCTTTGCATCCACAGTCAAGTGTTGATAATTTCTTTAAAATTCTCAAGATGTTTTTATATATCAGCTCCTTTTTTTTTACACAAAGCTTTGTTTATCCTTATGCAAATGTATTTTTCATAAGGATAAACAAAGATTTGTATATTATCTTACACACTTTATATTATCTGTTCCTTTCAGCCACAGAATTCTTCTTCAGCACCACTCGTCTGATGATGGACTGCACAACATCCATCTCTGAAATTTCTATTAGTGCGAGTTAAGTAAATTGTGGGCCTCCACTGACACAGAAGTAATTCACTGAGTCAATGTCACTTTTCAGACATTTGTGCAATACACATCATCTGTGGCAGAGACAGAGAGCTGCCGCACTGCTGCTGGGAGGTGGGAGACCCAGCCAACGTTAATTAACTGGAATTCTATTGAACTTCATTTCCCAGAGATCAATAAAGTACCAAACTTCTTATTTGTAATTTTCAAAAAGAAATATCATAACCTAATTGAAGCCTAGAGGCAACAAGCAACACTGGATCCCATCCGTTGATCACCATAGCAACTCAAAGGACTATACTGCAGTACAGCATTCATTTTTAATACCAATTCAAAAGATGAATATATGAATCTCAGTACAATGAGGCCACATTGACTGCTGCCAAAGAGATTTAGGTCGGCCAGCAGATCATTTTATGGTCTCTGTCAGCTTTATATAAGCAACTAGCCACTAAAAAAACAAAGAACCAAGTACATTTGTAAATCTAAAAAGATATAATAAAGATGATGGTAATTTTTTAAATTATATTTTAAACCTTTTTCAAATCAAATAAATGGGGATGGTCCACTGCAGATGCTTGACTTCCCATTTCAATTTAATTGTCTATTAACATCACCTTGACTTTTCCCTGACCCTAAATGTAATTCTCACTGACCAGACCCAGAATGTAAAGCTAATCCTTGGTTGTAGCTCAACCTGGTTCTAACTCCAACACTACTGAGATTGTTCACCCAATTTCTCAATAATCTGAGAATCTATTTGCCAGATAAAGTGAACCCCAATATTTCTGCTCATATAATTTGCAGTGTGCTGGGAGGAATAAATACCCTGCAGTTTCAGGGGAAATGGAAGCAGAAATACCATTCTGACATGTTCTCGTCTGAGGCCTCTCTCTGATCCTTGGCCTGGCGCAGGATCTTGTCCTTCCAGCAATCGGCAGACAGGCCTCCCACTCCGGCCACCACAGAGCCCCCGTCCTGCCCCGGCCAGACCCCGGGACGCTTCTTCATCCGGCCCAGCCTCTGCTTCTTATACGACCTCTGATGGTGATGGTGGTAATGGTGATGATGGTGATGATGATGATGGTGGTGAGAACTGGTTTGTTCACCACGTTCCAAGCCAGACACTCTGAGTTTCTGCTGCAGGCTTACAGTCACGTCTGAGGTCATTCGTTTGACCTTGCGGCGCCGGCGCAAAGGCCTGCCGGGCGTGTTCTCTGTGAAGGAGTCCGACTCCGGCCAGGAATGCTGCCTGGCCCTGAAAGACAGCGACGACGACGACGGCCGGCGCTTCACTATAACCGTGTCATCCGAATCACTGTAGTTAGCGGGAACCACGGCCGCTGCCGCTATGGCCACAGTCGCCTGCCGGCGGTCCCTGGCGAAGGCCTCGTCCAGGCTGGACTCGGATGCCTCACTGAGGTAGCGGCCGTGCTCCGGGCCGTGTAGGGAGAAGTCACAGCGCCGCTTGCGGCCTCTCCGTCTGCGGACCTGCCGCCGATGCTGCAGCGGGCTGAGCACCATCTCCTCCCACAGCTCGCTCAGCTTGGCCTGCTCAGATGTCTGCTCCAGCGCAGACACCAGGTCCTGCACCAGCTCCTCCATCTCAGCAACTCTGACAAACAAAACCCATCAAGGAGATTAGAATGCAACACTGACACTTCAGAAGGGGTCTAGAACACAAACACTTACATAGAGACCCTAAGAGCACACAAACTAGGTAAAGAGGAAAACTAGGATACAAAAAGCTGCACAAATCCTTGCTGTAACATTAAAGATTGGCCTGTTTATTTTGTCCAGGATTATGTTTGTTGGACGTGTCTGTCTAGGTTCATTAATAGAGATTAGCATAGAGAATCGACTCCTCAGTGGTCAGTAATAACATGTGGATAATATCCTGCTGCGATCACTGTTCCTGCAGCGTTAATACATTCTAACACAGTTGCATTTTCAAACAGTGGAAACAGTGGATTGGATCAGTGGAGGGACGAAGCAGCGCTCTGCTCTTCACCAAAACACATTTGTTGATCAGAACATTTGTAGCAACACTCCTCCCTCATTACTGTTTAGATCCTTATTTCTCCAAATAAAGCCATAATAAAATAACAGCTGAACTTTTTCACATCTTTTCATTTGACCTCTTTATTTTTTGCCCCAAATTATGGAAAGTAGTATCAATAACATTATCGATAAGTTTTGGTATTGATAAGCAACATCAGTATCAATATCAGTACAATCCTAACAGTACGCAACTTTACTCATTAAAACACTCAAAGCAGCGAAAACTGTGATGCCTGGACAATGTAAGTTTTATGATCTGTAAAGGGCTTACTGCAGTATGTGATACACTATATGGACAAAAGTATTGGGACACCAACAATTAGGACCATTACACCAACAGGGACTTTAGTGACACTGCATTCAAGTGTATAGAGTTTGCAGCTAGAACAGCTTCCACTCTTCTTGGAAGTTTTTTCCACAAGATTTTGGCGATTCTGTGGGAATTTGTGGCCATTCATTCTGTAGAGCATTCTCTTCTCCAAACTGGGTCCACAAAGTTGGAAGCATGGCGCTGTCCAGAATGTCTTGGTCTGCTGAAACATTAAAATTGTCCTTCACTGACAGTAAGGTGGCCCAGCTTAAACCCTGAGAAACAGTGTCCCAATACTTTTATTTATATTGTGTATCTGTACTGCAAATGCTCATGCAGGACTGTGTGCCAGAATCTGCCATTCATTTTCAAAAGACATACATAGCGCTAAATAGAGTGTTGCATTGGATGACATTGTGCCTACGTTTTCAGTGTCAACTGATCGGAGACATGCACTGGTGCTGACACGTGCTGATGACGTCACAACTCTTCAACGAAGGATCATAACAATACTAGCGCGCGGGAGGATTACATAACAACAATAACAGATGCCTTTCACGAGAAAATGGCTTAAATATCCAGCGTTTACACCCCTAAAACTCAATCTCCCATACATTTATCTCTGAATTAATAGCAAGCAGCACATACACACACCGCATCACTGTTCCACCGCATAAAACACAGAAAATACTCTTTATCTCATCGCACGACACGGTAAGATGTTATTCTGAGCCAGTATAAAATTCAGCGCCTCATTTTTCCATTATGTCCTCCTTACAGAGCCTCCTCAGCCCCCAAGCCTCAGCCTAACAAGCCTGTAACGAGGAATAAACGCACTAATATGTGATAAAACGCGTCTTTAAAAAGTGCAGCATGCCTTAGGGATTTTATCCAGTCTGTAAAAGAGGTATCTGGGCAGTTATAGCCATTCTAAGCCCCTCTATTCCCCTCTCTCTCCTCCTGACTCACCAGCTGCTCACCCTGCTGTTTGGGTTTCACAGACCAAAACACGGCCAGGGCTTCCGGCCCCGGCGTGATGTCACGGCCCACGTCACCAGCCTCTGGAATTAAAACATTCCTCTTATTATCATTATTTGTATTGTTATTATTCTTTTTATTATCATTATTATTATTATTATTATTAGTAGTAGTAGTAGTAGTAGTAGTCGCAGTATTGTTCGTCTTCTTCTTCTTCTTCTTCTTCTTCTTATTATTATTATTATTATTATTATTATTATTTACTTTTGTTTGTTTTTCTTTTCTTTTTTGTTTACATCACTCAATGCAAGGCCCAGATGGCAGCTGACTAAGGCAAATTTATTCAGTAAATTCAAAATTATTCCGTTTATTTTGTCTCATATTCACTCTGATAAGCTCTAAAATATTTATTAATGTGTTTGTTTTTTATTTTGTTTTCTTTTGTTATTTTCTCTTTTTTACATCATTTTTTACAGCTGTTTTAGCTTCTTATTCAAAGCTTATTTATACAATCTTCACGATCAAGTCTAAATGATTTACTGATGTTGTTTTTGTTTTTGGTTCTTTTATTGTTCTCTTTCAGTGTAATGCTCCGATGGCAGCTGACTAAGTCTAATTCTGTTCTTTTAGCTTATAATAGTATTTACACCCAGCATTTGTGTAAATATTATAGTGTATTATATACTGAGATTTTCCTCTGGGATCAGTAAAGTTTTCTGATTTTGATTCTGATTCAAAGTTTATTTGTATCATTTACACTCAAATCAAAACCACATGATTTATTGATGTTGTATGTTTTTGGGTTTTTTTCTTTTCTTATTTGACATCATTTGATGCAATGCTCAGATGACAGCCAACTAAAGCAAGACGTTTTAGCATCTAATTTAAAAAAAAATTTTGTGATACAAAATCATATTTGAAACGAGAATGATGATTTTTCACACTGTAAGAAGAAATCATCAATGTTGTAGTTTTTACATGTAAAATGTCAAAATCGGTTAATTAAAGACAGTTTCAGCAGGCAGTGATCAGAATGATTTGTTAAAACTGAATTATTGCATTAAATTATATTCATACTGGGAAAATCTATTCATCCCATTCAAATGAAGGGAGAAAAGACTTAACCAGTGAGAACCCAAAGCATATGTGCTAAATATAAGTCCCAAAAATTCCATTCATAATTATGGCCTAGTGGTTAGGGCGTTGCTCCTGTGATCAGAAGGTCATTAGTTTGAATCCCATGACTGCTAGAGGCACCCTTGAGCAAGGTCTCGTCCCCACACACTGCTCCCCAGGTGCTGTGTTCCTGGCTGCCCGCTGCTTCACTTGGTGAATGAGATAAATACAGAGAACAGTTTCACACTGTGTGCTGTGGTGTGTTCACATATGAAAAATGGCCACTTCACAATCTATCTATGTGTTTCACTAGCAGTAATAATGTTTGTTTTGCATTTTTGATGTAAAATTACAGTTTTAAAAGCTAAAAAAATCCCTACACACTATATAAAATTCCTCAAAGGGGTTGTTTTGGTGTATATTTTCTTTTGTGGGGGGCGTTGTTGTGAGATAAAGAGTTAGGCTACACAAGCTTATACCAAAATATCAAAGCCAGTAATAAGAAATAATCAAATCAGGCAATTTATTATTATGTTATGTTTTTACAATATTTGATTTTTATGATTTTTTTTACATACTTCAGATATTTTACTATAACCATAAAAATGACAGTAAGTGACTGATGAGTGTCTCCTGTCCAGCTGAGAGCAAGTGTTAGAAGTTATTTAAAAGTAATTCTACCTGATTACTTTCACCATATGTTCTACAATTCCCAAACACACACACACACACACACACACACACAAGGGGAGGAGGAGAAGAAAAAAAACTGGGGGGAAATGGAAAGGGAAACTCAGTGAACAAGAGCACAAAGAGCATTTAATCTCTCTCATCTTCCTCTTAATAACTGCAAATTTCCCCCTGGGCTCCTGGGAGAGGGCCTCAGTGAGCGGCTAAGCGCTTATCTGTCCCTTCCACATTTTGTGCTGCAGAGCGGCTCCCTCAGTACCCAGCCCCCAGGCCTTCGCTCACCCAGGCCTCCGGGACACTCGGGCTCAGGGGCCCTTATTGTTTCGGCGAGCCAGAGCGTCCAGGGAGAAGGCCGAGCAAAACACTGCAGGGACTCCACTGTTCAGCATCCGCCTTTTCGCAGGCAAACATATCAGAACCCGATCCCTTTTAAGGCCAATAATTAGCAATTTAGAACCCTCGCCCCCCCAGGATACCCTGTTTCAATTTAGCCTGTCAGGTCAGAGCACGGCATTTAATATTCATTGTTTCTTCCTCTTTACTAATTTCTCATTAGTGCACTGTTTGGGCAGGGACAGGTGATAGTTTTTTAATTCATCCACTTTGTAATTCCGCTGTTCATTAAGGTCCAGACAAGAGACGGTTGTGTACTGGATGTTCCCAGAGCTTCTTTTAGGACTCTGAGGAATTAATCACGGAAAAGGGCAGTTATTTAATCTGTCTGTCTGTCTGTCTGTCTATACTAGCAGTCCAAAGTTTAAGCACACACTGAGATCTTCCAGATTTTAATGTTAGTCTCTTAGTATTAACTAAAAATCCACACAGTATTCTCAATATAACAAACGCATTTACAGTATGTTCACCGTTTGAGTACCTTTATTAGTCAGAAAATGTCATTTTTATTCCTCACTTACCCATAAACAGCTAGCTAATATAAATCAAATATGATGTAGATTGCCAGACAAGTGTTAGATATTTATGAGGAATTCATTTGACTCTGCATCACCACACAACCAGTTTAAAGGAGTCAGACATGCACTGACTCAGATTCTTTCATCTTAAAAAGGAAACTTGTTTTATTTTTTACATATTTTCATTTATAGTTGTTCACTCAACAACTTTCCAGTTTGACAAGAATAAAACCCTGGTGGTGTGCAAAAACATTTGACTGGTAACATATCAGTCTATCTATCAACACTATATGGACCAAAGTATTGGGACACATCTGTTTTTCAGGGTTTGGGCTAGGCTCCTTCCTTCCAGTGAAGGACAATCTTAATGCTTCAGCAGAACAAGACATTCTGGAGAACATCATGCTTCCATAAAGCTTCATAAAGACGTGGCTGGAGGAGTTCAGTGTGGAAGAACTTGACTGGCCCACACAGAGCCCTGACCTCAACCGCATCCAGCACCTTTGGGATGAACTGGAACGGAGACTGTGAGCCAGGCCTTCTCGAATGAATGGGCGCAAATTCCCACAGAAACACCCAAACCTTGTGGAAAGACTGATTGCAGTTCACAGTGTGCTGTAGTTTATTAATTGCTAATGATTAGGTATTGTTAAATAATTGAGGGCAACTAAGAAACCCCTCTATCTACTGGGTTTACCTTTGGTTCTGGAGGTTTTCCAGCCCTGCTGAACAGCTACAGACCACACAACTCATGAGGAAGGTGCTCTTTATCAGGTAAAAGGCAAAGGCTTCAGCTGAAAATGTTACATGTAATAAATCTGCCTGCTGAGTTATAGATATAGGTAGCATTAATGTGAGCAGAAATGAAAACCTCATCTGATACTTCAGGCTAACTGGTGGCTTCAGCACCTGTGTGGTTTAACCTCCTTGTGTGGTTTAATCTCCTTGTGTGGTTTAATCTCCTTGTGTGGTTTAACCTCCTTGTATGGTTTAATCTCCTTGTGTGGTTTAACCTCCTTGTGTGGTTTAATCTCCTTGTGTGGTTTAACCTCCTTGTGTGGTTTAACCTCCTTGTATGGTTTAATCTCCTTGTGTGGTTTAACCTCCTTGTGTGGTTTAACCTCCTTGTTGTGTTTTTATTTGCATGCATAATTGTCAGGCATAAACTGAATAACTTTTGGCCATGTAACATTCTCCATGTCTTTTTGCTTGTATACTCTTCTGTCTTCGCCCTATTTTCCTGTCTCTTATTGTTCACGTATACCATGGGCCTTTGTTTATCAGATTCATGTGAACCTGTTGTTTTGGTCTCAGTCCCGCCTAGCCCCAGCCCCTTATTACACCAACAGAGACTTTAATGACATTGCATTCAAATCCGTAGACTTTGATATTGCATTGGTCCCCCTTTGCAGCTATAACAGTTTCTTGGAATTCTTTCCACAAGATTTCAGAGTTTCTGTGAGAATTTGTGTCCATTCATTCTGTAGAGCCTTTCAGTTCATCCCAAAGGTGCTGGATGGGGTTGAGGTCAGGGCTCTGTGCGGCCAGCCAAGTTCTTCCACACTGAACTCCTCCAGCCACGTCTTTATGGAGCTCGCTTTGTGCACTGGGACATAGTCATGCTGGAACAGAAAAGGTTCTTCCCCAAACTGGGTCCACAAAGTTGGAAGCATGGTGTTGTCCAGAATGTCTTGGTCTGCTGAAACATTAAGATTGTCCTTCATTGGAAGTAAGGGGCCCACACTCTGAAAACCAAGTGTGTCACAATATTTTTGTTCATATAGTGCATGGTATTTTTGCACTTAAGACTTTCTACACAGTCGTGTGCAAAACACCCCCAGTCAAGTGGCATGTTTGGTTTGTTTTCTAAGTGAAAGAAGGTACGCATCCATTACAGAGAACAGACCTAAATATGTCACTGTCTGTCCATTTTAGTACACAGAGTCTATGGATGTGCACGTTTTAACTTTGTGAAAAAAATAAAATGTAAATCTTTTGCACAGTGCACGTTTTGTGTTTTTTTTCCCCCCAAATATAAAAAAATCTGCAATTAAACAGGGATGGTGCATGAACGTGTATAGAAGAGTCCTTTCTGTGAAAGGCCATACTCATTTTCATGTAAAAAAATCAACATGTGATTTGACCTGGGGCGCCCTAATTTTCACACACAACTGTGTAAAGGTAAAAAAATGCAGAAAGGGTTCTGAGTGTAACATAAACCTGTTAACAAAGTTATTGCGAAAAGAGTGTTTAAAAATCCACGCCACACATCTTACCTCGAGGGACAGGAAAAACAGTTAACGGGGGGCCCATTGTTTCAGAAGGCACAACTCAACTCATTCATTTGCGTTCAATTATGTATCACAAAAAAATAAATTGATTTTCGCCGCACTCTGTTCTATAAAGAAGGAGCAGACGATAATGCACATTTGGTCTGCAAACCTAAATTCAGAGATTCTCATCAGAGTGAGGAAAATACGCCTGTGCTTAGAACAAAAGAGGAGCGTTTAGAAGCGCTGAAAGAGGCTAGGCTTGGAATAATGAATGAAGTCCGAGTAAGCTATCTTCCCCGGGCAGGGAGTCACTGGGGATGCCAACGCAGAGCCGGCGAAATGAACTACCTATCTGCACAGAGAGTGACTGCTCCATCCTATTTGATTTGGCTCCCCTATCATCTCTTAAGAAGATGTCAGCATTGCTCCATCTATTGCTCCAAGCCTTTATCAAGGCTAAGACGCTCCCCAGCAAGAAAAGGGGGAGCTGCATTTCAATCCCTTTCAAGGCACAACACTAAAGAATAACTGTTATGCGATAAAAAGCCGGTTGTTAAATAGATCTGTCTATTTGTATGGTAATAATGATCGTTTTAAGAGCCACCGTGTCGCGACTTGTGGAACAAGAGAGCATATCTGTATGCAGGTATTGTTTGGCAACGTGACTCTTCGGACGACCTTGCAAAACTTTTCTACTGTAAAGAATGAAGCCATTGCTCCTAACTTTGTACTCCACTGTTGCTTTAGCGCCACATTCTTTAAAAAAAGGTCTATGCAGTCTTCTTCAGACTGTCCTTTTTTGGAGATCCAATGCTTTGCAAATGTCTTAGACACCTACCCAAATTGTTCAAAGCCATTTTTCTCAGCGTGTGGTAAAGTGTCTTTCTGTCAGCAAAGTTAACATTAGAATAAATACAAACACGAAAGCAGTAAAAAGTATCACAATCTGTTTGTAAAAACTGGTTGATATTGTGTGAGCTGGTGAGGAGAACACAGGTTCGGTTCCAGATTCCTCCTTGGTTCCTCCAGCCGTTGTTTGGATTGTGAAACTCCATCAGCAGCTCCTGATTTAATTTAATGAAGGACTGACCGAGTCAAACCAGGTTTCTGATGAAACTACAGTAATACTGGACTTCCACAAGAACACACTGATATACTGAATATAAAATCAGTATATAATGTTAAATCTTATTAATTCATTTGAGCTTTTTTTAGTATATTTAATATTATTAACACATATTAATGTGGAAAAAACACTCACTGCTCATCTAAACAGTTTTAAATATTAATTTTCACAAGACTTTTGCACAGTACTGTTGGTGTGTGTAAGACACTCCAAGTGGCATTAAATGTCATCTAAATGCCATTAAAGGCCTCTCTAAATCTTGACTGGAATGTGAGAACTTTTATAAGTTATTGTTTTCATATATTTGACTCTCAGGACTTTTGCTTAAGTGCAACAATATGAATGGTGGATCCTGAAGGCCTCTAGTAATTAAAGGTCATCTAAATGCCATTAAAGGCCTCTCTAAATCTTCAATGAGGAGTGAGAACTTTGGATAGTTACTGCTTTTTGGTTCTAGATCTTAAGAACATTGTCAAATCCTATGAAAACCGAGTATCTCCCGAAACAGTAACAGTGTAGAACAAAGTGGTTCAGAACTTCCAATGTAAGTAAAAGGAATTAGATTTTATTCCAAGATATTTTGGACTCATTCAAACATGAAATATACACATGAGGTAAAGGACTGCTGCTGTACTCAAATGATGATTAAATTTAGCTTTTTTTTTTTCTTCAAAGCAATTGCTCCTGTATGCAAGTCTTTGACAGTGGTTCAGCTTGATCTTATAGGTTACTATTAAGAACTACCATCACTAACATTTATGAAACTACTATCTACAATGCATGAACAAAAGTATTTTGGACAATGCCATGTTTCCAACTATGTGGACCTAGTTTGGGAAAGAACCTTTTCGATTCCAGCATGAGCTCCATAAAGACATGGCTGGAGGAGTTCAGTGTGGAAGAACTTGACCGGCCACACAGAGCCCTGACCTCAACCTCATCCAGCACTGAGATTTCAAGGCAAAATTCTCTTCCAAAATCAGTGCCTGATCTCATAAATGTTCTACAGAATGAATGGGCACAAATTCCCACAGAAGCTACAAAATCTTGTGGAAAGCCTTCCAAGAAGAGTGGAAGCTGTTATAGCTGTAAAGGGGGACTAACTCCATATTAAAGTCTATGGATTTGAATGCAATGTCATTAAAGTCCCTGTTGGTGCAATGGTCAGGAGTCCCAATGTGTGTGTGTGTTTGTGTGTATGTATATACTTGACCATTACACCAACAGACACTTTAATGACATATATATATATAAATACCTTTAGGGCTTTAAGGGGTTAATAACGGAATACCAAGCTTTCACTCTGGCCCTCTAAAGAGCCAATAACAATGTTAATGGTGTTTACAGAATTCTGGACCATGCAGTGTTTACTGTGGGAGTGACCCAATGCTCATAGTGGCACACATCCAGAGACTGGCAGGCTCGGATACACCAGAGGAATAAGATAAGCACTATCAGCCCACACAATTTAATTCAATACATCAAGTTTTTTTCACAATCCAGGCCTGGACTTTACATCAAACATAGACTTTGAAAGGGCTGGTGATCATACAACCGGAACAGAAAAGAGAAATAAAGCCATTGTTGTTTGGTTTCTCATTCAGATTCCCCACACCATGCTTTCCAGCTCCCCATGGACATCAGCTGCCATCAGCAACACTATCAGCAAACAAGAGCGGCCCACTTAAGGGGCATTGTTTTTGTTGGTTGATGTTGTTGCAGCAATGATGCCCCCATAAATCCATTGTTCCTTACAAGCTGGAGACAGTATTAAAACGAAAGGAAGAAAGTGCAAGAGAAGGTAATCAGAGACAGTATTGTGTGGATATTTTGGCAAACAATCAAACTTACACAATGCACCACTGACCCCAGATGTAAGGATCAGCCAAGACATGTTTGGAGTTCAAATTTATTTTTCTTTCTGATTGGTAACACTTTACAATAAGACTACCCTCATAAAGGGTTTATAAAATTATTTATAAGCAGGATGTTAATTATGTTGTATTATGTTGATTTGTATAAATCATTAATAAGCAGCTATAAACAAGTTATAGCAGTTGTCATACATTGATGCAGGCTCAGTATTTGGAAGATCTCAGATCTTTCTGGTCTGAGTTTATCATGTCTCTTTCTCAAGCAGAATGTTCAACTGTTAAACTTCATCAGGTCTTACTTAACATGGTACTACCATTATAATGCATCTTGCCAAATAATGCATCAGTGTATGGCCACAGTTATAAGTTGTTTATAACTGCTTATTAATGCTTTATAAATTGTCTACAACCTATAAATTACCTGATTATAAATCATGTCATAAACCATTTCATAATCATAAACCACTTCTACGGGCAGTCTTATTGTAAAGTGGTACCATTAAATTTAGAACCGTAGCTATGAGGCCAACACAGCTATAAACACTAGACGTCAATAGTCACCCAAGTCACTTCCTTAAATGCATCTCCAAAATTTCTCTCAAACTACATCCAGCTCTTCAATAAGGTGGTCCTGACTTGTGGATGTGGACAAAACCTCACAGCTACAGGCAGTATTGGGCAGTACTGCCTGAAGTACTGGGAAGAAACTATTTAGAAGGCTTGCCTGAAGAAAACAGAGGCATCTGGAAATGACTGGATGCTGGTAAGGGCTGCACCAAGTGCTAAATGTAGGGGTGCCCATAATTATATGTGTGATTTTTGTGGTAAGGTGTTCTTGCTAATAATTCCAGTGTGAAACTGAGCTTTTTACTCACTTTAACACTGGCTGCCAATAATTACTGGGGTGAATGTTGATGCATTAACAATTCCAAATAAATGGCTGGGTTGCAACAGAAACAAAAAGTGTAGTGAAAGTGCACGTAAATGGGCCAAGACTCACAAACAAGTTAGGCAACACTTTGAGCTAACCAATGCAAAAATGTAGGTAAATATTAGCATGGAATAGAATTCAAGGAGGCCTTTACTGAGCTTTAATAACGTGCCAGTGAAATGTGCTATTAACTGTAGGTCATTATTCTTCTTCTTCATTTTTGCATTTTTTTATTTTATTTTCTCAGTAGTTTTAGCCATGCTCAATTGTATCCAGGAACTAGGACTGCCACAGTAATGTGATCTAACATAACTGGTAGGGTGAAGAACATCACTGGATGTTTACGTTTATGGCATTTAGCAGACGCTCTTATTCAGAATGACGTTCATCACTGCGCAACACAGAGGAGAGTACCACTGCCTGTTCTGTTACATCAGGGAACAGGTTCCTGCACTGCGGAGAGAGGGAGGGCCATCTTGCCACTCAAGACCTGCTGTATTACTGTATAATACAGCAGTTTGTGATTCAGCGTTTGTGATTCAGTCACAGTGTTTAGATTCTGAAGTGATGGGATGTTAGAAACATTTACTCAGTGAACGCTCTTAGAGAAGCATTGGAAAATGATACTTTTCTCCAACTCCACATGACACTGAGGCCTCAACAAATTGCTGGGGTGCAAAAGCAAAAGCACATATTCTAGAAAAAATTACAAGCATTTACAAGAAAAATGGACAAGATTCACAAACAACTTAAGCAACACTATGAGCTTACAAATGTTAAAATGCAGGTGAATAATTACATGTAAAGGAATTCAAGGCCTACAAGTCTTTAATGGGTTTTAAGGAACATGTCAGTGAAATGTGCAAGTAACTGCAGGCCATTCTTCTTCTTTTTCAACTTCCTCGTTACATTTTTTATTCGATTATCTCCATGGGTTTAGTCATATCCAATTCCTTCCAATAGCTAGGACCCCTTCCCTAGTCATGTGTTCATGAAATGGTAAAGGACAGCAGTGCGTCCTCTTTCTTTTTGACCTTATTGGACAGCTCAACATGCTTGGAGGAGAGCACTAATGCCAGTTCTGCCTGCACTGTGGAGAGGGAGCGCCACCCGGCAAGCCAAGATCAGCTGTATTACTCTACAATAATAGTTCATTGTTTTTGATTCAATCACAGTGTCCAAACTCTGAAGTGCTGAGGTGTTATATAAACATCCTTTAGAGACGCTTTGGAAAATGACATTTTTCTCCAACTCCACATGGCGTTCACCATGGCCCTGCCCTCACCCCACACTGCACTCGGCTGTGGCCTCCACCCAGGCTGCTCACCGCTTTCTATTTATCTGCCCGTATAACTATAAAACTCGGTCAGGGGGCTCTCTCTCGCTTCGGCACGGCCCCGGCCTGGCAGATTGAGAGCGGCCCGTAATGCACAAGTCTGTTTTTATTATTCTTGCTGGGGGAACACTATTTCATCAAGCGCATGATTCCTCGTGGAGAGAGGGAAGAGGAGATAGGGCCGGCAGCCCGGGCTATATTTCTTCCAATCAAACATTCCGTAGGGGAAAAATGAGTTGGTGCCATCAAAGCCAAGAATAATGCTGCCAGCTTTTATGTAAAGGGAAGGACTGATGGACAAATACAGGAAGGCACGACAAGTTTAATGACGTGTGTTGAGGGGACCCAAGATTGGAAAAGTGACAGAGAGAAGCGGCCTCCTTGGTGGAATATAAATTGTGGGGGGTCCGCTGTAAAAAGGCTTTTATCTGGAGTGAATATGGGACGTAATGTGCGGGTCAGGGTTAAGTCATTTTCTCCGGCAAGTTAAGCGAATAATGAAAGCGAGTCGGCGCAGAGAAAGGAGCAGTTGCCGGCACCAGTTTGTCTTCATTTATTATGCCAAATCTCATGATTTTGGCGTGACGGCACGGGGAGCCATGGCGCGCACCGGTGGACGACATATCGCTTAATTTACACAAGGTAATGAAAGCAGGGATTGGGAGGACAAAACAATTTACCTGCTGACATGGGAAGAAGTGATTTGCGAACATGGGGGTGAGCGGAAGAGCAGGCACAGGGCCAGAGGTGGGAGATAGAGATAGAGGGAGAGAGAGAGAGAGAGAGAGACTGAGAAAGGGAGGAGGGAAAGAGAGAAAAGGTGAAAGTGAGAGAGAGAAATGCAGTGTACTGAAGAGAAAGAGGTAGTGGAAAAATGGGGTGGAGGGTCAAAAAATGAGAGAAGGTGGGATTAAAGGTAGAGAGAGAGAGAGAAGAGTGAGAGGAGACAGAGGGAGAGGGACAGTGAGAGAAAAGATATAGAGAAAGATGACGAGACAGAGAGAGAGAGAGAGCGAGAGAGAGAGAGAGAGAGAAGTGCTGTGTACTAAAGAGAAATAGGTATTGGAAAAAATGGGGTGGAGGGGCAAAAGTGAGAGAAGGTGGGAGTGGGATAGAGAAAGAGGAGCGAGAGAGAGAGGGAGAGAGAGAGAGGGAGAGGGG
>JBBPCX010000001.1:29977951-29998733 GCA_037974365.1 Hydrocynus forskahlii
AGAGAGAGAGTGTACTGTGCAAAAGTGTCTTAGGCACCTGTAGCAAATATTTGATATTTTAAAAAAGTTTAGTTGAGCAATTAATATTTTTTACACATTAATATTACTAAATATACAAAATAAAACTAGAAAGAAATAAACGCAAATAACATTATAAAGTAAATAGATGTTATCAGATGTTATTCTTTGTGGAAGTCCAGTATTACTGTAGTCTCCATCAGAAACCTGGTTTGACTCAAACATTACATTAAATCAGGAGATGCTGAATTTCACAAATTCAAACAACGGCTGGAAGAACCGAGGAGGACTCTGGAACCGAACCTGTGTTCTCCTTACTTTTACAAACAAAACAAATGTTGATACTTTTTACTGCTTTCTTGTTTGTTTGCACTTTCTAGCTTTGCGAGAAGAAAGACACATTATCACATACGGAGAAAAATGGCTTTAAACTATTGCTAAAGGTGCCTAAGACTTTTGCACAGTACTGTTCAACTGGACCAGAACCACTAGACCAGAGAGGTTTCCTACAATGCCATGTTGCACTAAACAGCTCTTAATTCAAGGTACATGCTGTATATCAGGCCTAACCCATGGCTAGTAACTCTCATTATTTACCATCATGGTGGTCCCATAGACCCCCACTGTGCAGATACAGCCAGGTGTCTTCTTAAAAGTTAGGCTCTGTGGCACAAACCAAAATTATTAATCCAAAATGTAGAATTGACAGCAAATGGATATTATCAGCAAACAAGACTCGAGTTTGTGATTCTCATCTCGACTGATTCATGACACTAAAAACTGCTGGAATTTCAAGCTGAGAAAGAGACAAAAATAACACAGACTTAATTAGGACTGCCAACACCAATTTGGCAAATGAATAAAATCTTTCATTTCCAGCCTTACATGTTTGATTTGGCAGCAGTCATGCGAAGTCATTAATTCAGAGACTTCTACCTCCTGTTCTCCCACAGCTTGGAGCGGTGTCAGGTTCCAGCGGAACACGGGAGGGAGCGCCTTATCGCAAATAACATCATGGCTGTGATTTGGTCATCGGCGACTAGATCATCAAAGCTATGATGTTATTTGTGACAAAACATGACCTTGAGTGTTCTGTCGCTTTTACACAAGAGGTCTGCAAAATAAAGAGAAAAGACCATAATGTTTTATCAAATATGTGGTAATATCAGCAAATTTTCCACCAAAAAACTAGAGCCTTGTACATCACAGATAGAACCCTGAACCAGTCACAGTCACTGTCAAATTCAGCTCAGCTTTTTCATTTTTAACAGATAAACCTGAATGTGGGTTTGTTCAGGCAGAGTGTAAAGCCTGTCACAGCCCATCTTGTTTGCTGATATTATATTTTGACAGTTTCTGACTTTGTCTAGTTCTTCCGCTGTCATTGCTGTCATTTGAAAGGGGCAGTGATGGACTGAGAATTGGGTGCTGGCCCCTCCTTCAGACTTTGACCAAACAAGCTGCAGGTGAAATATCATATAAGTGTCTCATCTAATGTTCTGCTTTTGTAGAAAATCACAGCAGCTGTTATTTAGCAAGCAGTGCCATAATAACAGCAATTACAGTACAGCTAGAAGATTTCTTAACCAATCAGATGGTGCCACTGGAACTAATGGTTTTACAAACAGCTCTAAATAACAAGTTTTTCAACCCAGGAAAACCTTTAGTGTGACGGAAAGGCTGGAAACGTTACACAGTAACGGTGACATTTAAAGAAAAGAGGTGAAACAACTGCAAGTAGTTTGCAAGTTCCTTAAAACACCTGCATGTAGTGCTTATTCTGTAAGGAAAGCCTCAATGTTGATCACGTAGAACCCAACAGGTGTTTCAGATGGGTTTACTTATGCTCAGTGACGAGATTAAACAAAAATTCTCTCCTGAAATCTCAAAACTCTTGCAAGAGGTGACAATGCTAATTTACACACTTGTTCTTGTCCAGTGGAAAAGACATTTTGAAAAGATATAGTGTAAAGTTTAGGCTATTTCCTGTTTATTTACTGCTTTTTCAAAAATTTCACGTTCATCACACCGTGTGGATCCACATTATATGGTCAGATGCTTCAGAAATCCCTTTACTAAGACGCCACAGTAATTTATCTGCCAGCGATTCCGTAGCACTGATTTGACCAGAGTTATTAGATCACAGCCATGGCCCTCCTGCCCTGGAGAAGCTCAAAAGGGCAGCACCAGCTCCAGCACCGCCTCAGCCTGTAGCTCTGACAGCAAGCTCAAATCCAGTACAGCAGCCAGTCCTGTTTGAACCCAGCAGGAGGCTGCTGAGCCCGACCGTGCCCAGGCAGGAGCTCCGTCCAGCGGGGCTGTGCACGATCACAGACCTCCTGCCTGTCCTTCCAAAGCTCTGCACACTTACTCAGCACTCGCTCAGCCTGCGCTTCCAGCCCAAGAGGCCCTCGCTTTTCTTTTCCAAGTGATTCCTATAAGCACTCATTGAAACTCTTCTGGCTGCGCAATACCTGCATTGCTGAAGTCCATCATTACTTTGTCACATCATGGGTTCTGTATCAGAAATATCACAGCCTCGGATGTACTGTGTGTAACTAAAAGGTTATACTCGCACAAAACTACAATCAGGATGTGCACAGAGGAAATACATGGGGATTTTTAAGAGATTTCTAAGTGCATGTAGTTTTTCATCAAAAATTGGGTGGTGATCAACAGAATTGGTGGGTAGCACCTTCAAAGGGTAAACCTCACAAAAATATGCTATGAAAAAAATATGCATTAATACAGACGTCATTCATCGACTTTCCACTGGGGAACGCCACACGATCTCTGCCACAATGTGAAACCTGCTGTTACTCATATGTCAATTATAAAATATCCCCTGTTCTCTTTGGCATGGGAGTTCTAAGTAGATGACCTGCTAAACTGGCCCCAAATCTGCCCATATATAAAAAGTTATGCAATTGCATAATTAGATTCAAGTAGTAAATATAGCAAAACAACCGAGTAACTCTTCTAATCTAACACTTCTGGTCTTAAATTTTGTCCATCACTGTTTCTAAAGCCAAACAGGGCGACTGTTACATGCACCGAGATTAGTTCTCAAAACTACTTCACCCTTTACCACCCAGTTAACAACATCCATTATTACCCAGCTAATCAGGCTTATCATTCAGTAAACAGGTATGCAGACCTTAGTTATGTCATTATGCCGTTAGTTAGCCTAAGATTTAAGGGGTTAAAGTATTTAGTATTGTAAAAAACACCCCAAACCCAATGTTTTCTTAGATCCAAAATCACTCCACTAGGCCTACAGTGGGAAAGGATACAGATCTGCTGATGGAGAGAGATGATGAGAGGAGGTGTGAGGTAGCCATTACCTCTCTGTTTGTAAGGAAGTGAGCTCGGCCAGCTGGCAGGAGAGGCATGGTGAAGCATTGTGTGGAGCTGGCCTGCAACTGTGAGGCCCCTGCCGCTGCACCACAAGGGCCCAGGGCCCTCTCAGCACTCCTCAGTAGGACTGCCCAGACCCCCGGCAGCCTCGGACAGATGGAGCCCCCCCGCACCGGAAGGCTAGGAGGAGGAGAGGGAGGAAGAGTGGCAGCAGCCACAGATGTCAGAAAAAGCCGACGTGGTTTGGGTCAGGGCTGAACTACAGAGGGTGTAAGATCTCTCTCTCTCTATCTAATCAGTTTCAGAGCAAGTGGTGAGTTCACATGGGGAAATGCAACAGGATGTGCAAGACTGTTAATACTCAGGTCACGCTGCAGAACTGCCGAAAATGAGGCGTGGCGCGCTGCACACTGTTCGTGCTGGCTGCTATTTGTAGTGGAATCGGTAGTTTTACATTTGTCATTTCCATTTAGTGTCAACATTTCGGGCTGTTTTGCATTACACTGTAAGTAAAACATGCTTGAAGAGTTTATGTTGCCTTTGAGAATTAAATAAGCATTTAAATTCGCACTAATTTATAGTGTTAATAAATGATTATACCAATTTATAATGGACCCACAAGGTAAACAGTAGCAGTGCACACAAAGTTTAGTCTGGTTACAGTTGGTTTTCTGTGGTGTGAGGATTTGTTGGTGGGGCGTTGCCCATTTAAATGACCCGCCTGATGCTGGGCTTGCTTTCTACCTAACTCTCTGCCGTCTTTTCTCAGTTTCATTATTGTCCATCTCCAGCTACTACACTTAGTTACTGCGCAAACATCTGTAACTTCAATAAACATCTAACATACTATTCTGCATTTTCACAGAGTTAACCACTTCGCTGCTGGAATACAGCATCTACAGTCATAGTACTGAATTCACTCAAACTGTACTGTAGGTTTCGACTGCATGAAATTTATTTTTAAAAGTTCTTTTGCTGCTCTTGTGTTTTTCTTGCACTCTGTGTATTTTTGTCCTGTCTGGTCTTGTGTTGCACCATGGTCCTGGAGGCACGTTGTTTGGTTTCACTGCGTGTGTATATATGGCTGAAATGACAATAAACCTTCGTGATATGAGTTGACTTGATTTGTGTTGGGACTCAGTGTTGTGTTTATATCACCACAGCATTCTGATCTTTACAGCGTTAACATTACAGCACTTTACCCTCACACCGCAGCTCCTCTATCTCTTTGGTAAGGGCACAAACAGGCTCTCAGAGCTGCAGCCTGTTCAGGTGGGGGATAAAGCGGGTTTATGGGGGGCAGTGTGTTGTAGAGCACCTTGACCTGTCCCTCTGCGGGCAAGAAACCATGAACTCCGGACCCTCGGCATGGCCCCCTCCACTCGCTCTCCCAATGCCTCTCCTCGGCCGCTCTGAGTTATTATCATAATTTCCTCCCGAGGTGACTCGGGGCCTCAGGCCCAGCCTGAGTGGCCCCATGTTTTACAGAATGTTTTGTGTTTTATTGCCTTGAAGTCAGCGGCAGGGCCAGCCATGAGGGTCCGCAATGATAAGAAAAGCAGTCATGTGAAAAATGAAGGGGGCCACATGTCCAGCAAAGAGAAGAGCGAGGGGCAAATAATAAAATACATGACAAATGTGGGGCCGGACTGTATTTCATGTTCCACACCCACACAAACACACACACTTACACTCACACATATACTCACACACAAATACTGCCTGGTTCATAAAAACAATGACCAAGTACAAGAGTGGGCCCATCAGAACCAAGTTATTTTAGAGTGCAGTGTGCGTCTAAAAGTCCAGTGTTTCTAACTAAATTATTTTGCATTTGAAACACACAGCAATTGATGCTCCCCCACTGTTTCGCTCACTCGCCGCCCGGTCCTCTGACAACATGACACGGTGAAGATGCCCAGGGGCATTCAGCGCGGCCGTCAGCCTGTTGGCTTTATGTTTAAGCCCACCTGGGATGAAGCAAAAAGAGACAGGCCCTTAAAAAGAGAACAAAAACCTGTCGGAAAAGTTCTGTTTTACTCACCACAGCCCAGACAACAGCTCTGCCCTGGTTTTCACACTTTCTTTCTCGTATTAAGGCTTTGCCTTAAAGGCCCCATATCATGGGAAACAAAATGTCCCTCACTAGGAAGAAACTTGAAATTCGAATGTAATATATAAACACAGTTCAAGCTGTGTTACATCCTTAGTACATAGTTTATATATGAAAACTAAGCTGCAAAATTTTACATTTTTGGGTTAGTGATGCTATGGGAAAAAACGCACTTGCCTGTTCAGCCTTCAGCAATTTCGCCCCAGCCATTCAGGCTAAATTTATATAGTGTTTCAGCCCAGACCGCTAAAAAGCACAATCAAAAGAGCCCATCAAAAGAGATCATTTACATATCAGTAAATGTCCAGGTACTGTAGCAAAAACAGCCTGTTTAATTCACAGGGATAAAGAGAGGTTGGGAAACAGCTGTATATTAATGAGTTATAACTGTTCAGAATCAGAGGAAATGGTTTATGCTACGACTGCACAGACACACAGAAACACAGAGATAAGAACAATGTAGAATATGAAGTCTAAAATAAATCCACTAAAAACTCAATACAAAATACATTAATTTATATACACAAATGCTGGGGTATAAAAACATAAGAAATGTAACTTACAGTTAAGTTGACCTGTAAATGGAGGGAAAAAATACAAGAATACAGTATTAATTCCGAAGGTCTACTGTACTAGACCTTTAATAAGTAGGCTACTACTATACCTATTTTCTTCTAGTAAATAAAAAACTGCCCATCCCAGCCTAAGTGGCCTTTGTCTTTTGAATTAATATAAAAAACATTTTTAATATTTGAGAGCTATCATAAACTAGCTTTCTCTACAAAGATCAGCTCACTTCAGCTTAAACTGAAAATCAGTGCATTCTCATGTGGCCTCTGGTTCACTACTGACACTGTTCTGCCCTGGATTTTTCTGCAGGTTCTGTTCTTAATGCTCATTAGTGTTGATTTAATTACATCATTGCAAATCTTGCCCAGAATTGATCCTTGCTGTAGATATAATAAATCATATGAAAGAGCTCTATACAATAATAAGCAGCAAGATTTCTATTGTGCTGCATAAACTGATACCAATCTACTTTCATCTCTGTATCAGTGTAAAACACAATTCTGAAACACATTAATGAGATTGAGTGAAGAAAACTTCAGCTATTCAACAATTACTAAAGGACATACAAAGTGTATTCATACATACAAAGTGTATCACTGGTGCCGTTTATGTAACAGACGTTTGATTTAGTGGTGTCCTGACTGACCTAATAATTCTTTATGGCCAAACAACATTGTGTATTTATGTAGCTACTTTTTAAGCAACATGTTCACCTGGGTTCAGCCTGTATCAGTTTTGGAACGCCTCTGAAAAGCTTCTGATAAGTCTGAGAGAAGCTTAACCCAGCCAGACTAAATTCAGGGGTTTTCAGTATAATGTTCACAGTGGTACTAAGGTGTATTCATTAGTGATGCTACATGAATTGCTTGCTACATGACATAACAAAAAGTTGCTTAAAAATGATCACAATCATGCAGGATGCATTTGGTTTCACAGGCTAGTATGTCCAGTTATGACATAATTTGAGTTACTGGTACTATTTGATGCAAGCATTTGCCAAAAATATTTTAGTTATTTGTGCAATTTTGAGTTTTAAAAGGGAGTACTGTTGGTTTTTCCTACATTAACCAGCTGCTGAGGTGTGAAATGCTTTATTGTACAGCGGGGGGACAGGAAGTCTACAACTATCCAAACCACCAGAGAACTTCTGAGTGTTTATGCTGAATGCTGATGATGGTAAAATAGAAAAAAAAAAAGTTTATTTTCTGGGCTATTTTGCTGGACAACACCCTGAATGTACATGCCCACTATGAATTTAATTTGTAAAACATACTGTATATTATTACAGAAATATAATAAGTGTCTGTGAGGGAGCTTTAAACTTTTCAGACATCTGGTTCCATTCACCACCACTGTGGACAGCTCTGACTCTGTTAGTTTCTCTAGAACTTAGTCTTACACACTAAATCTTCTCCATTAAAATCTTTGCATTTGAGTACTTTAACTATTTTAAGGATTTAAGAACAATGACCTAATTACATGGAACGATGAATCAAATGAGGATATTTGTTCGTAGTACTGATAATTATGCAATTCAAATATATGAGTGTAAAATGCCAAATCTTCAACAGATCTGATGTTACATGTTTTATATATAAAATATATATAAAAAAAAGAATGTTTCTAATATCTGATAACTTGTGTTTATAATGTTCAGTATTGCCTTATAATAATCTGTAATAATTATGTACTATCCTGCAGTAAATGAAAATAACTGTCCCAATTTAGTGTACAATTGTTGTTTATGAATCTGATCACTTTTAAGTTACTGGAGTCCTGATTGATCTAATGTTTCTTCATAGCCAAACAACACTGTGTATTTATGTAGTTCTTTTTAAAGCATGATGTTAGTCTGTGTTCAGCCTGTATCAGCATGAAAATGATAAGTCTGTTGAAACCAAAAGAATCCTCTAACATGGGTGATTTTAAAGACTTCATGTTATTTCATATAGAAATTCACTAAATAACACACCTTAGAACTACTGTACATGTAATAACTGATTTGACCCAGCTTGGCCCAAAGCTTGCAGCTAACCTCTTGCAGTTAATCTGGCTCAGATAGTTGTGACATCTTTCGAGTTACAGGTACTCAGTTCATTTAATTCAGTCATTTGCAAAAAAGTATTTTGTGCAATTTTGAGATTTAAATGGAATTTATAGAGTTTTTCTACAATTTTGTATTCCTTTTTTATTTATTGTATTATTCCTGTAGCACTGTATTATCCCTGTACAGAACATCACCCCTTTTCTAAAGTTCTCCCACAGAGTAAAGCAAAGTTCACCGCAGCCCAGTCACAGCAGGCACAGCACGAGGCACAACAGGTAGCAGCACACGCTCATAACATCCCGTGACTTCCACACTTGGTCATGTCTGTCCTCACTACTCACTCTGAGTCCAAAGGGGGCCCGATATCAGACAACAGCTATCTCCACATCTTCACATTTTCTTAACACTTTAATTACATGGCCGTATATTGCCTCTAGGCCTTATGGAAAGCAGATATTGAGAGAAGATAAGATGGAGAAACGTCTGTCAGCAGCTCAGCATATTAGAAACGCAACGGAGCCCATTATCTCCTTTCTAGCCGACAATTAAAGTGTACTGCTGTATCGAAATACATACAGTCAGATGCATGCAGCTTAAACCCTTCTCTTCCAAGCCGGAGAGACCTTTTATTAAAAATGCATTACTTCCCCTTTCATTTGTTTTGCTGGCCAACAAGGAATGAAAAGTCATTTCCATTAAAAGATCCAATGAAAACACAGATGAAGGGCTCAGGAAAGCAGGGCCTGAGAATGAGCAGTGGTCATCTAGCCTGGCCTGGCTTCAAGCGTTCTGTTTATTTATGCCCAAATACTGATAGAGGGAAAAAAAGTCTCTTTAGGTAAAAATAAATAAAAAAGAAAACATGCTCCGATTCCCATGCGAACATTCTGTATATTCCTCAGTATAGACTGTAAAAAAACATAAGGCATGGCGTTGGCAGAAAAAGGAAATGTATGAGGACCCAGTGCAAAGAAATGTTTGAGGCCTCAGTGCTTTATCAGAAATGCATTACAGGGCGTAACCATATAAATGTAAGAGTAAGGACTTTTCGGAGACCCTCAACCCCAAACTTTTTTAAACAGCCCAGGATCTTTTACATATTCACATTCAGCACACATGATATAAGTACATGAATACTCAAAACATGTTCCCGCAACCATGGGTGGGCTCAGCCCCTGGTCTTTTTAGGCTTTGATCACAATAACAGATTACAAAATAAAAATAAAAAAGATCACATTTTTCACTCTCTGTTACTGTCTACTAGACTTGATATGTAAGAAAGTTAATCTAAACTTGGATTTTCTTGATCTGAATTATCATGACCTATTAGATTAGGTTGTGATAATTAAGATAAATACCATCATCCAGTTTTTTTAAAGGTCAAAATGACATTCTAGTCCCATAAGTTTTCTATTTTCTAAATAAACCATCAACAAGCCCAATATCCCTGTTTCTTTAAGAACACACAAACCCTTCAGAATGTTACACATTTTGTTGTACTTATATTTATATACAATGCACAGTCAATTGTCCACACACTAAGAAAAGGTTCAATCTCACCCTTACCTTGTTTTATACTTCTTATTCGCACTGTTTTGTTCTGTTTCACAATGTCTTATTTCTTGCACTATATGTACACTGTGGAACCTGAGCTTCGCCATTTCATCTCTCTGTATACTGGATATGGTTGAGATGACAATAAAGTTCACTTTGACTTTGACTTTTGAATATGACTTATATTAGCTCAGCCCTTGGTGTTGGTAGACTTCAGCCAAGCGCCTGAATCATTCAGATGGTTACTAGATGATGGATGCTCTGAGACAATGGGATTTGTACTGTTTAGCATTTGTCAAGAACCACTGCTTAGTGTGCCCAACCAAAAAAAACAGCTATACAATACTGAGATAGGAGATTTCCTCATGACAGCAAAGATACAGAAAATAAACATCCATCCAGAATATTGCAGACTGTGTTTTTCTTACAGGAACACTTTTTGAAGTCATCACCTTTTCTGTCACTATTCAAATATTCTATGAAAAACAAATGCCTCAAATCAGTTATCTGTTTGATTCTGGTGCTGGTGGACATCAGGGTTACATTTACAAACAAATAAATCAAATGACCCATCGTTTTGCATAAATCATTTGAGTGAAGTCACTCAACAGTGGAGCTGCAGAGCAACAGCAGATAGCAGAATATAAAGAAATAGAGAGACTGAGAGAGAGACTGAGAGAGAGAGAGAGAGAGAGAGAGAGAGAGAGAGAAAGGGAGAGAAGGAGAGGGAGAAAGAGAGAGAGAAAGAGAGAGAGAAAGGGAGAGAAGGAGAGGGAGAGTAAAAGAGATGGAGAGAGAGAAAGAGGGAATTAGAAAGAAAAACAGAGGGAGGGAGAAAGAGAGACAGACAGAGAGAGGGAGAGAGAGAAATAGAAATCGAAGGAGAAATAGAACAAGAAAGAGTGAAAGAGAAAGAGAGAAAGAAAGAGATGGGGAAATAGAGAAAGAAAGGAGAGGGGCAGAGGAATTAGAAAGAGAGAAAGAGAGATGGAGATAAAGAGAGAGAAAGAGAGGGAGAGAGAGACAGAGAGAGACAGATAGAGGGAGAGAGAAAAATAGAAGGAGAGAAATAGAGGAAGAGAGAGAAAGAGAGCGAGATAGGGAGAGAAAGGGAATTAGAGAGAAAGAGAGAGAGAGAAAGGGAGAGGGAAAAAGAGAAAGAAAGAGACAGAGAGAAACAAAGCAAGAAAGAGTGAAAGAAATAGAAAGACGAGAGAAAAAGTAAGAGAGAGAGACAGGGGAATTGGAGAAAGAGATGAAGAGAAAGAGAAAGGGAGAGAGAAAGAGGGAGAGAAAGGGAAGAGAGAGAGAGAGAGAGAGAGAGAGAGAGAGAGAGAGAGAGAGAGAAAGGGAATTGGATAGCGAAAGAGAAAGAGAGGGAAAGAGAGAAAAAGCAAGGGAGAGAAAGAGAGAGGGAAAGAAAGACAGAGGGGGAGAGAAAGGGAATTGGAGAGAAAGAGAGAGAGAAAGAGAGGGATAGAGAGGGAATTAGAAAGAGAGAGAGAAAGGGAATTAGAGAGAAAGAGAGAGAGAGAGAGAAGCAGTTTTTCAAGAAGCAGAGTGGGAGAGGTCACTTTGAGGAACTGGACACAGGCTCATGCCAAGCGCTGCTCCCTCTCCCTCTGTCTCTCTCCCTCCCTGTCGCCTAATCCTCCGGCAGACTGGCCGGGGCTGGGGCCAGTTGTCTGGGGCGGGTCAGTTACCCACTATCACAGGGCTTTAATCTGAGCGGCCTGCCTGCACGCCGCCTCCCCTAAACACACTGGCGGCCCGGTGCCAGCGGAGGAGTGGCAGGCACTGCCATCCCTGAGAGAGACAGCTAGAGGTTGTCTGTACATGGATGGGCACTTCACAGCTCGGCAGGGGACGGAGGAAGGGGCATCGCGGCAGCTGCTCGGGGCATATGGGCAGAATTCATTAAAGGTGGCTAAATAAGCCAACGTGGAGAGAAAGAGTGAAACAGAGTTGGAGAGAGAGATTGGGGCGGAGGGTTGAAAAAAATAAAACAATGTAGAATCTGCAGAACGTGTCAAAGCAGAATGTGTCAGTTTTTCCCCTTTCTTCTGCATCTGATGAGTATCTTAACCAGAATTAGGGATGAAGTAAAAAATTTTTTACAATTAAACCCAATTACAAACTCTGAGCATACGCTTTCCATTAAAAACTCACAGAGCTTGACATGGCCTTGGCTCAGGACTGCATTCTGAAACAACACACACTGGATTTAACACACTCCACATTCTCTCTCCTGAAGAGTCGAATCTCTTATTCAAATCAGCTCTTTTATTTCTAGAGTACTTTCTACAACAGGTGTCCCAGAAATCCTAATTATTATCTGTGTTTAGTCCAAACATTATGGTTTTTAAAGTCAAAAGTTCATTTAAAACTATGCATTTCTATGGTGGTTTATGATTTGTTTATACAATCTATTGGCTAATTACTTATTTTATCAGAATCAGAAAACTTTGTTGATCCCTGAGATACTTGCTTATGTTACAAATGCACAGATACATGGAGACACAATATAATGAAAGTCAAATAAACTTTTTTTTTTTTTTAGAACTCTAAAAACGGTGCAAAATACACTTATTTGCCCATTTCAACTTATAACATTTATAGTTTTATTTACATAATAACATTTCCAGTACTTTTCATTTAACTAAAGCTGTAATATAAATAATATTATTTGAACTTTAATGGCCCAAATTGGTACTTTGAATTCTTATTGATTTGGGGTCCAATTTTGCCTCTTTAGTTTAGAACTGGGGCTTCAAGGCTAATGTTTCTAACAAGCACTTGAAGTCAATACTCACCCAAATATTTTCTTTAATCCTAAATACATCCACAAAACTTCTCTCAGCCCATTCAGACCATATACAGCTCTTCATTAAAATGGAGCAGGCATTTTCTTTTGGATTCAGTATGCCTTACTGTCAGCTTTAAAAGTTAACAAAAATTTAACCGGTGGACAGGCTGGAGAGGACTGTTCTGTGATCAGATTCCTGCACATATATGATGTTTGTTACTGTAAAAACGGATTCTAGGTCAGCACTCCCACTCCTGAAGCAGACTGCAAAAACAGAGGCTGGTGTCTAAAAAGGTTACCCAGAGCGTTTACTTGCTTGTGAAAATTCCAATTTGTACTTCACTCAAAAAGTCATATTGAGCCCAAAACCATATCCACTAATCTATGCCACCTTAGTGAAGAGCTGGATGTGGGTTAAGAGAATTGGGAGAAGTTTTGGGGATTTATTTACAATATTTACATTAAGTAGTGGCTACAAAGACAGGTCAAAAATAAGTCAAATACATTGGTTGTCTGATAATCATGTTTGGAACAAAAATCTTCCATTTCTAATCATGCATCCCTAGCTTGCATCCCACTGGGTGTAACTTTAATGCCATGGGATAGTTTTTTTATATTCCTTTTTTGTTTGTGGTGACAACTTTACTTTGAGGAGTAAAGACACTGAATTCACTGAGGTGTAATTTTGCACTATTATGTAAAATGTTGTTACTTTAGCCTTGTGTTTAAAACAAGCACCAACTTTGTACACTTTCGTTAGCTTTATTACTCTTCTACAGTATTCTGAGGCAAATTAAAGACAAAAGAAGTCAAACAGCAACTAATCACTTAACCTTTCATAATTAGAGTATGGTTTTTGGCCCAATACAAACATTTAATTATGTTAATCCCACTGATGTCAATAGGATCCTAGCTCAATGTGGGTGAGATAATTGTGTAGAAAAGGGAAGCTTCCGAGCAGAGCAGAGAGATAGAGTCGATGGTGCAGTCAATAATGATAAGGTTGTGTTGCTCTGATGTGTAAGGTTCATTTTAAACCAATCAACTTAAACCAACCAGCTTACCTGCTCATTAACCTTGGACTCAATCTCACAAGTTCTCCTCAGACAGTATGAATGACACAAAAGGTCTTGAGATGACTAAAGAAGTTTAGGAAGGCAGTAGTTCAGGCTTTTGGCCTTTTAATGAGAGGTGTGTATCAAAGTATCAAACGTTACAAGACATTCCACAACTAGGGCGATTCATCAAGTGAAACATTCAATATGAACAATAACATGATGAATAATCAAATATACGGCTGTAACTCAGGTGTGCATCCAGCTGGGCAAAAAGAAGAAGCGCGCTGGTGTGTGACGAACACCACTGGCCTTTCACTGAAAGTCATTCATCCTCAGGCCACGGGAAGAGGAGACTGGTCCTCTCTCTCTCCTTGATCCCATTCCGTCTGCAGCTCGGACGACACCTCCGTAAATAGATGATCCCAGTCCCAGCCAACATCCTCCTGTACACGGAACAAGAGAGGTACAGAGAATTCAGGAGTGAGAGAGAGAGACAGAGAGAGAGAGAGAGTAGAGAGAAAGCCATGGGCAAAGAAAGCGAGAGAGAGATGGAGAGGTGTAGCGAAGACTTTATAAATCTTATATTTACACACCATGACACCATGCTGGCCCCCTTTGGTAGCCCAGAAGCAGCTGGTCAGTCCGGGAGACAGCTCTACTCACCTCTCTCACCTCCTGCTCTGGTGCTAAAACTTTGGTGAGGAGCTTCAGGTCAATTTCGCCATCCTGGACAAAAACAGAAGCTATGCATTACCCAAACTATTCTCCCACGCTTAAGGCCAGCTGTTAGGTCTCCAAGAGGTGTGAAATAAATGGAGGTCCTAGGCAGCTTCAACCGAAAGCAATGTTCCATTCATAATGCTACTTCTGCAAGTGACCATAGAAATGTAAGGGTTTATATTGCAACTAAGCTTTGGTGCTCAACTGAAAAACAATATGTAATTTGTAAACCTCTCAAACATGAGCCTTATTTTTTTGCTATCAATCTTAACAGAACTATTCCATACCTATTACGAATTATCTAGTATCTGCTATGCATTGTAAGACCCCTGATAAGCTGCACATTTGTTTCACTTATTCCACAATTCATGATTTGATATTTCTACAGTAATAAAGACACTATTTAGAAAGAATTTAATTGAATGCAGTAGATGTTCTGTAGTTGTTCAACTTGTGGATTACTGAGATTTAATGAAAAATCTACTAAATGTAAGAGAAAATTAAGTTGAGTGTAATTGATTTTATTGAATCTAACAATGTAACCCTGGCCTTTAATTCAGAATCTAAGCCTAATTTGAATCCAAGTTTCTTTAGTAAGAAGATCTGTTAATCATCTAAGGGGACTATCAAAATAAAGTGTAGCCCAACTTTGAAAATAAAACAATGATGGCTTTAACTACTGTCAAATAGTTGTATGCATGTACACATCCTTGGGGGAGAAAAATAAATAGCATTTTCCTGCAAACTTTATTGCATAGTTTAACACAATAGGGGAAAATTAAATATAGGACGTCTATTAAACATCTCATAGAACAGGTGTGGCAAAACTGGCCTTTTGAACAAATCGTATATATTCCACCTGCATAATGTACAAACCTGGCAGTTTATAGGAAAATGCAAAAAAAAAGGTACTTCTCACATGAATATGCATTTTAGGTAAGGAGGATTACACAGGAAATGAGCAGAGATTTTGAACATGTGCATGATTGCATATTCCATTCCATTTAATAAAGTCTGAGTGCAGTATTTGGGTTTCTGCATAAGTTGGCATAATGAAAAGAAAATAGTTATTGCCTACATCCACACTGCGCATTCATACATATTTGACCCACAATGTACTGTGGCATCCTTTTGTAGTCATGAAAGAGAGGGAAAGTATGACTGCATAGGGAGTTAACCATATAAATCAGCGTGAGCAGTGACTGGGTGTGTGAGAGCGTGTGACTCGGACTTCTCATCTCACCAGAGTCTGAAATGCAGAGTACTTCATGAGATCATTATCCAGGTCCTTGTAGGTCATCACTCTGTTCACCTGGATACTGGAAGTGATTCAATAAATAAAATAAATAAAATGTATTCTACTTGAGCCATTTTAATCCATACAGTTTAACCATCCATGGCACACCAGAAGCAAGAAACAAAAAGCCTGTGCTGAGTGACAAAATGCTTGGACAATTCCTAACATTTCAGCACTAACAACAATAATACCAGTGCAAATGACTGAATCTGGTATGATGGGCGAATCATGGCTGCAACATAATGTTCCTGATATGCAACAAATTGCATATTGATGAATATCCTGAAAAGTGTGCCCAAAACACAAATACACCATGAACAATGACTTGATTATGAAGTACTGGGACACATGGAAACAAACGCCAAGTAGAAGTCAGTCTCTAAATTGAAAGCCAGCTGCTTATCTGCAATTTGTGAATTAAAATGAGGGGGAGTCTGTAAAAGTAGCCAGGGCCTAGCAGTGCATGCCAGTCCTACTTAAGCCACATTACACGCTACATTGACCCCACAATGAGTTCAGTGTGGATATTATCTCCCACACGGCACACACAGGGAGCCAAAGGGGACAGGGCACCCACATTAACAAATTGGGCCGTGGTGACGGACCCCCAACCCACACAACACCTCACAACCCTTGTTAACATTACCAACATGCTTACTGCACTAAGAATATGAACCTGCACTAAGAACATGTGTCATTGATCTAAAGATGGGGGGGGACTTATTCTTAAATTTTAGAATGACTAGTATTACAGACTAAGCGGAACTATTAGCTCTTCCCTCTTTTCTGTGCCCTCTTATCATCAGTGCTGTTGCTCAGTTTCACTCACTGTCAGGAATGGGCAGTTTTCTTTCTGCTTCATTATAAGAAATCATTGTAAATGTAAACCAGATCAGACAAGTGCATGTCACACATGATTAAACCACCAGGTGTTTGAATAAAACCTTTAAAATCTATTTATTCACTTAAATGTAACAATGAAAAAATATATATTACTTAAAAATGGAATGAGTTCACTTTATTTAAGTGTCTTTAATGCATTCTCATTACACTGATCCCATTTTATGTCAATCGCTTACTAACTATGCAGCTACAATAACAATATATGCAACAAAATGTAACTACTGGTAATGTAGTCGCTGTAACATCTGGATTAAAATAGTACGGCTTACAGAAAAGCACATGTGTACCAGCTTCAGTTTTGACTGGTGTAACTACATTACATTACACTGGTTTAACTACATGAGTAGAAATCTGAACTTAATGTGTTACTATAAGAGCTATACTACTGTAACCCATTTGTAACAGTGAATACATATTTAGTAGTTATATTGTATTTGTGTGCATTGCTCATGTGTAATTCCTCAGGTATTAAGCACTTAACATAAAATGGGACCAGTTTAATAAGAATGCAGTAATTTCCCCAAAAACATTTGACAGACAGTGTACAGGATTAATCTCACTACCCGTTACTATTTTACGTCAGTGTTGTCCTCTCTCAAATCCATCTAAATTTGTACCAGTTGAAAATAACAAAGGAAAAACACCAAGCCTTTTAGTGTTTTTTTTTTAGAAACACAGTAAATACAAATTAAAAGGATTCACTATTCCTGAATTAGTCTGGCTATACTGCCAGTTGCATCTGAGTAACATTATGAAAAACTTTTACAAACTAACAGTGGAAACAGCATCAAAAACAGCTGCAACATAACAAACCATACCTGAATAGGCGTAAAGCTCAAAGAGCTTTTCTAGACAAAAATGTATTATGGCTGTTTAGTCTACTGATGTATAAAATACAGAGACAGCATTTGTGTTTTAAATGCACTGTGTGTAAATAATATGGTGACACAAGTAATCACATTAGTAGGTCAGTAACTTACTAATGGGACTAGAAAAATTTAAACTGTCTGAGGTTGGATCACGCAAAATATAACAATCTGAGAAATAGCCAGAGGTCACTTGTGAACATTCAGTTCCAAACCAGAACCAACAAATAAGTAAAGCGGATTTAACTAAACTGGTGAGGAAGCTATTTTCAACAACATTTTTTAACTAAGGTTAGTGTACCTTGGAGGTGCGGCCACTTGCATAGTGAGGTCCTCTTCCTGTACCTCATCCAGATCAGGGATCACAGGGATGTCTAAAAACAACACAGAGAGCAACACTATCACATGCCGCGTGCTCGTTCTGTTGCTGGAAGAGTTTCAGTTACCATTTGGTTAGAGACTTGAACATAAGCGCTGAGGAACATGATGTTCGGAACATCGCTGTGGGTTAGAAGCAGATTGGCAGTTGGCACAGATCGGAGACTGTGAGGGAGAAAAGGGAAAAGGAGGGCCAAAGGATTAAACACATCTTTTTTCAACTGACCACAACAAAGATTCTGAACTTTTTTAAAGGAAATTATAACACTGAAGCTCTGGGAGCATGTGAAGCCATATGCTGCTCGCTACTGCTGGGTGTTGGTGAAAGCTGCAACATCTCTCACATCCCTCGAATCAGAAGGCTTCACAGATGTCGTCTGTCTCCTCTGTTGATTTTTGTTTACGTTGTGTGTGAATTCGTGCTTGATTCCCACCCTCTCTTTTCCTGCTCCATCTCTCACTTCGACTCATCATCATCTCTCTCTCTCTCTCTCTGCTATCCTCTTCCGTGCTGCCCCCTGTCACTGTGACCAGGAGGCCATGAATATTCAGTGATCGAGGCGGCATCTCTTCCTGCTGCGTGGCAGGGCTCTGGCCAGGGGCTCCCCGGAAAGCGTTCACCACCCCTCCCCCCCACACACACCCCTGCTCAGCCCCCACAACCCACGCACCCCACCTTACCCCCCACTACCCAAGCATTTGGGCCTTGTCAGCAGTGGCTACCCTAAGGACCCTTCGGGCTGGAAAGGCGACCTCCGTGTCCGTTCGGGCTGGGCCGGGCTCCAGGCGTGCGGGCCCATCTGTGTGGGGTCGGAAGTCACGGCGCGCCCTGGCAGGAGCCACAGTGCCAGGAGCCGCCTACCCGCCGCTCAAAACAGTGGGAACCCACTTTAATTGGCAAAACTCAACAGGACAGAGCATGGCGTCACTCCCAAAGAAGGACGGGGTGAACTTTCACAGGCACCCCCCCACCCCACACACACCTCTTTTTTGGATGGACTTTTGTTGGAGTGAGCAAGTGTAAGTGTGTGTATTTTGGTGAGTGCACTTGATGCCTTAGTGATATAAACAACAGGAGCCACAGAAAATTCTTTTCAGGCTTAATATCTGTTGAAGAAACTGATCCTAAAAGGAACAGTTTGGCCAAAAAATCCAGTTTAAACAATTTTCCACTTATCCTGCATATAAGTCAATCATGTTCAGAGTCCATTCTGCTTCCGTACTTTAGCACTGGAGCTACGAGGCTAGAAGTTAGTAGTCATCCAATCTCTTTGGTAAATACGCCACCAAAACTCCTCTTAAACCACCTAAACTGCATCCAGATCTTCGTTAAGGAGATAAAGATTTGTGGATGTGGTTTAAGACACAGTATGACATCCTGTGAGCTATACAACAACCATTTATCACTACTACAGGAATATGAATCTGGCGAAGCACTCCTTCTCCTGAGGCGGTTTGTGAGAACAGACATGGTTGCTGAATGTACACGCTCATAGTATGTCTTGGCCTGTATTTATGAAAATAATTTGGGTGACTATTGGCTTAGCAATGTTAGTCCTGCACCTACGATTTCAAGAAGCAGAATTTTGTCTCAAAACATGTCATGGCTGGTTGACTGCATCTGCGATGAGTGGAAAACTGACATTTGAAACTTAAATGGTTTTTAAGATAAAATACATACATACATGCGTATATTAGAGGTGCCCCGATCTGATATAGGCCAAAATCATTGGACCGGATATTGGCAAAGACCGAAATATCACATAAATGCTTAACTTTGAGCAACAAGCCATTAAGAGAGATCCACAGAAATTAAAATCCTGTACGCAAACAGTGAATATGTTTATCAAAGAACCATTGGCATCCATAATGGACAAATTGTGCAATATATTGGTGTAGAAACTTACATTTTATTAGTTGTTTGAAAGAAGGAAGGAAGACAGTATCTGACTGGTATCAGTATCAGCAGATACTCACATTATCAATATCAGTATCAGACATGAAAGTAGTTCTGCCACCCCTCGTGTGTGTGTGTATAAATATATACACATATATATTAGGGCATTAACGACTTCAGATTTTTTAAAGTTGACTTAATCCGTCATCAAAGACGAAGTCAATTCGACCAATCGTTTGATGACGTCATCACACATGCAGCGGAGGAACACAGGTGTCCAACACTGAGCAACTTTTATTAAAGTTCTCTGTAACATTAACAGTCAACATGACTGTTAATACATTCATGTTCTGGTGAATTTAAGAGAAAATGGGAACAGCTTAATAAACTGCGCAGCTGGACTGGACGACTCCTGCAGTGCTAGCGGTGCCGTTTCAGATGCCGTGCAGAACGCCGGTACTGTTACTGTACTTTAACACCGACTTGCAGATTGTGCAGGTCTCCATGCTTTTTGTGTGTCTAGAGTGAAGGATCTCCACACATGTGGTGTCTGTCTCCTCTGCTGCCGTGTCTCTCGTCTTGTTGTGGTTTTGTGTTTGGATTCTCCTCGCACCAACGGTACCGCCCTTTTTATGAAGGGACTATAATAATTGATTAAGTCACAGAATGCATGTCAGCGTTAGCCAATCAGAGGCAGAGACTGCACTGTGTACACAAGCGCACGACTAGTCAACTTCTCTCAGGAGGCGTCGACCTCTGCCTTCTGTTAATGCCGTAATATATACATCTATATATATACACACACACATATATATATATATGTATGTATATAGTAAATCCCCGCTTATCGCGGGGGTTACGTTCCAAGAGCACCCACGTATAGTGAAAAACCACAATGTTGCGATGTGTTTTTAAAAAAATGCCTAAAACTGTCTTTTTGTGTAAACCCCAAATTTGCCCCCAAATATGCTCCCAAAACACTTTAATTTCATATTAAACTTTCACCATCCCAAGATGCACTTTCTTTATGTTTCTCTCCACAGTACCAAAAAATGTACAGTTATTTTTTATATGGAAATGTAGCTGAATTTACGTTAATATTTATGTTACAAAATTAGTAAATTATATTCTTAGTAATTTAGCACTAAAATGCATGAAAAATTATATATTGCCAGGAAAAAAAAATGTTACATCCGGG
>JBBPCX010000001.1:29998833-30025220 GCA_037974365.1 Hydrocynus forskahlii
CTATTTTTATTAGTTGTTTTAGAGAAGGAATATACAGCATATACTCTCATTTTCAGTATCGGTAGTGGACACAAAAGAGTAGTAGTCGTGCAACCCCTCGTTTGTGTGTGTGTGTGTATGTGTGTGTGTGTGTGTGTGTTTTAAGTATGTTTACACATAAACCTTTCATTGGTGATAAACGGGTACAAAAACACTTTCCACTTTCACCTTCATGACACCACCAAGGAAAAATCAATAATCAGCGGAATCACCGTAATCAGCATGAATGCAATCAGTTAGATGGATATTTCAGAACAACTTCAAGAAGCCAAGACACACTCTGGGGATTTATTTTCCACTGTAAGACTCAGGTCACAGCAACATGCCACACAACTCATGTTAAATTCCATCACCCTGACACTGATAACAAGCCCTCTTATCCCTCCATTGATAACTTCTTGCTTTTCTCTTATTTTTAATTAAATCTAATTAAAAATGCCAGCCTCGTTTAGTCACTGACAAGATTCATCTGCGTTTCTGATATCCAAATAAATGCAGGCGCGCGCTGAGCGCTGCTTCATATTCATGAGGTCCTGGGTGACACTTTGTCCTCTCATTTCCAAAGCAGTGCGTTCAGCAGAATGCGTCCCCCCCGGACCCCCAATCAAATTTAATGGTCTTAGTGCAATGACATCAAAAAGCCTCTATGTCCAGCTCTTCGCAAATAGATTCCAGGCTTGTCCCCCCGCCACCCTCCCCTCGTCTCAGCAAATAATGCACTATCAACACAATTCTATGAGAGTTCAATGTGAAACAGAGAGGGCTAGGCTTTCTGTATGCAAACGTCATGATTAAGTAGCAAAAGCAAAACAACGTCTGTAAATGAGGCTCCAAAGCAGCCTATTACGAGAGGTTAAGAGGGGAAAGGAAGGGTTATAACACATGCAAACACCAACAAAAAGCAGGGCTTCGTTTCACAACTGTACTTAGGATCTGCTAAAATATCCCACTCAAAAGGCCCACCTTGGTTACCTGCTCAAATGTAAAATTCAGTATCTGATTTCTCAAAGCTCAGTAACTGCCACTGCCCAAAAGTCAGCCTATGGCGTTCACTGTCTACAAAGTAATGATCATCTGAGTTATATTTACTGGGTCAGACCCTAAACCACCAGGGTCGCTGTGTATCTGACTACATCATAGACTCTGGGCTGTAGAAGGTTGTGTTGGACTGGCTTGTTAAACTGAGTGACTTTTATTCAAAACCAAGAATAAAACTCACTAGAAGTCAAAATGCATGCTAACACAGGCCATAACACTTGAAAATACACTGAAATAAAATTAAAATGAAATAAAAGTGCCACTCAGAAACTATAACCTATACAAGCTTTACTGTTGCTTGTATTCCTTCAGTATTTGCAGTGGTTGGTTCAAAGAAGCATCACTCAGTTTACATCTACGTTTGGTTTCCTCCAATTGCTGAATGTTGAACTTTTCGTAAAAATGCCAGCTTCAAAATGCTACCCATCAACATCACTATTATCAACAGGAACATTAAGCAGCTAAAATAATTCTTAATTCATTAATAAACACAGTATGTGCACATAGACATGCTGCAAAGGTATAATTTTTCCATGTAAATAGAATGCAGAAATGGCTTTGGCTTTCAAACTATATTACAATATATTACATTAATAACTTTAATAAAGGAGCAGTTTAGCAAAAATCAATTACATCATTTTCCACTCACCCCAAATGTAGCTGTTCAGCCATATCCACGTTTTGTGCACAAATTGTGCTTATTTGATATTAGTACTGAAGCTGCAAAGCTAATGTTAGTATAAAACACTAAAACTGCATAGTGACCCAAATGACCTAAATAAATTTGTAAAAATGCATCATCACTCAAACTTCTCTCAGCCCACTCAAACTGCATCCAGATCTTCATTAAGGTGATTTATCTATGTGCTTTAGGACTCAGTCCACTAATCCACAACTGCTTTGCACATACCAGCTCCTGGTGTTGTCTAACATGGCTGGCTGGAGGAGTAAGGTTTTTTTTTATAGCTCACAATAAGTATATACATTTACCAATGTCACCTGGACTCTTTAGGTGACTAATAAGTTTTAGTGTTTGTTAACAACATTGTCTTCACAGCTGCAGGGTTAAACTAAAGAAGCAACATTTGAACACCAAGCATGTCTTGGTTGACTGATTGCCACCAGAGTAACTTAAAGTTTTTTTGTCTATTTGATTTTTGTGCCACATTCCTTATTTACCAATATACAACTGTTGCATGCATAGAGCAGTGTCAGAACATCAGTTGTTCTACATGATGGACTGCACCTATATCTTTATTTCTTCAAAGTGAACGACAGATGAAAACGCAAAGAAAATATGAAATAAATGTAATTAACCAAATTTAGTGCTGTTTTGGACCTGCAATGTGCTTCAGCTCACTCTGAATGTATTTAACATTTGCACACTTTACTGACATTGCCTTCACAAAGTGTGCAAGCAGTGGCTTTGCTCTTCATCCCTTCTCTTTACTTTGGCAATTTCAACCCTTATTTCCCCTGCTGCTTGGTAGAAAAATGGAACAATTATTCCAGGCTGTGCTTTGCTGAGAGTCCTGACATATTTGTGTGGCGAGGCTCAAGGCTCCAGGGGGTGTGGGAGCAATGTTCCCAGCAGAGAGGCAATCCAGGCAGGGAATGGTGTGGTCCACCACACGCACGAGAGCTGCCACACAGAAATCTAAACCCTATAAACTGTGGGAGTGTGGATATGACTTCACCATTCGAGTAATAAATAACCAGGCTTGAGGGTAAACATGGACCTACCACAGACATGGAAAAAATATCATGTTTGCTTCGAATAAAGTGTGTGTTTATTAATATCACATATATCAGCAATTGGAGCTCTCATGCTGATCTCTGATAGATGCTGAACAAAAATTACATTTATAGGTCAATTATACCCAGTTAACGAATCCAGTACCTCGGCCTACTGCACATTTCTGCACCTGCAATCAATTTGGCCGCCGCCCACTGCGCCTGGTTTTCTGTAATTGAGTATCATGCCCAAGCAGTAAGTGATTGTCAAAGTGGAGACTTCTTCAAATCTGTCTCCACTGAGACAAGCTGAGCAGCCTCACTGGCAGGGCCGCAGGGGGTACTCACCGCTCTCATCATCAGAGCCCTCGGGGGTCTGTGGTCTCAGCCGCCGGCTAACACACAAACAAGAAGAGAGTGAGTCTGTTAAAACTGAGGTGATGCGATTGTTTCTTAAACAGCACCAAAACAAGTCTTGGAACAGTCTTGAATAAGATAAGCCCGTATTAATGCCTTCTGCTTTGAATACATCCTGTGTGCTTTACAGGAGCAGGTAAAGAGGTAGAGGAAAGCGAAGAGCCAGCCATCTTGGCCCTCAACCTCAACTAAAGTGATGAGAACTCCACCATGATGTCTTTTAATCAGACAAAGTGATTGTTCTTGGAACGCCAGGATTAGTTGCAACCAAGGACAATTTCCAGCCAATGGCAATTTCCCCCTTTTAGCAACAGGCATAAACAAACATTTCTGTTCCCACTTTTATTACAATTCCATTTGATTTAATCAGCAATGTGGAATAATAATAAAAGTAATAATAATGATAATAAAAGATTAAAATGAAAAGAAAGGCTTGGAACTTACTCTTCAGCCTCCTCAGCACCTTGCCTTCTTCCAGATCTTTGGAGGACAAAAGGGAGAAAACATTTAAAATAATCAAGTTAAATTTTAAGTGCGATAAAATTGTATGTAAATCGAATCCTGTTTTGTCAATAATCAGTGGCTCTAACTAGGAATACATTCTGCGTTTGAATTAAACAGCACAATTTTTTTTCTGGTGTTCCTTACTGTGCCAACTTGATTAATTGTAGTTGTTTGTTTTAACCTTATTTAAATAAAACTCTGCTACGTACAGAGGAATGATTATTTACACTATAGATGTGCAGAAAAATAAAATAAACAAGCAACTCAGACAGATTGAAGTTTGTCCTCTACTCTTCAAGGCTTGCCAGTGACCATAACAATACTGTTCCGGTCAGGGCAGCACTTGTTGATTAAGCAGATAAAACAAATCAGTGTTGTTCTGATTAATCATGTACAATATGAATCCAAGGGTTTCTCCATGAGTTTAGTGCCCCCTACTGGGCAAGATAACAAAGGGTCAATTCCAAACTGAGAAACAAATTTGTTTACCTTAACACAAATTCACATATTTTTGTCTAGAAAAGCCTTAATTTTTTTTCATTCATTCATTTATTCATTTTCTGAGTCACTTCGCTGGTGGGCTGGAGCCTAGACCAGCATTCACATGGCAAGCGGAGAAACACAAATACACTGGACAGCTTGTCTTACCTACCATTGTTTTTTCTCACTTTTTTCCAGTTTAAATGTACCTAATAAGATCGCAGTATCAGTTTTTGTGATTAATTATTGATAAATGTTTAGCATATGTATATACAAGTGTCATTTTATACTGAACCTAAACCACATGCACTGCTGGATGCAGTTTTATTGGGTTTGGAAGATTTGGAGAAAAGATTTGGGTGATTATTGACTTCTAGTGTTTGTTAGCACTGTTAGCTCCATCACTAAAACTAAAAAAGCAAAATTTGAACGTCAAGCATGTCTTGTCTGATCGACTATATCGGAGTGAGTGGTAAATTGTGTAAAATACATTCTTCACCAAATTGTTCCTTTACTACCGTATCCTCCTTTAAAAGGAATATATTTATTTGGGCTAATTATGCTGTTTCCATACAGTTAATTTTTGACTGAGGTACTACACAAACATCAGGAAAAAAATATGGTTTTGTTAATGACAAAGCTGAATTTATTCAAGATTCCTTAATATTTTTGGATTAATTTGAAAGAACAACAGTTAACATGCTGCAAAGGTCTGTCTTTGTAGTTTTGTTCCATACTGGAACCTTGCTGCCCTTCTCGTGTGTCCTGTCCTGCCGGAGCCACATTTAAGACACATTACAGGCTCCTTGATTAAGACTCATGTAAGGTAAAGCGATAGACATGGTAAAACTGTCTGGAAAAAGTTGTTAGGGATAAAATATATTGTGACAACCTGGCTTCAAAGGTTCATCAATAAACTGACAGATCAGTTAGTGTCAATTAGGAGTGATAGATCGGCAAATCCTGGGATTTCTGCTGTGGGATTAGTGCGAGCAGGGCAGCGGTGATTGAGCACGAGGGGTGACATTGAGCGGAAAAAAGTCCTTGCCTGCTCTAGAGGGGACCATTAGTTACTTTGTTTCAGAGAGGAGGATCAATGCATTGCGAACCCCCTTAACACCTTATATAGCAGTCTCTCCACTCACATGTCTCTCTCTCTCTCCCTCTTTCTCTCTCTCTACCCCAAACACAGAAAATCAAGATAGGTTAGGCAGACACACAGAACTGACACCCTGACCTTTCTTGAGACAGATTCTCTCTACTATTTGAACCAGTGACTCAGAAAACCATGCAAATGAATCCAATCACATTGGCTTGTTCACTTCAATGTGCCAGTATATGCATCTCTAGCTCTGAAGGAGAGATCCAGTGAAGCAGCAGAGTACAGAATCAACTAAAAGACTTGTGTGCACTGACACTGTCCTGTGGACCAATATGAGGGACTGAGGTTTTTCTCCATCTGAGCGCTACCCTTTAATTTGCAGGACTCACATATGGAACTATATGGCAAGCTATATTTATCACTATAGGAAACAATAGTAATGTAATTAATTAATCCAGTTAGTGGTGATTACAGTGATATTCCACAGAAAACAGTGCCCTCCTGTGGCTGATACCATTTCCTGCATGATTCACTGACCATAACAACCTTTTTTGAAAAAAACAACAACACTTTTCTAAGTAAATGTTGGAGGTTGCATTCAGTTTGAAGACTGCAATACCTTTTAGATTGTTTTGGAGTCATTTTTGGTCAGATATGATGAATAAAAGTGCAGTCATGTCTATATTCCAGAGAGACACAATAATCAGCTCAATAAATCACAACTTGAAATGGTACTTATTTAAGCAAGCATTTGAGAGCACCAGTGAATTGTAAAGACCAAACAATAATTTCAGTAATATGTAGGCCTTGACTTCTCTTCAGAGTCACTTAAAGGGTCAAAAACAAAGAGACGTATTTACAATAGTATTTTGATTAGCGTTTAGTTCGCATTAGAACTATAATACAGTGTGTGTTTGTGTATAGGACTTCCTAAAACTGTATATTTCTAACTTAAATATAGAAGCAAAGTTTAAAGGGCCCATATATTTCTTGTATTCTATTTTTTCCCCTGAGGTCCACATATTTGTGTAGACAATGTCAAGCTTCTTTTTATCCTTCAGAATGAAACAGGTTGTTTATGTCACTGTGCCGGTAAGACTAATATATGTAAACGAGTGTTCTTATTCTTTATCTATTGATGCCTGATTAATAAAGGCAGCACACACAAACACTCCATATAACTTCATTATGAAAGGCAGTGGCCAGACAACTGTAGGCTGAATAAGCGCACATGTGTAAATGCATCGATACTCATGACATTGTGAAAACAATGAAATCAAAACAGGCAGCCTGTGCAGCTAAATTTGCAAAAACAGACTGTTTGGATTGGGAAAATGATCTGTTTTAAAACTTTTACAGTGTTTATGTAAAACATTGACTTATTTTATTTAAAAAATCAGAAAAGCAGCTGTGTAATAGCTGTGAATACAGAGGTAAGAAATTAGTATTGTTTTACTCATGTGCATAAATGGCTGCATTTAAATCTCCACACTTACATACTCAGAGTGGACCCTAGTCTCAGCCAGAGGCACCAGTGAGACAGAAGAGTTAATAGTGCAGAGTAAAGACTGTTTAACAATGTATTCCGATGCATAGGCCCCCTGAAGTTTCACGTACTGTCAGGTATTAAAGTGTAATTACTCATTCAATGAGTGAACTGTGTTTTTTCTTTTCATTTATTCATCTACAGCAGACAGAAAAAGAGGAAGCTTGAGGGAACTCACTTGGCAGAGCCCGTTCCAGTGGTCTCCTCAGCCCAGCCTCCTTGTCGGCGAGGTGGCTTAGGCGGGGGTCCCTAATAATAAAAGAAAGACAATATTGTGGCCAAGGACACTTTTCAGTACATTGGAAACTAGTACAACTGAAATTGTTTAATAAAACCCCGACTGGAACTGTTATGTTTTTAACTGTAAAGTATTTACATGTGCTCTATTCAATTTTAATGCCAGACACATAAAGCAGGCCTTGTTATTTAATAATGAGCGAATATCATGGCTGTCCAAATGATACGTTTACAAGAGAGGGTAAAACAATTATTTAGGTTTACTGCAAGGCAATGTAAAGAGATTTTATTGCACTTTAGAAGCATTTATATTTGTCCAATCATCATCGAATTTTCACACAATGTAAAGAGCAATTGCTGTTTTTAAAGTGTGTAAAAAAATTAAAAATCAATGAGTTTATTCACAAAAATAACAACTGAAGAGCTACAATAGCTGAACAAGGTGTTCTACATGAAGACTAAAACTTCAGATGCTTTGTATATGGCAACATTTTACCAGTAGAGGGCACTGCCCCACTGCTTTCTTTAAAATGTCTCCACACCAGTGACAGTGTTGGGGCATAATCAACATTACAGATGTCTCGTGGAATAGAGTTCCAAAGGAGAGGGGCAACACGACTGCAGGGTCTGAACCCCGTGGTGGTCAAACGGGCAGATGGTATAGTGAGACTGACAGAAAATAACATAGCATGCCCCTGTGATCAGAAGGTAGTGGGTTTGAATATCAAGACTACTGGTGGCACCACTGATGTACCCTCGAGCAAGGTACTGTCCCCACACACTGCTCCCCGGGTGCTGTGTTCCTGGCTGTCCCCTGCTTCACTTGGTGAATGGGTTAAATACAGAGAAGAATTTGGTGCTGTTCACACTGTGTGCTGTGGTGTGTTCACGTATGACAAATGGTCATTTTACACTTACTAAAAAATATTTATTTTATTTTGACTTATTTTGTTCTCGTGTTTGTGTCTGTGCAGTCTTAACATAAGCTATTTTCTCCAGAATGAGTAAAGTTTTCTGATTCTGATTTTGATAACTAGACAGCATAGTTTCACTGAAGTTTATTATTTCATTTCTGCTGTTGTTTTGTCTTTAATCACAGACAGTAATGTAAAAGAACTGAATCATTAAGTTCCCAAAACCCATTCAATTAGCATAGGGTTGGATGACTCATGACTCACAATTAGCAAATTTTCACCATGTGTCTGGTGGGTTTCAGTGACGGCGGGCCCACTGGTGTCTGGTTTGGAGGGCGCTGGAGCATGAGCAGCATAAGGAACAGCAGAGTGTGGGAACTGCACAGAGGCCTAGAGGGCTGCCTATGTAGGACCCAAAATAGCTGCAGGGGAAAAAAAATAGCCTTTCGCTCTCTCATTCTCATTCTTAGATTCTGAAATAGGGCTGAAAGCAGTCAATCGAGCTAAGATTAAATACGTCAAACAGAAAAGAAAATAGAGGGCCAACTTCTGAATGACGGAACAGTGCATAGAGGGAAGGAAGGCAAGCAGGAAACAAATTGGTTAGAAAAATGCATAGCATTTCTCATTACCAAATTGGGTCTGTAAATGACACAGAGCCCTGGAGGAATTTCTTTACTTTCAACATGAAAGAACAAATAATTCCCCATTACTGTGGCGGTTCAGCAGGGCTATTTGTGAAGCTGGATGTCCACACGCAGACATGGAAAATGGGGAACAGAGCAGGGAAAGGCATTCAGCTTGTCTTATTAAAATGAGAGGTTAAAGTCATTTCAGAAGGACACTGTGGAAAGAGGCAGGACGAATTACTGACAGACTGCTCACCTGTGCACTTAGGCTTCACATAGTTAGCTTAATTATACAGCATAACAGAATTTATTTCGTTTCAGCTACTAAATATTTAGTTTCCTCTCAAGTTATGAAGGGTACAGCCTTTTTTACAAATCTGAGATTTAAGTTTGTGATGATTTCATAAGATCTTCTTTGCTAGCTGGTTGAAGGCCAATAGCAAGGATACAGGAATCTGGTTGTGGAGGCCTGGCATCCAGCACGGTTTATGATTCTACTGGTCAAACAAACCTGGTTCAACTCTTCTCAATTGCCTAGTTTAGTAAACATTTTTGCGTAGGGAAACTATCAAAGCTTAAAGAAATACTTTTGCTTCTTTAGTTTAGAGCTATAGTACTGCAAAAACAGTACTGTGCAAAAGTCTTAGGCACCTAAGTCATTTTTCTCAGTAAAGTGAACATTAGAATTAATCAAATAAACCATAAAACAGTCAAAAGTATCACGATTAGTTTTGTTTGTAAAAAGTAGTTGATATTGCGTGAGCTGGTGAGGAGAACACAGGTTCGGTTCCAGATTCCTCCTCGGTTCCTCCAGCCGTTCTTCAGATTTGTGAAACTCCATCAGCAGCTCCTGCTTTTATTTAATGAATGACTGATCGAGTCAAACCAGGTCTCTGATGGAAACTACAGGTAATACTGGACTTCCACAAGAAACACACTGATACAGTAAACATAAAAATCACTACTGTAAAATGTTTTGTATTTATTAATTCTAGCTTTATTTAGTATATTTATTAATATTGATGTGGAAAAAAAATCACTGCTCATCTAAACAATTTTTACATATTAGTTTCTCAAATGTCTAAGACTTTTGCAAAACTTTTGCGGGTAGTCATATTAGGCAACCCAGAGGACTCATTTTGAATGAGATTCATCTGTATTTGTGACAGTTGTTGCCATAAAAACTGATTCCAGATCAGCATTCCTACTCCAAAGGTTGCTTTATCTAGACAAGTCTGTGCCAACTTAATGTAGAGCTGGATGCAGTTTGAGCAGGTTAGGAGACATTTTAGGGATGTATTTGTGGGAAACACTTGATGACTATTGATTTGTTGGCAATGTTAGCCTCACAGCTCTAGTTCTATTCTACAGTAAAGCGTAAAGTAAAGCTCTACATAATAGAACTATTTGATATAATAGAGCTTGTGGCCTGGTAGTTAGTGAGTTGTCTCGGTGATCGGAAGGTTGTAGGTTCGAATTTCAGGACTGCTAGCGGCACCACTGATGTACCCTTGAGCAAGGTACCGTCCCCACACACACTGCTCCCTGGGCGCTGTGTTCCTGGCTGCCCCCTGCTTCACTTGTTTACACTATAAAAATAGGCATTTTTAGGCACATTTTTACCACATCACATATTCACGGTTTTTCACTATACGTGGCCGCTCTTGGAGCGTAACCCCTGTGATAAGGTTTACTGTATTGTTAATTACTAAGACTAGGTAATTGTAACTGTCACAATTAATTATGCACTTTTTAAAAGTACATCAGGGTCCACTGACATATTATACTAATTATACTTTCCAATAGGACACATGTAAGCAGCTTAAAATATAGGAAATTCATATTTTCCAAGGAAACAACTACTTACACACCCTTTAAAACATCCTTTGAATGTTGTGTATGTGTGTGTGTTTGTGTGTGTGATATTCTTGGATGTGAAGAAAGACCCACCATTGTCTGTCCCACCAAATCGAGACATGACAGAGTCTTGGTTTTCCTTGAATGTGACTTTTTTAATGCTGAAGACATTTTTAGAATAGAGCACAATTTAAAACTCTCTTCACTGGTCCGGTCACACGACATTGCAACTGCAAAAAATGTATGTAATGCAGTAGGGGGGTTGCAGAGGGCACGAGAATCCTGTTTTTTCATCAGTAAAGTTAGGCTAATTTAGGAACTTTACAGAAAAAACGTGAAGAAAAAAAACATTGCTAAAATTCCTGGTGGAGAAAAACTGACCCATGTACAGCTCTCACCAGTCCTGGGGACAAACCAAGACCTCCATACTCAAGATGCCAAAGTGCTGGCGTAAGAACGCTGATAAAACTGACCACAATGAACTACATGCTATTTGAAGAACTAAGGAGCAGTAACGGCCTGGGCAGACCAACTGACCTCAAGCCTGCATTTGACATAGATGCTAAATCGTTTATATTTGTATTAATACTAATACTTACAATAACTATGCTTGTTTTAGTAATCACAAGGTACATTTGCCCTCAAGACAGATGTAGCCACACGATGTGTTAAAATATAACTGAAAGTCTACAACAGAAACCTAAAAAGCCTACAGCATAAAGTAACTTTATACCAAGTGACATTTAAGTGAAAGTGATTTTGCCTATAAAGTTTCCTAATAATCAAACTGAAAACTACTTTAATGTTTTTATTTTCCAATAACACAAGGTATAAAATTACTAACTAAAATTCACAACAAAGCACTCCAGACAAAGCCATGCATTCTGTTACTGTACCGTGTCCTCCTCCTCCTCCTTTGGTTTATGCACAGGAATTCAGTCAGACGCAAACACACCAGCAGAATTAGGCATGTCGTATACTTACTTAGGTTTATAAATACACACAAACATCTAGATTTATATTTTTGTATTATGTGAATAGCGTACTTTTTATATAGTACTGTTATATTGTAGTTTTTATTCTCTTGGTTATACTGCTTTACTTTCTTCTTTTGCTCTGTCCACTTCTGTTCTGTCAGCTGTAACAATGCAAATGTCCCACTTGTGGGGCTAATGAAGAGCTATCTTGCCTTATCTTCAATAATCAGTGTTATGAATGAGGATGAATTTGCAATAGCAGAGATTAAGAGTTGAAATTGAAAAAATAATAATATATATTGAAATTTAATTTGGTACATTCAGGGCTGAATTTACCTCTCCAGTGGCAGAGGTCCCAGAGGAGGAAGCCTTGCGGCCTGGCCGCAGCTCTTCTGTGCCTGTCGTGTCGGCCGCTTGCCGGGCTCTCCTGCCACTTTTAGCAGCCTGCTGGTAAAGAATAACCCAGTAATGTCCATGCCTGTAGATGTTTGTATCTATACATTTAATTTCATGATGTCAATATGTTCTAAGAACTTGCCTGAGCACAAATCTTAAGAAATCTTTAAAATATATATAAAGGCTTTAATTCCGATCAATATTTTCAAATATAATAGTAAATTCAGTCTTTGGGTCAAACAGGAATTTTTAACAAAACAATGACAAAATCCAAATCTGACTGTGGAAAAAGTCTAAAATATATAAGTGATTTAAAAAATCAAAAAGTACTGTTAGATGTTCATCCAAGGTGTAACTATATAGATTTTCGTTGCTTTAGATGGGATTTTCACACCAGAACGAGCTCATGAACTCATTATTATTCCATTCATGCCATTCCGACCGCGGTAAAAGTTTTATGGCATTTTACTACACTCAATTCATGGTATGAAAGGATTAAACAAGCACCTTGACCTGGTAAAAAGGAAAGAAAAGCACATAAACACATCACTAGGCCATCCATGACATTCACACTGATCAGTAAAGGTTTTTTCAAACTAATTTTATGGAAGGAAGGGATTAAACAGTCATCTCTACTTGGTAAGGGCAAATAAAAACACAAAATACTGCTTAGACATTAAGATCATTTGCTGTTACCACGGCAATACACATTATCACATTAACTTCAGTCTTTGGATCACACAGGTTTACAGATTTTTAACAAATCAAAGACACAACCCAAATCCAAATCTAATTATGGGGGGAGGGGAGTATAAAGTATATGAGTAATTAAAAAAATATGAGTACTATTATATGTTCATCCAAGGTACAAATATACAAGTTCTCACTTTAGATGGGATCCACATACGAGAAGCTCATAAACTCATAAATAGGCCATCCATGCCATTCAGCATTTTATCATACTACGTTTGTGGAATGGAGGGACTAAACAAGCATCTGTGCTTGGTAAAAAAAAAAGGAAGGAAAATCACAAACTCATGGCCCATCCATGCCATTCAGATCAATCAGTACAAATTCTATTGCTTTTTATCATACTAAATGTATGGCATAAAGGGAGCATTTTATCATACTGAACTTATCTGTTGGAAATGAAAGGGATTAAACAAGCATCACTGCTTATTAAAAAAGAAAGAAACTCACATAAACTCAATACTGAGCCATCCAAGCCCTTCAGATCAATCAGTACAAGTTCTGTTGCATTTGATTATGCTAAATTTAAGCAATGAGGGAAACAATCATCTCGACTTGATAAAAAAGGAGACTAAACTACAAACTAAGGCTTAGAAATAAAGACTGCTGTTACTATGGCACCCGACTTTCGTAGCTATGGCAACCGACGGTAAATAAACAGCTAGCAGGAGTTTCAGTGAGAAACCAGATTTAACACGGATTTGGTAAATTTATCTAACTATAAAAAGCCTGTAAACACATTTTTGACGTCAGCTAGGCTACTGTCTCAGTCCTAAGCTGTTTAACCAGCAGAAATTACTACATTAGCAACATTAGCTAACGGCAGCCCATCGACCTTTCTCACACATCACACAGCACACAGTAGACCTGAGAATTACTAAAGTGTATGAGTTTCTACTAATAACATTCCTACTGAACTCAGAATTACGTTTTTTAGCCCCTGTTTGGGCTCAGGCTGAAGAATCCTTTACAAGCTGAGAGCTAAACAGCAGGCTAACACCAGTTTGCAGTCTGAAAGTGTGGAAATAACGTCCTGAAATGTGCTTCTACGAACACACCGTTTGTCCTCGTCCCTTAAATTGAACACAACTCACGTTTTTGGGGAATCCGTTTTCTCCTAGCGGCAGTGAATCGTCCATTTCTGTTTGTTTACAAGACAACCGAGAGACTTAGCAAGCGCCAGTCGGCCCCTCTTCTCACTTCCTGGAGACGAGCAGGCGTCACTAGCAACCGTTAGCAAGGTGACGGAAAAGCGGCGCGTCTGGTTGGGATATATGGACATAAGTATTGGGACGTCTGACCATTACACCAGCAGGGACTTTAATGGCATTGCACTCGATTCCATAGACTTTATTATGGAGTAGGTCCCCCTTTGCAGCTCTAAGAGCTTCCACTCTTCTTGGAAGGCTTTCCACAGGATTGTGGAGTTTCTGTGGGAATTTGTCCCCGTTCATTTTGTAGAGCAGGCCTATCCGAAGTCCTGTCAGATTTCATACGGCCCGCAGCTTTGGTCTTATAATGTGTTATTTATGGCTCGTTAGCTCTGTCAGAATAAATCATAAAACTTTAGAAATGTAATTCCTCCTTTCACCAGACGGTGGCAGCACCATTCTAATGCTATCTGGCTCTGGATCCGTGCTGCAAACCCTCCACTCATTTCTGCGACTGCAAAGAATTAGTGTCAGCAGGTTATCTGTTCCTTGATCAATGTGAAATTGAGTGTTTTGAACGGTAAAATGTGTCACTATTAACAGTGAAAAGCCTAAAGCACACTAATGAACTTGGACCCTAATTTTATTAAACCCTTGAATAAGATTTGGTTATAACTGGTGATGTTATGTTCCCCTAGATGTGACACAAACTATTGCTTCCTGAAAGATCTTGTAAAAGACATGGGCAAAATTCACTTGTTTTAAACTTTAATGATAACAGACCACTTTGCATTACTTATAACTCCTGTTTAAAACGTTCAAATTTAAGGTATTCGGTACAGTTTGTTCAATGTTGTCTGACTCTCCAGATATGAATGAAAGGCAGAATTGTTCACATCTGCCTGAGTGGCTTATATTTGGTTACATTACCACTTGAAAAATAAAGATAATTGTGACAATGAAAATTGTTTTGTAACAGTGTATATTTTACTTTTGTTGTTAAAAAAATGTCAGAAGGAACTATTGGCCCCCAAGCATCTTCACTCTATGAAATTTGGCCCTCTTTCCAAAAAGTTTGGACACCCCTGCTGTAGAGCATTTATAAGGTCAGGCACCAGTACATCCCAGAGGTGTTGGATGGGGTTGAGGGCAGGGCACTGTTCGGGCCAGTCAAGTTCTTCTACACCGAATTCATCCAGCCATGTCTTTATGGAGCTCGTTTAGTGCACTGGGACACAGTCATGCTGGAATAGAAAAAGTTCTTTCCCAAACTAGGTCCACAAAGTTGGAAGCATGGCATTGTCCAAAATGTCTTAGTCTGTTGAAGTAAGGGGCCTAGCCCTAACCTTGAAAAACAAGTGGACATTTGTCCATATAGCGTCCATGAATTGTTTTCAGCTTCTCTGCCTCCTACTAGTATTAACAGAAATTAGTTTAAATTAACAGAAATATTTTTTCATTCATGATATGCTCTAAAGTATTCAGACACCCCTTCTCCTCATTGTGCTGTGGAACAGAAGCAGAATCAAGTTATATGGAGTGATGGAGCACCTTCAGAATGAAGTGTCCAGAACGAATCATCCAATAACAATGTAAAGCCTGACTGTAATCTCCACATTAGAATTGTAAAGCTATTGTATACTAATTATATATTATATAATTAGTATATATTAGTATAATTGTATACTATATATATATATTATATATATTTACAAAACATATTCCAAACCAAGACTGTTTCAGCATACTTTGCAGCCTGTTTCAACCATTTCAAGTGGAAAGTGTCCATTTGTCATTTGTGAACACACAGCACACAGTGTAAATAACACGTAATTCTACTCATAAATTTAACCCATGCACCCAAGTGAAGCCACCGGGCTGCCAGGAGCACAGCATCCTGGGAGCAATGTGTGAGGATGGTACTTTGCTCCAGATTACCTCAGTGGTGCCACTGGCAGTCCTGGGATTCAAACTCAAGACCTTCCAATTGCAGGGGGAGATCCCAGACCACCAGCTGCCCCATTTCCCACTGGTGCTGGTTAAGGAGTATGCATCTAAAACCCATAGCTTGTCTAGACAATAAATTATGAATGGATGGCCATTTTTGTAAAAATGGCCATTTTTCCCCAGTGGTAATCCCGTTGTCTGATTTCTTTCCCCTTCAGAAAAGGATGTCTGTGCTTGTCATGACTTTTAACTTAATTCAAGCCACTATGTAGTAACAAATACAGTGGAAGAGATGAATTACATACATAGTGCTTTCAAATAGAAACATTTCAAGCAATTAATAATTTGATCTTATGATGTCAGCCTTGAGAAATGTATCCAGAAAAGTGTGTTAAACACCCACCATACACGAAAAGGCATTTCATGCCCCCGGTGTCTATGTCCTTGTGGTAAAAGTATTCAACGAGAACTAATTTAAGTTCAAGGCATCCAATGGACGTGCAGAGTTTATTTTTGTTAGTCAATGGATAGTTGGTTGAGTGCCAGCAATCTGGAGTCTTTTATTGTTTACTAGAATATTGCCAGTGGATGTTGATTTAAGGGACTTGGACCTCACCATATACAGAAATGTTGATTTGCAGCGTAGTACTGCAAGTGGACACCATTTAGTCCACTACATGCCAGATAGCGCATGTAATGATATATATATATATGGACAAAAGGATTGGGATGCCTGACCATTCCACCAACAGGAACTTCTGTTGCTTTAAAATCCATAGACTTTAATATGGAGTTGGTCTCCATTTACAGGTATTACAACTTCCACTCTTCTTGGAAGGCTTTCCACAAAATTTGGAGTTTTTGTGTGAATTTGTGCCCATTCATTCTGTAGAGTGGGCCAGTCAAGTTCTTCCACACCAGTATCTCACCCAGCCATGTCTGGATGGAGCTCGCTTTTTGCACTGGGACACAGTCATGCTGGAACAGAAAAAGTTCTTCCCCAAACTGTTTCCACAAAGTTGGAAGCATGGTGTTGTCCAAAATGTCTTGGTTTGCTGAAGCATTAAGATGACAGTTTATTGTGCATGAAGTATATATATAGATATATACATATATATCTGACTATTTAAAATCTCTACTTTGTTACTGTCCCAGATGGGAACAGCAAAGAAAGAATGACTCAGTGGGTGAACGAGCAAGTGAATAAATCAATGATTCAACGATTCAGTTCATTAGTACACGGTACATTATTTATAGGATAGGCTAGTGGCACAGTATGTACTAGGATGTACTAGGATTAATCACAAACACACTGTCCATTTAAAAACTGATCTTTTTGCACATTCCTCTAAATGTCCACCAGGGGGCGCGCCTGCATGTGAAAAGAATGTAGATTTGTGCGGATGAGTGTGTGTGTATGTGTGTGTGTGTTTGAGAGAGGGGGACATAAAGAGAAATATTTATCCCCCATGCACGGTGAGGTGACTGTTTCGATCCAGTTCGGATCACTGCTTTGTTATCTTGAATAAACCTAAAATAATAAGAGAGTTGCTGCTTCTTTGCTGGGCTGCAGGTCGGAGGCTGCTCCTCGCTGGCTCCGCCCACGCGCCGTGACGTCACGGATCCCGGCCCTATAAATGAGGACGAGAACCCCAGAACTCATCTGCAGCGAGGAGAGGCTCGAGGGGGCACGAGGGGTTCTGGGTCCAGGGTCCACAGCAGCTGCTGGTCTTGAAAAGGGAATTATGCTGATGGGACGAGGAGACTTTGAGAAAACAAACTCTGTAGTCTAGCACAGTGTCCATGCTCTAGGTTTATGTTATGGAATTCTATTGGGATGCATTTCTGGAGTGCAATGCAAGGCTGCTCTGCCTGAGTTTACAGGATGGAGAAAACTCCCTCACAACTTGAACCCCAACCAACTGAGAGGATAATCTGGAATTTACTTTCATAGTCCTTTTTTAAAAAAAAATATATATATTATTCTAGCATTTTTCTTTCTAGATAAAAAAAAAATATTTATTTTTTCCATCAACTACAGCTCACCTTAAGTGAACTGGAACTGGTATTTGGACAAGTGAGGACACACACATCCAGACACATACATAAACACACAGACATACACACACACACATTCACTCGCACCACCACCATGCATCTAGGCAGAGCACTTTTGTTTTTCCTCCTCCTCTTAAACAGTGTGACCATGATCTTCTCGCTGTCTACTTGCACCACTGTGGACATTGACCATATCAAGAAGAAGAGAGTGGAGGCCATCCGGGGACAGATCCTGAGCAAACTGCGACTGACGAGTCCGCCACAAGCCCTGGGCCCCAATCAGGTCCCGTACCAGGTGCTGGCACTCTATAACAGCACCAAAGAGCTGATGGAGGAGCTGGGCAGGGACCGGCAGCAAAGCTGTGGCCAGGATAACACTGAGACCGAGTACTATGCCAAAGAGATACACAAGTTCAACATGATTCAAGGACCTCCTGAAAACAGTGAGTAACCCCAAACAGCTGTTTGTTTCATACTTCACTCATGTTAGAGCTTTTATTACCCTGTTTGATCTAAATACTTTCACTTTGGGTCCATGACAGCTTGTGATCCTCTTTGGAATGACATGAGGAATGTTGTTTCTGGTGTCCCCTGCATATAAGCACGGGTTCATTTTTGTAATTAAATGGAAATTCAGCTATAATCATGGTATTTTACTATGGAAAGTGTCATGCTGCATGAGAATGGCCTATAAATATGTCTGGCATGATGCAATTGGAAAAATAAACTGGAGAGGTGTTTGTAGCCTGCTTAAAAAGAGGGTTTTTTTTTACCATCAGCTGCAGGCCACGAAAAGTTCAAGAAAGAGCCTGAGTGGCAAACATAGGACATGCCTTTATCAGATAATTTATTACACACCATTTTAGTACGTTCACCTGAATGCTCAGTGGAAAATATCTCAGTGGATTTTTCCATGACTCCTCAGCAGGCCTTAAGGTGACATCCGAGTTCACACAGACCCCAGATTACAGGGGTCAAAAATGCAGATGAGTTGGGCCAGTGGTGGGGCAAGCTGAGGGCTTCCTCCAGCACTACTTCAGCCCTCTCTTGAGACGAATATTAGCAAACTGAGCTCTGCGCTGTCCTCAGCTGTGACTGGAGCAGTATGGGAGCTCGCCAGTCCTTTCCCACTGAGCTAACGACCAGACTGTCTCAGGCAGCCTTTCCACTGGAACCATTTTAACGAGCCTTGCTTATACTGTCCACGGAACAAGTCGTCAGTTTTTTCCCCCCACTGTCAGACGCCATAACCGCGATCCATGCACATAATTGTCCTTTTACTCTTTGTCTGGAACCATGTGTTAATATTGACTTTATATAAAAAAGCCCTTTCAAGTGATACACAGGCTTGGAAGAGGGATGCTTTCCAGAAGAGCCCATGCATTCCCTTGTCAACTACGGCTTGCCTTGATTAATATTACACATTTAACGACCAGCTAGCTTGCCTGCGGCTCAGCGCTGCATTCTCCATCGCAGCGAGGCCTCGGGAGAACGCAAGTGAGCGTTTTGGAGAGTGAAAGAATTGGAGCCGGGCCTGCGCAGTGATGGAAGCAGGTCATTGCATCATGTAGCTGTTTTTTCAAATCAACAGGTGTTTTATGCTAGAGAGACACTGAACAGACCGTCCTCTGGCTCCCAAACCAGCCCCTGTGCCAAATGCGGATTTCAGGTCAACTAAAGTGCTTCTGACACTCAAAATATACACTCCCTCAGCTACTTTAGCTGCCACACCAAATATATGGCTTACGGTTGTCTTGCCGTTGTAAGAAGGCCACTGGTTGTCAAGAGACCACCCTTTCACATGTCGTTTCCAACATCCGCACACACAAGGTGCGGACGCACAAGATATCGACACGACGACTGAAATGGACTCGCACCCTCATCGGTAATGGTTTCCAGAGTCTGACAGTTAGGTTTATTTCTAATTTCCATGGTGTAATTTGCCCATTAAGGGGGCCTGTTGGTCACCAAGGAGACAGGACTGAACTGTACATTCTCAGTCCATTCACAGCAACTAAACTACTGTTTTTTTAATGTGTTGTATTTTGAATAACTGTTTATTTCAAACATTTTGTCCTTTTTTAAGTGGCCAAGCATTCATCCCTTCAGAAGCTTTAGAGACACTTCTGCTGATTTCTCTTTGTTTGTCTACCGGAGCAATATCACTTGAAAGCATTTTTGACATACCAGGTTTGTTTGCCCATTGAGCAGGCCTGAATTTTGGTGGGAAACATGGAGCGTTGGAGCTTTCTCAGCTCTACACCTGCATTCCTTGGCCTCTGCTGTTGCTAGTTTTGCTCTGGCAAGCAGACCTTTGCCCTCAGTGTTACATATGCCAACAGATACCAACCCAAAAGTTAAACCCAAATCAAAAAAATAATTTGTCCCAACAGCTTCACCAGCAAAAGTCAAGAAGTTCTTCCACCTCAACTCAAGGGAGCCGTGCCAACACGGTGTAAATGTTGATTGAGAGCCAAATGAAGATGACCCAATAACGAGGATGGTTATTAGTATGTGGCATTAGGCAGGGAGGGAGGATGTGGACTGGAGCTGCAGACAGCACTGCTTCTGATATATGGAATAGTAAGAAGGTGATGTAATTTCCAAGCAAAACAGAGACCAAATTTTCTGGCCAATACTGGAGGGCCAGAGTCCTCCCCCTAACTCCACACACACACACACACACACACACACACACACACACACACACACACACAGATTTTTATCCTCCTCTTCATCCCTGATCAAGTGGAAAAAAGTCTTACTTCTGCAGCAAGCTTTAGCGCATTATCTCATCTAAGCGCAGTCAGCCTACAAGGTTCTATGTGAGTGAGTGTGTGTGTGTGTGTGTGTGTGTGTCATTATTTATTCAAGAGACGCCTCATTCAGAGTGCCGAGACACATAAGAGCACTGTATTGTAGTGGTGCTGCTTACACTAAGACTTTAAATAGCCCGAGGAGTCATTCAGTCAAATGGTCACTTAACACAGGTCAAGAAAATCCAAAAGAAATGCCTTTGAATTATCTCCTGGGTGACCCAGTTTCAAAAGAAAGAGGAATCATTTGTAGACAGAAGCCAAAACCATATCAGGTTATTCGTGACACAAAGGGGAGAAAATGTAATCACTCTTCTTTGTATTTGTGATTACATAATAAGAATAACTTAACTTTCTGAGTTCATGTTCCCTTATGGCGCAGTGGTAGAAATAGTGTTATATATACATATGTATATATATATATAGAGAGAGAGAGATTAAATAAGGGTTAAATAATGTGGTCTGCTGTGTGGTGAGAGATGTGTTTTTTGTACTCAATTAAAGTTGACATATGAAATGAAATAGGCCCAGGTCTACATGGACATCATTTTACACTCCGAACGTTGTTTCTTGTTAAAACGTGGCCCAAATTCTTCCTCAGCAGCTGGCCGGCACGTGACCCTCTTTGCTCCTCTGTTCCATTTCCTGTGTTTACCTCCACTCTCTGACATCTCCAGCAGCCCTCTGGGCACTGTGGCTGCCCCGACTGCAGAGATTGCTTTTTCAGAAATCTCTGTGTGATGTCACCTGTCGGAGGTTGGAGGTACATCCCAGACACAGGAAGAGAGGATGGGGGTGAGGGGGAGGGGGAGCTGGGCTGTCTGGGCTGACAGGGCCTTTATAGGATGCTTAGGGAGTGATGGAGGGTTATAGGAACTGCCAACCTTTCGCTGGGCAGTACATTTTTGGGGATGATCTCAGTGATTATCTCAGAAGATCTCTTTTACACCCGTACCCTGTTTACCAAAACCAAACTATTCGAAATGAACAAGCTGTTCTTTGTCTACAGAACAAAAGACTAGTGTATTTAATTGGACTCTTAAAGAAAGAGTGAGTACTGACCATGTCATTGTCAAAAGATTAGGCACATTATGCTGATACTACTATCAGAGGTGGTTAAAATTTTTATACAGGGCCTAGACATATCTCTGGGGTCCCACTCAGAGTCAAATATCAAGTCTTTAGTAGAGTCCCATTATTCACTACAGGTATTGTGAGGTACAAAGTAAACCTGCCAGGTGCAACATGGCTTTAAATAATGGGCCTTTCATAAGGGTTAGAAAAACCTCCAGTCTGACAGAACTGAAGCACTACACCCAGTAAATGGTGCGTGTAAGCGGTGTTTAAAAGAAACTACTAGAGAGTCAGTAGTGTATGTAGCAAATGTACTGTTTAGTTAAACAGAGGAAGGTGTGGTAAGATTTAAAGGAATGTGGTGTGTAACTAATACTTTAACCAGATTAGAGGCTGCATTAGAAGCTGTATTAGCTGTGTGGAATAGAAACTATTGATCTGTGTCACTGCGCACTGACGGGCAAAGGCTGGAAACGAAAAGTTTGGTTTCTTCTCTGCATCAAGGCTGATGGTCCTATTTGAATCCATTTTGTTCATGTTTTTTTCCTCAGGTTGAATTTTCACGAATCTTTGGTTTGAGCTGAGTTAAGTGTCAGTTAACATGTGACTCGAGTCCAAGCAGCTGACCCAACTCCCATCTCTGACAAATACACTAAATATCCCATAACCTATTACACTATTAAATATTTTTATGAATAAAATATGTACAGCAAACATTAAAGGTTGCAAGACTTGATCCTATGTATACTTTATATCAGAAGTTCCAAACCCCACCCCCCCAGACACACAACCACCCACTCGAACCTCACCCACCTTGACTCTGTACAGTGACATCATCACTCTTTTAGATGAGGCCAAAGCAGATTTCATAATTTAATACAACTGAAAATGACTAAATAGAGATACTACTACTGAATTTTTTTCTAACCTTCTAACCCCTCCAGCAATGGGTCATGGTCTAGTTTGAGAACTACTGATGGATACTGATGACTTAGGACTAGGGTCTATATCTTTTACTCAGCTGTTTTTGTTCACACTGACAAAAGCTGAGGTCAGATAGACTCACCGAGCTGCTGGCCTTCAACTCAAATCTGATAAAGAGGGCTGTAAATTAAAATTTTGTATTTCATTCAATTATGCCAACAATCCCCCCACACTCACAGTCATGGAACAAATGACCTAAAGGCTAAAGCCTTGGCAAAAATAGGCCATAATGTGAAATCCACCTTAAACCATTGCAATGGGGAAAATGAGGTCACCCAAAAGGAAACCAAAGACTTGATTAGAATTTCAAATCTCCCCTCAAAGTGGGGCTTTCCACCTTCAGCAGGAGGACTACAGAGAGGAAAGCTCTGAAAGAGGGTGATAGACAGTACAGAACAAGTCTAGTGTAGCTTCTCAGGCTTTGTGGAAAGTTACTGTGATATTTTACTGAACTTTGAAATGGTTGCTTGGAAAACGGACATGGAAAAACAGTTATTAGTCAGGTTGCCAAATCTGTAAACAGGTATTAAAGATCAAATGCAGTTCACGCTTTATGAAGAATGGTATTCCAGACTTATCATGTTGTCATACACTGCTCCGAAGACATTGTGTCCTTGTTAACCACAAGGGTACCTAAATAGCTGATGACTTGGCTGTAAATTGGTGTTTCCATTTGGCTTATAAATTGTAGCCATGTGCTTGTTTTGTTCAGCGCTGCATGCACCCAGGCTATTAAAATAATATGCGAATTGAGTTGAGTTAGTGTCCAGAAAATAAAAAAACAAACAAAAAAAAAAACCAAGGACTTAACTACAGCACTTTAGAAGGTGTACACAGGAGTCTCTGCGCTGCACAGCAGTCCAATTGGCATAATCTGTTTATTACATAAATATAGCCTACCACATTTCTCATGCCATCCAACCAGCTAGGGATTTCTTGGATTGCTAATGGACTGTGGTCTGTCATCAACTCTCTTAGCTCTTAGAAGTCTTATAGTAATTTTACATTACAAACAGTTGAACAATCTGATGATCCAAGAGGACCTTGAATGCTGTTTATATGGCATTCAACGGCACCATTGCCCGTGTGGGCAGGTCTAGTATTATAGCAGGCACAAATCACAGTGTTGCTAATCAGTTGACAGACGTTCCTCCTCCTGAAACACTCAGCCTTTGGGAGTTCAAGGCTCCCAGGCACCTGTTCTGTAGTGGAGGGAGTGTAAGGAACCGCAGCGGTATACCAGGCCCATTCGTCCTAGTTCACCAACCTTACTCGGGACATTTGGTTTTCATTTCATGACTTCAACTTGTTGCTAACTTTTCCTCCGTAAAGCACAAACAGATGGGACGCGGCTTCGCCTCCACACTCTCTTCAAGCGAGTAATCGCTTTCATTCACATTAGAGAGAGATTGAGATCTGAGACTCAGAATTGAATTTAGGCAGTGATGCTCCATAAAAGTGGACTCAGAGAGACTTTTGCCCTCATACCTTTCAGATGACCTGCCCTCCTGTCCCAAAGGAATAACATCTAAAGTGTTCCGCTTCAACGTCTCATCCATGGAGAAGAATTCGACCAACCTGTTCCGAGCAGAATTCCGCGCCCTGCGGGTGCCCAATTCCAGCGCCAAGAGGAATGAGCAGCGCATTGAGCTCTATCAGGTAGGTGGATTACTCATTACTGTAAGTGCTTTCCATGACAAATACAGAAACTGAGCTCAGTAGTGGATTTCAAGAGCTAATGCACAGTATGTCCTTGGTTGTAACAAATGATGAGGGATGTTGTACTGGCACTAGTCGAGCGTGTTCCAAAGAAAAGACACTAAACTGACAGCAGCAACATCCTAAAACGCATTTAACCCTTTAATAATTCATATTGTTACGTCAACACCCTACTATTGCCCATAACAAATGTTTTTCCTTAATGACTTCTCATCATTTTAATATTCCTATAACTTGCATTCACATCATTCTTTAACTCCTCACATTCTCAGACTTATTACATACCTAAGGATTATTATTCAGTAATAGCATGGGAAACAATTCAAACTGCCTGAATTCTTAAATTATGGAAGTGAGGAATGGAAGCCTGTTGGCCTGGCACAATTATTACATAACCATCTGATTGCAATTATTTTTTACAGTTCTGAGCTCTCGCAAGTGTATGTTTACATCACAAGAACAAATTTTGAACTAAATGTGTTTTTTATTTGTTGAGCAAATGTAAAAGAAAAAAAATGTTTATTAAGATGTCATATCTCATTCTAACTTTGCAGTGCAGAAATAAATTTGTTTACTTGATTTTTATTTAGACCTTTAGAGGGCAGCAGTGAGTAATACTTGTTTATTTGATTGTTATTAAGATCTTTAGAGGGCAGCATTGAGTAATGTTTGTTTATTTGATTGTTATTAAGACCTTTAGAGGGCAGCAGTGATTAATGCTTGTTTATTTGATTCTTATTAAGATCTTTAGAGGGCAGCAGTGAGTAATGCTTGTTTATTTGATTGTTATTAAGACCTTTAGAGGGCAGCAGTGAGTAAACCTTGTTTATTTGATTGTTATCAAGACCTTTAGAGGGCAGCAGTGAGTAATGCTTGTTTATTTGATTGTTATTAAGACCTTTAGAGGGCAGCAGTGAGTAATGTTTGTTTATTTGATTTTTATTAAGACCTTTAGAAGGCAGCATTGAGTAATGCTTGTTTATTTAACTGTTATTAAGACCATTGGAGGGCAGCAGTGAGTAATGTTTATTTGATCGCTATTAAGACTTTTAGAGGGCACCAGTGAGTAATGATTATTTATATGGCAATTAATCATCAACTGAAATTTCACGATCATGACAGGCCTATAAGCCTGGACTTTTAGTGATCTAGAGCAAAACTAAGAGCTGACAGACTTTTCAAAGACAAACACAGACGTCTTAGGTATCAACAGCACATTGATGAAGCTGGAAAATATTTTTGGCTTGTGTGTATATTTGTACCCCTTGTAAGCTTTTGCAATCACATGCCTTGAGATTACAATTACAAAGCACATTTGCTTGAAGGGTGGTCTCTCTGCCCCTCTCAACCCATTTGATTATCATTAGTAAAGAGGAGCATCTTTTCTAACTACTGCAGTGCCATGGCTTTCAACTCCAAGCAAAGAAAAACAAATGTTTATTATTAATGTATTCACCATCATATCATTCATTACACTGTAACTGCTAAAAATAGTAGTGTAACTACTATGTAAATAATATGTAAGTTGGAGGGTGTGGGATTGAAATGTGGGCCCACATGTAACCCTTTAGGGGTTACAGGAATCCTTGGACTATTTTTTTAATTCACACAGTTAACTCCCAAGACAGCAGTTTCTTAACACCAGACATTATTATATATCATCATGGATCTGAACGTGGGACCAAAAAGGACACTGAATACTGAATTTATATCACGTCTCCTAACTCTTGCTTCTCCATTTTTTCAAAGCACTGATCTTTATTTCAGGCACCAACGAATGGATTATACAGAAGTGCTTTTGCACAATTTAGCTGAACAAAGGAAGTATTCTGAGAAAGCCTGAGTAAAGCATGCTTTTCTGCCAGTGTCATAGCCAGAGCGCGGTAACATAATACATTTAGCAGGGCTGTAAGTTGTAGAAGATATATTGTGCATACAGCCACACATATATATTTTATATATATATATATATATATATATATATATATATATATATAGCGTGTGTGTGTGTATGTGTG
>JBBPCX010000001.1:30031031-30073408 GCA_037974365.1 Hydrocynus forskahlii
TGAGGATTACATAGAAAACTATATGGCATCTTTTTTTTTTATTATTCAGTAGATAATTACATTTCGTGTATTAGTAACATTCTAAAAATACTTTAAAACATTTAATAAAACAGGTGTCCAATCTTAACCACACAGGGCTGGTATGGCAACAGGTTTTCATTCCAGTCAAGCAGGAGCGCAGATTCCACTTATTTATTACTCCGTCTCATTAGGTGGGAATGAAGGGCTGCAGGGTTTATGTTATTGTGCACAAGTAACAAATTATACACAAACAATACAAACACATATAAGGAGAATTACAACAGTAGTACATGTACTATGAGTATTTCTTTTGATAAAATTCATAAATGAGAATAATTCCCAGCCTGGGTGGCTGAGGGTTCTCCTCATGTCTGTGTAGCGCACCACTGGGTGCTCTGGTTTCCTCCCACAGTCCAAAGATGTCCACATCAGGTGAACTGGAGAAGTTAAACTGCCCCTGGCTGTGAGTGTGTTTTTATGTCTGACCTGTGAAGGACAGATGACCTGTCTAGTGTTTCTCTGCCTTTTGCCCTATGAGCTTTATGGGTCAGGCTCCAGATAATAGATGTATGTAAATACATTCTGGCTTCATTCTGACTCACCAAAGCCTCACTGAACCAGAACATATTCTCAGCATGGAAAATAATAATAATAAAAAAACAGCATCAACAAAACATTTGTATTTCATCACTTGAGTTTACCAGTCCTCTCTAGTCCACATTCCAATTACTGTTAACACACCACAGTTCCCTTCAGAGACCGTATGACTAAACCTCTAATTGGCATCTGACGGCTTTAAGCATGGAAGAAGAATCAGCAAGTTGAGATCTGTCCCTGTGTAAAAACTGGAGTGGGCTCATCTGCAGCTTGTTCCTCAGAGTGAGGATCCCTCGCTTTACCTCACCGACAGCATTAGACGCCTGGGCCCAGTCCAGGTGGGGGAAAAAAATGACACACCTTGCAGTGGAATTTCTGAGCCTCCAAAGACACAGCCTGGGCTGTTTATAAGGCAATACAGGATGAAATAGAAGGCTTAAAACATCAAGTAAGAATTGGCTGTGTTACCTCATCAAGGCTATGGAAATGTCTTTGAATGAATGCTGCAAGTGTGCCAAGACTGTACCGGAATAAAGAGGTGTATGGTGCACTTGGTAATGAATAGCGAGGCAGCGGGGCAATTGATCAGTCTGTCTGTCTCTCTCTCTCTCTCCCTCTGCAGTAACTATGAGGAGAACTGCTGCGTTCGCCGTCTCTACATCGATTTTCGTCAGGATCTGGGCTGGAGGTGGATTCACGAGCCTAAAGGATACCACGCTAACTTCTGCTCAGGACCATGCCCATACCTGCGCAGTGCTGACACCACACACAGCACGGTGAGCGGCTGACCTCACAGGGGCTCGGCTCTGTTGATCTGTTTACTCTTACTGCAGCAGAGCAGGGACCACTTATCATTTAAGTGCACTTTCTCATACTTTCTTCGTACAGCCGTATGCAAAAATTACAAATGTTGTTTGTAAAATGAAGTACACATTCTCATTTTTTCCTAGTAAGATAATTTAAGTTTACTTTTTTCAATTTAAATTTAAGTTACCTCTAATTAATATCGAATTCCCTTCTTAACCCCTCCTGTATCTCTCAATTGGAATGGACCACCATAGGGCTTATATGTGTGGTGGAACCATTTCCAGCACAGGACTGACACCAGTATGGTAGTGACATGGTAGTGGTATATCAGGCACAGCAGTGTTGCAGGGTTTGTTTTTAACTCAGTGATGGGTTGGGAATAATACACTAACCAAAAATATCCAACCAACAGTTGGTCACTGATGAAGGGCTACTGGATATCAAGCACTAATAATGCAAGGAACACAATTTCCTCTTGTACAAGGTGTGCAAGAAGACACAACAATGCCTGTAAATTGCTGAGAATGTTGCACCGCCTAAATGATGCCTGGCCAGTGATGTTCCTCTCCCATTAATGGATGGGTTAGATGGAGGCAGAGGAATTGTGTAGCCATAAATGAGCTTCAGTCAGAAATTTTAAACCAACACAGTGCGCCTGTATGGTATGGTGTACCTGTTAATTTGGCCAATACATGTAGCAACAAGGTGGCTATACCTAATGAACTAACTTAACTTGGTATAGGTTTTTCAGTGTTTTAACCGGCATCACATCTTACCTCCCTCCGTAGTTGCTGAGCCTGTACAACACTCTGAACCCAGAGGCGTCAGCCTCACCCTGCTGTGTGCCACAGGACCTGGAGCCTCTGACCATCCTCTACTATGTGGGACGAACACCCAAGGTGGAGCAGCTTTCCAACATGATTGTCAAATCCTGCAAGTGCAGCTGAGAGTGTCAGGGTCAGTGGCAACCCCACAGAGGTCCTAACACTTTAGAAAGAAGAGGGGGAGTGAGAGGGGTGAGAACTGGACTTAAAAATACCTCTATGTATCCTTCTCACTCAGTTTGAGGCCCTGGAGCATGACGCTTCAAAGCACTACATCGCCTACAAGTTTTGTTTTCAGGTGGATCTGCCACCAAATGCTACTCTACCAACCCTCGGACCTCCACTTAGACCATCTGAACTGCCTTTTTCCCTGTTCTTTTCCTTGCTTTCTCAGCATTTGAACTGTCTACGCCTCCATGCAACTATCTTGGGCATTTCTGAACCAGTCAAATTACTTAAAAAGATGCTTACTTAGTGACACGTGCAGAAGCTGCTTTATCCAGGATGACTCAGCAGCTGCGTTCGGGACATCAAGGAAGACTGATAATGCCTACTGGATATATTAAAAACAGACTTAAGAGCATTGCCTGGCTCTTGCTAAGGCGATCGGCAGGTTTTTCTTTTTTGTTTAAAATGTAAAGCCTTTGACGCACAGGATTCATCTATGCTGAAGTCGAGCTGTGGTCTTCACGGTACCCTACACTGTTCGTCTACAAGACAGGCAAACAGACGCCAATAATCGTACAAATAATATTAATAACGATACAGATATGCTGGAAAAATGTTTTGTTTGATTAATTACCTCCGCTACACATTGAAATCTGAAGTTTTAGGGACATTCACTCATTAGGCCTACATGAAGCAGACAACTTAGTGTAAAATGATGTATGACACTACATGAACTTTAAACTAGATCACAAACTGTACATCTTTTTTAATTGCTATTACTCTTAAGAACACCTTTTTTTTTATTAAAAATAGTCATGGACAAATACTTTGGAGATTTTCTGCTACAATTATGAAAGTATGGTAAAGTACATGAAGTACTCTCAGTGATTATACCGTGATGTACTGAAAACACTCCATGGACAAACTGGTATCTTACAACGGTTATAAAGATGACCTGGCCACTCTTCTGTGAACGTGCATGCTCAAATGTATGGAACTCAATTGCATCAAGCCACTAAAGCCATTTTTCCAGCGTGGAGGCTGTCTGTCCAAGCTTTGGCATACATGTGATAAGCTGAGAACCGCAGGTTCGGAACTTAGAGGTGTCCAGCTTTAATATATGAGAGCTACCAGCCTGAGAAGATGTGGCCCTTCCTCCAAAGTACATAAAGCCTTCATCTTTTCAAACTGCAACACGTGCAACATTACAAATCAGCTCAATATGTTCAAGACAAAGCATTCATTAATCAGATATCTGTGCAACCTTTCAAAAAACTCTTTTAGATCTCCTTTGGTCCAAGAATGTAAACCAATCCATGAATTAATCAGGAAACTGACCAGAATAGTACACTTATTGTAATGTACCCATCCGCTGCTGAGAGTCCAATCAACTAGGGAAGCACTGATATAAACATGGCTTGGTTCTTTCCCTGTTAATGCAATATAATTATATAATTGTATCAAATAAGCATCAGGCTCATAAGCTTGTGCTGGCCCTCACTCCCTCAGGTTGGTCACTATTTTGCAATAGAGAACAGCTAGACAGCAGAGAGGATCTTGCAAGAACAAACATCTGGAGAAATTTGGTGAAATTGAAAACATATTTAAATAGTTCAAGATCCGCACCAAAAATTCAAAGCACTTAGTGTTAAATAATTTTTTTAACCATAAATTGTGTAGAGACAAAAGCTACTGGCACAATCCTTCTGTGAAAAGGAGAGGGAGTCCACATTTTCATGAAACAATTCAAGTATACATGTAACATTCTTTCAGTCATGTCACGGACAATTGTAAATTTAGATTAAATCTATTATGACGAATCCACAGGAATGTGACAATGTGCGCTATAACCGCAACCACTTAAACTGCATACCACATGGAAAAGAGATTTCTACCATCTCTTTATGAGTACTAAGTGGATTGCGAGTTAATCAAATATTAATAGCTTGGTTGGTCAAATATTCCTATACATTTCTCACACAGACACCAAACATTCAGTTCCACGCTGTAATAATCTATAATACAATGCTATTTTTGATTTATGATAGGAGGAAATTCAAGTACAAAATAAAGCCCTGTAAAAACTAAACTAAAACTTTATCAAAAAAGAAAATAATCAAACCCTGAGGAAATAAATGTTACAATACACGGAAAAAGCACTTGATCTAATATTTAAAATATATATTACAAGGATCCAATAATATGCCTTATTAACTGTCTAGCTTAAAGCGAAAACATTATTAATAATCAGCATAGTAGCAGAGGTGTGAATGTGTCTGTCAAATAAATCAACATCACCAATTCTCCCCTGAGACAGGACTTATCTAATGGCTGTACTACAGAGTCGATTCATAACGCTCTGGTGCACTGTGGAAGATATCTGCTTTCAAATTGAAGACAAAGATGTTTCTCTCTGACTATCATCCATAGAAGTAAACTGAGACACATGTGCTGTTAGTAAACTACATACATCAGTGATCTTATGGTGTCCTTAAATTATCATGCAGCTCAAAATGCTGCTATGAGCGCAGTACACTTTGAAGACATCATAAAACATGACACACAAAATACTTAAAGTCTCCAATACACAAGCACTACGTGGCACCTGAATGAGGCACTTTTACAGAGGACATTAATGATCTTCACTGATCATGACAATTTTATGATGGATGTCTCATCGGGTCTATTACCATCATAGAGAATCTTTGTTTACATCAACTGTGTATAAACATTTATTATCTTACTAACATTCTCTTTAGATCTCTTGAACTGTAAGAGAAGCTCCCAAATGTGAAGGGATAACTCAAACTGCCTCTTCCAAATTCAAATCTGAAGGTGAATAAAGAAGAGCCCGCACTTAATTCGCCAGCTCTCTTAAAAGTGTGCAAGCTCGGTACAGTATAGGCAGCAGCTGTCATTGCCTGTCCATTCACACAGTCTTTCCATGGCAGCAGTTGCATGTGAGAATGGGCCTGGACAACTGCAGTGGTGGGATGAGGAGGAACTGAAGGCCACCGGAAAGTCTTGGGCCACGGAACAGATCCCCGCTCGCGTCAAAGCCAGGGATTTCTTACACTGCAGGCTATCCTGTTGCACACCCACATGCTCTCCAAGAAAATAAATAAGGCAGGTTTGATGTCAGACACTGTCTCAGGGGTAACGACATTTGTCAGCTGTTCCCCGACTGAAAATACTTTAAGAGAAGATATGATTCTTGTCTAGAGTGGGGGACAACACATTGAGGAAGATAACAATGAAACAAGGTTAGGAAACACATTAATTTCAACTTGTTTTGGTGTATTAACTGCAGAGCTGAATGTTTTTGGAACAGAGGCAATTGCATCAGGTCAAACACTGGTTCTCATCTGAACCAGTGAGAAAATCCTATCCCTGCAGGTAGTCACTGGACCAGTCTTCGCTTAGTCATCTATGACTGGAGGCAGTATGGAATAATTTGCTATACACAGAGAGACCTAGGGAAAGACAAGAACAAGTTTAAAACAATATGAAAGAAAAAACATACATTCAATTCAATTCAGATTCTTCGTTTTTTTTTTATTTAATATACTTCCAGTGTATACATCCATCTCAAATGTATAAACTATGTCTTTTGACATTGTGCATAAATATGAAAAAAGTGTGTAGTCATAAGCGTAAGTAGAGATAAAAATGAAATTCATGAGGAAAATGTTTTAATATATTAAAAAATATTAGGTTATACAAAAATGTGCAGGTTTCATAAAAATAAAGCAAGTTCTAGATTTTAATCATGTAAAAAAGTTTTCTGATGAAAATTTAATTGGTGTCATTATAAAAGATGTTGGCACTGGTTGGGAAGCAGCAATCATGGTGGAAGCAATCGAGCTTCCTAAAGCTCTCTGAGACTACATTATTAAACAAGATTTGGAGAGGGGAAAAGCCCACGCGAAGACCTTAAACATTCCCAACAGCACAACTGGTTTGGTAATACACAATTGCAAAGTTCATGAAAAGACAACTAATCATCCTCAGACAGGTGCCCCGCGCATGATTTTAAAATGTGCTCTCTGACTACTGATAAAGAAGGTAAGAGAGAAGCCAGCAGTCACACGAAAAGAGTTTCAGGATGACCTGAAAGCAGCAAGAGCAACAGTTCCATTATGACATCCATTCCTACATCTCCATTCCTATTCCTACAGTCATTCCTACACAAAATCATTCTGCTAAAACAGAAACAGAGTCTAAAATGTGCACATTACCATTCACACAAATCAGAACTGCTTTGGAACTTATTACAATTCAGCTCATTCTGTTTAGAGAAAGGAGGGTTGCGAATATGATCCTAAAAACACCACACCCAGGTGGGAGCATCATGATATGGGGATGCTAATCTGCAAACAGTACTGTGGCATTTACATGCCATCACATAAAACATGAATGGGCCAATGTACCCATATTATAGGGAGATATTAGAGGAGAATATAATGTCTCCAACCAAGAAAAGTAATCTGTGGAGAAGACAATGACCCTAAACATACAGCCAGAATGACTAAAGCACTAAACCACAGTTCAAAAACCTAATCACTTCTTACTGTAAACATCTTGAAGCTGTAAGTACCATAAAGAATTAACAATAAGTAATGCAGCTTTTACATTTTTAGCTAGACGTGCAACTGAACAGCTGCTCAGGTCAATGAAAAATAAAATAATTATGCAAATAACTATGAAACAGTAAACATTTGTTTGTTGTGATGTGCTACAGATGTTACATACAGCCAATACAGAAAAACATTCATTCTGTTTGGTAAAATCCATAGTTATCTACAGCTTTTATTACAGTGAATTATCAATACAATTTTATAAAAAATAAGTTTTTATTACTGATGCTGTTCTCCTCACTTAAATGAGTGGACACATGGGTCACACTAAAAGAAGTTCCGGTAAATTTCATGTGCTATCCAATAAATGGGGTTATGTCAGATAAGAGCAGCAGCAGAAGCTGCAGCTGTCTCTAGCCAATCTTACAGGAGAAAAGAAATTCCAAGTGCAGTCGGAGCTGCTGTGTTTGTGCTCCCAAACAGTATTCTCTTTCATTCCCTCTCCACAGACTCTGTTTATTTTGGTGCTCTTTTACACCGTGGGGCCTTACGGCGCAGGAGAACGAAAACATCAGACCCGACTTCCAATCCAGTGACATGACTGCTGGAAGCCGCTTTTCCAAGCTCAGCAAGAAGAGAGGTGGAAAAAAAGACAGAATAAGGAAAATATTTTCCCTTTTTTATCATATATTCCTCCTCGATATATATCCCCTCACAAAAACTATTTATATTCATGGTAAACTGCAATGAAACAGACAATAGCAAACAAAAAGAAGGCATTACCAAAAGAACAGGGAGAGAAGATCAAATACCAAAGTGCAGTGAAAAATGAGGCCCTGTGTGGTTTCTGGTTTGGAACTGTACTGCTCTCCTGTGCCAAAACCGAGCAAAAGGTTGAAAGAGAAGTCTAATTGGTCGGCTCTTTGTTTGATTTAGAATTTTAGGGGGTAAGGGGTGAAAGCTCTCCTTCAGGCGTATGTTACAGGTCCGGGCACACCATGTCCTCTTTGTCTCATGGCAGGGTCTGTAATCTTTCTGGTAAACGTAGGTGTAGTCTTGTTAAAATTTCTCATGCCACAAACAGCTCTACCAAGGGCCAAAGTAACCGCACTCACTCACTCACTCACACAACTGAACTTTTCTGGTTTACCAGTAGCAAACAGTTGAATACAGCTAAACAAAATTAGAATGAGTTTAAACAGGCTCAAAGAAAACTCAAGCCACTTCAAACTTTGTTTCCATTATAATCCTATTTCCAGCAAGATTAGCTTTGTTTGTGGCACGTTTGTTTTGAGGAGAGCAAGAGTGTTACCTATCACTGTCACGGCTCTTATAAATTGCCAAAATATTTCAGTGCAAGTGCCTCAGCGGAGCACAGAGGACTCTGGGCATCCGCAGTAAAGCCAGTCGTTGAATGAGAGTGAAAGAAGAAAGAGAAACTGCTAATGGCAGAGATAAAGAGCAGAAGAGTCATGGCAATAGAGAGAGGCTGATGGATGCACAGTGACGGCTGATCACAAAGAATGCTGCCTGTATAGATCAGCCCTTAACTCCCTGTCACACTCAATCAGGACAGCCCACTTATCTCAGCTCAAAGCACAGAGGGCCCTTCTCTCTCTCAAAACAACAGCAACACAACGCATGGCTGCGCTCCACTTTGAGCTGTTCCCTCTATGTTTTTATCGTCTCACTTTCTCTTGAATTATCTCTCTCTCTTTCTCCCTTTATTATTCAGGTGCCAAGCACCTCCCAAGCGCCTTTCCCCCCATACAATGGAAAAATGCATTCATGAAATTCAGAAGCAGCTCCCTGCAGATCAGGTTGCAGTTATTGATGAGTTTATAAGACGTCTGTTGAACCACGCCAAAGTGCATACCTTGAAAAAGAAAAAAAAAATGTAACGAAAGAAAAAAGTGACTGAACGTTGCATACTTTTTGGTCTGTGCAAAACGATTGTCCTTTTCTACTAGTTTTTTCCACATCCTAAGAAACTGAATGTGTGTGTGTGTGTGTGTGTGTGTGTTCCATGATAAATTGTGGGATACATGTAGACACACAGTATAGAAGGCGTTTGGGGAAAGTCCTGATCAGACAAACAGATGTGCAGCAGCTTAAACTGCTTAATATCACTGTTACTGCAATAAAATCAACAGTTCCTCCAGACCCATGCTCCGGCTCCAAGGTGGAAAGAGTTGTGCAATCCCAGGAAGAGGAGTGTGAGCATGCGCGAGCGTGAGTGCTCACACCCACACTCTCACACGGTACGGGAGAGGCAGAAAGCCATGGCTTACAACAGACAAAAGAGGAACATCAGTTACTAGTAAACTCCCTATCATAATTATTATTGTTATTATTATCATAATACTTGCAAGTTATGAAGACTCTTCACTAAAACACAAAATTATACACCTGGCAGGAGTTCATACTTTGGGTTGCCACTTTTAGTTTTGGCTTCTAAAAAAACCTTCTCAGGTAAAGTTTAAAAACAGACCCTAAAACTAATTGCTTTTAATAATAAATGATATGAAATTCTGATACTTATAAAGAGTGAAAATAATTATCACTGTGGTCAGTTCTGCCTCTACAGCACCCGCCCTGGTTCATCTCTTCTATAGGTCTGCTTGACATGATCACACATACAGATCGGTACTGGAATATAAATCTACAGGCAAATCAGCCACGGATGTTCCCTCACTCCGATGACGATGGCACCTCGAGCTTTGCTTGACGTGAAACATGAAAGTGAGAACGAGTCAAACATTAAACAAGTTCTTCCTACTCTCTTACCTAATGTTAACGTATGTAGTAAATAATGACACCTAGATAAAATTAGGCAGTGAAATACGGTTTTTGCCTTTATGCCTGTTTGACAAAAAATGACCACCATGATTATTTTCTTTCAATGTTTAATTTAAATGTAATAAAACTGATTGTTTATTTTCTCATACTAGGTTTAATATGATATTGAATATTACAATTTGTAATTATATATAATTATAATAACATTACCCTACTTATACATGAGATGAGTTCCAATTAGAAATGCACAGATTCTTTTGCCATGGTTTGTGTATAAACGTATCATGAAATTTGTGTTAGCCTGCAGAAACTACCTCTCACTTACAGAAGTAACTCTTACTATAAATTTTTGATATCATTTTTTGAATGATCTGATGTATTTATATCTTAAGTGTGAAACATTAACCAGAAACCAAGTTACGGTAAATCAACCACCTCTGAAAAGTAAAACCGAGATAATCACATTTAAATATTCCATCAAGCATCTACACTATATGACCAAAAGTATGAACACCCCTCCTAATTACCGAGTTCACTGATAACAGGTGTATAAAATCAAGCACATAGCCATGTAGTCTCCACAGACGAACAGTGGCAGTAGAATGGGTTGTACTGAAGAGCTCAGTGACTTTAAACATGGCATGGCCATAGGACGACCAATAAGTCATCCTTATTAGATCTGCCCCAGGCCAACTGTCACTGCTGCTCTCTTACATTCCTTATCATTAGTCTGAAATATCGCATGGCACACTTTTCTGCTGACGAATAGATTCCATGAACTTTCCATTTGTATATTATTGAACAAATTGTCCTGATAATTGCTTTTTCCAAGCGTTGTTAATAATTTGCCCCTGAAAACTTCAGGAAGCCCTTCTTGTTTTATAAAATCTTTATAACACTAATGTCTTTATAACACTACCAGGTTCAAATAAGCATGAGAACTTTTATTTTACCCTTCATATATATATATATATATATATATATATTAGTATTATGTCTGTATACTTTCCCTATCAATGTAATTTTTAAGCATATAAGTATGCTTATAACGATATACTTTTTGTTTTTAGTTAAGTACAAAGTTGAAAGACGTGTATACATTTGAAGTAGATATATACACTGAAAATATCTTAAATAACAAAACACAAGTTTTCTTCCCTTGCTGTTTGTGAACTCCTTGTATTTCTGTTGTCCTCACTGGCACTTTACTGACACTGCTATGAACAGGTCAGCATCCAAGAACGTCCGACAGCTGAGAATGGCTAAAATGTGTCACATTCATACAGTGGTATGTTGGAAGGACAGTATGTTATATAAAAGTGATATATACATCCAACAGATGTCCATTTGAGCTGTTCACTCCCCAATAAAAGCTAAAATGTACCCTGAATGCTAAGCTCTTGTTTCAGATGACTTGCCTGCAAGTTACTGTTGTAATTCAGTAAGCTGTTGTTTCGGATGCATAATATTTCTGTTCTGGTACTGTAGACAGCTTATTGGTTTACATTTTATTTACACAGATAATATAAACATGTTTTACACTGCATGAAGTTTGTCTTATCATATAGCAGTCATGGGGATCTAATATTGGGGGGCCTCTCTCCTGAAGGGTAATTAGCTTGTGATAATTTGCCAGGGAGTTGATTGGTTGACAGTTGGTAATTTTTTTTTTAGGCAGCCAGGGCTGGGCATAGTTGCTGTCCATCTCCTGATACCATGCGTCATGTGTATCTCATGCAGCAATTACTGCAAGTAGTATCAGTGCTATTCTCGTTAGTGTTGTGGTGCACCCTGAGTGAAACTGGGCCATGAAATCTAAGTATGTCTTGTTGCCATAGTATGAGATAAAAATAAGAGGCACTGAATGTGTTTCATCAAAGGCACTATGGTCACTATGCCCAGCTGCCTGCCTCTCATTCTGGCAGAGTAACCCACCTTTCTGGCTACATAGAGCTTTCTGCCAAGGTTGGCCATTAAAATACCACAGGTTTGTGTTTCAACTATATGCGCAATTAATTAAGCAAGTAGATAAATGGACTTCAAAACTGATGAAGTGCCAAATGAATTGGAATTAAAAAGAGATCCATCATAACTCGGGGGGAAAAACATCCAGATTTTTAAATATAGATGCGTGGGTGTTTTCACCTGTGTTTCCGCACATGGTGTCATAGACAACATGTGGTCCACTGGATATGCTGTTACTCAGCGAAGCCTCAGATGGTGCTTGCCTGTTAACAGAGAGATTAAAATAAATAGGTGAACACTTTCAAACAATGTACAATGAAATAATCATTAAAAATAAAAATCCACTTGAATGTCGACATGAAACCCCCACAACAATCACAATAACTCATGTAAGAATGTATTTGATGTTCTATGTTGGTGTAATGATAGGGATGGTGTTTTGTTTCTCCACACTGGGTTTAAACTAGGATCTTATGTAGTGTATGTTTAGTATGTGTTCGGGTCCATTACTTCGTATACACAGTTTCTGACTGCAAACATACTTGTATTTGGGAGACTAAGCTTGTGAAGCTCAGTCAGAACAATACAAGACCATGAACAGTGCATTTATACTCTTCATGAGCTCCTGATACGAAATATCATATGAGACTATCTGTTTGATCGTCACGTGATACTTATCTGTTTTGTTAAATTTTTTATATATATAAAAATAAAAATAAGAGACCACTGCAAAAATGTTCAATTTCTCAGGTTTTCTCTTTTATAGGTGCAAGTATTGAACTGAACAGCTTTGCCTTAGTTTTTAAGAACTGCTGACAATATTTCTCCTAATTTCCACATAGAAATATTGTTCTTTAAAGCATAATTTTAAAAGAAATGACAAAACATCAAAATAAGAGAAATTATGCAGTGTTATTCAAGTTCTGATGCAGAACGTGAATAATTCAAACAAAATAAAGCTCTTCTTCACTTCTGCTTCTAGTAGTGTTTTTCCATCCAACTGGTCGCATTGCACAAGGAGAGTGTTGATTACAGCAGTGTTTTATACTTCCCCTCATTAAATAAGATTTGATTCGGGATCACGTAATCAGTATCTCATAAAGTAGAATGAGGTGTTTGTGTAGGAATTTAACATTTAACAGACACTGCCATGGAATGGTTGCTCATAGAGATGCTGATTTGAAAATAATTGCAGTGGTCTATATATATATAGGGTATATATAGGGAGAGGGAGAGAGAGAGAGAGAGAGATTTACTATTTCCAAGGAAGTGGGTTGTGCTCACTAGGTTGTGTTTGCTGATATCAAAGTATGTCTTTGTGTTTTTTATTTGATGATGTTGGCTAATTACACGTTCCTAATAGCAGACATCATGGAACTTGTGACAAACGTCCCCGTTTGGCAGTGAATGGCTCGAATAATTATGCTTCTCTCGAAGAACATCTGGCTGTGGTGAACATGTTAAATCATCAGTCCTGTCCGGGAGGGGAGAAAAACAGGGGCCAACATGCCTGTAACTCTATACATTAAATCCGCTAAGCATTTTTGGGAACAATAAATAAAGCTTAGCTGGTATTAACCTCCAGGAACAGAACAGTGGCTTGCCAGAGAAGTATTAACACAGTAATGAGGGAGCACAGTGCTGCCTTGTAGGGTCCACACAGTTGGTCTTTCATATGGTTGCACAACCCCAGGGCACTGCAGCAGATAGACATGCTTCAATTAAAATCCCAGCTTGACCGTGCAGGAAGCAACACTTTAGAACTTTACTGGCAATAAGAGTTCAAGGGTCTTTGCACCAGTTACTCAGCATTTAGCATCCTGGGTAGAGTGTGACTGTGCACTTGACAGGCCTCTGTAGCTTGTGTTTAAAACAGATTCACATCCTGAATCTGTTCTGTTTCACACTGAGAGGGCCAATCAAGCTTAAAAAAATCATATATATATATATATATAACATTCTGTGATTACACTCAAAAAAATCCCTTTTAGTATCTTCTTAAAAGGAAATTTAAAAAAAAAATGCCTTCACTGCTGTACTCAATTTAAAACAAGCTTTAGATATGGTCACCTTTTGGATTAAAAAAATAACTTAAGCTAGGTTTGGGCAATATGTCAAAAATAATATTTTAAGATAATCTGGAACAGACAAAAAGAACCAGTGGTGCCTTTAAAAATAATATGAAAAACTATGAGCTCAAATTATTTTTTCAACATTTCACACTATGCTACACAAATTAACAGAACAAATTACACTCTGTTCAATGAAACATATGATTAGTTGGTTTGTATTCTTTAAGTTTTGATATATTTGAAGTTTGATTTTAATTAAAAGAAAGACGTATAAAGTGGTGTACTGAATTTAAACAATTTCTAGATATAGTCACTATAATATGCATTGTAAGTTCTTTCTGCATGTTAAAATGACCCATTTGTAATGTTCAACCGCTTGCCAACAAGTCGCTTTAGTTAATTAACTTATTTTGACACAACATGTTTTTAACTGAAATATGGTTGGAGAGCATTCGTATTACAACTATTTTCCCTGAATCATCCCCCCAAACATCAACTATTTCAGCGTTTCTAAAGTTGGTAGGGACAGGTGGTGAAATTTATGAAGTTTTATTTGAAGACACATTCTAATACAAGCAGTTACAACAAGAATTTTACTTGTTACCTGCAGGCTCCCAAATCCTGTCTTTCAACTTTATTTATGACTTTCATCCAAATATTAAAAAAATATTATTATAACTGGTGATTTTAAAGTTCATATTGACAACACTAACAACAGCCCTCCCAAAGAAATTACTGTGTTGACACAGTTGATCTCGTACAGCATGTAACTGGCCCAATTCATATCTGAGGTAATACACTGGATTTTGTTGTCAACAAGGATCTCAGTGTTCCTACGGTGAATGAAGGATTTACCTTGGCTTGTTGTTTCAGCCCCCAATACTAGATCTACAACTGTCAAAGAGGTTCATTAATGTGAATCCCAGCATTGTATTAATGAAAGTCATGTCTATGTTATCTTAACAGTCTTGACCATCTTAATTAGTTTACTTCTAAAGTTCTCAAGGTCTTTAATGCTATAGCACCTGCCTGTGAAGATTACAGTAATCCCTCGCTTTTCATGGGAGTTACGTTCCAAGAGCACCCGCATATAGTGAAAAAACACAGCGTTGTGTTTTGGTACAAAAAAAAAAAAAAGCCTAAAAATGCCTATTTTTATAGTGTGAACCCTTAATATGCCCCAAATATGCTCCCAAAACACTTTATTTTCATTTTAAACTCATCTTAATACATTACCCTTGACGAAAATATAAAGGTAAGCCTATACAGACTGGACTGTAATTCATGCACAGGCATTTTCTTTGGTATGCGCTGTCGTTTTAGACAGGTAAATGCAGTAATAAATTAGTGTAATTTTTGGCAATAAAAATACAGTAAAATGTAGGGGTAATCACCAATAGTTTTTACATCAATAATTTACTGTTCATCAGCGGCGCATCTTATTCAAGGTTCTTCAAGAGGAGTACTGTATTGTAGAGACCCGCTGGTTAAAGCAGACATTGGACGGCGAATGAGTTCAACAGCCTCTTTTAATTTAATTTACAGTAATAAAACTACTGGGCTTTAAGAAGAACAAAAGGAAAAACAAGAGAAACACTCAAGATGAGTCAGGGGCGGACTATCTTTCTCGCGAGACGCAGACCTCTGCCAGCTGGTGAAGAAAGTCCAGGCTGTGTTTTAGTCCCAGTCCGCCCCTGCACTGTACAGCATATTCAACTCCCAAAGGAGTTTTCTTTGTGTTCTCACGACAGTACAAAAAATTTGGATAGTTATATTTTATATGGAAATGTAGCTGAATTTAAATTCATATTTATGTTACAAAATTTGTAAATTTTTCTTAATAATTTAGAAGTAAAATGCATAAAAAAACATTGCCACGAAAAAAAAAAGAGCTGAGAATATTTGCAGAAAACATCACTGTAAATAATTACTGATAAACAGAAAGCACAATGCAAAACGTCTGAACAGTAGCAATCCACTTGCTGTCACGTCATTAAATATGTTTTAATATTTACAGTTGTTTAGTATTCAAAATCCAGCAAACTGTAAAAGGCTCTCTTCTTTCAGCCTAATTTCCAGCACCACATCAAATAACCTGAAAGTAACTGCAGTACCTACAGGCCCATTTCAAACCTGCCATTACTGAGAAAGTGGTTTTCAATCAAATCAGTAATTACTTGGATTCAAATAGTTACTTCAAAGACTTTCAATCAGGTTTTTACCATCATAGTACTGAAACAGTACTATCTCATTAAACTATTAAGGACATTTGTCTGAATACAGACTCAGGTACTGCTAGATCTCTTTCCAGTCTTTGACACTACTGAACATAAAACATTGCTCGACAGATTGGAAAATTGGGTCAGTCTGTCAAGAACAGTCCTCTGATGGTTCAGGATGTACTTAGAAGGCAGGGGTTATTTCGGCTCTAGCGACACCTGTGAATCAGACTAAATTGTCTTGCCATACAGAGTTCAACAATAACCCATTCATGGGCCCTTAGTCAAATTCTTCGAGAGTACAAGATGTTTAATCATAACTATGCAAACAAAAGTCAGATCTAACTAGCTCTGTCACCAAATGATTTCAGTCTCACACACTCCTTGTGTCCATGCCTTAAAAAGCAAATGGCTGGATGCAAAAAACATCCCTTCAGTTAAATAAAGACAAGATGGAGACAGCTCTGTTCGGGAGCAAAGAAGGACAGTGGAAATTCAGTGCCTCTCTGGAATCAAGGACAAAAAAAGATTACAACTCAGGTTAAAATCTTAGTGGAATCATGGATGGGGACATCAATCTGAGTGACCAAACTAAAGCTGTAACTAAATCAGTATTTTGGACAGGTCTCCCTGGCAAATGAGATCTGTGATCTCAATGGGACAAACCTGATTAAATAAAGGTTAATGAAAAATGTAACTAAATCAGTGTTCTGGCATGATAAAAACATAGCTCAGAGATTTTGTGTCAAAACTAAATTTGCAGAGATGTATTCAAGAATTTAATATTCTGAAGGGTTGATTATGGCAATGCCTTCACCAAAAATACCAAAATGCTGCTACTAGAATTCCAACAAAGAAAAGAGAGCAGTTTACTTCAATCCTCAGATCCATACACAGGCTACTGAAAAGAAAAATAACTAAATTCAAAGTGTAAATCAATAAGTGGGCCCTAGATATATCTCTGTAATGTATAATGAATAGTAGCCTGGTAGATCTCTTAGATCAGCAGAAGCAGGTCAGCTAGTGGTACCCAGTGCTGTTACTAAACAGGGTGAAATGGCATTATGCTGTCCATTACTGGAACTGATTTCCCATGGAAATCAGATTTGCCCCAACTGTTGCTGGTTTTGAAAAGAAGCTAAAACTCACATTCTCTGCTGACTCCATTTATTCAGCTTACTTTTGTCTCTGTAATACTGCACAAAAACATGCACTTTATGTGCACTTATTAACAAGCATTTATGTAATTTATTCTACAAATGACCCCTTTCAGTTTTTTTTTTTCAGGTTAAGAATAGCAAAGCTTCAAACAGTGTCCACAAAAGGCCTACACTGATTTAGATTTGATCTAAACTATAGATTTCTCACTGGCTAATGGGGGTTTCAGTCCCTGTGTTGGTGTGTGTATGTCTGTACACGGATGATTATGCATACACCCATATACACACCCACACAGACCTATGATGGTGCCTAGTGTGCATTTCATCCTGCACTGCACCTTTTTAATTCCTCTAAATAGTTCAATAAATGGTCAAGACATATTGATGGATGTTGTATGGATAATGTCTGGTGCTGCAAATGGTCTTACTGGCTGAAAGCCTGGTAATTCTCTAAAGAGAGCATGACTCAGCCCCTATAGACTCTCTTACAATTGCAGAAATTGGCAATTAATTCAATACTGTTATATTACAAAGCAGAGAAGCACAGAAATACTGGTATGATTCCATAAAAGAGAATCAAAAGCAAAGGAAACGGCTTAAATCTGATTTTCTGTTTCTAATCATCTTTTCCAGCCTGTATTTTTATCCACTAGCCTATGTTCTATCGTCTTTTCTTTTCAAGCTTCTACTCTTTTTCTTTCCTTCTACCGAACAATTTCCTTCTTTTACTCTCCCTTCACCTGTGCTTTTCACTCTGTTCTTTTTCAACTCTCTCCCTTTTCATATTTCTTTCCCTCACTGGTTCGGTGTTTCCATTTGAGCATTTTTGGTCTTCAGGCTTCCGTTTTTCCCACACTCTCCTATGTCACACAGGCCAACCACAAAAATGCACGACTGTGGAGAGTGTGAGGGGCTCTGGAATTCCACATGCCGAGGGTAAACACAGCGTGAGCCAGGAAGGCACACAGAGGAGCAAACACTGCACCTACCCTCCCCAGAGCTATCATGCCCCTCTCTCAACTATCATCTCCCTCTCTCTCTCTCTGCCTTCCTTCTTAACCCTCCCAGCCCAGGAACAGTCCAACCCTTTTATAATTCTTGCCATCCCTCTTCTCTTTAATTGTCACATTTCATGTCAACAGCAGAAAATAAGATAATCTTTATTTAACCAAATAACATTCACATACCGCACGCCACTCAGTACCAGCTGTCTTTAATGGCCTGATCCCACAACATTCTCATCTGAGTCCAGTAACCCAAATCTAATTTCACCCCCACTTTCCAGCTCCCCCTGGCCAGGGAACTGTCTGCTGCAGGACCGTGTATACAGGTCAAGGCATCTCAGCTACATACACAAACCCACAGCCAAGAACAAAAAAAAAAATACCTTTTTCCATAAACCGAAGCAGAAAAATAGAGCATGAAACCTTCAATGGAACACCTTAAGATCTACTAAACTGTACTCTCTGAGAAACATATGTATCATCTGGTGTAATATGTCTAGCTAGAGAACAAATTGCATGTATCAGCATCTGAAGACTTTCTAGTGGACACGTCATGCTTTCCACCAGATAATTTGGTTATACTCCCTGCTTTCAGCTATATTTATTTACCCACTTACTGTAATTTCATTGTAGATTCTTATCTAATCGTGTACAAAAGCATGTCTAATTGTTTTAAATGTAAAACAATTAACGTCCCTTATGGACATAAATCTAAAATGGGCCTTTTCTGCACAAAAACCTCTCGGCCCTTAATTCCTGCATTCGCGCTGGCATGTGTGTAGCATTTGCTTGCATGAGATTTGGGGGCAGGGATCCTGGCCTGAGTAGGTGCGAAGGGAGCGGGCTGTCTGACTGCGAGTAGCCAACCATGGTGGCCCATGTGCTTCTAGCAAACAGGCCGCCGCTACCACAGAAGTTTGCCATTGTTGTGTAGTTTGGCCAGATGTGCAGTAATAAAGTCACGCTGCAGCGTGGGAAACAGATGACAGTTTTTCTTTCTCTGGTCCCTGCTCCCTAACCCCCACCCGCCCACACTTTTGTCTGCAAATCTCCAAACAAAATAAGGCTTCCAAAGCACTCATAAACACTGCCTGATAGTTCAACTACACTGTTTACTAAAGAGGCAAGGGTCTATCGTGTGACTGCATGTTTGTGTGGGTGCTGACAGAAGACGAGAGCCGATGATGGCGGCACATTGGCACAGGATTCAAAAGACACAGTGGTACTTCCTTTGGACTATGTGCAAAAAAATGAACAATGATAATATATCCTAAATCCATAGTTGCCAAATAATTTTTTCTAATATATGCCATCAATCAAAATAGTCAATGTAAAAAAAAGGCAAAATGGAAGAAAAATAAATCGCTAAATTCTTCAGTCTAACAAGAATAGAAATGTCAGTACTGTCATATTCCTTCTAGGACATTATAAATGGAATGAGTAAATAGTAATTACCAGCTTGAAGCTTTTGCGCTAACATCAATTCTGACAAACGGTTATCAGGTGCAGAATTACTGCAATAAACAATTATATTGTGGCCCTAATTCAGTCCACATATGAGCATTACAAAGGCTTCATCTGTTTCAGCTGTGGAGAATCTAAGTTAAGTAAAAACTACTGGTTTTAATTCACATGTAATTTATACCTACTGACTTAAAATCTTTAACAGAGTCGTTCAGATATTTTATTGGTAAAATTACCAATAAAAAAATTTTTTTTTGCTTGACTGCTCACACAAAAGAGTGAAAAGGGGACATTTGGCTGATGCTTCTATCCAGATCGACTTACAATCCTTAGTTACAGGGACAGTCCCCCTGGAGACACTGACAGTTAAGTGTCTTGTTCAAGGACACATTGGTAGAAAGTGTGTGGGGGGGTCATCGGGTTTGCAGGCAAGTGTTTTACCCACTCATCTACTACCACACTACACTCACCTACCGTTTTAAATCGGCATTGATAAAAGTGTCTGTTAAAACAAAAATGTAATGTTTACAGATATTAATTTATGTTTAATACGAAGGTAAGAATGGAATGGTTAAATATATTTGTGGGAAAAAACAGTGAAAACTTGTGTATCATCAATTTAAATTTCTAGATATTCAATATATCTTTAAATATGTCAAACATTTACAAACTATATTTAAGAATGGACTGCCCTCTTGTACTGTGATCTTACTTGTTCATGCGTTGAGTGGCGGTTTTGCGTGAGAGACCATCTCTGCGTGCAGTGCTGGGAGGTTTGGGAGTAAGAAGGCTGACCCCACGAGCCAGGGTCTGGCCTTTGGGCTGGCCCGGGGTGCCCTGAGTAACAGTCTGGTTCAGGGTGTACCGGGACTGTTGACTAAGCTGGCCACAGGATGAGCTGGAGGGAGCATGGCTTCGGGGTACAGCACCAGGTACAAGTGTGTGTCCAGCCAGCATGGCCTGGAAAGAAATGATACAGACATAAACATATAATAGAAAAACAATGAGTTGAGAAGACAGAAGAGGAGAAAAACATTAAAATGAAGATATTCATTCTGACACTGGCTCCAACCATCTGAAATTTAAACGGCCTGAGTTTTAGTTCCAGTACATCTGCACAATCTTTTCATAGGAGAACATTAATTAACGTTTCAGTACGTTTTCTGCATTTCTGCAAAATAATGACCATATCTTTATGCTTTTATTAGAAGCAGCATTTTTCCTTTGAGTCATATGAGGTCGAACAGCAACAGACTCCAAAAGTCAGTATGTTCATTTACATGGAAGAAAAAATGTCACGGCTTATCATAACTGGCACTAAATACTTTATAATCGGACATACCTCAACACAAGAATTCTTTACATTTCATGCTTGTTTAGACAAGGTTTCATCTGAATGAGTAGTTGGACTTGGTAAACATATTCCATTCCGAAACAGAAATTTAACAGCTACTGTTCACTGATTTAAATGGGTCAGGAATGTTGTGCATTCTTTCCATCTAGTACTACTTTATGCTTGATGCAAATGGAGAATGTAAAAGTCTTGAAGGCTTTTTTAATCAAAGTTATAACATTTTTTAGTGTCGGTTTATCTTCTGTACGTGTGGGGTTTTGGAATAGGATGTATACTCATATATGTTTATGCTTGGTGTGTGTGTGTTTATCTTCAAAGCGTCCAGCAGTGTGACAGCGAGTGTGTTCCGAGGCAGCTGGGATTTGATGAATGAGAGGGCTGAGCTTGCAGGTTGGAGGGTCTGGGTATATGCTTCTGTTGAGCAAGGCCAGGAAAGGGCACCTTTCTAATGTTGCCAAGTGGCCGCTGGCCAAGCCAGCCAAGGAGCCATGCAGTCTGCACCCAGTGACTGGAATATGGAGCGTAGAACCCGAATAACACACTTCTGATTACTTTATTTCAGTCCACTATGAAACTTGTTCAAACTGTAGATAATCACAATAGCCGTCATGCCCCTGAAACAACTGTTTTCGACAACAAAGGACTCAGCAACTAAAAACAACTCTTTTCCAATTCACGCATGGTTCAGTTCCTCTAAAAGGTTCAGAGTCCCACGGAATGAGCACAAACAAGCATTTGCACAGATTACATTTTGTTAATAGGCAGTTTTTATCCAAGAGTGTACTAAAATAAAGCTACACACCACTATACATGATACCAGATGCTTGTAACTTCCGTGGCAACAAATGGTTTTTGTGAGCAATATTCACCTGTATGAAGTTGTGCCCATCTGGATCACAGAGAACTGACACACACTCTCTAGGTCAGATAGAAATAGAATGGCATGCAAAGAAAAATCTGTGCATTCACTGAAACAAAGCTTTCCATCCTCTAGGACTAGAATAAGTTGTCATCAAGGGCTTTGCTTCATTAAACGATTTTATCAAAACCAATCTAAAATAAAATCATGATCCTGAATCAGAATACTTTTTCTGTGTGATAAGTTGAAACAGACAAAAAGGACCAGCATATCTGAAAAAAGCACTTCAAAAAATAAAAATGTTCTACTGACAACATCACAGCATGCTCAGTAAAGCGTAATTTATGAGTGTAACGTACTATGAAACATTAAGAAGAAAGTCATATTGTCCAGCTCTTCTTTCAACCAGTCCATTCGGTGCTAGTACCACATTTTTAAACATGTTAGTTCAGGTAACATTTTTCATCCTGGATTTACTTTTACACTAGGACTGGGCTGCACCAATTATCAGTTTACACTGGTAATTATCAGTTTGTACATACAGTCTTTTCTACGTCTGTACTTAACCTTTTATACTAAACTCATTTACGTCAGTTCGTAGGTCTTGTGTTAACTAGAGAACCCCAACTCTAGCCAACTAACAGCAGAATCAAGTATGGGCTGAGCCTGAACCTGAGCTTTAGATGTAATCTTCACTTTTGGAGCTGAAAGTTTAAACCAACTCCATGATTATAGTTGAAAATAAAACCACAGCATCCAGCATTTAGTGTTTTATCAGCCAAGTACTCTTAACCAAAGTGTAACGTCAGCAGTAAAAGTGGCATTTTCTGGTCAGTCCTTGTTTTTCTCATCTTTATACCATCTATGAGGCAGCCCTTGAGGTTGCACTTACATCTGATCAGGGAGAAGCGTAAATATTTATTATACCACAGTTGGTTCCAACCTCACTGTGTCATTGCTGAGAAGCATTCTATGAGGGCCAATATATCCTGATTATGGCAATCCGATCAAATCACTTTTAGAATTACTCCGCCTCAATTGCCTGTAACATAGCAACTACAAACAGCGGCTAAAAACATAAGTCATAACAGTTTATAATAAATGACAATCCTGCCGAAAAAACTGTAATGAGTAACTCTGTTCTAACTACAAGGGAGTGACAATGGCAAAAACGCTACCACTGTAATCAACCAAGCTGTACACCAGTTGCGAGTTGCAGAGCTCTGTTTTTGACCCATGTCATTTCCATTTTGGATACGTGTATCACACTGATCTGGAAGTGAAGCCAGATGCTTTTCGTCAAAATACAGTTAAACCAACCAACATGGATGAGGAGAAACTAATCCATGAGATGGAGAAATAGGAGCTCCTCTGTTTGTAAAAACTGTCGTATTTCAATTTCAGTTTGTGTTTTTGATCTGCTGTGAGGTGCTTGTATTGCACTTAAATGTAATTGTTTTCATCATGCAGTGTAAATACAGTTTCGTTTTAGAAGTTTTACATCGTCATCGTATCAAAATGTAAAAATAAACATAATAATCTGGCATTCTATCAATAATATGCTTATACCGTGCATATCTGGTGGCCTAGTAGTTAAGTAGTCCTAGTAGTCCCATCACTGAGGTACTCTTGAGCAAGGTTCCGTCCCCACACACTGCTCCCCAGGTGCTGTGGCTGCCCACTGCTTCACTTGGTGAATGGGTTAAATGGGTTAAATGCAGAGGAAGAATTGTGCTGTTCACACTGTGTGCTGTGGTGTGTTCACATATAACAGAATGGTCACCTTCATATCATCACTAAGGTGCTGTGGTCACAGGCACGAGGCTGGAAGCTGTAGACATAATGCCTCCACTTGTATATTATTGCATAAATGACTACTTACGTCTGACGTTAAAAATATTTTGTGGGGCACAACCTGTTTTTATTTATTTATATATAAAGTTAAACTTTGTAAACTAATGTTATGAACTGCTTATGTTTGAACTAATGTACAGCTGGATCTTAATGTTTTAAATATATCGGTGTTCAGTGGACTATTGATGAGAAAGTGTAGCCCACTCAAACAGTACATATGGCTTAAACTCAGTTTTAGTACTGATGTAATTCTTGAACATCGCAGTCATTGTGCTGAGTAAAAAAGGATGAGTGCGAGGTACTTGTAACCTGAGTAATATAGACATAAATGTCAGCAGCAGAGTAGGGAAAGGTCCAAAAAATGTTATTAAGAGAGTTACCAATCACTGAAGTGACCAAATTATGAAAGCTTAAACAGATCAAACTGAGCCGTGGGATGCAAAGTCGGTGAATATATTGTGCCATGCATGTGGACAGGACAGTCTTATTATTTTATTATACTATCCTATAGAAAACAAGTCTGTGGTTTCATGAATAAATGTCTGGTCAAATAAGGCAGAACTGGAGCCAAAAAGAGAAGCAGAATTAAAGTGGTAGAGGTCAGGGGATACCCAGTGATGCTCTCATGACTCACGAAGGCAAAGTTCAACCACTAAGGATACATACACAAACACACACAAAAACACAAACAGAAGACCACACGCAAACTGAGCGCTGTTCGTCTGCTGACCTGTAGTTTGGCTCATCCAGCTCATTCAGGCTTATTATTGCACAAGGCTGAGAATAGATTTTGAGCACATTAAACTGTTTGAACTTGAGTATACGTAACCCTTCTTCAGCCCTTCAGGAACTAAACCCTGATCTTCAGTTGGGTGTGTTCAGAAAAGAGCACACAAGACGGCAAGACTGAGCCAAAATACACAAACGTACTAAGCAGGACCAAAGCTGACACTAAGCAATGACACATTATGAAAGTATTATTAATGAATAACAAACTGACCATTTAAAGGAAGGGCCAAACTCACACAATATAAGCATAAATGTGAATCAATAATTATAACATACATTTTTGAGTAAAACATTGTGTTATGGAGGGTCTCTTCACTTGTTGATAGGTGGAAGAAGTGGAACATAACATGATATTGGTTCATTGGTTAAAAAATATTTTTTCATTGGCTCACAGTGATGTGAGACAGGCATGAATTACTTATCTACTTGATTGTTTAAAAGTAAATTGCACTAACTGCTATAATTCTATATAATGAAATGGTTGAGATGAAAAAGTAATTTCATTATGGTTTGACGAGAAACGGTTAATTGTAGAGAAACTAAAAGACTCAGATTTCTTTACAGTGGTGAATGGAAGCCGGGGTCATTATATGTTCAGTGCAACTATAGGAATTTCTAAACCAAACCCACTAGTCAACCTAGTTTTTATATATGGTGATTGCAAAACCGAGATAAATCATTAAAAAAAGTTGACTCTGTTTACTATTTTTACCTTTTAACAGGATGCATGAACTTCTGGGCTTTGCTAGAATAAAGCACCTCACATCAAACCACACTTAATGGTTCCATCTTAATTTTAAAAGATTGGTGAAAAAGTCCTTTAATATGACTAATGACATAAACTAATAAGATAAAAAAGGTAAATTCTGATTTCAGGTTGATTTAAGGACCTGCTTCATAGGAAAAAAATGCAGCAAAAATGTGTTACCATCAGTTTTATACTGTCCAGATCTTACCCTGTACCAGAAAGAAAGAAATGTTCATGATGTTTTCCTTAGTATCATAACTATTCATAACATCTTTATGTGGGTTGCACTTTCTAGGATTATTTTTTATTAGCTATAAAATCAGTCATGTTTCACCACTGACCTGATGACGAGTGCGGCTCTGGTCCAGAAGCTGTCTGGACTGCAGTTTCTGCTGCTGGAGTTGCTGGATGGCAAACTGAAGCTGATAGCTACCTGAGGCTGGCAGACAGCTTTGTTTTGGAGTGGCTCCTGAGGCCAGGTTACGCTCCCCATCACCCCGAGCCTCACACCTGTGACTGCAAATGACAAAAAAGAGAACTTGAATCCTCCATAGGTGGGTCGTTATATTTCATTTCTCATGTGAGCTGGAGTTTTTAACCCTGACAGCAACCCTTAAACAATTGATTTTGTAGTGGAATTACCCTCAGTGCAGGAAAAAAATGAATATGCTGAACAGTCTTCAAAGTAACCTCACAAAACATTGCCAACTGCATGTTACTGCTGCGGCACGTCACCCAGTCAGGGCTGATACTAATGTCCTACAAAAATGACACGATTACAAATGACAACGTTTGAATGAGTTTTTCCCTTTCATCAACTGCTGACACTGTGAATCATAAGCTGATCTGTTAGTTCGCTAAAAAGTCTCATGTCTTTCCAAAGTATATCCTTTAAATGTTTAAATGCAGAAATCTCAGTAACAACGATTTATTTGTCTGTTTGAAAATAAAGCTCCCAAAGGGCATCCAGAAAACACAGAGGGGGAAAAAAGTATTCAAAACCTTTTAGTTTTGTTATTTCATATATTTCCAATGTCTTCTGGCTTTGAGTATTTTTATATATGACCAAACAAGTACGTTTTCATAAGCATAAAGACAGACAGATTAAAAAACGTAACTGATAGCTCTGAAAAAAGTATCACAAACATCATAAATTCCTTCATTTTCCTTCCTTTTCAAATAAATCTTTTATGGCGTATCTATTTGGCTATTTTTTTTTTTTTTTTTTCAGCATTACTACAGAAAACCTACATACATTTATATTTAAATATAGCACCTGAATACAACGGTCTTCTTTATTTATGCATATAAAAATAATTCCATTTATTTTAAATAAGCATTTGCACCATATGTTATCTGCTGTAACATAAACATTAACATTAATATGTTATGCTTGACAAATATGTGCCCATTAAATCAAAGTGCTTTAAACAAGGAACACCTGTACCTGTGGAGTATTTAAAACAATTGATGTAATACTACAACTTTCTCCTCAGTTCCAGTAATAAAGAATAAATTTTTTTTTTTGCGACTGAGAGGCTCTGCCACCACCATCTGCATCCACACAGCTTTGGGAGGCCAAGTAAGCATGTGGATTGTGGCAAACATCAGCCTGATGGAACCCATAACCTCTCGCTGCCCTGTGTTTGACATGTCACGTTCCATCAGCATCACCAGCTGAGTCCCCAGAAAAGCAAACTTTTGAACAGCTCCACGCGTTTGTAACCCGATTAGCTCTCACTTAAGCTCGGCTTATACGAGCCCTTTGCCTTTTTTGTTCGCCTCTACGACTACAAGGTGTCAAAGTGGGGCCCTCTGATCATGTTCAATACAGTGATGTTGAAAAATAAATAGCAGGCTTTCAGAGAGAATGTCTTTAAGTCATTGTTTAAAGAGCACAGCAACACATTTCTGTGCCCCAGCAGCACAGAGAAAAAATGAAAAATAGAAAAAAAAAATCCTGTTGTCCATGGGTTTCTACCAACAATAAACCAAAAAAAGTCAGAATATTCTCAATTCTGTGCAACACAAGTTAAAGGGCTAAACTGCTGAAGACTGCACAGTCAAATATATATAAATGAGTTGTTTTTGTGACATCATAAAAACAGGCAATTGGGCTGTTTCATTTCCACATGTGTACAGTATACATAATGGTACAGTTTGTAACAGTTTTTACATACTGCATCAAAGTGTGTGCATTATATGGGTCATTTAAGGAAAATGCCACTAGAGATCATAATACAATTTTTAAACGGCAATAAAGCAATTCTGAACTTCAAAATGGTCCTATTTAATGCTTCTTTGCTTAATCAGGCTTCAGTCAAGGTAGCGCAATTCAATAAAGCACAAACAAATGGTAAAAACAGCAATCTTTAGAAAAATCCCAGCACTGTTGTCGCAGAGGGATGCACTGTGCGTTAAAGCTAGAGTTCATCCCTGAAAGTGATGGTAGGTGTCAGTCATCTGCAAAATCTGCTTATTGCATCCAAATGTTACGGTGAATAATAACTACAGTGCCAGTCATGCACATGTTAAGTATTATTCTCATGCACAGCTAAATGTGGGAAATGCTCAGGGAAATGACATCATTCCGCATCATTCCACAGCCCTGGAGTAATACCTCAAAGCACCAAGCTGGTCAATGTGGCTAACATCAGGACACAGAGGATCAGGGTATTTCCATCACCTATTTATTTTCTTTCTCTCCCTCTCTTGTTCTCTCTGCTCAGCTTAAGAAAACATGGCTGACGGAGAGCCATGCAACACTGAATGTATTGTTAATAACAGGCTCGCCAAAAGAGATGTCTGACTGAAGGAATTTTGAGAGGTCAAAAGGTCAGAGCTAAGATCAACATGACATATACAATAAGCAACAGCTTCTAACATGCAGTTTGATTTTAATTAAAAATCCATTTCAAACCTAGAAAATGTGCATTATAATGCAGCATGGGCAACAGTGTGTGTGTGTGTGTGTGTGTGTAGATGCAGAAAGGTAGCTTGGGCTAGGTGAAATGGGACACAGCTCCCACTGTGTTGTCCCTTGGGCGTCTATGTTGACTCATTAACATGCCACTGTTATACCGGGGTGGAATTTCTCACTATACTACCTCAGGTGAGAGCCCACGCACAACCCTCCATGTGGATCAAATTAAGGTGAATAATAACATTTATATTCAAAAACTCACTTTAGATTAAGGTATGCCTCCATCTTTCTCACATCTTTATTTATTTAAGAAGCTCTGATAATATGTCTGCAATAGAACTGAGGTTCAATTCTTGAATGATTCCATGATTTAGAGAGTAATACATTTAAGAACTAAATTTCAGTACTTTTATAGTACCATCTGAATTATACAATAAAGAATCGAACAATTCATTGTCTTTTGGCACTGACTGACACAAAAAGACAAGAACAATTTTAAATATTCAAAGTCAAATAAAAGTCAAATAAAAACTGCAGAAATACTATATATGAAATACTGTGTAAGCATCCATAAGCCAATAGGTGCGTAGTCCCAGAATCTAGATTGGAACGGGCATAAATTACAATTTGTATGCTTGTTATTAACCCCAGCTCTTCTTGATTAGACACCAGTCCATTACTCATAGTAAACACGCCCATGTCCAGCACCTCACACTCACTTCTGGTTTAAGCCACACCCACATTCGGTTTATAATAAAAAGAAGGTATCAAAAAAAAAAAGTAATGCTCTGGTGTCACAATCAACATTAAGGTATCTGTAGGTACCTAGTTCTAACTGCAGGTAGCTATAAGGAGTTAAACATCAGCTTCAGTGGAGCAAGATGTGGCAAAGCACTCAGCCTTTTAGCATATTTTCTTATACCACCAGTAATATTTACAATAAAGAAAGGTGTATCTGCTTTAGGGGGATGCTGATGCTTTCAAGCAAATGTGTCAAAAACTATTAGTGCAGAGAATTCCAGACATATTAGTCTGAGTCAAAGTTCCCCTAAGGTAAGATCTTAACAAAATAACATCATTCACGTACACTGAAAGACAGTTAAACACTTAAAGTCATGTTCTGTCAACTGTTCATTATTACTACAACCAAAAAGTAATAACATGTAGTAAATCACATTTTCTCATTTCATTTATGTCTAATAAAAGCTTCAGCGTAATCGCAGAGAGAACTAAGGCAGCAGACTCCACTGATGATGTGAGCGGAAAAACACAGGAATAAAAGTCTGGGTGTTTTTTTTTATCTAGGAGAAGGAAATAGACTTAGTACTACAATTGGTATAAGAAGCCAAGGTAAAGGAGAAAGTCAAATCAGCGTTATCCTCACTGCTGGGCTCCACATTCCTCCAACTGTACTCCAAAACCTAAATATCCAATAATTATGACATTCCTTTACAATCCTAAACCCCGTCTATTATTACTATTTGCAAGCAGTACCCAATAACTTACTGGAAATGAATCTCTACCTAAGCCAAGAGCAGAGGCAGCCCGAGCACCCATCCAAGAGCAGCTAAAATTACCAAAATATTTCACAGACCTATGACAACACTGTCATTTACAACGTTTGCCACACACTTGCTGTTAAAATCTAATAATACAACGCTCAACCACAGGTCATATATTCTGTTGTTAGATGACTTTAAAAAGTTCAGTGTCAGGGCTTAAATCAGTATTCGACAAACATGGGATGAATCATTAAATCAAACCAAAAGGCAGCTCTGTTTGTTATAAGTTTCAATAAATTACCAGTTCAGTTCCAACTCCGGGTTTAGGGGTTAACAGGTACAAACATGGGGTACGTTCGCGGCAGTACAATGGGTGAGAAAAAAAGAGGAGTGGGAATATGGTTTGGAAGTGCTGATACAGCATACCTGGCAGCTCCTGGCTAGAGCAACTTCAAAGGCCCCAACTCTTTGAAAGGCATCACGCCTCACCCCCTTGGCTTCTTAAAGAGCCAGTATGCTTAACGGCTTCAGCATGTTTGGCACAGGCCACTGGTCTCAAAACGCTGGATGTGGAGGGAGGGCTCAGGAAATTAAACATTAAAGACAGCATAGTGGTCACAGTAATCAAGGAGATGTGTCCTAATAACTTGCTAAAATAATGATACTTTACATGTTTACAGTATTAGTAAACCACAAGGAAGGTGAAGCATAACAACAGCCGGGTTTGGTTTAATTTAGCTGGGTTTGGGGCACAGCAGACAGCAGCCAGTGGAAAGTTCCAAGCAGATGCTGTACAAAAGAGATGCCACGTTTTGACCAGAAAGAACCTTTCACTACAAACACAGACCAACAGCCAAAACAAAAGAATGGCTCAGGGGACAGACTGCATTCTCGTAGTGTTAATCATCAGCAACATTAGAATCAATTACTAACTAATCAACAGTGACCAGCTGTTCAACAGAGAAGCTGAATCACTATCACATACGAGGTAGTGTGGTGGTGGTAACTCCTGCAAACTGTATGAGTGGACTGAATGGTACTCTGTACTGGACTACAACTACAGAATCAGAGAGAAAACATGCCAACAAGACATTTAGGTTATTAGAAGTGAAAGTCTTCTTTAAATATCTAAGAGAGCATGCAGTGAAAAGTGAATTGTAAAAAGTCTTTTTTGCTCTTTTGTGGAAATAAAAACAATTTAAAAAGGGAAAAAGCCAGACATTCCAGGAATTCCTTGACAGTTCCATACATAAGGAAGGGTTGGACTAGAAAAACAGAAAAGGAGAGATGAGGGCCAGAGTGTCTGAGACACTGTCACTCATGTATCACTATAAAAATACAAAGGAAACCACATATACTTAACCCTTCTTTTGCACTGAATAAACACCTGGAGTTCCAGTCAAAGACTGCTGAAACAGCAGAATTACCACCTCCTATATCCCAAAGACCACATGTTTAGTTTAGCATGGATTTTCAAACACAGTTAAATGCTATTTCCTTCATATACATTCAAATTTGTTATCACAAAAAGGCCCACATTTGTGTGATCCTGCTGGTGTGAGTTTCCTCGCTTTCAGTGACGTCCTTAAAACATTTAACCAAAATGCTCCCCCTTGTGGAGAATCTTCAGACTGAACTGGGCTTTACAATGACATAGCTGTTTGAGTTTTAATCAAAATCCAAAGTGACAACTCATCAAGGCCATAAATTTGAATCACTTAATTTTTTTTACTGAAGATTTCAATAATGAATAATCATGACAGCCCTCGAAACTGTAGTTGCAGAACAAAAACTTATTACTCCAATTATCCTCCTCTCACACACACTCTCTCCTGCAGAGATGACACAGGTCAAAAAGACAAACTGGATGGATGTAGGAGCTGTTTGTGATAAAATGCTTGTGGGAGAGAAATCTTTTATTTTACCCCTTGCCCTGATCCACCACAAAGATTTCTGCTACAGCCAAGCTTAACAAACACACACATACACAAACACAGAGAGTCAGACAGAGAAAGGGACGCGCTCCTCTTTATTTCAAAGTGTATTACATAAAAACTGGACAAAAAAGCTGGAAGCTTTCTTTAACAGATAAAAAGATTCTTACATTTCAAAGGGGTGGTAATGAATTCTTCCTAGAAGTCTTACAGATTAAATGACTTCTTTTCCACCAAAATATAGACTCCCAGCTCTCTTTAAAGATTCTTCTGAGACCATTAAACTGGCCTTTAAGTTTTATTGCCTGTGACCGATTTGGCCAACACAAACTAAGCACCTATAAAATTGTCCAGAGATGATTAAGCTGAGAAAACCTACAGAATGCTAATTTGCGCCTTCAAGGAGAAACTTTCAGTTAGTCTCTATAACACGCGTGGGATTTGAACCTTACGTTTTTGTGCCACTCTTAAAACATGCTGCCTTTGACTAAAGGGGGTGCTGAATGGTAAGAAGCATTTGTGGAATCCTACAAGTTGTAATATTATGAGAAGAATCAAACTATGATGCAATCATAAAATCCTTTCACTCCAATTCCAACATTTACCATGGCACAGAGGAGCCACGGTAGAGCTAATCTGTAACACTTGCCCTTTGTTAACACGTAGACTCATTAGTCCAAAAATGACTGGATTCCTCATCAAAATACAGAAATGAAATATAAACGCACCAAAACCAACAATGACATAATGCTTAATTACAGTGCAGTGCTGCATGATGGTTTACGCTTGTTATCGCAAACTTATAAAAGTTTGAAACAACTTCTGAAAGCTTAACACAATGTGATGCCAGGGCCACAATTATGGTCTTAATTCACACAGACTAATGTATGTGTGGACTATGCAGTCGTGCATGCTTACCTCCCAACTCCAGAGAGGCCAGTTTCTGAATGCTGGGTTCTCACTGTCCCAGGCGGCACCCCTGGGGTCAGGCTGAGCCCCCCTCTGCTGAAAACTCCATTGGCCAGGTTCAGATTGGTCAGCTATAGGAAGCAGAAACAACCTAATTACACAGCAACAAGCACATAATAAACATGTGATCTCATTAAAGCTCCCGTAATGTGCTGAGAAACATTGCAAAAACAGAGCTTAGGACACACACACACACAGACCAATTGCAACAGTCTGTATTCTGATATCCTGGCGTGCACAGCTTTAGGCTACATGGCTATTTGGTGGTGGCTTTGCATTCGGTCCAGTAGTCCACCCTTAATCCTTGATATGAGTGTTTTAGTTTAGACTTGCCTTAACGTGGCACAGACCGCTGTGGTGACTGAGGAGGACAGGCCAGAGCAGCCAAAAGTAATCCAACAGATCACTTTTCCAATATAGGCCAAGAATGTCCCTTTAGAGGTCAACAGGTTTAACCTTTAAACCTTCTTTTATGTTTTTTTAATGATTTTTTGGACCTTAAAGGGAAAATACTGGCAGGCAGCTCTGGGGAATGATGCAGACTGGTGATGAGGTTTGCTCTGGCCTGCAGGGATGTGTTGCTGTCCCTCTACTGCTCTGAAGCATGGCTAGTTACAACTGAAGTCTGATATCAACTGATTCTGCCAAATTTTTTTTTGGCCTTGTTTCTTGTCTTGGCCTATGGACAGCTGTAAATAAGAGTGGGAAATATGGCAAAAATTAGACATTAGAACACCTGAAAACATCCTGAAGACACACAATTATCTTTGAGGTTTGCGTACAACTTGTTTTATAATAAACTGGTAACACTTTCTTTAAAAGTCCCATAAGCATGAGGTACAATTTCCAAAGTACTAGATGATGGTCTTGAGTCATATGATGGATGTTCCAATATTATTTATGGTAAAATAATGGTGGATAAAATCTAGCTAAATTACCCAAAAGTTTGCCTCACATGATAAATAAGTTCTACGTTGTAGATGTTCTGACAAAAGTTAAGAAGTAACAAGCAGATTATCAGTAAACTGGTGATAATTATAACAACTGGCACTTAATAAAGTAGTTGTTCAATGTGCAAAATACCCATACAGAAGTTGAAAGTTACTCTATACTTTTTACATTTTGTAATTCAGAAACATAAAGTAGAGGTTATCTAGCAGCCATCACAGAGCGGTTATACAGATAGCTGCCACAGAGCCAAGTAAGGAGGAAGTAATTATATTCTTTCTATATCTTCTACTCTTATCAGTAACACATATGCTGTAAACCAAGCTAAGGTCTTGAAAAATCAATGGATTAATGAAAAATGGACTGGAATGAGCACATGAACAGTAATTAAACACCAGTCCACTACATGGACTATCTTGCAGCACTGTATTTTTTCTTCCTGCTAATTTAGAACTGACAGAGCTGTTTATTTTCACAGAGTTTTAGGCTGGGTTTCAAGGCAGGTGGACAGCTTGTTTGTCTGGTTGTCATGCCAGAGAAAGGGAAATGTCAAACATTCCTCAGCGACAGGTGTTTAAATTAATGCAAGATCTGACAAAGCACAGCTATGCCTTCAGAGCTTCACTGGTTTTGGTGAAGGAGATATTTTATACATATTTACCTGAGGTCCAACATCCCGTTACTCATAAAAATAACTTTTTGCATGTTAAAAAGCCTGACCTCACTGTTGGTATTCATCCTAAAATATGATCAAGTTGAATAAGAATGAAAAGGAATTAAAATATATTCAGCCCATTTCTATTAATTATTTTATAACTAGTATGGCATATGTAAGTTATGTACTTTATGAGAGTCAGCAACTGAAGTTTCTAACTCCCTAAAACCTAAGTGCCTGTGTGTGGGCACGCACACAGGCACTCACATTTTAAGAGGGTTAGAAATAAAGACCAGAATTATAAATTTTGTCCATTTAGCTAAAAGGTAGCAGTGTAGTTTATACATTCCATCTATCTCAGCACTAAAAGCCTTTCTTTATTCCACTGATCCACACCCCTCATTAAAAATTCAACAACATATTAGATAATGTTAAATATTAAAGATTTATCTAACTGCGTGTGTAATGCAATAAAGTTCCTTATAGCTTCGTATCAAACTTTTTCCCTTGGCTTGCAAGCTTGCACAAGTTCATCAAAATCTTGCTGCATCCTATTATATCTTAAAGTGCCCAGTTTCACAGCATCTGCTTCTTGTCCTAAGAAAATCCAAGTGTTTGAGTTTAGCCTGCCTGTGGGTCAGATGCCACTCTGCAGTGCCACGTCTCCAGTGCGAGCTAGAGGAAATTGCAGTCATATCTCAGCCACATTACAAACACTGCATGCCTCAGACGATGACCATCCCAAAGCAATGATTTAATTGAAAAGCTAAATATATGTTGCTAGACTTAAGTCAGATATGCAAAGTATGTCCTTTTCCAGAGCCCTAAATGTTAATTTTGTCTCTTGCTCTCATGACCAAAGACCTAAAAATACAGCCAAATCATCAGCAAAATGATCCATTTAGTTGGAATAGACACATTTGAAAAGATCTGTCTGCAAAACTATGATGTTTACTGGGCCAGAAACACTTGATGGTGGATGAATGAAATATTTTGCAGCCTCAGTTCTCCTGGGCAGAAGAAATACCAGCCAAGATGGCAGCACGGTTTTCTAATGTGAATATCTTTGCATGGTGTAGCTTCTATATTTGGGGCTAAATGAGCCGAAGTGAAACAGAAATGTTATTATGCTGGGCTGTACCGTGTGTGTGTGCGCTAATGATGCATGACACAGCTGAAAGGTTACTTCATGATGGCTATCATGTTGCACTTGCCCTTCTGGCCAGGGTCTCAGGAGACCCTCTGAAAGGATTTTCTTTTGATTTCTGAAAGTCATTTACAAAATCATTGGGCATATTTCTGTAAACTGTGTTATCTATTATCTGACATATCGTGCAAAATGAAGAAAAGACCACATAATCTAAAAAACATTTCAAAATTTCTGACAGAAAGTCAGTTTTTGCCTTTAGGTGTTATGGTACAGAGAATGTCATCACGATAGTTAACTATGATAACTGTCATTGAGGTAATTGGAATAACTTGTTAGCCAATAAAGTAATAGCATAACAATGATTTCCTTTATATTCCTCCTTAAATTTTAATGGGTGTAAAAGCAGGGTCACGATCATGTCTTCTCGAGTGACTATAGTTTTGACACAATGAGTGGGTGCTGACAAATATAAAGACTCTTACATTTTGTCCATGAAATTACCAGTATGAACACAACCACATGTTTAAAAAAATTAAAACAAAAATAATGAACACAAACTTGACCTTCTTGGAGTGTCTAATGTAACACTTGGTATTTTACCAGATATAAAGTCCTTTAGCAGATATAAAGCTGACTGAAATAGCCAACTATTAAAAAGCACCGACAGCAAAACTGTCTCCAAAATTGTAACTGGGGACAATGTTTTGCAACAGAATGAAGTATTCCAAAGTAAAAATAATTTGATTTGATTCCAATGCAAAATAAAGCACAGCATTGATTTGTTCGTGTGTTTATGTGCAACTCATAAAACTGTATGCTGGAAAGTAAGTCCCCACCATGACCCAAGTGAACTTTCCATGGTAAACAAAGTAAACCCCTTCTAATGTAACAGTATACATCAGAGTGGAGTACTGGAGAGGAATAAAATGTGCAATCTGTGTGGTCTAGTGACATTGCAAAGAGGAGAAAGGAAGGGAAGGAATTAGAGGGGAGCTCAGCCAGTGGGCTTCCCACTGAAAACCCTCAGGGCAGAAATGATAAATAGAAAGGTAGCACACATACAGCGCTTACACTCCCACTTGGTGCCAATCTGCCACATTCTTTTATTTATAAGCATCAATTACTCAGAAAAATCTGCCTGCCTGTTAAATATCAACACAAAGCACCTCCCCAGTGGAGCATCTGATAATGAGACCTCACACAGAGCTGCTTTAAACATGTACACTGACTCTACCAAGCACCATGCGGTATCCTGTAGTACCTCTCAAGACTCTGATCCTGTCTGAACACTGAAAAGATTATGTTTTCATTATTAGTTCAATCAAAGGCTAGTAAACAAATGGTAATCAGTAGTACCATGTTCTTTGCATGCATACACAGCCCAATTTTTTTCAAGAAACAGTTTCCTGACAGAATAAATAATGAAAATCATATTGGTTTTCACAAAATGTGATTACACTTTGTCAGTTTCTAATATCATGTGTCCTATAAGATGGTAGGCGTCAAATGAATATATCTCCACAATTATTGGCACCCTTAGTAAAAAATGTCATGGAAAAAATGTATTGCAAAAAATTTAAATATAATCAGTATAAATGGCTAATTGCCTGCTAATGTCCATATCGACTCTTAGGACAATGATTAAGAAGCTGAAAATAAGTGGAGGTGTGGTAAAAATGTTATGATGGCTAGAGAGGAAAAATTTCTAGAAGATGGTATCATTTTGGGGCAACCAAGTTTTTAAAAGTAAAATGAGATACCACTCCCATTACAACAAACTATTTGGAAAGCATGCCAACCACTGAATGCTACTGAAACTTTAACTGGTATAAGGTTCTGCGGTCAGACAATAAAGACAGAAATATAGTTTTCTGGCAACAAACACTGAAGGTGGGGGTTTGGTACAAAACAAAATACCCATCATCTTTATTCATTATGGAGGATTTGTGATGTTTTTAGGAGGCTCTGGAAACCCTGTCCGGATACGTAGCATCATTAACTGCTTTAAGTACTAGGAAATTTCAAATGAATACTTGGCTACCTCTGTCAAAATGATAGAACCGGGTCATGTTTACCAGGTGGTCTGGTAAACCTGGTCTACCAGGTGGCACTGGTTGTTGGATAAAACTAAATGTAAATGTATGTTGGAGGTGTGTGTGAAACAAGGAAATGACACAAAATGTTCATCCACGGAAAGGGAGACAAAACAAGTTGATGAGAGAAACTTTCACTCATTTTGTGTTCTGTGCTTGTAGGTTCCAAATCCAAAAGAGAAAACCTAGGATCCTGGAAAATCTGCAGATATTCTGCTCTGAGGAGTGATCTCAGATTCCATGCTTTGTATTCTCTCTCCTCTTATCAAGCATTACAGTAGAAGACTTATTGCTGTTATATTGGCAAAGAGAGAATGCACAAATGGTGTTTTTTTCCTTAGACTGAATTTACTTCATCTAAATGTTAGGTGCCTCATATTTTCCATTGGGCTAATTAACCACAAAGACATCTTTCCTGAACATTTTTATCAAAAGGTGCCAGCAATTGTGGAGCTAACTGTACATAGAGAATTAGTTTTCTGGAGGACAAAGGTGCTGTTACCCTGTAAAACCCTGTGAGGAATTTTCAGAACAGAACTTGCAAATATTATGAAGGTAGACCAGCAGGCAACAACTAGGCAGCTGGTAGTGAATGGGCACTCACATGTTGTGTAAGCAGGCTGATGTGACTGGAAGTGCTGTACTGGCGAGCTGCTTGTTTCTCCACTAGTTTCTTCAGGGCAGACACAATAGCCTGCTGGTTAGACTGAGCCTGTGCCAGTAGTGAATCCGGGTCCTTAAGCACTCCTGCAGAACCAGGTCTGGGTTTACTAGCCTTGCGAATCACTGGAAGAAAAGCAAAAGACATAACAGGCCACAGATCTGAATCTTTATTCATTCTAAGTTCTAAGGCTTCTAACTGATAAATGCAGTCTTTGACATCCACATCATATGCTACTGACAGTACCTTGCCCTGAAGAAGAAGGCTGTGAGAGTTTCTGTTTGTAGATGGGACTGGAATATGCCCCAGTGGAGATTCCATTAGTGGAAGGCTGATCCAAACGAGAACACTGGAGTTGCTGTGTCATATCAGTAGTAGCCGCTGAAGCAGATGGACCAGAATTTGATGAAGCCCACAAGACTCGTGCACGCTGAAGGGTGTATGACGAAGATGACACAGCAGTCTGTGGTTTGTTTTGAGGTTCAGCATGTGGGTGTGGTGGAGGCTGAATGTAGGGTGGAGGCTGAGGTTCAGATACAGAAAGCAGTGCTGGTGGGAAACAGTGCTGCAGGTGAATATGCTCACAGTCTAAGGCTGAAGGATAAGATGACGTGTGGCGGGATGCCAGGACTCTGGCTTGGGCTTTACAGCCTCCAATGATTTCAGGCTGCACCTCGCTGACTTTGACTAATTTTGATATGACTGCAGAGTGAGGTGTCCAACTGCCAAGGTCTATATCTGGTGTACTTTTTGTTTTGCTTTCATTATTTTGGGTTTCAGATGCACCTAAAGCTTCAGGCTGGACATCAATCACTGCATCTCCGACTTGGGTTTTGTTGCTTCTGTTTCCACTAATATTTAATGTACTGTTTTTCTTATCTAAATTTTGAACAGTGCAACTGTGCTTGTCCATGTTAAGAGTAATTTTGTCCTCTCTGGGTTGAGTTGCACTCTCTTGGATTTCTTCATTTTTTGCTTGACTAGCCTTGGCAGCAGTCAGAGACGACTCTGAAGCACTGGAGCCCTCTTTGGCATTCAACAAAGCTGGTTTGAGGAAAAAATGTGACAGATAAGCACCATTAACATAGATAGTCTTACACACACTTTCTTTGTAACACTAAATGTCATGCCAAAAAGGAGTCACATTACAAGTGTTTTTTTTTACTGAAACCTCAAGGTCCTCAGTTAATAAAGCATGACTAGAGCATAAGTCAGAAAAGGCACAAATAAAGAAGTTGCAAAACAAAAGTCACACATCACTGATTAATACCTAGAAGGCAAATTGAACCACTTTGGTAGGATACAGCTAATTACCTCAAACTATATTCTTATGCTTGACAACACTAACAAACGAAGACAGTTCAATATAACATGATAAATCATCAATAAACTGATTTACAACAAACCGTGTGAAATACAAACTTTCATTTTTCTAGTACTAGATGATGTTTTTGAGTCCCACGATGGAAAGATCCATTATTGTTAATGGTAAAATAACAGCACGTTACTGAACAATCAAGCTGAATCACCCTGAAATGATAATTATGCTCTAGATATTAAGCTAACAAAAGACACTGTAACATACCTGCATAAAATAAAATAACTGTATAATAATTCAGAATAACAAGGTGTTAAGTACAAACATACATAAATTTCACTGTAATGGTTCATGCTTATGCAGGAAAGTAAATCAGAAAAAGGCAGTATATGGGGTAGTAGGTTGTAATATGGGATAAAAAGCTTTATTAAAAAACATATGAAGACATTAGTGTCTTATATAGTATCTACTTGCATCCGGACAGTAAAAGAAAGCAAAAGTTCTTGCTATGTTTACTTGGTCTTGGTCATTTATTTTCTGCTAAAACATGATTTTACAGTAATGTTTAGTGGTGTCTTTCTATTTACCACATTGTCATTCTGTATAATTTTTTAGACGATATATAAGATTTTACTACATCCTTTATTCACTTAATAGCAGGAAACTGTTTCACTGTAATATAGTAATATAGAATATCTGGCTATTCACAGAGATTTTAAACAAAATAATTACTTGCGACTTTGAAGTGCTTTCCTTATATTTGTAAAGTTAATGGATAAAACCTGTTGGGAATTTCAGTGTACTTTAGTTAAACTGTCTTGGAGCTCACCACCATGTTACTAAAAATAATTACTTTGTACTTTGGAGTTCCTCATGTTTATCCAGTAAATGGGATTGTAAAAGAAAGTGTTACCCTCTAATGTGTCCCAATTTGTAAATGAACACTACATGCTGTGTTCTAAGGTCACAAACCATTAAAATATAAATATATCCCACTACAAAATGAACCACATACGTTTTTTGTTGTGTTGTTTTATGGGCTCTCCTGAGCCCTTTCTGCAGTCTTTGTAACTGTCTGTCCTGGAAGTCTTGGACCCTAAAAACACACTGGCAGACTTGTTCTTGTGTGTGTAGAAAGTGAGGACTTCTTCTAGATCACTTTCACTTAGCAGAGGTGGGACAGAATAAACAGAGAATGAAAACAGCACAATTTTGTTTATAAACACTAAAATTACATATGCAAACTATGTTGTTGCTTGCAGAACAGAAATTATATAGGCTAACGTGAAAGAATAATATTTATTAAACCAACCTTGCTCCCAGAACGAACTCCTGAAATACTTTTGGATTGATGCATCGATCTTCATCTTTAATCTTCTCCAAACTTTTTACCATTTCTTCCGTCTCCTATGCATGTTAAAAATGAATTTACGTACAATTTATGGAAACCCACATTTTTCTTATTTATCCCTTCTATGTAAGTAGAAATATACATCATCTATTAGACTGATGCACTGTGTGGACAATTTTATGGATGTTAAAAAATTACCCTGTGCTACCCTGTACACATTTTTCCTTGTAGGTTGTACCCAATTGCACATTTTTTACTTTTAGTTTAGTGATTATATTTATATTTTATTTATATATGTGTACTCTGTGTGTCCTTTTGCACTCTGTAAAATCTGGAGCCACGCAGTCTCATCTCACTGTATACATGTATATAACTAAGAGGACAATAAAGTTCACCTTGACTTGGACTTTTGGCTGAGACTAATTATCATTCTAAAAGTAAACTATGCTGTTGGCAGTGAACGGCTGAATAGCATGAGAATTCCGCATTATGCAGATATTTAAAAAAAAAAAAACCTTGTTATAGCAGTGTATGAACCCCCCCAGTTGATGGGATAATATGCGTCTGCGGTCAGACAGGGGAAGCTGGCGGCTGGGCAATATCACTTGCATGTCCTGTTGCAGGTTAGTGGCAGCTCTTTTCAGGAAGCGCATTACCAACTCCTGTATGGTGAGAGAGAGAGAGTGAGGTCAGCCATGGAGGAATTCAACATAGCCAAAGTGCCATCTGCCAAGTTTGTTTTCCCCAGGGTTCTTGCAGGTTTCAGTAAGTAAAATTTAAGACCTTTTTAAGACCTTTTCAGACCATTATGAGTAACATTTAAGACCAACATGATGCATTAGCCTACTAGAAACATTCGAATGATACCAGAAATTCTCAAAACATTCTATTTTTATTGATTCAGTCTTAAAACAGATAATCAAAATACTTAAAATGACAGAACTTGACATACATATTCCCAACACAACACTAGCCTAGCACATACAACCTAACCCCACACATGCCGGAGTTCATCCCGATTTCAGTTTCCAAGACTTTCAGGTCGGCAGGATTTTCTTTGTACGCCCTTCTCAGGGCACTGGACTTGGAGAGAAGCTAAGCCACCTTGGAGCCAGCCAACGCTTCTTGGGAATGAACGGAGGTAAGAATTTAAGACTTGGGTAAACTAAATTTAAGGCCTAGGATGAAAATCTGGGCATTTTAAAGTCATTTTAAGGCCTAAAATTTAACTTTCTGAATTTTAGACTTTTTAAGACCCTACAAGAACCCTGTTTCTCCTAAAGCTGATTCAGAGAAAATATTTCATGCAAGTAATGTTTGGGGGGTTGGTTTAAAAAATATGAGCAACAAATTTAACAAATCAGTTTGAAATTGTAAGTGCTATTTTATAAACAAAGACATATTTACTCCAAGTCACTTACCATTTGGTCATTGTCCTTCTCTGGCCAAGCAGAGCAAACGTTTGCTCTGCTCTCTTCAAGCAGCCTCATCTGGACACGGTGGAGGTAGGAGGAGAAGGCCATCCTGGCCTGCACCTTACTGCAGAGAGAGAGAGAGAGAGAGAGAGAGAGAGAGGGAGAGAGAGCGAGAGA